>OY751353.1:2658400-3858400 GCA_963564715.1 Catocala sponsa | reverse complement strand
TGCAAAAATCACAGTGGTATGAAAAGAAACGATCAAGCTATCACATTTCACAGGTTAGTTTATAATTAGATATTTCTTTACCGGTAAAATAATAATTATATACGTGCCAGTGTTGCCACTGTATTTGTGGGGTAAATTACCCCAAAATTAGGAATCTTGCAATTTTGTTACAATGGCACTTGTGGCTCATTGGGTTTCAAAATATATTAAATAATTAGGCTTAGCTTTCCATTGACGTCCGTCGAGTTGGAGGTTGATATTTTTTTTATAGAAAGATTACAGTATTATAAGCACATACGCAAAGTTTCAACATGCGGAGACGCGTAGTTTTTGAGAAAAGAAATATTGAAAATCAATTATTTTTCCAATATTTATGTCAATCCCTGCCACAGATTATATCGAATTCTCGCTATTGAACGTTTCGTTTTACCTACGGTTAAGTTGTCATACGTTTGTTAACATTTTATTTTATGTAAATTTACGTAAATAATTATATTTTATACTTATTTCAATAGTTGTCATGCACACATGTATTTAACAGTTTATATGTATTAAATTACAGCATTATTTTCATTACGAGCTATAAAATTGTTTACCGTCTTTTGCCGGCTTGTGAAACGAAACGTAAAATTGACGCTATTATACTGAAATTATTAATTTGTATTTAATTTGTTTTATTTTAACAGTACCTATTAGGGCAGATAACAAATAAAATAGGTTAGGTTCAGCTTATGTCAAAGAACCGAATTGATTGACCCCAACTCCACCTGGTACAAGTCTGTCCTACCCCTAGAGTGTTTCTTAGAGCCGGGGGCGCGTAGGGGGAGCAGCGCCGGAGACGTTGCAGTCTCAAAATAGATATAGAAATCCCTCTGAATCAATCCCCCAATATTTTTTCTGATGAAGGGGTTTCCCCTCTTCCGTAGAAGGGAACCCCCCTTCCCCTCCAAAGGGTTCTTCCCTTGTTTTTTGCACCTGTTATTAATTTTTTCAGAATTAAAAAAACTCGAAAAGGGGTTTCTGCAACTTTTCCTTTGAAGGGAGGGTAGTAGGTACTCCTCCCCCCACCCCCACCTCCTCCCCCTCCTTAATTCGACGGACGTCAATGGAAAGTCGTACCCTATTAACTATTATACTAATAAAAATAAGTGACTACAAAAACACGTAAACATTTTGATATCTTTTAGATTTCCTACTAGCAATAAAGTGTGGAGGAAACAATTGATTGATGTTATTCAAATAAGCCGAAGTGACAAGAATTGGAAGCCGTCGAAATACAGCGTTATATGCAGCATTCATTTCGATGCTAGTGACTTATACTTTACTAAGGAGGGTCTTGCTAAACTAGTCGATCTTGCGTTGCCGACTAAGGTGAACTAATGTTTTTTTTAAATTCCTTTTTAAGGAGCTTTGTCAATAACTAATGTTTTATTTATACGTTTGTTTAGATAATTGGTAAGTATACGATACGAACTCTCTCATAATAATTCATGTGCATGTACGGCTGGCGTAATGCTTTAAATGGTCGCCTCGCTAGCTCGTCAACGCTAAATGTTGTGGGTTTGAATCCTACATAGGACATTTCATGGAAAATTTGTTTCACAATTAATTGTTCAGACTCTAAGGGCCACTTGCACGACAATTCACAAAATACATTTAGCACTAAATAGATTTAAAACATCGTGGCATCTCAGTCATCCGTGTGAAGGTGACGGAGATGCCACGATGTTTTAAATCTATTTAGTGCTAAATGTATTTTGTGAGTTGTCGTGCAAGTGACCCTAAGTGACTTTTGAGTTTGCCTTTTTAAAGTTCACAGCAGGAATTATTTACTTAGCAATGTCTTAAAATCCAAATTTAAATCAAAATCGTAATTAATAATAGGTATACATTTATGGTTTATAGAAATTCAGGCTGTAAATAATCCTTGCATTATTATTTTCAGTTCTTATTTGCGCCAATGAGTGTAACGTATATACAACATTTAGAACCAGCTGTACCAAATACAACTCTACTTCAGCCTGCTACAGCTGTGCAGGTTCGTAAAATATTAATAATAATATTATATTTATCTATACTAATATTATAAAGCTGAAGAATTTGTTTGTTTGTTTCAATGCGCTAATATCAGGAACTACTGGTTCGATTTGAAAAATTATTTTAGTGTTGGATAGCCTATTTATTGAGGAACGCTATAGGCTATGTAACATCACGCTACGACTCACGGGGGCGGCGCAGTAACGATAAACACGGGTGAAACCGCTGGAACATCTATCTATACTAATATTGTAAAGCTGAAGAATTTGTTTGTTTGTTTGTTTGAATGCGGTAATCTCAGGAAGAACTGGGTCGAATTGAAAAATGTATTTAGTGTTGGGTAGACCATTTCTCGAGGAAGGCTATAGGATATATAACATCACGCTACGACCAATAGGAGCGGAGCAGTCATGAAAATTGTTGTGAAAACGGGGAAAATTCTCCTATATGAAGCAGACGAAGTTGCGCGGGACAGCTATACTATTATAAAGCTGAAGAGTTTGTTTGGTGGAACGCGCTAACCTCAGGAACTACTGGTTCGAATTAAAAAATCTTTTATTGTCGGATAGCCCATTTATTTTATCGAGAAAGGCTATAAGCTATATTACATCACGCTATGACCAATAGGAGCGGCGCATCAATGAGGAATGTTGCAAAAATGGGGGAAAATTCGAATTGTGATGCAGACGAAGTTGTCAGCTATTAATAAATAATTATAAATTCTACATACCTCATCCTCCAACATAATGAATAATTATAAATTCTAATATCTATTACAATTTACAATAGTAATAAACAACAACAACAATAATATTAATGTATATAATGTTAGATATAAGATTTAACTTGTACAACGATTTGGTGTATAGGTACTGTTATGTTGTCCATTTGTATATAATAATAAATAAATAAAGTGCAATACTAGCCGTTAAACGAGAATTCGGCCGCGTGGCATTTAACAAAAACAAATCTTCCGCGACAATACTATATTTTTAATAATAATAAATATTAATATTATAAACCTATTAAATAAGAATAATGACGTCTTGCGCTGTTGTTACCTGTAGGAAAAGAAGTCAGTTCTGTAGTGCAACACAAGGAGGAATTACTTTTCACCGGTAAGTTAAAAACCTTTAAATACGAGAAATACATCGAAATTTTATATAAATATTCTGTAGTTTATAGGTTCATATCGCAAACAGATGAAATATTATACATTGCTTACAATACAATGGTGTCTCAATTTATATGAACAACCGCGTAATGTATTGCGTTCACTGCGATGCAGCGATGTTGTTAGTCGTTACCCTTTCTAAGCCAGCGCCATTTTTCATGGAGTCAGATCAGTAGTGTTGCCCAGTTGCGTTTTTATTTTCACATATTATTATATAAATGATTAAATGTTCTTTGTTTTCTTTCGATGTAAGTTTTCCTTTACTAATGTTTGGGGTTTAGTCATTTATAATGAATATACTTTAAATGTTATTTTTAGGTTTCCATTGGATCCAAATATTAGGAAAAAGTCTATAGAAGCGACTAGTAGAATTGAGTGGAAAACTAGGTACATACAAAATTCAGCACTATTTGTTCACAACATTTTTCTGAAAACGACTCCATAATAAAAAAATTAGTAAATTAATATTTAAAACCAGGCGCATTGCCATGCATAGACTATACTATCGTGCCTCTATCAGTAAGTAACCAAAATATCATCTATCTATAAGTATAAACATTGACATAAGTATTTACTGCGTAAGGACTGGGCGGACCGCATGTTACAATGACGCCTCGAACTTGGTCCCAAAATGGTCTACCCTTTATCGAAGTGAACTAGAACGCGATCGGCTGTCTTCAAGACCAGTCGTAAATTTTACAAGCAAAAATGCCAAGTTGTGCCGTGAAAGGTTGCGTGAATTACGACAAAAAGCACAATAAAGAAATGATAACATTTCATATCACCGGTAAGTTAAAAATATGTCAACTTCTAACATTATTTAAAACAATTTTGTTTCTTATTTGTCTCAACCTTCGGCAAAGACGACGCGAAGCCGTATAAACGTGCGACATAACTTCACAGCAGCGCGCGTTGTAGCCGATGAAATGAAAAGATTTAATAATATTACTATAAGATTAAATTATGTACAAAATTATTTTTTATTGTTTATTAAAAGCAAATTAAAATGTATTTTTATGTACTGGTAAAAATCTATAAGTACAGTGAAAATACGTATTTAATTTGTAGATTTCCTACTGATTCCGTGCGAAATGAAGCTTGGATTCATGTTATAAGACAGGAACGTGGTGAACCATATTTTAAATCAAACGGATATTTATGTGTTTGTTCCGCACACTTCAATGCGGATGATTTTTATGCGACGGGAACAAGAAGAATGTTGAAGAAAACGACAATACCAAGTGTTAATGTTAGTATCTAGTTATTGTTGCATTAAAATCAGTCAAACTTTGGACACCTATTCAGTAAATAACATAGACGTTGGCATAGAATTAATCGTAGGATACATTGCTGGGTGGCCAGAGTTTTATGTAAAAAACTGAAATGTGAACCATGTGTCGATAGTTTGCTTAGCGAGGAACAGCTCAGCTTTCATAAAATGATTAAGCTTAAAAATATGGGAGGCCTTACTTTTACATCAGTAGATCTGTTTACGGTATGTTTGGAGACCGAGAAAAATCTTAGACGTCAAATTACTTGGATAAACGTGAGTTCAAACATTTTATTACCAAAACTTTCCAAAGTTTGAAAGGAAAAGACATTTTCCATTTTCGATTCTCACTCAATGGAACAACCTGTGACACTTAATCATAGATTACATTTAATTCGGTCAATAATTGAAAGATATACCATCGTCAGAAAACACTACGAATCCAAAATGGAAAATATGTACAGAATGACAAAAAGACAAAAATTAAAAATAAAATATTTACTCGAAGGCAATGAAAACTTAATAACACAAACAAACTGTAACAAATAATTTTTTATTTTATTTCTTTGTACCTCGAAAAATCCCACACTCCGCTCTTACAAGGTTACGTCTAGGAACAGACCACGCCGATTGACATCATAGTTCATACTAGTTCTAATAGATGGCGTTAGTGTTTTTGTAGGGCGACCGCGTCCGTCAAATGTTCGGACGACCATATCTTTACTATTTAAATCAATCAATCAATTGGTTGATTGACTATTTAAATCATAGATAAAAAAATATATATCGATGTTTTTTGTTGTTTTGCAACCTCCATGTTCAAATTTCGCCTTTTTAATAACAACATGTTATAAACTTTTAGCCCTTGTACGCGTTTTATAATTATTAGCCTTTTATTAAACTGTCCCACTGGTGGGCACGGCCCTCTTCTTAGTGTGAGAAGGGTTAGGCCATATGCCACCATGCTGGCCCACTGCAGGTTGGCCGACTTCACATATCTTCGAGGACATTATGGAGAACTCTCAAACATGCAGGTTTCCTAACGATGTTTTCTTTACGAATTATAATAATAATCTAATTAGCTTAAAAAGTATTAAAGTTCAATAGTGAGCAGCGATAGCTCAGTGGGGAGACCAACAGACTGCAATGCAGAGGGTCTCGAGTTCGAACCCACGTCGCGCATCTGTGACTTTCGGAAGTTATATAACTTTTCGAAATTATGTGCGTATTGATTGACAATTATCGCCTGCTCCGTGCCTCGGAAAGCACGTTAGGCCATTGGTCCCGGCTGCCATGAACATCTATGGCAGTCGTTATTGGGAGAGTGTCGACACAAAAGATCCCACTGGGTCAAAGTGTCGCCGGTCTGCACTGACTGGCCCCCACATAAGATAAGATAAAGTTCAATAGTAGTAGTGTAACAGCTTCAAAATAATGTAATAAAGTGTTACTTAAACAACGCGATAAATTCTGTATAAAGCAGTTTAATTTCAATGAATAACATTTGCGTAAACGTACCTAAGACAATACCTATTATATATTAGTACTAGCCAACTTTTGCCACAGTTTTTACTTGGAGACAGTACTTTTTCTGGATGAAAGGTACACTATGTCCTTTTGTGTACCCCTGACGTGTATGCGAAATTTCATCTTCATCGGACGAGTAGTTAAGGTGTGAAAGCGTAACAAACAAACTCACACTCGTTTTATAATATTAGTGAGAACTATGTGTTTCCGTGTCATTACATGCAATAAGTATCTCATCAGCACGTGTTAAATGTGCAAATAAAGATATTACTTTGTTATTTCTATGACACCATGTAAACAAATACTTAGCCTGTATTGTCAATATCAGACAATTAATAATTATTATGAATTAACACCTAATTATTCAGTTTGCAAAGGTGAGAAGGCATAGTCTTGTTTTCCAAGGAACGCTTAGAGTTATCATATTGAAATCAGTATCAAATATATATTTAGATCTATGGAGGACACCTAAAGCTGTAAGTAAATAAATTTAGCTTCTACATCAATGGCGAAAATAATTATGGCTATTTTTGCTTATTTTGATCCTCGCTAATAAATCAAAACAAATAAGGCACATTCTGTTGGCACACAATACCATACAAATTCAAATTTGACAATAAGCAAAGCCTTATAGAAGTAGTAAATGAAAACACCACGTCCGTCATTCCTAACTTACTTTCGCAGTTGGTGAATTGACCGTAACATAAATGGCAGAACATTTAGACAATTAACGTTAACTTTACGACGCAGGCTCACACTTTTCCAATTATTAATATGTTTAGAATAATATAAAATACGAAAATAAAAGCGATTTTATATGCATGCTCTTAATAATATTTTGTTACCTGAGCACCCGACTATCATCGATCAAACTTACCATAGCGCTTGCAAAGATGCACGATCGTCCCTCGAAAAACGACGCCAACAAAACTGTGCATAAATCAGTCGTGGACTGCACACTGACAGTTTCGCTCACTGTTGCCAATTTAGTGACTTTGTCGCTAGAAGTGACGACTTTCGTTTAAGTCTCAGCGACAAAAAATAAGATTTGACGACAAAAATGTTTTAACGACTTATCTGACGACTTTTGGAGTACAAATGAAAACAATTTTAGGGCTTGTAATAAATACATTTTTTGTTAACTCGACACAGAATTATACAGTGCCAAAGATATATATGGAAAAATGTATAAAATCTCCAGGTTTTCCGTGGAGTAGGTTCAGTCTCTCAGTCCCGACAATTCTCGGGACTGAGGGACTGAACCTACTCCACGGTAGGCGGGCTGACCTTTTTTTTCAGTCATTCTCTATCGAACAATCGAAAAACCAAAGCAGAATCAGTTTCAGCAACTTTCTGGCGACTTTTGATATTGAATCTAGCGACTCGAATTTATAGGAGTTGGCAACACTGATATCGCTCGCGGCGCGCTAGCAGTGTGACGTTTCACCGTTTTCACGATGCCAAAGTGTGTAGTGAAAAACTGCAAAAGCTCTACTCGAAAACTGCAAAAAAAGGATGACATATCGTACTTTCGGTACCTAAGTATAGTTTTGTTATGAAATATTTATTATATTTTGTTGAATATGGCGCTTAAATAATATATTTGAAGATATTTTCGTTTAAATTTAACTGCATGTATTACGCACCTGTCCCGCTCACTCTTGCGTGCGCTGCCCGTAAGCGAGAGCCACAGATCCCCCCAATAGATACCGCATATTGAACATTTTGTTGAATTTGTTCTGTTTAGAGTTCACAAAATTTGGCGGAAGGCACGGGTTGCGGGGCGAGTGACAACTGCAATATGATTGGCTATTTCAAGGACACACTTGATTGTGCACTTGTCGTAGTGATGAGACAGGGATATTAAATATCGATTCTGTTGTCGATATTTTTTTCAAAGGAATGGAGATTAATGTATTCTCTTTTACGTCATAATATACAGGGAAAGGCACACGGTTGTCCAAATGAAATAGAGATCTGGTTTGGGCTATTGCTAACGTGTTGGACACAGGCAAATTAAATATTATTATTATATTTTTTAATCATGCAAAGTCGAACTTTGTTCTGTTTTTAGCTCTTTCCGAAACTGACAGCCTGTTATAATTTTTTTTCAAAGGTGTCTATATGAAATAATAATTTTAATGAAATGTAGCAATAGTTAACTAAAATAAAAATATCACTATGACAGCTAAACCCATATTCCTTTAACATTTTTACAGTTTAAGTCCAAATTTCCGACCTTTTATATTAAAAGTTAAAAAAAGTCATATTGCCGAAACTGTGAGACAACATTTAATTTGCCTGAGCCCAACCCGTTGGCAATAGGCCAAACCAGATCTCTATTTCATTTGGACAACCGTGTTGTTGTTGTCAACAAATTGTTAATAAAAAAAGGTTTTCCATTCTTCTCCGCGACAAGTCGCATTAATCCATTTAGTTTTTCTTTCAATACATTTAGGAAATCTGAAACAAATCGCACGAGTGGTTTGTAGTCAACTGTCAAACAAACTGGAAAGAAACGATTAATTAAAATAATAATGAAACATATTTAAAAAAATAATAGTTTAAACTATGTATGCAATTATATATTATGTAAATTATTTTGATTACGTAATAATGATTATTATCGATAAAATTTGATAATGGTTAAATGTATTTTTCCATCACTCACATCGTGTGAAAAAGATAACAATGGAGTAATGGCTAGTGAGTGAAAGAGACTTTTCAAAAAGACATCAACGCTCACCTTTTAAAATTGTTGTTTTTTAGATATCAACCAATAAATCTTGAGCTCTCACTAACTGGATATATTAAAATGATTTACTTACCGGTGGAATGTTATGCCATCTTTTTTATAGTTTGATGTCTTAGAACATTTCCCACGCCATTTCACGGAACATGAATTCATTTTACCTTCGATCAAATATACCATAGATGCACGATCGTCGCTCGAAAAACGGCCCCAACAAAACTGTGCCCAAATCAGTCGTGGCCACACTTTTGCCAATTTGACGACAAAAATGTTTTAGCGACATATCTGGCGACTTTTGGAATAAAAATCACAACAATTATAGGGCTTGTAATAAATATTGTTTTTGTTAACTCGACACAGAATTATACAGTGCCAAGAGATATATATGGAAAATAAAATCTCCAGGTTGACCTCTTTAAATTCTCGAGACTGAAGGACTGAACCTATTCCCCTCCCCCACGGTAGGCGGTCTCACCTTTTTTTTTTAGTAATTCTCTACCGAAAAACCAAAGCAGAATCAGTTTCAGCGACTTTCTGGCGACTGTTGATATTGATTTTTTATTTTTTTTTTGTTTGTGCTAGTTGTTGGCCTCAGATGGCCTTTACAACTTTACGCGGACTGTGGGTGAGCGCAGAAGGCTTTGAATCTAGCGACTCGAATTTATAGTGGTTGGCAACACTGCGTGGGCACAATTTCGCTCGCAGCCACTTTACGAATTACGACCGCGCTAGCAGTGTGACGTTTCACGATGACAAAGTGTGTAGTGAAAAACTGCAAAAGCTCTACTCGAAAAGTGCAAAAAAAGGATGGAATATCGTACTTTCGGTAAGTATAGTTTTGTTATTAAATATTTATTATATTTTGTTGAATATGGCGCTTTAAATAATATATTTGAAGATATTTTCGTTTAAATTTAAATGCATGTATTACGCACCTGTCCCACTCACTCTTGCGTGCGCTGCCCGTAAGCGAGAGCGAATCGACACCACTACTTTAGAACAAAGTCCATATGAAATGTCATGGAGTCGTTATAAGTTGTTTTGAATTATTATTATAATATTAATTTTGTATTAATTTATTTTAATTTTCCACAAAATGAAATTCGAAGGGAGAAATGGAGACGTATTATAGCTCGAGATGACGAATTTTACCAACCAATTCTAGCGTAATTTGTTCACAGCATTTTAATGAAGAAGATATATATATATGTAACTAAGAAAGGGTTTAGCTGTCCCGACAGACGTTGTCCTGTACAAAAGAGAAAAAAAGCATATCTAAACCATCCTCGAATCCACTTGAACACACACAAAAAGTTTCATTCAAATCGGTCCAGCCGTTTAGGAGGAGTTCACTGTCAACACACGTACAGAAGAATTATATATATAAAGATATATACGTAGTCTGGTCATAAGTTCTGTCATACAATAAAAACTTTTGAATTTAAAATGCTGGATACAAAAAAGTTTATTGAAATCGTATTTCGAATTTTTCATGAATATAAAAATGTGTACATTATAGAATTTTACTCATTTTTAAATATGGACTGGACACTTAAAGAAGGCCGTGTTGCGGTTATTGCGTTGCATCGTTGCGGTTACGCGCCAATTTAGATATTTGACATATTGAAAAATTTTAATATAACCAAAAGATTCGTTTGTCGTACCATCAAACGATACAATGAAGACTCTAGTGTAGATGACAGGTCAAGAAGTGGTCGCCCTCGCTCTGTTAAGACTCCAGCAGTGATAAAAGTTGTAAAGGCGCGAATTCAAAGAAATCCCATACGTAAGCAATAACTTTTGGTCTTTCAGATGGATTTAAGCAGAACCACGGTGAAAAATTGTTTCTCAGTAAGTGAATTTTTGTGAATTCTTATGAGAAAATAAAAATCTTAAGCCGTAAAAAGGTGTTAAATGAAGACTTAGGGCTTCGGGCATATCGAAGAAAAACAGGACATCGTTTGGACTCTCGTTTAATGGACCTGAGGTTGAAAAGATGTCGTGCTTTGTTGAAGCGGTACGCGGGAAATAAGCATCGGGAAATTCTTTATTCGGATGACAAAAATTTTAATGTGGAAGAGAGCTACAACAAACAAAATGATAAGGTGTACGCACACAGCAGTGAAGAAGCGAGCAACCGTGTTCCGCGTGTCCAACGAGGCCATTTTCCATCCTCATTCATGGTTTGGTTGGGAGTCTCTTATTGGGGCTTAAATGAGGTATATTTTTGTGAGAAAGGCGTAAAAACGAATGCAGTTGAGTATCAAAATACAGTCCTCACGAATCTCGTGGAACCTATTTCTTATACCATGTTCAATAACAGGCGCTGGGTATTCCAACAAGATTCTGCGCCAGCTCATAGAGCGAAAAGCACTCAAGACTGGCTGGCGGCGCGTGAAATTGACTTCATCCGGCACAAAGACTGGCTCTCCTCCAGTCCAGATTTGAGTCCGTTAGATTACAAAATATAGCAACACTTGGAGGAAAAGGCCTGCTTATAAGAGTCTGTGTTTTATTACGTTCATTTTAGTATATAAATATTTAGATCAATAATAAACATGTGTCAAATATTTCATATTAAACATGTGACAGAACTTATGACCTGACTATGTAGATATATAATTAAGAAAGGGCCATACTCATAAGGTAACGTTAGTAAAAATCTTAATTAAATATATTGACATACGTCTACACTACGCGGTAAAATTAAAAAATACAGAAACGGAAGATGGGTCTAAGCGGCAATTGTTAAATAAGTTAATATTGTTTAAAGGTACATAAAAATATTATTTTAGTAAAGTTGTTCATTTATTTTGAACCTAGTTCCTTCCTTAACGATAAACAGTTATAATTTATATTTTTAGCATCTACATCAACGAAAGTATACTGGTAAAATATAGGTATCTAGTTTTGTTAGCTAATTCTACCATCTACGAGTATATAGTTTTATTATTATTTATTGAAACTACATAGATAACACACATACAAATATTTTACATACTTAATGTAATACAATGTACGAAGGTGAGCATAAATATTAGTACTGAAAATTATTGGCCTACTTTAATATAAATATATTATATGCTTGCTTTTTATAAAGTTATATAACGTCTTCCTTAAAGTTACCTACTATAATTTAATTATTAAAATTAAAGAATATATATCTAAATTCTTCATTACAAAAAAAATATTTATGTAGTAGTCGACTCCATGAGTTTCCTGTAGTGTTATCGGGTGGAGACCGTACCATATACTTAGTACGCTTGCGTATCGCGAGTAACACACTTAGGACGCTTTACATTGACGCGTTTTAACTAAACTATTATAAAATGTTTCTCAGTGGGCGTTCAATGGTTATTCCGGTTTATTTCCTGGATTGCATAAGACACTTATAAGTAAGTAGTACTGGTCAGTGCCACATATTGACGCGGTTTTTGTATGAGAACTTCGATCAAATATACCATAGATGCACATTCTCGGAATCTATTGGGGGTAATCTGTGGCGAGAGCGAATCGACACCCCTAATTTGGAACAAAGTCCATATGAAATAGCATGGAGTCGTTATAAGTTGTTTTGAATTATTAATACAATATTTGTAATAATTTATTTCAGCTTTCCACAAAATGAAATTCGAAGAGAGAAATGGAGACGTATTATAGCTCGAAATAGAGATAACGAATTTTACCAACCAAATCCTTCTAGCGTAATTTGTTCAGAGCATTTTAATGAAAAAGATATATATTTAACCGGAAAAGGGTATAATAAAGTAAAAAAAACAGCCGTACCGAATATACAGGTAAAATATTTTGTCATTTAATTTTAAAATTATGTTAAATTTAGTTAATTTTATATACGGCTTAATGATTTATTAACTATTGTTTTCGTTATATTATAGCAAGAAGAGACAATAGTGCAATCTGAAGTGAATGCAATAACACCCCATTTGACAATAAATTTAGGATTTACATCCACATCGGGGAAAGCTATATTAAATTTAAAATTAGATAGAAATAATGAAACCCCGGCAATTTCAAATACTGTTCAGGTACGAAGTAATATTATAAGTAAATTATTCTTTAAATGATAATTCTTGAACACGATTTATTGAAGCACGTCCTGTGATAAAATCTCCATTGTAATCATTAAGTTTTGACTCAATATTAGATACAACTCGTAAAGCTGTTTTAAGGAAGGATCTCGGAGTATGCAAAAGACGGTTGATTGTTTATCAATCAAATAAAAACAGTAAAAAAATAGCAGGAAAACAATATATGACTTAAAAAAGAACGCGACTTTAAAAAATACAATCACTGCTTTGAGAAAACAAAAAGACTTGGATGAGTCTGTTCTAACTAATTTATCAAGTCACGTCGAAGTAAAAGACACTTTCAATGCGTTATTTTTGAAAATATAAATAATAAGAAGAGACCCTTTTCAAAATATCCTCCGGATTTAAAAGATATATTAAAATGAATAACGACTCTATCATTCCTTCTTTATATATTCCGAGCGGTAAGAATATCATATTATGCCTATAGTCAAAATAATAACACTCGCATAACTGTTGCGACGAGTTTACACTTAATTGTAATTATTATAAGGTTCATTTTAGAATGTTTTGTTTACATAATATGATATTTTTACCGTAGTGAGACATTGAAGAAAACACAAAATCACTAAGTGTTTGTGGTTTATATTAAGTTGAACTTATATTCACTTTAGGACTATTTTTAGATAGTCGAACGAGTAAACAACTATAAGTAGGTACACTTCAATTCGGAGGCATTATTTGGATATGATTTAGCACAAGAACGTGCATCTATGGTATATTTGATCGATGATTTCAGATAATACAGTTATTTTTAAATAAGTTGTAACATATCTTTTTTATTTAAGTTTTCCACAAAACGAAATACGCAGGGAGAAATGGAGAACTATTATAGCTCAATATAGCAATAACTTCTTAAACAGCCATACAAAGAAAGGACACACAAGAACATACAAAATACGCGCTCACGATTTATTATAATCAAGAACATTATTATACTACTTCTTTCGTGTCAATGACATGTCTGTATTTACTTGCTATACTTCGCTCGCCCAGTACGCAGCCACACTTACAGTATTTTCAGTTATTATTATTATACTTATCTATACTAATATTATATAGCTGAAGAGTTTGTTTGTTTGTTTGTTTGCTTGAACGCGCTACTCTCAGGAACTACTGGTCCGATTTGAATAATTCTTTCAGTCTTATATAGCTCATTTATCGAGGAAGGCTATAGGCTATATATCATCACGCTAAGATCAATAGGAGCGGAGCACCAATGAAGAATGTTTCAAAATCGGAGGGTTTTTTTTCCTTTTGAGAGCTTCCGCTGCGTGCGCTGCGTAAACAGTTAAAGTTTCGCAAAAATCATGTATGACAGAATTGTTCATCTTTATAAGTTCTTAAAAAAAGTCCGCGACAGCATATGTCTATCTTTTAAGGTTTGTTCACTATAACCTTTTTTATGCTAACCAAATTTGTTCTAAAATAATGCATTATTTGCGAAGGTGTTTTTACAAACATGATATTAATCCTTATCCAAATAAATACGTTATTCATCACAAGTATTTAATTTAAAACAAAATTGCCCTTTACATCATTCGATTTCAATGAATACCTTAGACATATAAACGATGTTTCTCCTGGTTTATTCTGCGTGATTTTAAATTAGCACTGTAGGTATATTTATAAAATTTTGTTCAATGGTTCTTATGTGGTTCGTGGATTTAACAAAGAAACTTTCAGCTCCTTTAAAATTGTATTATGGGTGCCTACGACCCACTATCTCTCTCTTATGTGACGCAGACGAAGTTGCGTGGGTAAGCTATAGATTATAAAGCTGGAGTTTATTTGTTTGTTTGTTTGAACGCGCTAATCTCAGAAATTACTGGTTCGATTTCAAAAATTATTTTAATGTTGGTTAGCTCATTTATCGAGGAAGGCTATATAACATCACGCTACGACTCACGGGGGCGGCGCAGTAACGATAAACGCGGATGAAACCGCGGGAACATCTAGTGTTGAATATACATTCGATCTAAATTCTTCATAAAAAAAAAATATATTTATGTAGTAGTCGACTCCATGAGTTTCCTGTAGTGTTATCGGGTGGAGACCGTACCATATACTTAGTACGCTTGCGTATGGCGAGTAACACACTTAGGACGCTTTACATTGACGCGTTTTAACTAAACTATTACAAAATGTTTCTCAGTGGGCGTTCAATGGTTATTCCGGTTTATTTCCTGGATTGCATAAGACACTTATAAGTAAGTAGTACTGGTCAGTGCCACATATTGACGCGGAGGCGGAGTCACTAACTCACTACGGCGCAAGCGCCAATCGAAGCAGGACCTGTGTCACTTTTATGCGCACCCCTATTTACGTGCTTTCGAGCCACGAACGCAATATTATTATACTACGACTGCATTGACTTGATCGATCTAATATATTGAAATAAGCGACCGTAATTGTTTTGTGTGAAATCATTATAACTAGTAGTTCTACTATAGCGTGCAGTGTGGTTTAGTGATTTATTATTGGTTTTTATTGTTGTTATTTATTATTAGTTTTATTAATGGGACGTAAAACTCCTTATTACTAATGTCTTAAAAAAAGGAAATGTAATTTAGAAAATATAAAGAAGGCATTAAAAGCGAGGTAGGTATTTTGGGTTTATTAATTTTAATTATACCGAACGTATTAATGGTCACCGGACGTATTTCGACTAACGTCAATCCCTGACTCCCTGATTAAATAAAATAAAAAATAAAATTACACAAATAAACTCATAAATAAGATAAAAAACCGGTCAAGTGCATGCCGCGCACGCACAATTTAGGGTTCCGTAGTATCCCTTACCCAGTGACCTAAGAATAGTAGGACTCAAGCACAATATGCATTTTATCGTTTGCAAGTAGAAGTTTAAGTTAGTTGTCTATTACTCGTTAATTAGTAAAGTCTAATGAGCCGTTCTAATTTTCATTAAAAATTCATTAGGTATATAATTATGTCACTATTTAGCATAATTTATACATACCTAAATACTGCAGTTTGGAAGATATAGTGGGGGAGGGACACTTTGCGTATGATGGGTTTTCCTTCTTTATATTGAACTAAAGGAAGCCCGCAGCTACGCCCGCACATGTTTTTTTATTTATCCATTTCTTCCCAATCCCGTGGGAATTTCGGGAAATCCCTTCTCAGTGCACCCCTACAGTACTCAAGGAACATACATGTCAACTTTCAGCTTCTTGCGCCCAATAGTTTTGGCTGTACGTTGTCTGTCAGTCAGTCAGTAACGCAAGAATTGTATATACACAGATATTTCGCAAACGGATCCCTAAATAAAAAAGCGTTTAAAATAAACCCCTAGTGTGTTTAAAATACCTGTCTAACGATAACCCATACAATGTTGTAGAAAAATTTTAAAAACCACTTTCCCATTTAGATGTATGGAAGCTACCAGTTTATATCACTTTTATCAAATTTTATTCTCCAGTTTTGTCCTCGTGGTTACAATGTATAACCATGTTTCAGCTCTCTAGTGCTTATAGTTTTTGCGTTAGGCCACGGATGGACAGACGGGCGGACATGGCGAAACTATAATAACAATAATAATAATCTTTATTACCAGATTTACAATTTTGTACGCACAATGTGCTAAAACAAAAGTGTTCCTTGTGATTTATTACGAAACCCTAAAAACTTATGTTTCGTGGAAAGTTACGTAACGCGTTGTCACTCTAACATTACAAAAGCAAGGGGTTGTTGCCCGGGTTTGCGGGCGCTTAGTTTTCGACTAGTTATTTGAACTGTTTTTTGCGCGCGCTCGGTATTCATAAGGTATAAGTAATACATATATATTATTTTTCAAAAGTTAAGGCTTTTTTTTTATTATTTTGTAACTATACTCTAACACGAAAATTCGTCCGATCACCTACAAAACAACCTGTATAAATGATACAACGTTATTTTTCTTTAACTGTACCCATCATTATGGACTACTTTAGTCCTAAGACTTTGCCGAAATCGCGAAATAAATACCTATCAGTTGTTTCATATATTTTGTCGGGGTCATAGTTCAATTTTATATGAAACATGTGATTATATTTTCGTGACTTTTCCAAAATCCCACAACAAAAGTTACCCCCTAAGAGCTTTGCACTAAAGATAAAATAACTTTGTATATTTCTTAGGCTGCATTGATTTTGCTGAAACTTTTTGTGTGGATTGTCAAGATACTTTTAATTTTAGATGGAGAAATAAGATGGCTCGCCCAGAGGATGTATTAAAATCGGTAACAGAAAATGTGAGTTTATGTAAACGTAACAGTTTTATTGTACATCAGTCATAGTTCATTCAAATAATATAAAATTTATATAATTATTTGATTTAAATTCAAAGGAAAAGCGACCACTTAAATTACACGTTAATATAGTAAATTGTGACGAGGAGCAAAGTACTTCTGGATGCGACGCCGTGTTGAGTACATCTACTAAGCAATCAGATTCGGTAAAAGAAACGGTAAGCTATATTTTATTTCAAGAAGTCAAAAGTTATTTAGTGAATGTACTTAGTAGGTACATGTTAACAATTAGATTCCTGAGGAAGGTTTAGATGTATAATTTAACGCGGGTGGAGCCGCGGGCCACGTCTAGTTGTTTATAAAAATGAGTACAATCACCCGCTAAGAAATTTGCACTAACCGAAAATAACGTTATAAACTTATATTTTCCAATACTATGTTTTATTATAAAACTAAAAATTAACTAATATAGACTTTTTATTTATATTGACTGCACGGTTGGCGCAGTGGTTTAAGCGGCCGCCTCGCCGCTTGACACGGCGCCGAGTGTTGTGGGTTCGATCCCCACACGAGACAACACTTTGTGTGATTCACAAATTGTTGTTTCGAGTCTGGGTGTTCATTGTGTCCGTTAGTTGTATGTTTGTAAAGTCCTCCGCGACACAGGATTTAGTCCTATTGCGGATGTTGTAATTTTTATAAAAAAAAAAATATTATTTATTATTAATACAAATACGTTATTTGTTTTGAAAACTTACATAATGCAAAAGTATGTTTAATACAATTCAAGCAATAGGTACCAAGAAAAGTATCAAAACATAACTGTTGACACGGTCGCACTATACCACGACGCTCCTAGACGCATCGTACTGTCTCGATCGCTCGGCGAGTTGGAATTTACCTAAACGTCACATGCGTAATTTTGTGAAAGGCTCTTAAGTTTTGACTCAATATTAGATACACCTCGTAAAGCTGTTTTAATGAAGGATCTCGGAGTATGTATAATAATATTGTATTTGTTAATTTTCGGAATCCTCGCCACGCATCAATCAGGCTCATACTTGCCCGATTATTAAACAATTATTATATCTTTAGAATAATATAAAATGAAAAAATAAAAGCGATTTTATATGTATGCTCATAATAATATTTTGTTACCCGACTATATACCATAGCGCATAGATGCACGATCATCGCTCGAAAAACGGCCCCAACAAAACTGTGCATATATCAGTCGCGCACACACACTCACAGCACGGTAATACTATATTTATGTACTGTGCTCACAGTTACGCTCGTAGCGCGCTAGCAGTGTGACGTTTCACGATGCCAAAGTGTGTAGTGAAAAAATGCAAAAACTATACTCTAAAAGTGCAAAAAAAGGATGGAGTGTCGTACTTTCGGTAAGTATAGTTTTGTTATGAAATATTTATTATATTTTTATGAATATGGCACTTTAAATAATATATTTCGTTTAAATTTAACTGCATGTATTACGCACCTGTCCCGCTCACTCTTGCGTGCGCTGCCCGTAAGCGAGAGCGAATCGACACCCCTAATTTGGAACAAAGTCCATATGAAATGACATGGAGTCGTTATAAGTTGTTTTGAATTATTAATATAATATTTGTATTAATTTATTTTAGCTTTCCACAAAATGTAATTCGAAGGGAGAAATGGAGACGTATTATAGCTCGAAATAGAGATGACGAATTTTACCAACCAAATCCTTCTAGCGTAATTTGTTCAGAGCATTTTAATGAAAAAGATATATATTTAACCGGAAAAGGTTACAATAAATTAAAAAAAACAGCCGTACCGAATATACAGGTAAAATATTTTGTCATTTAATTTTAAAATTATGTTAAATTTAGTTAATTTTATATACGGCTTAATGATTTATTAACTATTGTTTTCGTTATATTATAGCAAGAAGAGTCAATAGTGGAATCTGAAGTGAATGCAATAACACCCCATTTGACAATAAATTTAGGAGTTATATCCACATCGGGGAAAGCTATATTAAATTTAAATTTAGATAGAAATAATGAAACGCCGGGAATTTCAAACACTGTTCAGGTACGAAGTAATGTTATAAGTAAATTATTCTTTAAATGATAATTCTTGAATACGATTTATGGAAGCACATCCTCTGTGATAAAATCTCCATTTTCATCATTAAGTTTTGACTGAATATTAGATACACCTCGTAAAGTTGTTTTAAGGAAGGATCTCGGAGTATGCAAAAGACGGTTGATTGATAAAAACAAAACAGTAAAAAATTGCAAGAAAACAATATATGACTTAAAAAAAAGAACGCGACTTTAAAAAGTACAATCATTGCTTTGAGAAAACAAAAAGACTTGGATGAGTCTGTTCTAACTAATTTATCAGGTCACGTAGAAGTAAAAGACACTTTCAAATCGTTATTTTTGCAAAATATAAATAATAAAAATATCCCCCGGATTTAAAAATATATTAAAATGAATAACAACTCTATCATTCCTTCTTTCTATATTCCGAGCGGTAAAAATATCATAATAATATGCCTATAGTCAAAATAATAACACTCGCATAATTGTTGCGACAAGTTTACACTTAATTGTAATTATTATAAGGTTCATTTTAGAATGTTTTGTTTACATAATATGATATTTTTACCGTAGTGAGAGATTGAAGAAAACATTTATGATACTTTGTCATAATTATTACGACACTATCACTAAGTGTTAAGGTTTATATTAAGTTTTATTTATATTCACTTTAGGACTATTTTTGAGTGGTCGAACGAGTAAACGGGACTATAAATACACTTCAATTCGGAGATATTATTTGTGTATGATTTAGTACAAGAACGCGCGTCTATGGTATATTTGATCGGACTATCGACTAAATAGATACCACTTTGGTCAAGTACTAGCGTAAAATGATAACCACAGTTCATCTACAGCACACCGAACCATATTTGTATGTGTGTGTGTGTGTCAAGGTGAAAATGAACTCTGTGCATTCGACTTAAGGCTTATTTTTTAACGAAGCTTAAATGCACTTGCGCTTCTATGGTATGTGAATTTAGTTGAGTGTATGCTCCAATGCGTGTGTGTGTTTATTACATGTTTGCTTTGTTTCTATACATGTGTGCGTATAGGCGACGCGACAGTAGCACATGAGTAGATAAACGGAATAGAGTATAAGCTTCATACAACCGCGCGAATCGGTTGCACTACTACAAGCACGAGGGGCATGTGTGCGATACCACTATATTAGCTTTCACATTCATTTTTACTATGCTAATGTTCATTTTGCATTTAGCAAATGAAATGTAGTTGCGAAATTCTGTGAAATGTTAATTCATCGCTTCGTACAGGATTCGCTTCATTCATTATTTCATTCAACGCAGGTAACGCATTCTCCGTCTCACCCACGGGAATGCTCAATCGATCCGTTTCACATGATCACATGACAGGACAAGTGAAATTATTAGCAGGTGGTGCGAATACGAAGGATGATGCTAAGCAATAATTATTATATTATTATCTTCGATTTACTCGTATTTAGGGACGTATATTGAGTGAATGCGTGTCAATGTTTGTTTAATAATAATTTGTGTAGCACGCGCTTGGCGCGCTTCGTATTGTGTCAAAGTTCAGTACGTTTTGGCATTTAGTGATAGTGAGAGTTTTGTTTACATATTTTATAAACAATAATTCCTTTCTTTCGTTTAATGCTTTATTACAAAAAACGTATGCTCTAATGCTTGGTGTATTTAAAAGTTCATTTAATCGTATTTACATGGTCTCGTTTTGTATTTAACACATGAACATTATTTACAAATTTACATTAACTTATAATGTAAATTTGTAAATAATGTAAATACGATTAAAGGAACTTTTAAATACACCAGTTTTTGATATTTTACTGTCAGTCCCAAAACTGGATAAAGTATGACAGAAGGTCCTTAAAATCTAAGGTTTTAAGTTGTTATATACCTATTATTATTTCATTATAATTAAGTATGATCATTATCTTAATTACATAAAATATGCAAGAAACTTTCTAAGGCGAACGCGATTTTTAATTCGCATATTAATAAATTTCACACTTCCCATACAAAATTATTATCAATCATCGTCTAATTAGCAATCAGCATAGCAATAGCATTTGGCATGCTAAGAGTCATGAATTCGCATCATAATGAAATTTATGCGAAATCGCATTAATAAGACTGGAAAAAACCGGTTTACGCTGGCACAGCCAGTGGATAATCTCAGGGTCAGTGCGACGCACATTGTTTGTTTTGTTAGTTGCAAGTTTGAATATTTTAATGTAAAAACGTGGTATTTTATTATTAATAATGGTTGTTTATTGTACTGTGTGTATGAATGTACTACAAAAAATAAAAATATATCATACTTTAACTATCCCAAGGAGTACAATAGGTAAGTAAATATTGCATTATTAAGTACCTTTATTTTATTGTATTATTATCCTTATTTTAATAAGAAGAGGGTACTATACGGTGTGTTTTTACCTTTTTATTGTTATTACAAGCTTTTACTAAACATTTGTAAGTATGTGGGTGGGCTGGTACTTGGTATGTAGTAGGTATGTGTGTTAAGTTCAACGTTTCTGTTTCGCGTAGAGTGACAAAAACAGGTGTACGCGGTGCGTGAGGGAGGGAGGGGCACTGCGCATACTATAGCACCTCAGAGTGCCTCACACTTAAAATCAGAGAGGACTATTTCTTTTTATGTATATAAAACGAAATACAATAATAACGTATTTAAAATTATTCACGACAAGATTTTGCCCGCGGCTTCGCTCGCGTAAATATAGCTTAGTTTAGGTTTGATTAGCGGTGAAGCCGCGAGCAATAGCTAATGGTGCCAATTCTGTTGTCACAAAATTCTCTAAACTTAACTAAAAATCACTAAAATTTAGTTTAGTTCTGTCAAACGACATTTCGTATTCTGAAATCGTTAAAAGTGACAGGACTAAACTAAATTTTAGTGATTTTTAGTTATGTTTAGAGAATTTTGTGACAACAGAATTGGCACCATTACCTTTTATCCAGAAAAAAGCTAAGTAAGTACTTACTGCATTGATATATAAAAACTCAAAAAAGATTTTTATACATCAACGACTTACCGTTACTAATCTAACCTATCCTACATAGACAAAATCAAGTAGGTAATTAATATTTTAGCCTACAGAATTACGTAGGTACCTACTTATCTAAAGTTTGACGAAAACTGCAAAAGCGTAAACTGGCATTAAGTGATTTTTAGAGTACCTATATCAGTAAAAATCTTTCATAATTTAAAACCAAACATGAATGGTCATATAACAATTTGTCCCAAATATTTAAATTACTTACTAGATTTTGTCCGCGGCTTCGCTCGCGTCAATGTAGCTTAGGTTAGGTTAGGAACAGTAGGTACTTTTTCTGGATGAAAGGCACCCAATCTCCTTTTCCAAAGCTCTGACGAAGTGTATGCGAAATTTCATAATGCTCGGTTATGTAGTTAAGTAGTAAAAGCCTCACAAACAAAAAACAAACTCATGCGCATTTATAATATTAGTTTGGATTGTCAAAGATAAATATTTATCAAAAAGCGCTTTAAATCCGCCATACATTTTGATTATGGCGGCCGTGCGTCGCAAGGATTGGGAGCCTTTTACGCTCACCCACAGTACAGCAGAGTAAAGAATCGGAACAGAGACAAAGCTTAGTACAAACGCGCTATGATGGGTATACTACTATAAGCAGTGCGTGCAGTGTGTGCGTGAGCACGGGCGACCCGTCGCGTACGTAAAAAAACCGGTTTATACCGCCTCGGCCAGTGCTGTAGTGTAGGTATCTAATTATAATTATCTATGGCCAGTGCTCAAGCCGTCAAGTGCCGGGCTCACGAAGTACGTGCGTCGCGCGTCGTGTTTGTTTTCGTTTAACAATAGCGTTTTAATATAAAACGTAAATATGGTTTACTGCACTGTGTGTATGAACAATAATAGAACGAATAAAAACATATCATTTTTTAACTATCCCAAAGACTCCATTAGGTTAGTAGTAACTTGATTATAATTTATTATCCTTAGTGTGGTAGATAAATACATGCATTATTTTAAGAGCGTTAACACCGATTTTGGTCTCTTGACACAAAATGCGTACTTTTTAAAGCATGCCATCTCTGTAACAATATATCTTACGAAACTTTGAATTACATATTATTATAGGAAATATTTTTTTCTATACTTATAAGAGAGGATTTTGTATATTATGAAATTATTTGTGACATATGGCCATATAAACAAACAGTGTTTTCATAATTTTTCCTGACTGAGCTATTTTTAAAGCTTCACATATTCGAAATTACTTGTAAATTTTATAAACAAACTATTTTATATGATTGTACAGATCTTTAGCAAAAATAACTAGAAAGTATTTTTTTTAATTTTGACCCAAACGTAAGCTATCATACTATAATCAAAGTGAAATTTACGACAAAAAGCTGCTGCTAAAATCATTATTTTTACAATAAATCTTGCTTGTTTTTTCAAAATAAAGATTTTGGTATATAGAAGAATATATTCTGTAACAAAAATCTTCACATCATTAGGTTCTTTTTAGTTTAATTTTATTCAAGACATGTATTTTAAAATAACTATACAACCGCGCGCGTAAAACGTTGCAAATCAGTACGCCGCGAGGCCCTTCAAGGAGTGGACGTATCGCTTGGAGCTCCGCGTGTGACCTCTAATGAACTTTAGAGTTGAGTGCAGTTATGGTGCGACCGTGATATCTTGGTGTGATTTTGGTAACTAAAATATTTATATTTTAATCATATTATTGATGACAATATTTTTCGAAAGAACATTTTTTTTCCAGATTCTTGTTGCGATGGGGAATAAAAGTAAAAGAGTTAAACTTACCACATCAAAACTTAGAAAAAGGGTGAATGAAGAGATTTTAGCTAAAGCTAGAGCTAAAAAGTCGGTACAGTAATGTATTTACAATACTTTTTGCAAGGGCTTTCGCCATGCACCCTGTATATACTAAAAATGCTACTAAAATATGCGAAAAAATACCTTTATTTTTTGTATTCATTTGCAAGTATTCATCATTATCCTAGCGTTATTCCCAGTAACATCCTCAGCTTGCCGTTTCTAAGCCCGGTGTCCGCTACCTAGTCTCACTAGATTTGGCCGTTTAACTACATTTATATGGAGCGACTGCTATCAGATCACCGCCACCCAAAGGAATAAGAATATTCTACGGTTAGGCTAATGTCAGGATATTTAGGGATAGTGACTTCAGTAACTCGGGATTTAGTATTTCAAGAATTTTGTATGATTGTCCGCGCATATCACCAAAATTTTATACGACGCTGATAAATTTTATGTTATTGTTTATTAAAATTTGATTGTACTGACAACCGAATACTGTAGTGGTTAGTTCCTGCTACGCCAAAGTCAAATATTTGTGTGCATGAACATGCCTGTTTGACTGAGACTGAGTGTTTCTATGTATAATGTGTATGTATTTACAAAAAGTATATAAGTATGTATATCAGTTGTGTAGTACACATAGTACAAGCTCTGCTTAGTTTGGGACTAGATGGCGTTGTGTGAATGTACGTGCATATTATTAAATATTATTTTCTGCTATTCTTTTTGTACGTGTTTATCCATGCATTTTACCTTAGAGTTACTTATCATATCATAATTTCAGTCAGTGTCAATGAGAAAGCATTGCATTTACCTAAACTAGGCGCCGCGCCGTGGATTTGGCATTAACGCTCTTAACATCGAAAGTAAACTCAACCTGGGGCCTTATTACAAACTCTTATTTCCAGGCGTAAAGTAAACTACCTTGCAATTTCGTATAATAAACGTTCTAACTCCAGCCAGTCAGCGGTCACGTGACTGGTGATCGAATATTGCCTGGCAAATACCGTATTATGAGCTTTCATTTGACATTTCGTTTCATATTAAAGTCGCCATATTGTACACAAAACAAACCATTCAGTTTACGCTAAGCTGGAGTGGCTTTTTTTGAATAGTTACATTAATTATTGCTTTCATTTTTGTTTATATTTAATTGTGACAAATTTCATACTCCTCCGTCCACCGTCCGCGCAATTTTCGTAAAAAGGGGTACAAAGATTTTGCTTCACGTATTAAATTATAAATATTAATTAAAATATCATCTACTAAGCTGTAAAGAATACATTAATAGTAATAGTATTTATCATGATAATAATGTAATTAATTAAAAAAGCTTTAATACTTACACATACGCCATAATTATTTTAAATGTCTTTAATACTTATAGAAGTAACAAAGATTTTCGAAAACCTAATTAGAGTTAGATATACATTAGTTTTAAGTAAGTAAGTAACTAGGTAGGTACTTCTGTAGTTACAAATTGCCCGCGCGCTTACAAAAACAGGCGACGTTCTGAAACCGAATATTAGTTACTTATATATTTTGTTTAATGCTGCAAATATAATAATAAAATTCATGATATGATAGCATAAATATATATTTGTTTTATATTTGCCTAAAAATAATAGTTTTAATTATATTATCATAGAAAATACGATAAAATTAAAACCGTTACTTACCGACAAATATGTATGTCATATTTTTGAACGATGCACTGTCAAGTCACAAATCGGCCAGCGACCGTAGACAGAGAAACCAGCGACAAACTTGCCAGCATGAAGATATCAACTATTCACATGTCATAATACGAAACAAAACCAGGCAGTTATTTGAATTGCCTGAAACTTGACAGGTTTTATAAAAGTTTGTAATAGGGCCCCTGGTTGTGCAATATAAACAGTTCAGTCACATGAGTAGATAAACGGAATAGAGTATAAGCTTCATACAACCGCGCGAATCGGTTGCACTACTACAAGCGCGCGGACGCATGTGTGCGTGACCACTCTTGCCGCTCGTCGCGTACGCGGCGAGACTGGGAAAATCCGGTTTAGTGACGCTGGCACAGCCAGTGGACAATCTCAGGGTCAGTGCGACAACGCGCACGTTGTTCGTTTTGTTAGTTGCAAGTTTGAATATTTTAATGTAAAATCGTGGTATTTTATTATTAATAATGGTTGTTTATTGTACTGTGTGTATGAATAATACTAAAAAAAATAAAAATATATCATACTTTAACTATCCCAAGGAGTACATTAGGTAAGTAAATATTGGATTATTACCTACTTTTTCAAGTAAGTTCCTTTATTTTATTGTATGATCCTTTTTTAATAAGAAGAGGGTACTACACGGTGTGTTTTTACCTTTTTAATATTATTACAAGCTTTTACTAAACATTTGTAGGTATGTGGGTGGGCTGGTATGTAGTAGGTATATGTGTTAAGTTCAAATATTGCAAGTAAGATTTGAACCACTTCCCGATGTCTGATTGAGCTGAAATTTTGTATACCGTTACTTCAGTGATAATGCAATAATATGATAGATATAACCTGATGCTACAGCCAAGATTGTCTCCTCACTAGGGAACTCTTCAACGGGAGTAGTACGGTCACGAAATTTTGTATGTTAGTTTAATTTTGATAGTTTAACACGATTTTTATCATGAACTGGTGCTGCAGCCAGCATTGTCTCCTTACGAGGGAACTCTTTAATAAACTTTGTTACATTCCGAATTTACCACACCATTAAAAGAAACAATAAATTATCTATACAAATAAATAAAATTGAAGTGTCTGTTTGTAATGTCAAAATAACAGCTTTTTATTTAATGCATATGAAATTATATAAGGTACCTATACAAAAACATCTATTTTTTTAATTGTTGTCTGTCTGTTTGTTTGTTCCGGGTAATCTCCGAAACGGGTGAACCGATTTTGACGGGACTTTCACTGGCAGATAGCTGATGTTATAAGGAGTAACTTAGGCTACTTTGATTTTAGAAAAAAAATAGGGTTCCGCGGAGACAAACACTTTTTAGTTAAAATCTACGCGGACGAAGTCGCAGGTAACAGTTAGTTAAAAAATAAAAATTATTAAAAGAAAATTATTGGAGTGAGTAATTTGTAAAGTATTTTATCATACTGAATAATAAAACTATTTAACAAATGTTTTGTTTAATTAGTCTTCACCTATTGTGACAACCCTACCAAAATGGGTTACAATTTTGCACGGTCTTAAACTGAAGCTTTGTTCCGTTTGCCCTAGCGCGCAGTGGCTTGCGTTTTTTTAACGCATAATCTGTAAAGTATATAGTGTCATAGAAGTGTGCGCATTGCGGTGGAATAAACGCAATAGGCAAAGTCGTCGTTGGCCTCCCGCTGCAAATTTTCGGTGAACCTATCGCACATATTTTTGTATCGCATAGAGATCTCCAGAAGTGCCGCGCACTGCGGTGGAATAAACGCAATAGGCAAAGTCGTCGTTGGCCTCCCGCTACAAATTTTCGGTGAATCTATCGCACATATTTTTGTATCGCATAGAGATCTCAAGAAGTGCCGCGCACTGCGGTGAAAAAAACGCACTGAGACACTCAGTCTGTTGCTGTTGGGACCATACATAATACACTAATACCCGTCCGTGGTTAGGACGCGACACAGATACGTCGTTACCTGGCGTTTCTCCGGTGATGGCAAAAACCTTTTTTGGATATGAACGTAGACCGTTATATCTTACGAAAAAAAAGCCCTTTGTAAGGCCGTCGAGGGATGAACCCAATACAGTTTGGGTACCCTTTTTTACGCCATAATAAATATATACAGATAGCAATGCTTGTATCGTAGTCCATAACGATGACGTGTATGCACCACAGTTGGAGTTCGAATGACAAAACGTGCGTTTTTTTCGCATCAGTGCGTGGCCCCGTGAATGCGTTTATTCTACCGCACGGTAGAATAAACTTTTTGAGTGAAAAAAGCGGGATTCTTTCGTCGAAAGCGGGACATAGTAAAAACGTATATATAGTCAGAAGTTTTAAGATCTTTTTATTTATTTGAGTTCAAATTACGTTTACGTGACAATAGATAGCAAAAATAGCCATAGGAAATGTATTTTATTAAAATTATGATTGAGTTGAGTCTTATTCGTCTTTTAAATAAAGAAATAAAAAGTGTCGTTACAACTTTGTCTTAATTTTTTTCGTCTAGCCCCCTCTAAAAGGTGTCAAGGGACACCCGGATGGAACGAAGTTCCTTTCGATTAATTAGTGAAGGAATTGTAATAAAATTTAATTTTTTTTAAGTTATAATTTAATTTTTTCTATTATTAACAAATATAATGTAATATAAATTTAATCAGTAGGCTCAATTTTAGTAATAATTGGCTTGTGGACATTAACAATACATACATATTAAGAAATAACCTTAAACTTACAACTATAGCAAAAAGTGTCGTTACAAACTTACAACTTTTGGTCTTAATAGCAAAAAGTGTCGTTACAACTTTTGGTCTTAATTTTTTTCCGTCTAGCCCCCTTTCGCAACGCGCGATAAGGAACTTCGTTCCAAAAATCAGATCCCGATAAGCGGGACTGAGCCTGTACTGCGCGGGACATTTAATTTTGATTAAAAATCGGGACGTCCCGCCTAAATCGGGACCTCTGGCAACGCTGGTATGTAGACACAGCGACACATTAACCTAGACTAGACTGTTTGGACTTTGAAGTATTAGAAGTTGAACGCTGCGAATCGTGCGAGAGTGCGTTGTAATTTTGTTACGCTCTATCCTTACCATTACATCGACACCACTATACACTGTCCCTTTCCGACAATTCTTTATTTTGTATGTAGCGTAGTTATGCGTATATAGGGTGTCTTTTTAAGAATTAAGAATTTTATTGAAATAAAAACATATTGTTGCAATTATTTTAAACCCACCAAACTGCATAACAGTTTGTCGGCGGGATTAGCGCTCGATTACAACATATGTACCTACATATATGTAACCAGTTTTACGCTCTCGGTTTACAGTGATTTAATAATTAGTATTTAATCGTAATAACAAACGGTTTAACTCCGCAATAGCTTTTTAAGTTTGCTTCTAACAGTTTGTTTCTTCATTAAATCAACATTTGTCCTCAGCCAGGCATGTTTGTTTAACAATGTAGGGATCAAATACTTGTTGGTTCTTTTTCCATAGTAATTTCTTACTTTAGGTATTACAAATTTATGTTGTCTAACGCTTTTAGTATTATAAGTATTTTCTAACTTGATGTGTTGCCGTGTGTACGAGTACTTAGGTATTCTGTCAATGGTGCGTTCAAGAGCAAAAATAACGACGATTTTTTTTATTTCAAATGCATAGCTAGTACCTACCTACCTACCCACCTATTAGTAATTGCATGATTATGTAGGTATATAATTTGAAAAAAATATTATTATACATTACTTATAATACGAAAGTGTCACGGCTGCCTCCGTGGCGCAGCGGGAGTATACCTACGCGACTGTTGTGCATGAGGTCTCGGGTTCGATACCCGGGTCGTGCAATTCTCAATAGCAGCATGGATTCTGGAAATACTTTGTGCCCGGTATGTGGTAATAGGCGGGCCCCCTATTACATGGGACCTGTTGGGGTCCGGTCTGGCGAAAAGTGGGTTTGTAAAACACCTATGCCTAAGACTTCGGGAATAACAGGCGTGAAGCTAGGTATACGAAAGTTCATTGTATTTTATTATTTCAGACGCAATGAATGGTTAAAGGCTGTCGGGCGAGACGATCTTCTTTCAAAACTTATTGATGATAAAACAAGGCAACAATACAGAATCTGTGAGGATCACTTCGAAAAAAACTGTATTAAGTTCTCTAAAAACAGAAATGTTAAATATTTATTTGACTATGCTTTTCCAACGCTCAAGTTGCCGACAAATGATGGTGCATGTTCGGATTTTAATGAATGTCGGACAAGGACTTTAATGAAGGTACTGTACAATATGGATTTTTAATAATACCTCTTGACAATTTTATCGTATTTGTTGAATTACTTGAGCTTCAGGTTATTACCTAGTTTAGGAAGCAGCGGTTTCAACATTTTGTTATATATTTGCCAGTCTGTATGTACCTTTTAAGAATCTATGTATATTGTGCCTTATCTGGTATGGAAATAAATTATTATTATTATTAATAATAATTTCGTGAATATTTTGATCTCGAAATAAACATTGTTTATATTGCTAATAAATAACGCGTGATTGTGATGACTACCTACATATTTTGAATAACTACTAGCAAAGCTGCTTTTCATTTCAAGAATAACTGAAAAATTAATCTTATTTTAAATTATTTATAGATATACACAACATATGTATTAAAATCAACGTAATCACTACCTACCGTGAACATAAAATCGAATTTGTAAAATTATGGCAACATTACTGTATTTTTTGACGTTTTATCAGTTTTTTTTTATTAACTATAGTACTTTAAAATATACATATTATATGTATATCTAGTCTGTAGCAAAGACATGTGTCTACAGGGTGTGTCGTAAATAGTGGTCCAGAGTAAAGGAGTCGATACACTGTATTCTTATGTATCACATACCGAAATTTTAAGCATTTTCAGTTAAGGGTCTCCTAACAAAAAATAAAAGTTCTTTTTTAAAATTTCTGCACCTTGCTTCACGAATTTGGCTGTCATTTCAACAAATATCAATATTTTTTAATTCTGTTTTTTTATTATTACTCTTGAATATGTGTACTATCATATCCAAACCATTTTTTATGTTTTAAAGTCAAAGGTACTTAAAGAAATTAATCTGTTTCCAATTTCAATACTCATCTTCAGCAAATCATATGACTTTAGGGGCATAAAAAAAATGGTTAAAATTTCGGTATGTGATACATAAGAATACAGTGTATCGACTCCGTTACTCTGGACCACTATTTACGACACACCCTGTATATGCTCAACGGTTTATATCTACAAAAAGTTAAATAAACACGTTACAGTGTTCAAAAATATGACACAGGTAAAGTTGCCACAGATATGGCAACTTCACCTAAGTAATTTTACTAGAGAATATTGATCCCTACAGCTCACGTTACGTGGGCATTTACGGGACAAATCCTACAGATATTGGATCCAATATCTATAGACATCCATGACTGGTAAAGATGGCACAATTTTTTTTTGAAATCTCTTACAAGTGGACATATTTTACCAGGGCTGGCACAAACTTTACAAAGATAATAAAACACTGTTTCCACCAAGGTATTTTTTTATTAATTTACTAGGTTAAAATTAAATGAAAATGAAGCTGAAAAAGAATTAAATAAATGTAAAAAAAAATAGTTAAATGTAAGTTGAGGTACACTAGGTCAAGTTGCTCGTTGAATGTAAAGTTGCCACAGTTTTTCTTTTACCCCGGCGAGTCCGACATAACCCCTCCGCCCGCCCCCGCGGAGGGGTATGCGTCAATGCATTCCCCCAGGTTAAATAAAATAAAAAAAATTATAAAAAAAAGTTGACCGGTATGTAGTTAGTTAGTTACCTACAGATAAATAAAAGTTATAGATATTAAAATAATTGCGTGTATTAGTATTACCTACCAAGTATACATAAATTTTCTTCTCCCTAGCCTTTATTATTCCCAAGTCACTTGGGGTCGGCTTTCTAGTCTAACCGGATTTGACTGGATATCAGTTTTTACACGGAGCGACTGCCATCTGGCCTCCGCAACCCGAAGGCTAACGATACCCTAAGGCTAGACCAGTGTCAGGATATTAGAGGGCACTGACTTACCAATAACGACTGCCATAAATATTCATGGCAGCCGGGACCGACGGCTTAACGTGCTCTCCGAGGCACGGAGCAGGCGATAATTGTCAATCAATACGCACATAATTTCGATAAGTCATATAACTTCTGAAAGTCGGAGGTGCGCGACGTGGGTTCGAACCCGAGACCCTCTGCATTGCAGTTTGATGGTCTCCCCACTGAGCTATCGCTGCTCTACAAGTATACATATACATGTATATATTAATACGTGAAGCAAAAACTTTGGTCGAATTTCGAGCACTAGGCGACCGCTAGTATACCTACTTACATAAATATACACACCTACATACTGAAACGAAACAAAATTACTTCACATTACATCTAGGGTTGCCAGCCGTACTGTATAATAAAGTATTGTACGTTATTTCGGGCAAACGTACAGCGTACTTTATACTTTACTAGATGTTCCCGCGGTTTCACCCGCGTTTATCGTTACTGCGCCGCCTTCGTGGGTCGTAGCATGATGTTATATAGCCTATAGCCTTCCTCGATAAATAGGCTATCCAACACTAAAATATTATTTCAAATCCGCGTGGAATATTTACTTTGGGCTAACGCTAACTTTAACCCGCGACTTCGTTATCATTATTTTGCTGGAATGTTATTTTAAGACTGCGATATCTCCTAAGATATTCATTGAAATCGAATGAGGTAAAGAGCAATTTTCTTTTAAATTAAATACTTGTGATAAATAACGTATTTATTTGGATAAGGATTAATATCATGTTTATAAAAACACCTTCGCAAATAATACACTATTTTAGAACAAATTTGGTTAGCATAAAAAAGGTTATAGTGAGCCAACCTTAAAAGATAGACATATGCTGTCGCGGACTTTTTTTTAGAACTTTTAACGGGGAACAATTCTGTCATACATGATTTTTGCGAAACTTTAACTGTTTACGCAGCGCACGCAGCGGAAGCTCTAAAAAAAAAACCCTTCGATTTTGAAACATTCTTCATTAATGCTCCGCTCCTATTGATCTTAGCGTGATGTTATATAGCCTATAGCCTTCCTCGATAAATGGGTTATCTAACACTGAAAGAATTTTTCAAATCGAACCAGTAGTTCCTGAGATTAGCGTGTTCAAGTAAACAAGCAAACAAACAAACAAACAAACTCTTCAGCTTTATAATATTAGTATAGATTAGGAAATAAAGTACTTGAAAATATTTTATTTTACCTATGTCGACTTTTATAGGTTTTATTTCATTGTTTAGGTACTTAAAGTAACGCTTTAGAGACTTCCTAAATTGTATAAAATCAATTGTTTATCGTAAAGATCCGATAAACACGTTCCTTGATAGTAAATATTTGTTAAATGTTACTAGCATCAATAAACATAATATGGTAACAAAAAAGCTGGTTTAATAAATAATACTTTATTTTCGGAGCTCGTACCTACTTTATATTTTTAAGCTCAGTTAGTAAATGTACTCTATTCGTTCAAAATAAAGGTGGCAACCCTAATTACATCTATCGTTTAGATCCAAAGACATCAAAGACATGGTTCATGTAAAAATATGAAAGCAAATCGCACTTATAACAAAATAGCGACTTAACTCAAAATTTGGAAGTAATGCAATTTGAACTCTAATTATGGGACTATACATTTTAAACTTATATATGTGTTAAGTAATTGCAACAGGGTTAAAATTAGCTTAATCCAAAATAGTCAGATAAGTCTCTCTTTTATTAAGCATGCGAAATATTTATAAGGATTTTTTTTAACTAAGCTTTACCCGCGGCTTCGCTCGTCTAAATGTAGGTTAGGTTAAGTTAATAACAGTACTTTTGGATGTAAGGTACCCTTTGTCCTATTCTGTACCTCTGACAAGAGTAGGTAAGTACCTATGCAAAATTTCATTATGATCGGTCAAGTAGTTAATGTGTGAAAGCGTAACAAACAAACAATTTCGCATTTATATTACTAGCTTTTGCTCGCGGCTTCGCTCGCGTAAAAGTAGGTTAGGTTATTAGTAACATTACCTTTATTAAAATAAATATAATTTGAGTAGTATTTGATTTAAACCCTTACAAATAAAAAATTGGTTGTCTGTAAAGTCGGTTTACGGACGATAGTTTAACGTGACAACGTCATAACGTGCCTTTCGCTCGCTCGTGTAGCACTCTCGCTCCGATCGTAACGTTACAATGAGCGAAACGGGACAATAAGCGTAACGGGATAAGGAGCGTAACGGGACAATGAGTCATCCTTTTTCGTGCGTGCAGCCGGCGTTCATCGATTTATTAGACGTTGTCACGTCAAAATCAAATCTTTCTTCTTTATAATATTGGTGTATATTAGTTAGGATACAAAATACATTATACTAGGACCTACCTCATTACATTACAAAATTAACTATTAGAGTGTTAACAATATTATAAAATACTAGATGTCCCTGCGGTTTCACCCGCGTTTATCGTTACTGCGCCGTCCCCGTGGGTCGTAGCGTGATATATATAGTCTTTCTCGATAAATAGGCTATCCAACACTAAAATATTTTTTTAAATCGAACCAGTATTATTTTTTTAAACCAAACCTATATATCGAGGGCGTCATTAAGCAAGCTTCACGAAAACTCGGAGTTCTGAACAGGGTGAGTCGGGTCTTCGCGCCTGGACAACTGTGCCTATTGTATAAGGCACAAGTGCGCCCTTCCGTGGAGTACTGTTCTCATCTTTGGGATGGCTCCGCGCAGTACTTGCTGGACGCTCTCGACCGGTTACAGCGGCGGGCTGTCCGTATCATCGGAGATCCAGAGGTCACGAGTTCACTGGAACCTCTGCAACTCCGTAGGGACATTGCCTCATTGGCATGTTTCTACAGAATATACCACGGGAAGTGCTCTGAAGAGTTATTCCACCTTATCCCGCCCTCCCCTTTCCTATCCAGAACAACGCGTGCTGGGCTCAGATGCCATCCTTACACGGTAGAGTCGATTAGAGCGCGTACCAAAAAGTTTGGGTCCTCATACCTCTGCCGAACGACCAAGGCATGGAATTCTCTGCCAAGGCACGTGTTTCCTTCTTCCTTCAATCCTGGGTTCTTTAAGCGGGGCGTGAAAAAGCATCTTCTCAGGCCGTCAAAGTAGAGACCTCAACATCGCCTCGGCTACTGTGGGGGCGATGTGGAGGCCACTGCTCTTAGACCACACGACTGCTTACCATCAGGTGGAGTGTGGTCATTTTGACGAGCAAAAAAAAAAATATATATATAGTTCCTGAGATTAGCGCGTTCAAACAAACAAACTCTTCAGCTTTATAATATTAGTATAGATGTGAATATGTGAATTACGTTCTTTTGCATCCGGCCGGTCGGTCACGCAGACCACAGTACATAAATATACAGTAACCTATCTTCATACAAACGGTCCGAACTCGAGTCATATTAAACGAAAAGCTTTAAACACAATCTGCTTGTCAACATAAGCCTAAGCGTTCGTTTATAAGTACACGTCGATTTCGTTTAAACGGAAAGCAACTTCACAAACTGTAACGCTGCCGCAGTCGCTCCGCGACTGGCGCGTTGGACGACAACGAATGACAACGATTCGCGAACGTTAAGTTGGCCGCACTGCTCACTGCTTTGTTAAAGTAATATTGAAAATGAACTCAATACGTGAGGACATAAAGACTAATATACAAACAAACATGTCAACATTAGGATTAAGCTACTAAATTACGAGTTGTTTGTTTACGTAATAATATGTATTTATAAGTAGTAAAACAATTTTTGTTTTAGTTGCATAAACTTTCGTTTAAAGTACGCAGTTTTAACGCTTAATACAGCAATACCTAATAAAACGATTTTATAAGCGGGCAGCGGCAGCTTTAATGTCCGCTTTCACAACGAATTACAAATAGCGTTTTAAGTGAAAAGCTTTTTCAAAAGCGCGCTTTACAATATAAACACAACGTTGTAAGCGTTGTCGAAATTGAGCCGTTTATCACACCACTCATACCTACGCGCCTCGGCGTCGGCAATAGTCGGCATGCGCTCGGCACGCAACCAGTCGCGAATGCGCCGCAGTGACGAACGGACGGTGTGTTGTTTTTTAAACAGTAACCGCGCGATTTTTTTACCAAAAATAAGTACAAGTGTAGCCTATATAATATGACAAGTAGAGTATATTGTGCTGTTTTTGGTTGCATGAATTCCTCAATAACGCAGCCAGAGATAACTTTTTTTAGATTACCTGGCAACTCCGAAAGGTAAGACTATAAAATGATTATACTTACTAGTAGGTAGGTACGTAATTTAAGTCTTTTTATAGGATTTCTTTTCCTCCCGAAAAAGAAATGCCTGGACTAATAAATAAAGTGAATAAGTAAAGAAAAGTGATTGACACGAGTGAACTAGGTAGTTATAGGCGGTTCATGAATCATGATACGGTAGGTACGCTTGTATTAAAACCTCGGGGCGTGTGTGCGTGATCTCTGGCCGCTCGTCGCGTACGTGGTATTTTATTATGAATAATAGTTGTTTATTGTACTGTGTGTATGAATAAAACTAGAAAAAATATATTTGACCGTCTGTCTGTCACCAGGCTGTATCTCATGAACCACGATAGCTAGATAGTTGAAATTATCTCTATGTATTTCTGTTGCTGCTGTAACAACAAATACTACTAAAAAATTAATACAATAAATATGTAATGGCTGCCGTTTTTTTTTTCGGTATTAATAACAACGACAGCTAGACTCTTGAAATATTCACAGACTATTTAGTTGTATGTTCACTATAAAAAAATATATTTTAAATGATTAATAAAACTATTTAAAACGCGGTAAGAGGGTTGTGATTTTAAAACATTCGTAGCCAGCTATTCGGCTTCGCATGGGCACAGTACATAAATATACAGTAACCTATCTTCATACAAACGGTCTGAACTCGAGTCATACCTACGCGCCTCGGCGTCGGCATGCGCTCGGCACGCAACCAGTCGCGAATGTGCCGCAGTGACGAACGGACGGTGTGTTGTTTTTTAAACAGAAACCGCGCGATTTTTTTACAAAAAATAAATACAAGTATAGCCTATTTAATATGACAAGTAGAGTATATTGTGCTGTTTTTGGTTGCATGAATTCCTCAATAACGCACCCAGAGATAACTTTTTTTAAATTACCTGGAAACTCCGAAAGGTAAGACTATAAAATCATTATACTTACTATTTTTTTTTAGGTAGGTACGTAATTTAAGTCTTTTTAAAGGATTTTTTTCCCTCCCGAAAAAGAAATGCCTGGACTAATAAATAAAGTGAATAAGTAAACAAAATAATAAACATACTATTACAATACAAAAAGTTTACAGCACATTTAAACATAAAATTTTACATTTGACAATTTTCACTATCGAAAATCCCTAATAACTTTTAAACGGATTACCCTATTAACACAATTTCTTTTGCCCTATCCGTTTTAGACCTAAACCTATCAAATGACACTAAAAACAACACAATATCTACACAAACAAAAAATCATGTTTTCAACTTACGTAATATTTGGTCGCGTGAATTTACCTTACCAAAATTTAGTTACTTCGTTTATACTGATTCAAAATAGGAAACCATTATATAAATCGAGCTTAGATAGATAGCCACCTTACAACATATTAAACAGATAGAAACTCAAAGTAGGCAGATTTAATTAAAATGCTGTAGGTGGGCATTATCGCTTGTTTACGTACCGCGCGGCTGTAGGCATTTATTTCAAGGATACGGCCGAGTTACAATACTGTATATTTATGTACTGTGGCATGGGTGCCCAAAGAATTGTTGTTTTGAGTTGTTGCGAGTTGTATGTGTTAATTAGAAACGTTAATAAGCTGAGATCAAAATTTATTAAACTTACTCGTCAGCTGTTTCTTGCATTTTAGTTGATGGTAGGTAGGGGTTGAAGTTTGTAAGGATTGGAATTTTGTAACTTCCGGCGACAGCAAATTATTTTTTTCTGTAAAAGGATTCTTTTTCAGACGTTTTCAATGGTTGCAACTGATCCGTCGAGAAGATTTGGAAAACAATCCTAAATTTACTTCCTACCGTGTTTGTGAGAAACATTTTAATGTGGAGGATGTACTACAATCGTCAAATAGAAAACTTTTAAAAAAGAATACACTACCATTGTTGATGCTGCCAAGCTTAGCTAGTACTGTTCCAGGAGTCTCTCGGAAAGAAGACAAACAAACTCAAACGGCTCCATTGGTAAAACAACATGCATTTTTATTGAACACTTCCTATTCCATTCACAAAGTATTTTATTTGTTTAAATTAAATAAAAAATATTTACAATCACAAAAATAGATAGAAACTCAAAGTAGGCAGATTTAATTAAATAATAATAATATTCTATCACATACACACAACACCATCTAGCCCAAACTAAGCAGAGCTTATACTATGAGTACTAGACAATGGATAAACATACTTATATACTTTTTTTTTGGAAATACATACATATTATAAATAGAAACACCCAGACCAAGACAAACATCAATGTTCATGCACACAAATGTTTGACTTGTGCGGGAATTGAACCCGCGACCTCAGGCGTGGCAGTCAGTTACACTAACCACTACGCCATCGAGGCCGTGCTGTAGGTGGGCAGCCCATCGCATGTTTACGTACCGCGCGGCTGTAGGCATTTATTTCAAAGATACGGCCGAGTTACAATACTGTTAGATAGTTTTACCGTGCGCAGGCCGCACGTAGGCGCACTCGCTGTTGACCTACATACACACACCTCTAGCGAAATACCTATACAGCGTCCGAGTCAGGCGGAAACATAAGTATGTAATTATCGGTTTCATACATTTCACAGAACGCGACGCGACACGACACGACATTCAAATATGTCCCTAACCATATTAAATGTATGAAACCGATATGCTTCTGGCACATCACGATACGCCATGACACGTAAGCGAGTAGTTTAGTTTCCAAATCCTCTAAAATAATTAGCGCAAAATAATGGTAATTCTCAAAAACCAATTAGGACATAATATAAATGGACTATTTTAGCGGTGTTTGTAACAAACTGCTACTTTTGTGAGCTGATTAGAATTTGAGTGCGTTTTGTTGAAAACTATCAGTGCTGTAGTATAGAAGCAACGAAGGAGCTTCATATTCAATCGGAACATTATTTTTGTTCTGATATCGTTTTGGTGGGTTTTGAAACTATACTCCTCAAGTATGTTTCCGTCTCTACGCTCGGCGCTAGGCGGATCTTAAATATTTTCCTCATCAAATGTGTAATCCCTGCAATCTTTTTACAGTAACTAGCGGTCGCCTAGTGCTCGAAATTCGACCAAAGTTTGCCTGTAAGATATTGCTGATATAATATGTCATTATATATTGATATATGTAACCATAGTTACGCGCTTCGACTGCGTGTGTCAAATGCATGGTTGTGTGCATGTAGTGTTTTTTCATTAATTTAATGTATTTTTAATGCATATTTTATATAAATATTAGCATTCGTTACTTCTTCTCTGTATAAACTATAAGTGTGCGAAATTTCATACTTCTCCGTCCGCCCAATTTTCGTAAAAAGGGATCCAAAGCTTTCGCTTCACGTATTAATATATAGATAAACCATTTTGTACTCTATTTTAATTACTTATGTGACAAAGGAGACCGTCCATATTCGGCTTGCACGTGGACAATCGTCTTATAAACAAAGTAAAATATTAAAAGCTTTGTTTAAATATACTTATAATAAATATTGGTGGAAAACCTTGGGGGAGGCCTATGTCCAGCAGTGGACGTCTTTTGGCTGACATGATGATGATGATGATGATGATGAAATATTGGTTACCATCCAGTAGTATGAAATTGACATATTTTATTTATATATTATATCAAAATAATACACACAGCCTGGAAGCAATAAGGCAGTATTACTGCAACTGCATAGTCGGCCGAAGGACTGTTGGTTGCTGTGCTCACATAATGTCTGTAATATGGTACCTAAGCTGGGCAAGATATGAAAATGTCACTCCACCAGCCCAGTTTTTGGAAACTATTTTAATAACTTATGAAGGTGATGGTGACACATGAAAATAAATATTTAATTGACACGGATTATCTGTATAAATATTAAGAGCCATTTCACGTTTCCGCGCGAATATTTAAGACTAGCTTTTGCCCGCGGCTCCGCTCGCGTTAATTTAGAATTTGACAATCAATTCGGGTTGTACTCTGCTTGTAATAATATAATTCAATCATGATTTGAAAGACACATGGCGCCATCTATTATCATAAGAATGTTATTGTTGTTTTCCTCGGAAACAATAATTTTTTTTGGGATGAAAGGTATCCTATGTTCTTTTTACATCTGACAATGTATATGCAAAATTTCAAAATGATCGGTTCAGTGGTTTAGGCGTGAAAAGGAAACAAACAAACAAACTCATTTTCCCTTTTATAATATTAGTTAGGATTTCAGTCGCCTAATTTACCATCTTAGGTAAAAGTCCGACATTTTTAAATACATGTAAAAAATAGGCCCATCTTTCGTAGGTATTGAAACTTCATATTGCACATTTACAAAAAAATATTTGTTTACTTTGTGGTGATTAATCTCCCACAACAAGATTACTGAAAAACAACGCAGAGTTAATTTCATGCTCTCATATCTATCATTAATATTTATAAATGTGACTGGAAAAATACGTATAGTATCAGAAATACATATGGTATCAGAAATATACTTTTGTTGACACATACAATACTATAATATTGATTATTAATAACATTATTTCGTAAAAAAATAAAATCTGAGGCCATTCACTTTTTACGTTTTATATTCCTATTTTATTGATTTCTTTTTTTGTTTAAATAAAGTGTAATTACATTTATAAAACCATATCAAAATAAACTATGTTCTTCAAGAAATCTAATTTCAAAGTTTGATGAAAATCCCTTCATGAAATTTATCATAAAATGTATATGAATACCACCCTAATTTAGAATAAATTACGATGCACAAGCATGCACCGATTAGTAGAGATGGTCGTACTAGGTAAATCGGATACTAGGTACGCCTAATCTGTATTAATACCTACCTAACCCAAATACCTAATCCATCTAATCCACTTAATCTCATACACATAGGTACCGTCGTTAGATCCGCCGTATCCGATCCGAAGTATCCTAAAATCTCAATCTCAAGTCCTGATATTGAAATGAAGATTAAAAAAATGGGATCGTTGGATTATTTTTAAATAAGTATTTGAATGTTTAGGAGGAGTTTCAGTCGAATAAACTTTTTAGACAATGAAAGATAAATACGATGAAATAATATAAATATATAATATCTATACTAATATTATAAAGCTGAAGAGTTTGTTTGTTTGTTTGTTTACTTGAACGCGCTAATCTCAGGAACTACTGATCCGATTTGAAAAATTCTTTCAGTGTTAGATAGCCCATTTATCGAGGAAGGCTATAGGCTATATATCATTACGCTAAGATCAATAGGAGCGGAGCACCAATGAAGAATGTTTCAAAACTGGAGGGTTTTTTTCCTTTTGAGAGCTTCCGTTGCGTGCGCTGCGTAAACAGTTAGTTTCGCAAAAATCATGTATGACAGAATTGTTCCCCTTTAAAAGTTAAAAAAAAAAGTCCGCGACAGCATACGTCTATTTTTTAAGGTTAGCTCACTATAACCTTTTTTATGCTAACCAAATTTGTTCTAAAATAATGCATTATTTGCGAAGGTGTTTTTATAAACATGATATTAATCTTTATCCAAATAAATACGTTATTCATCACAAGTATTTAATTTAAAACAAAATTGCCCTTTACATCATTCGATTTCAGTGAATATCTTAGGAGATATCGCAGTTTTAAAATAACATTGCAGCAAAATAATAATTAAGTACTGCGCGCGCATTTATGATGTCCAAGGGCGGCGGGCAGTCATGAGGGGGAAGGGTGGTGGCCCCAGTTAGCTCTGCGAGATACCATGTCGCGCTGCTGTCGGCTCCTTATGGAACGGTTGCGCTTAGCGAACTACTTTTTTTCCAAAATAACATCGTATAATACTTTTTAGATCAATAAGTTAGTAATAAGTTTTGTTTTAGTTTAGTTATTTTGGTTAATTTCTTTATCTAAATAGATACATTATTTGATTTTGTAGTATTAATTTTTCTTTAGGGTATTTTGTTTTTGATTTTGTAGTATTTTAGGGTAATTCTTTTACCGTGGATAGGCGATATCTTATCGTATAGTAATTACTTTTTAAGTAATTAGTTTTCCAATTATTTTTATTCTTACATAAATCTATACTAATGTTATAAAGCTAAAGAGTTTGTTTGTTTGTTTGCCTGAACGCGCTAATCTTAGGAACTACTGGTCCGATGTGAAAAATTATTTCAGTGTTAGATAGCCCATTTATCGAGGAAGGCTATAGGCTATATATCATCACGTTAAGATCAATAGGAGCGGAGCACCAATGAAGAATGTTTCACAATTGAAGGGATTTTTTTCTTTTGAGAGTTTCCACTGCGTGCACTGCGTAAACAGTTAAAGCTTCGCAAAAATCATGTATGAAAGAATTGTTCCCCTTAAAAAGTTCTAAAAAAAAGTCCGCGACAGCATATGTCTATCTTTTAAGGTTGACTCATTATAACCTTTTTTATGCTAACCAAATTTGTTCTAAAATAATGCATTATTTGCGAAGGTACGTTAAAGTCTCGTTACAAATTTACGAATGTGTTATTTAGCAAAATGCCTGTATTCACCTACTGTACGGAGTTAACCTTCTTTCTAGTATCTGTTTTGTTTTGTTCTCGCTCTCTCGATCAAACCGGTTTTCACCCGATAACCATGGCGCGTGTAACGAGTGAGCGAGAACGACCGATAGCTTGTATAGCGCTGTCTCACTCTATCTGGCCGTAGACGTTAGATGTACAAGCGGGATGGCGAAAGATGTTGTAGCTTGTGAGTGAGTGAGATAGTGTAGGAACAGGAGTGAGCATATGCCACAGAGTAGAGTAACTAACTATACCAAAAGGCGTATGCGAACTCTGTCTACGGCGAAACATTAGATTCTGAGTTGAAAGAATATGGTATTAGGTGGATTCAATGGACTATACGTATTGTCAAAATTGGATAAGGTGCCGCCTGTTCTCGTAAAATACCTAATCCTCAGACCTGTTCTGATATATTCGACTCATCTCTAATTAGTACGGCGCGAGCGCCCGTTGAGGAAGGACCTGTGCCATTTTGTCTCGCGTGCCGAACTTCGAGCGTCCGTATCGTAATCGTAAACGCATTATTATACTACGACTACAACATTTTGATTCTTTGTTTTTTTTTCCTACGGTAAGTGTATTACTGTTTTGTTTACTACCTATCAAGAGTATTATTTAAGTAGTTTGTATAATAGGCGTGTGTAGCTTTACGGAACCGACTCACTGATCCGGATCATTGAAGTGATTCAAAAGATTGGTTCAGTAACAACGTTTCAAACGCATCATTTGGATCTGAAACATTACTTTGCTCTGTGCTCATTCCGCGCGACGCGTCGATTCGCTCGCGCGCGAGTCAACTGATCAGTGAGCGAGCGAGAGAGGGAGAATGAGAGACATACTGAGCTATTGACTCGCGAGTCGCGAGTGAGCGGGCGACATAATTACTTTATATACAAGTCAGAAAGAGATACCAAATGAAATGTGTATCACTCATACACTCACAGATTTTCGTTGTCGTTTTCCATGCACGTAAAAATGACCACTTACTTATCAAATACTATACAGTCGTTTTTTGTATAAAATGTTTGCATAACAAGTAATCGTTTTACGTTGATGCAGCATTGAGCCGATGATGCAAATGAGCCAAATGAAACATATCAATGATTCGGATCATTTCAGTGATAGAGATGCAAATGTTCCAATCGCAAAAATTATACACTTTGCCCACCTGTATTGTATAAGGTTATGTTTTTATTTTAATCGTTTTAGCAATGGGGCGTAAGACTCCTGTATACCATTGTATCAAAAAAAGGAAAAACCATAATCGTGCAGCCTTAAAGAAAGCAACGGAAGCGAGGTAGATATTTTTTATTTGCAGTTCATAATTATATACAGTTGCCGATCACATAAGTACCTACATATCGACATAAACTAACTAAGGATAGTAGAACTCAAGCAAAATATGCATTTTATAGTTTGCAAGTAGAAGTTTAAGTTAGTTGTCGTCTATTACTCGTTAATTAGTAAAGTCTAATGAGCCGTTATAATTTTCATTAAAAATTAATGACGGATGGACGGACATAGCGAAACTATAAATGTTCCTTGTGGTTTATTACAAAACCTTAAAAACGTACGTTTCGTGGAAAGTTCCGTAACGCGTGGTCACTGTAGCAATACAAAAGCAAGGGATTGTTGCCCGGGTTTGCGGGCGCTTTGTTTTCGACTAGTTATTTGAACTGTTTCTTGCGCGCGCTCGGTATTTATAAGATATAGTAATAAATATATACTATTTTTCAAAAATTAAGGCTTTATGTTTTTATTACTTTGTAACTATAATCTAACACGAAAATTCGTCCGATCACCTACAAAAAACCCTGTATAAATGATACAACGTTATTTTTCTTTAACTGTACCCATCATTATGGACTACTTTAGTCTTAAGACTTTGCCGAAATCGCGAAATAAATGCCTATCAGTTGTTTCATACATTTTTTTGGGGTCATAGTTCAATTTTATATGGAACAGGTGATTATATTTTCGTAACTTTCCCAAAATCCCACTACAAAATAACTTTTGTTGTGGGATTTTGGAAAAGGTAAAAGGGGTAACCCCCTTAAGAGCCATTTCACGTTTTCGCGCGAATATCTAAGATTTCAGTCGCCTAATTTACCATCTTAGGTAAAACTCCGACATTTTTAAATACATGTAAAAAATAGGCCGATCTTTCGTAGGTATTGAAACTTCATATTGCACATTTACAAAAAAAAATATTTGTTTACTTTGTGGTGATTAATCTCCCACAACAAGTTTACTGAAAAACAACGCAGAGTTAATTTCATGCTCTCATATCTATCACTAATATTTATAAATTTGACTGGAAAAATACGTATGGTATCAGAAATATACTTTTGTTGACACATACAATACTATAATATTGATTATTAATACCATTATTTCGTAAAAAAATAAAATCTAAGGCCATTTTTTACGTTTTATATCCCTATTTTATTGCGATTTTTTGGTTTAAATAAAGTGTAATTACATTTATAAAACCATGTCAAAATAAACTATGTTCTTCAAGAAATGTAATTTCAAAGTTTGATGAAAATCCGTTCATGAAATTTATCATAAAATGTATATGAATACCAGTCTAATTTAGAATAAATTACGATGCACAAGCATGCACCGATTAGTACGGCGCGAGCACCCGTTGAGGAAGGTCCTGTGCCATTTTGTCTCGCGTGCCGGACTTCGAGCGTCCGTATCGTAAACGCATTATTATACTAGGACTACAACATTTTGATTCTATGTTTTTTTTCCTACGGTAAGTGTATTACTGTTTTGTTTACTATCAAGTGTATTATTTAAGTAGTTTGTATAATGTTATGTTTTTATTTCATTCGTTTTAGCAATGGGGCGTAAGGATTCTGTATACCATTGTATCAAAAAAAGGAAAAACAAACATTGTGCAGCCCTAAAGAAAGCAAGGGAAGCGAGGTAGATATTTTTTATTTGCAGTTCATAATTATATACAGTTGTCGATCACATAAGTACCTACATATCGACATAAACTAACTAAGGATAGTAGGACTCAAGCACAATATGCACTTTATCGTTTGCAAGTAGAAGTTTAAGTTAGTTGTTTAATACTCGTTAATTAGTAAAGTCTAATGAGCCGTTATAATTTTCATTAAAAATGCATTAGGTATATATGTCACTATTTAGCATAGTTTATACAAACCTAAATACTGCAGTTTAGAAGATAGAGTGGGAGAGGGACACTTTGCGTATGATGGGTTTGCCTTCTGCCCAATCCCGTGGGAATTTCGAAAAATCTCTTTTTAGTGCACCACTACAGTACCCAAGGAACATACATGTCAAATTTTAGCTTCTTGCACCCAATAGTTTTGGCTGTGCGTTGTCTGTCAGTCAGTCAGTAACGCAAGAATTGTATATACACAGATATTTCGCAAACGGATTCCTGAATAAAAAAGCGGTTGAAATAAACTCCTAGTGTATTTAAAATACCTGTCTAACGATAACCCATACAATGTAGTAGAAAAATTAAAAAACCACTTGCCCATTTAGATGTATGGGAGCTACCAGTTTATATCACTTTTTAAAATTTTTATTGTCCAGTTTTGTCCGCGTGGTTGCAATGTATAACCATGTTTCAGCTCTCTAGTGCTTATAGTTTTTGCGTTAAGACCAAACAGATCTTTGTACGGTTTTCACCAATAGATAGTATGATTCCTGAGGAAGGTTTAGATGTATAATTTAACGCGGGTGGAGCCGCGGGCCACGTCTAGTTGTTTATAAAAATGAGTACAATCACCCGCTAAGAAATTTGCACTAAACAAAAATAACGTTATAAACTTATATTTTCCTAAACTATGCTTTCTTTCGAACCAAAAAAAAATGTATATATAATTAATACAGATATAATAATATTATTTGTTTTGAAAACTTACATAATGCAAAAGTATGTTTAATACAATTCAAGCAATAGGTACCAAGAAAAGTATCAAAACGTAAGTGTTAACACGGTCGCACTATACCACGACGCTCCTAGACGCATCATCGTACTGTCTCGATCGCTCGGCGAGTCAGAATTTACCTAAACTTCACTTGCGTAATTTTGTGAAATGGCTCTTAAGAGTTTTGCACTAAAGATAAAATAACTTTGTATATTTTTTAAGCTACATTGATTTTACTGAAACTTTTTGTGTGGATTGTCAAGATACTTTTAATTTTAGATTGAGATATAAGATGGCTCGCCAAGAGGATGCAATAAAATCGGCAGCAGAAAATGTAAGTTTATGTAAACGTAACAGTTTTATTGTACATCAGTCATACTTCATTCAAATAATATAACATTTATATAATTATTTTTGATTTAAATTGAAAGGAAAAGCGGTCGCTTAACTTACACGTTAATATAGTAAATTGTGACGAGGAGCAAAGTACTTCTGGATGCGACGCCGTGTTGAGTACATCTACTAAGCAATCAGATTCGGTAAAAGAAACGGTAAGCTATATTTTATTTCAAGAAGTCAAAAGTTATTTAGTGAATGTACTTAGTAGGTACATGTTAACAATTAGATTCCTGAGGAAGGTTTAGATGTATAATTTAACGCGTGTGGAGCCGCGGGCCACGTCTAGGTTTTTATAAAAATGAGTACAATCAGCCGCTAAGAAATTTGCACTAACCGAAAATAACGTTATAAACTTATATTTTCCAATACTATGTTTTATTATAAAACTAAAAATTAACTAATATAGACTTTTTATTTATATTGACTGCACGGTTGGCGCAGTGGTTTAAGCGGCCGCCTCGCCGCTTGACACGGCGCCGAGTGTTGTGGGTTCGATCCCCACACGAGACAGCACTTTGTGTGATTCATAAATTGTTGTTTCGAGTCTGGGTGTTCATTGTGTCCGTTAGTTGTATGTTTGTAAAGTCCTCCGCGACACAGGATTTAGTCCTAATGCGGGAGTAGTCTATTTAACAAAAAAAAAAAATTATTTATAATTAATACGAATTCGTTATTTGTTTTGATAACTTACATAATGCAAAAGTATGTTTAATACAATTCAAGCAATAGCTAGGTACCAAGAAAAGTATCAAAACGTAAGTGTTAACACGGTCGCACTATACCACGACGCACTTAGACGCATCGTACTACCACAGACTAATAATCCATTAAGGCACATTTACACAGGGTCAGTAGCTGTCGCCAGTGCTGCCGCCGAAAACTGACTCATATGATTTACACGCAGTCAGTATTTCGTCAGTAGTCGAGGATATTTCTTATGGGGTACACACGTCTGTAAAGTCAGTGCGGAAAAATGAATTCTCGAAAACAGCAAAAAATCAGAGTTAATAATTTGTTGAGAAAAAGTACCTTTGTGATGATGCAAGAACTAACTGGTATGTTAGAAGAAGAGATATCTGACGGCCTCGATGGCGTAGTGGTTAGTGTAACCAACTGCCACGCATGAGGTCGCGGGTTCGATTCCCGCACAAGTCAAACATTTGTGTGCATGAACATGGATGTTTGTCTTGGTCTGGGTGTTTCTATGTATAATATGTATGAATTTACAAAAAAAAAAGTATGTAATATGTATCTTTATCCATTGTCTAGAACCCATAGTACAAGCTCTGCTTAGTTTGGGCTAGATAGTGTTGTGTGTATGTGATAGAATATTAAAAAAAACAAAAAAAAAAAAAAAAAAAAAAAAGAAGCGAATATGAGTAAGAAAATGGATAGATGACAGAGATCAAACTGGAGGCTCAGCTCTGTTGTTAACCCAGTTGAGAATTGAAGATCCTGGGGAATACAAACTGGCTTTGAGAATGACGCCAAAAGACTTTGATGATTTGCTTAGGTTGTTATCAAGCACTATTCAGCGTCAAGACACATTTATGAGAGACGCCTTGTCAGCCAAAGTGAAACTCGAAATTACACTGACATTTTTGGCTTCTGGAATGTCGTTTCGAAATCTCAGTCACTTTTATTGTGTATCGATACCATAACTGTGGTACTACTGTCTCGATCGCTCGGCGAGTCGGAATTTACCTAAACTTCACTTGCGGAATTTTGTGAAATGGCTCTTAATACGTGAAGCAAAAACTTTGTGCCCCTTTTTACGAAAATTGCGCGTACGGAGGAGTATGAAATTTGGCACAGTTAAAGTTTATATGGAGAAAGAGGGGCGAATCCTAATATTTTTATAAAATATGCATCAGAAATACCTTAAATTACTTAATGGAAAAACACTACACGCACACAATCATGCATTTCACACACGCAGTTAAATCGCGTTCGTAGTATTTCGGCATTGTTCGTGTGACGTCGTCGTACAATTCTTTGTAACTATGGTTACCTATAGGTAACCATAGTTACAAGTTTTCTTTATCTATATATTAATACGTGAAGCGAAAACTTTGGATCCCTTTTTACGAAAATTGGGCGGACGGAGGAGTATGACATTTCGCACACTTATAGTTTATACAGAGACGAAGTGACGAATGCTAATATTATTTTATTTAAAATATGCATTAGAAATACATTAAATTAATGAAAAACACTACACGCACTCAACCATGCATTTGACACACGCAGTCGAAGCGCGTAACTATGGTTACATATATCAATGTATTATGTCATTAAAATTTTAATGGTATTTTTATATGAAAAAGAATTGATTGACGTTTTGATATTGAATTTAATTACGTGTAAGTAATATATTTTTGTATAGGTTGTCAGGACTACGACTGTCGGATCAGCTAGCAGTAAATACTATTAAGTAAATCAACGTATAATATAAACGTATTTACAAAAAAACAGTACCTATAGGTATAATATGTATGTTTATCCATTGTCTAGTACCCATAGTACAAGCTCTGCTTAGTTTGGGCTAGACGGTATTGTGTGTATGTGATAGAATATTATTATTATGAATGATTATTTATTATTTATTTACTAGATGTTCCCGCGGTTTCACCCGCGTTTATCGTTACTGCGCCGCCCCCGTGGGTTGTAGCGTGATGTTATATAGCCTATAGCCTTCCTCGATAAATAGGCTATCCAACACTAAAAGAATTTTTCAAATCGAACCAGTAGTAATCACGCAGAATAAACCAGGAGAAACATCGTTTGTACTATGTCTGTAATGGGTAATTATTTTGCTGCGATGTTATTTTAAAACTGCTATATCTCCTAAGATATTCATTGAAATCGAATGATGTAAAGGGCAATTTTGTTTTAAATTAAATACTTGTGATGAATAACGTATTTATTTGGATAAGGATTAATATCATGTTTATAAAAATACCTTCGCAAATAATGCATTATTTTAGAACAAATTTCGTTAGCATAAAAATGGTTATAGTCAGCCAACCTTAAAAGATAGACATATGCTGTCGTGGACTTTTTTTTAGAACTTTTAAAGGGGAACAATTCTGTCATACATGATTTTTGCGAAACTTTAACTGTTTACGCAGCGCACGTAGCGGAAGCTCTCAAAAGGAAAAAATACTCTCCGATTTTGAAACATTCTTTATTGGTGCTCCGCTCCTATTGATCTTAGCGTGATGATATATAGCCTATAGCCTTCCTCGATAAATAGGCTATCTAACACTGAAAGAATTTTTCAAATCGGACCAGTAGTTCCTGAGATTAGCGCGTTCAAGTAAACAAACAAACAAACAAACTCTTCAGCTTTATAATATTAGTATAGATTTCCTTTAAATAGAAGACCAACAGACTGCAATGCAGAGGGTCTCGGGTTCGAACCCACGTCGCGCACCTCTGACTTTCGAAGTTATATGACTTTTCGAAATTATGTGCGTATTGATTGACAATTATCGCCTGCTCCGTGCCTCGGAGAGCACGTTAAGCCGGTGGTCCCGGCTGCCATGAACATCTATGGCAGTCGTTATTAGGAGAGTGTCGACACAAAAGATTCCACTGGGCCGAAGTGTCGCCAGTCTCCACTGACTGGCCCCCACATAAGATAAGATAAGATAAGATACATCAAATAGAATGACTTGCGCAATTATACTATTTATAATATCGAAACATGAATGATATGAACATAAATGTTTACGCTCAACGGGAATGCTTTATAAGTATCGTCACTTACAGTTCCAACTAGCGTTGCGTTGCGACCTTTTATTTTGAACGAATAGAGTATATAAGGTACCTATACGAAAACATATATTTTTAAAATTTTTGTCTGTCTGTCTGTTTGTTCCGGCTAATCTCCGAAACGGCTGAACCGATTTGACGGGACTTTCACTGGCAGATAGCTGGTGTTATAAGAAGTAACTTAGGCTACTTTGATTTTAGAAAAAAAATAGGGTTACGCTGAGACGAACACTTTTTAGTTAAAATCTACGCGGACGAAGTCGCAGGTAACAGCTAGTAAAGTATAAAGTACATTTACCCGAAATAACGTACAATACTTTATTGTAAAGTACGGGTGGGAACCCTGGTTCCAAGCCGCGAAAACCGAACTTTGCCGAACTTAACCGAATGGAGATCACGGCTACGCCCGAGCCGAATCCGCTCGTATTTAGTTCTAGAATATTCTCCCTACGCTCTAAAGACCAAACAAAATGTTAGAGCGAGAGGTCCCGATAAGGGATACATCACTGGAGTAAAAAAGGGATAGAGAACTAACTATCCGCATGTCATACGTTTTGCTAACAAGATGCCATTGCGTTTCAATCACTTATGTTAGGTATTTATGAGCTTCGATCAACAATAGGAAAATAGCAACTATGGGTTCGGCGCAAAAAATACGTCTCCGTAAATAACAGTGCACTTGAGACGTGAGCGTCGTGAGCTCTTATTTCGTTTAGTTCGCTTGAAACACAGCCAATGTAAACACGTCTCACAATGCCGCAATGTGTATTCAAAAGTTGCAAAAATAATGCCCGAAAAACCAATTTAACAGCCGGAGTATCTTACTTTCGGTAAGTACATGAAGAATAAGTTATATTTTAAGCTTTAAACTAACAAATAATATCAAATTTTGAACAAAATTACCGATTATAAACCACACCGTTACAAATGTTTGGCCAAGGCTCGCCAACACACGCAAAAACTTTTGTTTAACAGAACAATATATGCATGGAGTAGATTTGTATTGTAAACATTTAAAAAAAATTGTAACCAAAACTTCAAAATTGGTTGGTTAAAATTGGTTAAGGCTACTTTTTGTCTCTGTTGGACTCTCATTAAATACTTAGCATTCCTTTTTTATTTTAGCTTTCCGAGCAATCCATTTACGTGTGCAGAATGGATTTCGATTGTCGCCAGAGAAAGAAGAGATGACTTTTATAAGCCAGCTAAGAATTCGGTTATATGTTCGGATCACTTTGATAAATCGGATCTAACCGGAAATACTAACCGACGTCGATTGGTTAAAACAGCAGTTCCTAAATTACAGGTATATTCATTAATGATTCACAATCGAAATGTAATTTTATATCTGTTTTCTTTTCTGCATAAATGTATTTGTGACACGATAAATCATTGTGTTGTTGGAATTCTTGTATAACTATTATTAAAGAGTCAAACCCCTCCTCCCCTTGCTTTTCAACCCCCGTCGAAGGATCCACAATTGGCAACATCCAATACTAAACTCTCAGTACACATTGAAGTGCAAGTGAGTCATTTTTTTAGCAGTAGGTGTCGTGAATCTATTGTGTGAGATGATAAATTATTATTTTATCGCAATTATGTATTGTATATTTCTAAAATTTCATTTTAATTTACGCAAAATCATTTCAGTAAAAAAATTTAAATTAATATTTCTTATACTCTAACAATTTCGCTACTGATAATTTTTATTTGAGATTTCAGTAATTAACGTAAGTATACACAAAAACTTAACGCTAATAAAATAATAAGTAATGTGTAGATACTAATAAACACAGATGCCCAAAACATAAAAAGTAAACAACTAAACCTTTACGTTCATATTATAAACTAGTTTGTGGTCACCACCGAGAGCTGACCTTCCGAAGGTCAGGCATTTTTCCCGGGCCCTCTGAGCGATTCTCTATACGCCGCTTTATTTTTTTTCCCACACTCCCCCTTGTATTACTTCTATTTCTCTAAGTCAGTGAGTGGTAATTTAACTTTATATAATATGAATTATGTTAGTGTTCAACGCGACTCCATAGACAAAAATAAACGAAATAAAATGATGTAGCTCTCAAGGCAATACCTACCGGAAAAAATACTTTATTTCTTGCCACTTAAGGTTGATTTTACACTAAATGTTGTTTAACTTATGTCTTTACATTTGTAAGTGACAGGAGTTATTAATTGCTTTGCTCGTTTTATGTGACGAATGATCGTTAGTAAGATAATATTTTAAAGATTTGTGATTGTGACTTTATATGTAGTCGGCCTCGATGGCGTAGCGGTTAGTATAACCGACTGCCACGCCTGAGGTCGCGGGTTCGATTCCCGCACAAGTCAAACATTTGTGTGCGTGAACATGGATGTTTGTCTTGGTCTGGGTGTTTCTATGTATAATATGTACGTATTTACAAAAAAAAAAGTATACACCGTGAATTTATAGTCGTTTTGGAACCGAAAATCTTATACTCTATATCAATAATAGAATCGATAAAACTCATTATTTTAATAAAATAAAATGTTTTTTTTTTTAGAAACATTAAATTTAATATCGTTTACGAAAAATAAATGAGAACTCGTAGTAATGCCACTCAATTTCACGTACTACTTTTACTACGCGTCACTACACTATTCATGTTTTACAACTTAAAAACATTTGCCAATAAAAACACAGAAACTGCTGCGCCCGCACCGCCCGCCAATCCGCGCTCACTACCCCAGGCACGACGAGCGCTCCCGACTGTTTCCGACTCTTTCCGACTCTGGCGCAAGCCCGCCCCGCACCCCTACCCGCCCGTCAGTACTGTGGGCGACTCGCGCGCGTAATGGTCGTAACGTAATTTTTCATTATCTTGTGAAAATGAGTCGTCAATACGAGTATTCCAATGCTGAGTACTTGGCAATGATACAGCTGTATGCTGTTGCCAATTTCAATTTGGAAAAGGCCAGACGCCTGTACTCCCAGCCGGAGCATTTGAATGCGCTGCGGCTACGAGGAATTGAAAGTCCTCAAGTGCCGTCCACTCCTACTATCTTGGCTGTAACTCAGCGCCTTCGCGACCATGGAGAATTCCGTACGCCGACTCATGCGCAAGGTCGAGGACGCCTGAATTACTCCCCGGAGATCGAAGAGGATGTTTTGGAGTACTTCGAGCGGGGTCCGCGGCGAAGCACGAGAATGGCGGTTCGACAATTTAATGTAAGCCAATACTTTGTATGGAAAACATTAAATACTAATGGGTTACACCCTTATCATTTTCGTCGGGCTCACGTAATCAATAACAATGATGCACCAGCAAGGATCGCGCTATGTCAGTGGTTATTAAATAATGCGACCGCTAACATATTGTGGACAGATGAGTCATTGTTTACTCGAGTGGGATTGTACAACGTGCACTATGAACATTACTGGGCTCTTGTAAACCCTCAATGGATAAACATACATATATATGTATGTTTATACATTGTCTAGTACCTATAGTACAAGCTCTGCTTAGTTTGGGCTAGATGGTGTTGTGTGTATGTGATAGAATATTATTATTATTATTAAGGGTTATAAAATATTTCAAATCTCAGCTTTGATGCTGGTGGGTGTGAACCTATCACGGGCTTATGCCAAGTGGGTTGGTTCATTGAGTATTGTTGTAGGTGTCTGAGTAGTGGATGTTAGGAATCGCCGGACTATAGAGCAAGTGTCGATGATAACAGATTTCTGTAGTTTTATGTATGAATTTTTATGTAAGTCTAATTCTTTTAGTGATGTATGTAATGACTTTGGAATGAGTCCTGTAGATGAAATTATGATTGAAATAATTTTAACTGTATGCTGATGCCACATTTGTCTTATTTCATCTGCTAATGGTATATATTTTTGAATTTTCTCCGTGTATTTTTTTCTAATATTTTCAGAGTTTGGTATTGATATATCTATTAGTTATGTGATTTTTTCTTGTTTGAGTGTAAGGGTGATGTCTGGTCTATTATTTGTAGTTGTTTTGTCTGATATAATGTCTCGATCCCAGTAAAGTTTAGCGTGTTCGTTGTTTAGTACGTTTTTTGGTTTATATTTATAATATGGTTCTGTTTTATCTTCTAGTTTATATTTTATAGCTAATAGTGAATGAATTTGTCATTATTAATATTATTATTATTATTATTACTAGGTTGTAATTAGGTTGAACTTAAAACTATTTTAAAACTTTTCTCTCCGTTTCTTAGTAAACAAATTTAGCTGTATACTAACCCGTTCGCGCTAAGTTTGCCGCTGGCGACATGACCTCACCCGACGGTTAGCGCTTGTTAACGATAGTCGATACTGAGAGGGCGATTCAGCGGTGCGGTAGGCGGTTGGGGGAGGGGACGCGCATTCTACGGACCGGCAAACAGCGCGAACGAGTTGTACGAATTGTACGAGTTGTCACGCGGAAAGCATTTAGCTTTGACTTTGTACGTGACCCGATATCTAGTTGCCATTGTTGATCAAAGGTTATGAGATACAGTCATTATATAATAATAATAATATTCTATCACATACACACAACACCATCTAGCCCAAACTAAGCAGAGCTTGTACTATGGGTACTAGACAATGGATAAACATACATATTTAGGTACCTACTATTTTTTTTTTGTAAATACATACATATTATACATAGAAACACCCAGACCAAGACAAACATCCATGTTCATGCACTCAAATATTTGACTTGTGCGGGAATCGAACCCGCGACCTCAGGCGTGGCACTCGGTTACACTAACCACTACACCATCGAGGCCGTTAGTCATATTGCAATTATAATAAAAAAATATATATTTGCTAATGGTGTCCTGTTTAGTACGGGTATGTAATTCGACGAGACGCAATAACCCCAAAAAATACACGTTTCACTCATTGACTTACATATTACTGTTGGAATCGTTGATTTCACTGGTATTTATGAACAATTTCATTATTTTGTTGCGATTTTTGTTTATAAATTGACAAAGATATCGATTAAATAGTAAGTACATTAAATTATTTGTTTTATACGTATTACAATATTTCGCTGTAAAATAAAATTAAATAATACAAGGAGATATTGTGTCAATTTTGAAAACGTTTGTTTACGATAGGGATTGACAAAGTGCTGACGTCATGAGAATCGATGGACTCTCATCAGCTTTTTTAGTGACATGAATAGGTATACAAGTCAAGTGACAGTTAGTTAAATATTGTGTTGTGGGTTCGATACCCACACGGGACAAAAATTTGTGTGATTTACAAATAGTTGTACCGAGTGTGGATGTACTTTGTGTCTTTGTTTGAATGTTTGTAAAGTACCCCGCGGGAAACAGGCATTGTTAAAAACGTCTTTAAAAAAATCTTAGTACTTATTCAACACGGTATGTTAACTTTTTTAAAGTTATGTTATATAGCCTATAGCCTTCCTCGATAAATGGGCTACCCAACACTAAAAGATTTTTTCAATTCGAAGCAGAAGTTCCTGAGATTAGCGCGTTTAAAAAAAAAAACTAGCTTTATAATATTAGCACAGTCTTAGTCACAATCCATACAGTCGTTTATCCAACGCGTCTAGACTAGACAGGTCAATCGTGCGGGGGGCAAGGGGCGAGACGCGGGAAGAGCGAGCGAGCCCGAACTACGTACGTCGCCGTGTGACGTGTTCAGTAATTCGGGACATGTTTTTGGAGGCTCACGCGTGCTTGTGTTTTGTTCGTTATTTATTTATTTTCTTATAAATATTAATTAAAATGGTGCATACGACGTGTGCTGTGAGACACTGTAAATCGTCATCTCGCATAAATAAGGATCTGCGATTTCACCAATTTCCGCGCACCAAAGAAAGGTAAACTCTTATTCATTATTAATATTATTTTAAAATGTATATAACCTTTTTTTGTATTGTGAACTTAAAGAGTACCTACCTACTTAAATACTAACGTTTTAATATTTTCTCATGTCTGGCCAAATCACAGAATAAAGTAATTTAAATATTATATATTATATACTTGTCGGATAGACGTGCGTCAGTAACACCATCGACTGACATAATGGGGGAGTACAATAGGGTGATCGAGCAAAGTGAAACAATACATGTACACTGATCACTTTTATTGTCTTCACAATGTCTTGCACGAAACGAATGACAGTTCCTAGCGAGGAGGAGGTCCGCACTCAACGACGGTAGAAAGATCCGTCGAATATAGCCGATAGCGTGCGCCTCTCTTAAGAACCCCAAATGTAGGCTCTGTAAGATGATCCCAGGGTCAGCCATCCATAAAATGACCGCGATGTCAATTGCTTTACCTTAACTAAGTTTTCACGAAAATGGCCCTAGCCATCCGCAAAAAGCTTGACATCGATAACATAGGCTCTGCAAGCTGAGGGCCAATCCTCGTAATTATATTTGTTCAAAATGCAGTTTCGGTCTAATGTCAGTGTCAAATTTATGTCATAAGTGGTATTCTCATAAATCCTAACCTAATATTATAAAAGCGAAAATGAGTTTGTTTGTTTGTTACCTTTTCACGCCTAAACCACTGAACCTATCATCCTGAAATTTTGCATATACGTTGACAGGTGTACAGAAACGGACATAGGCTACCTTACATCCCGAAAAAAATTACTGTTCCCGAAGAAAACAACAATAACGTTCTTAAGATAATAGATGGCACCACGTGTCTTTCGAATCATGATTATATTATTACAAGCAGAGTACAACCCAAATTGATTGTCAAATTCTAAATTAACGCGAGCGAAGCCGCGGGCAAAAGCTAGTTAACTGATATTTTAATGTTGTCGCGACTACATCGTAAATTGAACAATGTGTCAAAATATGTATCAACGACGAACTATACTGGGTGTAAGGGACGGTGTACTGAAAACTGAAATAGTAGATTCAGACCATTATTCCGAGTTAAAAATCGTTGGAATTTTTTTCGACAATCACAATTCCTTTTCTGCAATTTTTCATTTTTCTGAATGTCACATTTTTCTACAAAACAGCAATGTAATTAAATGGTCGTGATTTAAATAGATCAGCTGTTTTTATGCGCGCGGTATGTCGAGTGCGATGTATTGGTAGCAATCCATTGCGTACCGCGTAATAATGTTAATCTACATAACATTTTAATCTTGCGTTTTTTTATTAATTGAAGTTTGCGTCGTGATAAGTACTTATAGAAAGACGTCTTGCTAAAGTTTTCGGTGCGCCGTCCCTTGCACCCAGTATATATCAAATTAGACGATAATGACATTAAGTTAGCAGAATACCAATTGTGATTGAATTCAAAATCTAATCGCATTTCGTTTAAAATACAGTGTCGATGTCAGATAAAATACGAGAATTGGCCTTTTGATCCCAGAGTCACTCATCCATAAAATTACCGCGATGTCAATAGCTTTATTTTAACTTAGTTTGCATGAAAATAGCCCTAGTAAATCTGTAAAAGGCTTGATATCCTTAGTCGCTTTCGGGTTTTTTTTTATTTATTTCTTTTATTGATCAAAATCTACAATAACAATACCATGGCTTAGACCACTCGCTAAACCACGAGGGTTTTTATGCGAGTTGGAGTTCATGTTATATAATTTAAGTTTTCAATTTCTACTCTAATAATAATTTCACAATGGATGAATTGGGTGGTGACACTTCGTATTCAAAGCCGTCACTGCAAGAAAAAATGCAAGCCGTTAACAAATATAAGATACCGGGTATTCTAATTTCAGATGCAAATTATGGGTAGAAGCTTGTAGAAGACCTGATTTAGATGAAAGGACTTCGGAAAGTTTAAAAAACACATACATATGCAGTCTGCATTTTGAAAGGTGTATGTATGCGAAGAAAACGCTGAAGAAAACGGCATTACCAACTTTACTTTTGCCTGCTAGAGACTGGACTGACTTGATCCATACACAGAGCGATAGTAACATCAATATTTTAAACAATGTAATATTAAACGTAATATTAAATTTACATTTTATACATACACTAGCTGTTACCTGCGAGTTCGTCCGCGTAGATTTTAACTAAAAAGTGTTTGTCGCCGCGGAACCCAACTATATTTCTCTGCCCAAGATACTTAAATGGCGTAGTTTTTATAGTGTAAAGCTAGATAATAGCATGGCTTACTCAAAAACAACATTTAAATATGCGTCGTTAGATTACACGCTGTCACAGAATGCGTAAGAAAAAAAAAGATTCACAGCTCCTCCCCCGTAGGTGATAGCGTGATAATATGTAGCCTATATGTTGACCCGACCTGTTAGTAATATTCATGCAAAGTTTGAATTAAATTCATGCAGTGCTTTTTGAGTTTAACCCGGACATACATACAGACAAACAGACAAAAATTCTAAAAACTATATTTTTGGCTTCGATATCGATTGTAGATCACGCCCCAAGTATTCGTTTAAAAAAATATTCAATGTACAGTTTTGACTTTCCTACGATTTTATTATATGTATAGATACATACATAGATTCACGCCTGTTTCCCAGAGGGGTAGGCAGAGACTACGGATTTCCATTTGCTACGATCCTGACACACTTCTCTGGCTTCATTCACTTTTATCACATTCCTCATACAATTCCGTCGGTTCAAGGAGCTCTTAACCTAGCCTTTGTCCAGAACGCCTCCGATCTGATCGAGAAACGTTCGCCTAGGTTTTCCTCTTGCGACTGTTCCATTCACACTAGCCTTATAAACTTTCTTAGTCAGTCTTTCTTCGTCCATTCTTTCTACATGTCCAAACCAGCTTAACATACCCTTTTCTATTCTTGTAACTATATTACATTTTATTATAGTTGATTATTGTAATAAGTGATTTACATTTCAATATGCATGTAGCATAGCCGTTGCAATGTTGATCTAAAATAAATAACTGTATGAATAACTACTTACTTTGCTTGTGACAGCCCTAGCTTCCATGCCCTTACGCGACGTTGTCAGCTTTTTCTACGACATCAAAGGCGTCATACTTCTGTTAGCCTTTATACTGTGATAGAATATTGTTTTACGCCAATGTTATATAGATATTGAAATTAAACTACTTTAGACGAATTGCGTTGTTTATTTAAAAACAACTTTATTTCTTAATTTTGAAACGGTTAAACTACTAATGTGAAGCTTGACTAGGTACTTTTTAAGCTATTTTAATTATTTAGGTTTACACTCTCACCGACGTTTCAGTTGCTTTTCATCAGCCGTGGTTACGAAAAGGTCTCGTACCTTGATAATATAACAATGGGACTAAATTTAATGACCACCAAAAATACTAATTGCGCAGCAAAATATGCTTACTAAAATATATCATAACGAGCACCTATACGCCTTAAATCACTGCATTCCGTTTCGGAAGGGTTAGGTTATGTTAGGTTCCTTCTTAAACCCACCCAAAAATAGGAGCCAAGCGGGGCTCCATCAACTTAAGGTCTTAGCATACATAACGGGTAAATTCCTCGGGCGCCCGGGCGGAACGAAGACGGGACGGGTATCATTCCTAATGTGAACGTGGTTTTATAAAATATCGCACTTTAAATAAAACAACAACTTAACTCGAAATTTGGAAGTTAGGCAATTTGAACTCTGTTTAAAGAAACAAGAGAGTTGAAATTCGTTTAATCCAAAATATTCAGATATGTCTCTGTTTTATTAAGAGTGCGACATGTACAATGACGGTATTGAACGATAGTCGTGCTAGTGCTGAACCATATTTTAGCACAAAATGTTTAATTTTACTTCTGAAGAATTAGCAATGATTGCCATAGCATTAGATGAAGAAGATGTTGTAACTAGAAAAAGAAGAAGATTTTCTGTACATCCTATGGGGCGTAACAGAGAGGAGGGCGAATACCATACTCTTTATAAGGTATTGTTAGATAATGAAAGCAAATTTTATACCTATTGCGAATGTCAAAAGCATATTTTGCTATATAAAGAAAACGGATACAGTCATGAAAAAACAAAATTTTAACAAAAAAGAAAACCGACTTCAAATAAGAATATTCTAAAACTTAAAATGCACTAAAAAGTTAGTAAATAATTGCATATTCTTGTAAATAATTAAATTATGGTTATTTTTGGAGTCGGTGTCAGCCGCCCGCGCCGCGTGCTGCGTCTATATGTGTAATTGTGCATGCCAATGTTATGTTATGATTATAATAAGACATCTCATGTTTAATTAGTTATAAACCTACCTTGGCTGACACCGACTCCAATAATAACAATAATTTAATTATTCACAAGAATATGCAATTATTTATTAACTTTTTAGTGCATTTTAAGTTTTAGAATATTCTTATTTGAAGGCGGTTTTCATTTTTGTTAAAATTTTGTTTATTTCTCGGTTTTTAGTGAACCTTGCCAAATATGAGAACATCATCAATGTAGCCAAATACGCATTATTAAGTATAACTCGAAAACGAATTGTCAAATCTTGATCAAAATTAAATGGGACCACACGGGAAGCACCAGCTTTCAAATAAAAAAAGAATCATCAAAATTGGTTCACCCAGTCGAAAGTAACGAGGTAACAAACATAAAAAAAAATACTGACGAATTGAATACCTCCTCCTTTTTTTGAACTCGGAAAAAAAGCTATTACTCCGCGCGAGCGACTGGCTGTGTGTTTAAGGAGGTAAGATAATGTAATAATATGGGTAAGGCCGAACATTTTGTCACTTTGCACCCAAAGAACTACAAAATTTGTAGATATATATTTTTCTATTGAAAGTCTTATTCACAAGAACTAATTTAGAGAGCTATAAAACATATATGTAAGTCCTTTAATCACAAATTACTAAGTACTTTTTTTGTATTTTGCACTCAAAATATCTGACAATATTTGGTTTCAAAAAGTGGCAAATTTTAGGACCTGAAGTATTGTGTGTTCAATATATTATTATTATGTATGTATTATACCTATTTATTTATTTACTTTATATTATACAAGCTGAAATTTTAGTTGTTTTCAAAACACTATACAACACTACGGCGTCAGGGCCGGTAAAGCGCATAAGCGGCGGGATCTCGGACGGGTCGGGGCGCGGGGCGTGCGGGACGACGCCTCAACGGTGTTTTTTCTATTGCCGTCCCGTTCTGTCCGTGTTTCTCGCCACGTGTATTTTATTGCTATATTTTTAAAAGCAACGATGTCAAGAAATCGTCCCGTTCCGTCCGCCACGAGAAAAAACACGTCACGTATGCTTAAGACCTTTAGTTTGATCTCTTTAAATAGGTACCTATATTTTGGTGTGAAATTAGTATTTTTGGTAAGCATAGGTATTTTGCTGTGCAATTATAGTATTTTTTTGCTGTGCAGTTAAATACTAACCCTATAACAATTAAGCAGATAAACATACACAAGTATCAATATTCTAAGGCCGTATACAGAAAGAACGCAAGCAGCCTGCGCCGATCTACCAACGCTTATCGAAACCGGTCGGCCAGGTAATAATCGGCTCAGGTAGCAGGAGACGATTTTCTATACAATATGCCAAACCAGTATCTTTCAATTCGAACCAGTAGTTCCTGAGATTACCGCGTTCAACATACAAACTCTTCAGCTTTACAATATTAGTATAGATAAGCTCATAAGAATAAACGGTTAAAACTATTAATGATTATTAAACCAAAATTCACTCGGGCGAAGCCGCCTAGAACACTAGTTTATCGATGTAATGATTACACTGAGTCATGAACAAAATAATGTACTTACTACGACTTCGCAGAACACATCATTATCTACAAAAAGTGTCGCGACAGCATATTATTATGTCTAACTATTATAGTTATGTCACAATACGTGTTCTTTTATTTTAAAAATTTAATTGAAATGCCGCCGCTAGAAATGGCTCTTCATTTGTACCTTGGTGTTAATCCTTATCAAAATAAATTACTTCATATTATTCAAGACTGCTTCAATACCTTTGTATGAATGATTCAATTCGTACATTCCAAAAATAACAAAAAAATAATACCAAAAAAATATTATTAAAATAATAATATTCAAACTTTCTTTAAAATGTACTCTTTGTAGTAACCTGACGCAAACAGAAGGGTATACACCCTTCTGTTTGCGTCACACACACACATACGTGTGTGAGGATGTGTGCCAAAATTTATAATTTTTTAAATTCTTCTTAAATATTCGTGCGAAGTCGGGACGGGCCGCTAGTTTTAAATAAAGTTAATGTGTGAAATCACTTGCGTGTGTGTGAGAGTGCGAGAGAGGGTGTGTGTGTGTGTGAGTGTGTATGTGTGCGTGTAACTATCCTATCCCAAGCGTCCTAGTAGAAGATCCTCAGTACCTATTACAATAATCTAATTTAAGTAGATATTCCTTTATTGTTATTTTTTAAACTGGTGTTTATTTTTTGAATATATACCTAGTACTTTATTTAAATAATGATATAATAGAAAGTCTAAATTATGCAAGATATACGTAAGAACTAGCGATTTTATCGGGAGGGAATTGAGCGTGCTTCCGCCGTCGGGTCAGGTGAAGCACTGTCGAGCGCGACCGAGCGTTAGCGGGGTGGCCGGCTCGCGCCGCGACCGGTGGGTGCACGGGCGCAGGCGGCGAGGTACACAGCCGACGCGCTTGTTTAGAGTGCAGCCCTTCATGCCACCAATAAGTGTGCACGTTTTGTTATTGGAGCTGCACAATGCACAATGGTATGCCGTAGACGTAGTATTCAATAGATAAGCTATGAAATTCTAAAATCATGTTGTTGATCGAAGGCAAAAGATAGATATGAGTTTATACAAATACACAAAGGAATAAGGAGAACAGTGTTAGGATTTTTTTATCTCTATCTGATTTTGCGCTAGATTTTGTAATGGGGTTGTTGTATGTTTACCATACATGCTAGTGGCATGTATGGTAAACATAGAAGTGTCAAAAATGTTTGTTATCTGAACTTGAGTATAATATTTGGTATTATGTGTTTATTTTACGCTTTCAAAATAACAAAAAATAATTGGGGCAGTCTTTGGGGACTGCCGATAGAAGTGAAAAATTTAGAGAGCCAAATAATAAAAAAAAGGCTTTTATTCTTGATCATAAACATTTCTTTATAAACCAAAAATAATTCAAAACTGGAAAGCGTTCGGTGACGATGACACGGGTTCCATGATTTTTGTTCACCCAAGAAGTGCTCAACGCGCCTAAAGAAGTTTTCACTTCAATATAAAAACGACAAATTAAGAAAACAGGGAAACGTAATCTTTCGTCGGTTAGTTGCGAATTTTTATGTTATTTCGACTTGTAAATAATAATATACATGTACATGTATAATAGTAATTTCTTTGTGTTATTTTCACGTGTACTGATCTTCCACTATCTTTTTATAGTTGGCCCCTGAAAAGTCAGTGGGAGATCTTTAATATAGGATCTTACAAACTTTACTACAGAAAAAAGTAGGTACTATTCCCGAGGGATAGGAAATCGACATAATCTACATTTACTAGAGCGAAGCCGCGGGCAAAATCTTGTCGTGAATAATTTGAAATACCTTATAGTTTTATTTCATTTAGGCACTTATTAATACAATGTAGTATTTTGTTCTCAGTATTAAAAATGCAATTCACATTTGGGATAAATTTAGGAAAATAGTTGATAGGTTCGTAACCTTGGTATCTCTATTTTATAATCGTGAGATATACGCTAATTCTCGGTCTAGTCTAGCCTCTGTGCTAAGAATCTGGCTCTCACATCTTTGCATATACAGTGTGAGTTTTCATAAATTGCACATATTATGAAAATGAGTGAAACTAGACATAATTTTATCGCTAGGAAAAATAATAAAAAAAGATAAAAAATTGTATTCTTCGATTTATACCTATTTATATTTTTTCTTTAGTAGTTATGGACCTTGTACCAAGAAAACCTTGTAACTTTTGAACCAGCTGGTTAATCGTGTTGAAACAAAAACAGTAATAATACGCAATGTGTAGACAATAACGACGGTATACTATTCACATGCAACAAAATACCAGTGGCATAAAAATAAGGAACATTTGAGACCAAAACTGAGTTTCGTACAATGTTTTTTTAGACATTGTTAAAAAACTCAAGAAAACCTTCCCATTGGCCCCAGTTTTTATTAATTGACGTTAATCTGTATCTAATAAGCTTTAAAACAACATAAAAACCACATCTATATCCCAAACAAAACAAAACTCACACTGTATTTTTTGTAACATATTTCATCTAAGATTATTTGTCTATGGTTCTTGATCGCGGTATTGGCTAGCGCGCCGCGCCGTGGCAGAATTATGTATTAATTCTGTATATTGTCATTTATTATTGTTTTGGTGTTTCAAACAATTTGTTTGTTATTATAAACGGATCATCGATCTTGTTGTATTGCGAATTGCAAAAACAACGGAAGGAGTATGTCATTGTGTAAATTCTATACTTTTCCTGTAGTGCCATGAAAATGGGTGCAAAGAGCTAAATGGACAGCTGCTGTAAAAAAGATTAAGTGAGCAACATAACCTTTTATTACGATATTACCTATTTAACTGATTTTACTATCACGATAATTTACTTGATATTTTTATTGTCAGTATTGAAGAACCACCATGGTATCCAAAACGTTACGACGTTATTTGTAGCGACCATTTTTTTATTTTTAGATAAGATAAGTTTATTACTTCATAAGAAAAACACTTAATCTAAGTACAAAACTAGGGCTTCAGGAATACATGACAAACTGGAGACCCTGACTTCTAAACTAGGTATAGACCTGTATCTTAGAAGCCAGTGCTACCTTCTGATAGTAACATTAATATAAGCCTCACAAATGGTTACAATCATTGATATTCTCATAAATAGTGAGAAAATACTAAGTACAAAATAGGGCTAGGGAAGATGGAGAAAACTATCTTTCTTTATTGTATAGTAGGAATACAAAATCTGCAAGAGTCTAAAGCGTTTCATTGGAGGCAATAAGTCAGACGCGCAAGCAAGTCCAAGCTATGTTCCTACGATATTTTCTTCAATACATCAAAAAAAGAGAAAATGGCAGACTAAGAAGGTTAGCCATTCGATTAACTCCCTTTTTTAGGCGGATGTGTGCCGAATAATATGAGCTCGAATTAAATAAATTCGGCTGATACTTCGCAGTTCTTCAATATTTGAGTGAAAATTAATGGCGATCCCTTTGTTTCGCCTATATTTTTTTGTCCTAATTTAATTTGTCATAACGAGTTAAGCATAATTTTTTTGAAGTGAAACTTCTTTATCGACGTATGGGAGAAATTTTGTAGCAGTGTAAAAAAAAAATCGTCACCTTTTTCGGTTACGCGCCATGTTGCTTTTTTTATCAAAGTTTAGTATAGTGACGTAAAGAATATAATGTAATATATTATAATAATAACAACAATAAATTAGTTTTGAAGTTTGGTTTGAAATAAGAATAACAATATATGTATTAATTTGAAAGTGATAAAATAAAAAGACTTATTCAAATTTAAGTGAATTTACAAGAAAAGTGAGAGTGATTATATATTTCGTTTTATAAATTCAACACGTATGAGCATGATTTTAATATTTATTTGAGGTTAACCTCACTTTTTGATTGTAAGTATCAGTGAATGTATATAAATCTGTTAAAATTAGCAAGTATTAATAAATATGACTGTAAATCTAGTGAACATTATTAATTCTAAAAACAATAAAAAATATAAATTAAATAATAATTTAAAAATAAAACAAAACACGATTAGAAAATAAAAATATGTATACGTACATCTTTTTTAATTATTCGTTTTTAATGATTTATTTATTCAGTTTTAATTTTATAAAATCGTTGCATTTCTACAAGATTAACTGTCATCATATAATTATATTACTTTTTTCTTAAGGCTTAAGCCTTATCTACCCCATTATCGTGAAGTTGCAAATAGTAGAAAAATGATATGTCGTAAAGAAGTTTCACTTCTTACCTATGTACTCTGGTACACACACACATTTTTTGGTATAATAATAATACTTTGACATAATTGTTTTTGGCTTACTAATTCTTTAGGCATAAATATCATTTAGGCTAATGCTTTTTGCTCTAATTTTGATTGGCATAAAGTTATAAGGCATATTGTTCATAATAATGTGTACAATCACCCCCTAAGAGGTTTGCACTATACTAAAAATAGGGTTGGATACTTATACTTAGGAGTTGTCAAGAGTTTAATTATTTATAACCGATATTTATACATCCTCATATTTTTTTTTTTTTTTTTTTTTATTCTTATTTTTTTTGGGAGGTTTTAGCCACACACAGCCATGTCAGCTCCATCATACCCTAAACTTAATAACTATTCATATTCTACCTATATTCTTAAAATAGATTCTCGTATTAATCCTAATTGAATATAAAATATTAACAATTAAATCAATCAGTTGTTCTGTGGTAAATACTTCTTTACTCGCCATTGTTGCAGTCATATAATAATTTTGCATATTCCCCGCACTAAAAATGATGTCACACGCTTATGACATCACGAGCGTGTCGTGTATCATACTCGACAATGGCGCAGAGAGGACTGCTTATAGAGACCGTGCTAGGGATGTGTATGATTGACGATAAGGGAATATCGAAAATGTATCTTCGTAACTATTTTCCAGTTTAAAATCTAGTAAAACTACTATTTTTCGCAGTGACAAGTTTATAATTACGTTTTTTAAATAGGAATTTAAGTCATCTAGGTAAATTTAGCTAATATTACTAACCAATATACCACATCACTAGCAGTCGGGTACTGACAATGATAATTATATAAACTATAGATACGTTACCCGCGCTCTGTAGTGGCAACGCGAATGCAAGGTAATTACCAGAAATCCATTTAGTCACGTACCAACCAGTGCCGCGGGTGTACGTGACATTAAAATAACTTAAGTGAATAACTTCCTAAACAACAAAAACCAATGCCGTCCTGTGTTTTTAGGAAATGTAAAAATTATACTGCAACTGTGAATGATAAAAAAGTATCATTTCATGCGTAAGTATCAAGAGAAATGGATTTTATTTTATTTTTCGATGCATTCTAATGGCGGCTGGCGCCTGAGGTAAGTCACGTGCCGTTAGGGGAAGATGAGGTACTGCATAAGTGTTTATAAAACCTATATTATTTTTATTTTGATGAATTATATTGTTTGAATATAATATGTATTATGAAACCTAATGATCAATATAATATTTAGATTACCTAAAGATGGGCTTACGACTGAAAAGTGGTTAAGCGTTATAAGGGCTCAACGGCGTGAAGACGATTGGCTACCCACGAAATACTCTACCGTCTGCTCGGAACATTTTCTAGCCAGCGACATATACATAACGAAGAATAATGTTCGAAGAATACAGAAGACAGCAGTTCCTGTAATTATGGTAAAGTTTTACTTAATTTTATTTTTAGGCCTGTTCATCTGAAATGTTTCTTTTTTAGTTAGGCTTCAATATTTCTTCTTTATGGTTCCGTATCCGTAGGTTGAAAACGGAATCCTAATACTGTCTCCGCTGTCTTGTCTGTCTGTCAAAGGGCAGCTATGATATTCTCTAAATCGTTTGACTTATCTTGTATTTGACTTATCTTTTTTTTAAAAATATATATCTATTTTTATTGTTGTGTTTAAGTAATTAAACATGGATATTGATTTAAATTGTCTGTTCTTTTAGCAAGAAGCACAAAATATTATATTTTCACCAACAAGCTTGGAGCATGTTCAAGTGTCCGAAGAAGGTTCCATTTTTGAGACTCCAAAGAAAGCATTTTTGAAGACAAAGTTAGAAAATTTTCGCTAGATAAATGTAAACTGCAATTAAAAAATTATTATATGCAAAGAAAAATAAAAAACTAAAGGAAAAGTGCAACAATTCAAAACAAATTGTGTCAGACCTAAAAAAAACATTGTTTTACTATTGACCAATTCAATGAATTGAATTTGAAAGCAGAAGCAGTAGAGTTAATTAACAGGCTGATTAAAAAAAGCAAAAAAAAGGGCCATCGCCAAAAATATACACCTGCGTTGCGTTGAGAAAATTTGCAGTCACTCTGCATTATTACTCAGTAGCTGCCTATAAATATGTTAGACTAATATTTAATGGATCTTTGCCACACCCTCGCGTCATAGGAAAATGGTACGAGAAAAGTTCGGGTGATCCTGGCTTTAATAAACAAGCGCTATAGGTTTTAGAAAAAAAATATAAAAATAGTGGCCGGCGAATATTGTGCACGTTAATTGCTGACGAGATGGCTCTTCGCCACCAAACTACGTAGGCAGGAAAGAACACTACAGACGTCGTAGATTTCGGTGCTGGCTCGACAAAATCGTGCGAAATAGCGACTCAGGCGTATGTATTTATATTAGTATGCATGAACGAAAGCTGGAAAATCCCAGTAGCATATTTTTTAGTTAACGGACTATCAGCTGAATGCGAAGTGCTTAATGCGGTCTACCCAAACGTCCTTTCTTTGATATTGTTAGTATTTGAGTTGAGCTACCTGTTTACTGACATAATTATGCGTGCATCTTAACTCATCAAGAGGTCACCACAGATATTTACATAAGAGATTACTACATTAAATACATTATATACATTATAGATATTATATACCTACCTTCAAAAACTGACCTCTACATCTCTAACTTTAATACAAGAAATAAGAATTTAATATAATGTGTAAAATGTCCAACTAAATGAGAGGAAATTTAATTGTAATTTAATTTAAACGATTGTTGTACTTCTTATTTTCAATTTTTAATTATTCACATTTTTTAATAAGGATTTTATGTTTATAGTAACAATAATTACTCTTGCGAAATAGTGCATTTATATTTTTAAGGATCGAAAATAATATTATTTTACCCTTAAATCTACTACATAAATCAACACGAGAAAATCGAGTGTCCATTTGATCCCCAAATGCCTCCTTTTGTTCACGCTCGGCCAATGAGCATGCACCACAGAATGACAACGTAATTAAAGAAATATATTTATTTCTCTCTAACAACAGGAATTCTGTAGATGACATTTAATTTTCTTTACCTCTCTTCGTGCGTCTAAGTAGCTGTCTAGCAGTCTAGCTACCGATCGATAGTATTTGTCGCTGTTTTCGAGTGCCGTCATGTTCATGCGTGACGTGTCTATTTATATGACATCATTGGGTACAGTCTGCAGACGACACTGTGCATTGGCGTGAGGGAACATACTTTTGGTTTTTTTTAACTATTAGTAAGTAGTCCTCTACAAGGCACCATGCGGCTTTAAATAAAAAAATATATATTATAAACTAGCTTTTGCCCGCGGCTTCGCTCGCGTTAATTTAGAATTTCACAATCAATGCGGGTTGTACTCTGCTTGTAATAATATAATTCAATCATGATTCGAAAGACACGTGGCGCCATCTATTATCATAAGAACGTTATTGTTGTTTTCCTGGGGAACAGTAATTTTTTCAGGATGTGTGGTAGTCTATGTCCGACACCTGACAACGTATATATAGGCAAAATTTCAGCATGATCGGTTCAGTAGTTTAGGCGTGAAAAGGTAACAAACAAACAACTTCATTTTCGCTTTTATAATATTAGTTAGGATTAGGATACCATTTCCATTCTATTCTACCACATACACACAACACCATCTAGCCCAAACTAAGCAGAGCTTGTACTATGGGTACTAGACAATGGATAAACATACATATATATATTTTTTGTAAATAAATACATATTATAGGTACATAGAAACACCCAGACTAAGACAAACATCCATGTTCATGCACACAAATGTTTGACTTGTGCGGGAATCGAACCCGCGACCTCAGGCGTGGCAGTCGGTTACACTAACCACTACCACTACCATCGTCTTAAAAAACACGTATATTTATAAATATATTGACAAAACTAAAAATATATTTTAAAGAAAGTAATATTGCTTACAAACACTTAGTAAGAAATCAACGATTTAATTATACACTCCTTAAAAATTTACAAATTTGAATCATATTGTAATAAAAATCTACTATGTTTAAAAACAGCCTCTTCATTGAGATCAGATAAAATCATAATAGTTAACGCATATAGAACCATGTATGTCCGTGGTAAAACTTAAAATCTACGTAAGGTACATCATATATCAAAACAATTAAATAATTTTAAATCTAAACAAAACAAAAATATTGTAAGTACGACTTTCTTCTTCAATCTTCGTACAAGACTTTCTTAGTTCTTCAACTAAAGGTATTTTGTCGCAACAAATTAAATAAAAATAAAAATAAAATAGTTTATTTCGGTATCTTACACTACTACAATTTATCTTACGAAATCTATATATTAATACGTGAAGCGAAAACTTTGGATCCCCTTTTTACGAAAATTGGGCGGACGGAGGAGTATGAAATTTCGCACACTTATAGTTTATACAGATAAGAAGTGACGAATGCTAATATAATTTATATAAAATATGCATTAGAAATACATTAAATTAATGAAAAAACACTACACGCACACAACCATGCATTTGACACACGCAGTCGAAGCGCGTAACTATGGCTACATATATCAATATATAATGACATATTATGTCAGCAATATCTTATAGGCAAACTTTGGTCGAATTTCGAGCACTAGGCGACCGCTAGTTAAAATGAATTGCTTAGGCGTGTGTGTGTGTGAGTGTGTGTGTATGTGTGTATATGTGTGTGTGTGTGTGTGAGTGAGTGTGTGTGTGAGTGGATGTGATATGCATGTGAGTGGTGGTTGTGAAAATGTTGTGTTATTCGGGTATCTCATCTACATCGGAGAATGCTGTATCACTAAAATGATACAACTGTTCACCGACATATTCATTACATGAATTATCATCAAATATGCACCATCGCTGTCTGAACCTTTTGGCGGTCTTATAGCCTCCATGATCTGCTAAAACAAAATGATATTTGTGTAAAAACAACTAATATTATGTGTTGTAACGTACGGTTTACAGTGTTAAAATAATTACGGTAAATAAAGTAAGTGACCTATAGGACACATAAATTAAACTAAGCCTATGTAGCAAGGTACACCCTGTTGCACACATAGACAGTTTTTAATAAAGTTGGCAGCGTTTTTGCAAAGGTCATAATTTTTTTTATTTTTTCCTTTGCACATTTGAAAGTTCCTTACCTAAGGAATCTCCCGTTACAATTTGATTCACATATTCTGGGACATCGTGTATATATGATAAATTGATAATGTTTATTATAAAATAGAAAAGTGTCTGCTTTTAAAGTAATTTATACTATCTTATCTAATGCGGGGGCCAGTCAGTGCAGACCGGCGAAACTTCGACCCAGTGGGATCTTTTGTGTCGACACTCTCCCAATAACGACTGCCATAGATGTTCATGGGAGCCGGGACCGACGGCTTAACGTGCTCTCCGGGGCACGGAGCAGGCGATTTAATTGTCAATCAATACGCACATAATTTCGAAAAGTCATATAACTTCCGAAAATCAGGGGTGCGCTACGTGGGTTCGAACCCGAGACCCTCTGCATTGCAGTCTGTTGGTCTCCCCACTGAGCTATCGCTGCTCTTCTTAATGGTAATTAGTTCAAGTTTGTATTTCCGAAGCGAGAATCTTACCTTGTCGTAACGCAGTCTCGAGTGTCTCGACTAGCACGGGAGGTAAAGAACATTTGTTTCTGTTTGCCGCCATTGTCATTTATAATATCACTAGATGTTCCCGCGGTTTCACCCGCGTTTATCGTTACTGCGCTGCCCCCGTGGGTCGTGGCGTGATGTTATATAGGCTTTAGCCTTCCTCGATAAATAGGCTATCCAACACTAAAATATTTTTTCAAATCGAACCAGTAGTAATCACGCAGAATAAACCAGGAGAAACATCGTTTGTACTATGTCTGTAATGGGTAATTATTTTGCTGCAATGTTATTTTAAAACTGCGATATCTCCTAAGATATTCATTGAAATCGAATGATGTAAAGGGCAATTTTGTTTTAAATTAAATACTTGTGATGAATAACGTATTTATTTGGATAAGGATTAATATCATGTTTATAATAATACCTTCGCAAATAATGCATTATTTTAGAACAAATTTGCTTAGCATAAAAATGGTTATAGTGAGCCAACCTTAAAAGATAGACATATGCTGTCGCGGACTTTTTTTTAGAACTTTTAAAGGGGAACAATTCTGTCATACATGATTTTTGCGAAACTTTAACTGTTTACGCAGCGCACGCAGCGGAAGCTCTCAAAAGGAAAAAATACCCTCCGATTTTGAAACATTCTTCATTGGTGCTCAGCTCCTATTGATCTTAGCGTGATGATATATAGCCTATAGCCTTCCTCGATAAATGGGCTATCTAACACTAAAAGAATTTTTCAAATCGGACCAGTAGTTCTTGAGATTAGCGCGTTCAAGAAAACAAACAAACAAACTTCTTCAGCTTTATCATATTAGTATAGATAAATGTTTAAATGAACATAGCTATGATGTATGCACGCATTAGATCTTAATTGTTTTATTTTTAAGCTGCTATTTATATAGATACTTACTTATTTATTTTATAATATTGTTAAGTTAGGTACATCCTTCGATCAATAATACACTAGATGTCCGGTAAGCGCTTCAAAAACGAGCCGAAAAATAAGAGCACAAATACGGTTGTGGTCTCATTTCAAATTAGTATGATCCAATCATAGCCAACATTAAGACGTCAAAATGCCGCAGTGTGCGTTCAAAAATTGTGCAAATAACCACCGTAACACCGAGATTCTGGAAGGAATATCTTTTTTTCGGTAAGTTTATATCGTTAAGTATTTTTCATAAAGTAAAAACCTCATTAAATAGTAAATATGAATCAGTTACCAAATATTATGATTGTTTGACCAACGTTTGCGACAACACGCCAACTATTGTAACAAACATCGACTGTTCTAGAACAGGGAATGCATGGAGTAGTATTGTTATGTTTTTTTAATTTTTTTTTGCAGCTTTCCTAGTGATCCATTTCGCTGTGCAGAATGGGTATCTATTGTCGCAAAAGAAAGAGGAGAAGAAGTATACAGGCCTTTTAAAAATTCGACAATTTGTTCGATTCATTTTGATAGATTGGACATAATTGGAAACATGCAAAGGCGTAGATTACTAAAAACAGCGGTTCCCAAATTGCAGGTAAATCAAAGTATTAAAATAGTTGTGTAAGACGTTTTGTTTGATAAAATAGTATGTTAGTTGATTATGATTTCCTTGTTTTTGTAGATTCGCCGACCAATAAAAGTGCAATCAGCTATATGCACAAAATTGACGAATGATTTATCAAACGAGGTAAATTTAAAAAAATCTTTGTCACATAAATGTATTCCTGCAGGTATTTTCGATTTTCGTGAATTACTTTAAAACTGTTATCAATAACCCGCGTATGTTTCTTTACATACCACATCTTCAACTTTTGAAGATACCACAGGAATACCTGACATGCCTCGGGCTGATGCAGTTTCTTTTAAGTCCCCTGATGTATCATTATCAGATTTAACACCTGTATGTGACACTCCTAGAAAAGGGTACTTAAAAAAGAAAGTGATGACATGTCGCAGAATTATAGATAATAAATCTAAGAAAATTAAAAATTTACAACTAGTAAATAAGTGACTAACTAAAAAAAATCTGTCTCTAAAAACATAATTAATTTGCTTCAAAAGAATCGATCGATGATTCAATATTTTTAGATTTGTCAAAAAATTTTGAAGTTGCAGAAATATTTAATGGAAAGTACATTAAAAATAAAAATAAATCGTACGAGGCCCTTCATTAAATATCCTCTAGGTGCTAGAAAATTTGCTTAACGCTGCATTTTTACTCGCCGTCTGCTTACAAATATGTACGTAAAATGTTTAATACTTGTTTACCCCACCCCCATACATTATATGAATGGTATCGAAGTATAAATGCGGAACCTGGATTTTGCACCGAAACTTTAAATAGGCTTGAGGACAAAGTAAAATCTAGTGACTAAATTATTTTATGTGGTTTAGTTGCTGATGAAATGTCTATTAGGAGGCAAAAGATATGGACAGGTAAAAGCTATGAAAGCCTAGTAGATATGGGTTTAGGTAGCGACGACAGTAGCCAAATGGCCACCCAAGCTTATGTATTTATGTTAGTTGCTATTAATGATTTCTGGAAACTACCATTAGCTTATTTTTTTATTGACAGTATTAAAGCAGATATTAAGGCTAATTTAATTAAGATGGCTTTAGAAAATGTAATAAAATCGGTGTGCAAATTCGGTCTGTCACGTTCGATGGCTGCAAAAGTAATATTGCAACGATGAAAAATTTGAGTTGCATGTTGGATGATATAAAAAACTTATAAGCTGATTTCAAACACCCTAGTGCTCCTTATAATGTATTTGTATTTTTAGACGCGTGTCATATGTTAAAACTAATGCGGAACACCTTCGAATCTATGAAAGTAATATACACTACTAGTGGAAAATAAATTAAATGGCAATATTTATCGCAATTACATAACTTACAAGAAGAAAACTGCTTACACGTGGCGAATAAACTTTCACATCGACATGTCCATTTTAAAAATCACATAATGAACGTGTAATTAGCAACGCAACTTCTTAGTAGAAGCGTTGCCAAAGCTATAGACTTTTGCAATAAAACCTTAAATATTCCTGAGTTTAGAGAATCAGAAAGCACAGTAGAATTTATTAAGATCCTAAATGACCTTTTTGATATCCTAAACACTAGAAACCTTAACGAATTTGAATTCAAACACCCTTTGAATCCCTTATTCACAAAAAATATTGTCATTCTTGTCCGAAATTAAAGATTATTTATTATCATTAGCAATTAATGTTACGAATAAAAGAACTCTTAAAGTCCGTACCGATAAAAGAACTGTATTTTCAACCATAAAAGTGCCACTTATCAAAACACAGAATAATACTGGATTATTAGAACTATTAGTGTGCATCAACAGTCTGACTTATTTGTATGAAAATTTAGTGGCGACTGACATTCTTCCTTTTTTATTAACTTATAAACTCAGCGAAGACCATATCGAGCTAATTTTTGGGAACATACGAAGTCAAAGTGGACACAATAACAATCCCAACACGAGACAAGTTAAGGCCACTTTTAAAAAGCTGCTGTCTCATTTAGAGCTGGGCTCCAAATTTACCGGAAATAGAGAACATACCAATTTTGTCTGGATCATCATCATCACTCAATAAAATTAACAATTCGTCGATAGGTTACCGTTTTGAAGAAACCGAGGAGGAAGATTTTAGTTCTGCAGAAATTTTAAAGAATAAATATATAAACCAGAGTTTTGATAAATATCAGACAAACTGCTCTGAACTGAGTGAAAAACTAGATTGTAATCCAACTTCTGATATTGTTTCGCAAATAATAGGTTACATTTCTGATTTTGTAGTCAGTAGCCTTGTCAAGAAAATTAATTGTGAGGACTGCAAAATAGATTTATGGACTAAAGAAAAATTATGGTTTCACAAATTAATAGATTTAAGAGACATGGGTGGTCTATGTTATGCTTCAAACGACGTGTTTGACGTATGCATGAAAAATGAACGTGTTATACGCAATTGTCTACGCATGAGTGGTGGCAAAACAAAAAAAAATATGTTAAAGCTATATATGTGTCAATGTTTTAAACTCATACATTGAAAAGGTAATGTTTTCTGGGGGAAAAGATCACAACCATAAATAAACTTGATGAAACTACTTAATTATAGAAAAATTCGTTGATGTAAGATCACATTATATTTGTAAAAAAGAAACCGCTCAATTAAAAATTGATTGTAAAAGACAGCTTTATAACAAGCTGAATCTGTTTAAAGGTAATTAAACACATATTGATTGCGTTTAAATAGACAGATACGATTGTCCTATAAGTTGACAAGTATTGGATTTTACGTCTCTTTACTACTATTTCTCTACCTCGAGATGTGTTTGTTCAGTTTCAGTTTTTGTAATTTACGAAATCGTGTCTTCAATACAATTTTACATTACTTTTTTAATGAGGAGTAGGCACGAAATTTCTCACATAATGTTTTTAACCTTATTGCTTGGATTTTAGGTTTTATTTTATAATAAATATTTTTGTACTTATATAAAAATGACTTTTAATTTTCAAGTTTTCAAGCGACTCCTACTCTATCTACCTTCCTACCTACTTACCCTAGCTAGTACAGTAGGTAATGGATTTTTATTATTTTTTATTATATAGAAAGATACGTAGATAAGTGTGTGTGGCGATTTGAGCGACTTATTTTCGTTCCTAATCTAGTACTTTTATTGATCGAAGGCTTAAAAAAAGGACGTTGCGACTCCACTCATTCCTTGTCCAAGCAATGAGCCTCGGTTGTAAATTTTTATTACTATTTTTGGCACTTTGTAATTTAGACTTTAAAACATGCGTATAAGATTAAAATTGTTTTGATGTGATTTGAGCAGCGAACAAAGGTCGTAAAAATTAATTGCTTTTTGTACATAGCTTTGTGAATGCAACTTTAATTATTGGATTTAAGGTTGAATTTGCATTAATGTATATTTATTTCAACTAGAATTCTTAGAATTACCTACACTCACAATTGGCGACAGTTTTAAAGAGGACTTTTGTATGGGATTGTGTATCTAGTCTATTATTGATCGAAGGTTACATCTATTAATGTAACTGTAGTTTAAGTACCTACATTATTGTAAACTAAATATTAATTTAAGCTGGTGTACTGTATCTTAATTATAGTTATGAAATAAACATTCATTCATTCATTCAATTTAAATGAGTTCTTCGATAAGAAATAATGTGTAAATTATAGTGTTTGTGGCTCTTATTATTTTTCATTTATTTTGCATGTCCGATATGGATAAACTGTTAAAAAAGAAATTACTTATTGTTTTACGAAAAAGACCAGATATTGTACAGTTGAGTAATAAATAAATTTTTATCTTTATTTCAGGCCATCCGTCCACAAGCGCCAGAATCGTTGCCAAACAAACCCAAGGTAAGATAATTCTCATATTTATATTATATATATATACATACATATAGCCTCGATGGCGTAGTGGTTAGTATCACACACGGGACAAAACTTAGTGTGATCCAGATGATCTGTTTGTATTCTTAAATACTAAAAAAGAAGAAAAAGGACATGGCCAGTTTCTGCCTAGTTTCTCGAGTTTCTCAATCAGTGCCATGTACATTAATAGACGCCTAATTATATATAAATAAAAATAGAAATTAAAATGACAAGTCTATATTTTTGTACAACTTCAGAATAAATATTAAACATAAATACATAGTTATTCTGCGTTTCCGGCGTATCAAGATAGCGCACCATTTTGAAGAAACGTTCCATTCCCTGTAAAGCTATAATAATAATGTTCCATCAGAGTTATATTAAAAAATATTTGGACCGTACAATGATTAAATATTCAATAACGTAATCATAATAAAAAACACACTCGAATGCTATGAAGTATTATTGTTTTAAATACATAACTTTTTTTCTTGTAACAACGAAACGGAACGACATTACAGGCTTGACAATCGCACGACATCACGACACCCGCCTGTTATTTTCGTTTGAAATTGACATTTGTACTTGCAACTTGCGCGTGGGTTTGTTTTTTGTTTGTAAACTTTGCGATTATTTTTCTCCATAACGACCATTGGTATTCTACACGGACTGATTCTATTGCCCAACGATTATCTTGTGCTTATTAATACGGACTTGATTGTGCTTACGTTTTGGACATTGTTAACTAACTGTTTAGTGTTTACAATGAGGTGTATTAACTGCGGTATAGCTACGGGCCGGCTAAGAAGACATATCGTGTCTTCGTTAGACATGCCTTTCCAAAAAATGCTTTTGCAATGGCTAACAATTCAGGTATGTGCTTATTTAAAATAAATTATAAAAACCTACCTATATATACATAAAACAACTTTATCTAATAATATGTAGAAGCAATTATTATTTCCATTTAAACAATTGATTTTCACATTTAAATTAAGTATATTTATTATATAAAAGTTTTTATTTAGAACCTTCACATTACAGTTGATAAAATGTTAATATATCTATACTCTCATAATCTACTTTGCTTTTCAGCTTCCAGAAGACGGACATATTTGTCACCCTTGCTTCTTCCTCCTAACTTCAGAAGGTGCCAATCGTAGAATGCTGGGCCACACTATGGTGTGCCTTGGTTGTGGCCGATCAGTAAGGGATATAAGACATCACATTATTGACCCGGAGACACCACTTCTACTGCAATTTTCTTTTACTGCAACATTTCAGGTATGATTTTTATCATATATAACAGTTATGATCTATTATGATGTATGAAAATTATACAAAAATAAGTAATTATCAAAAAAAATAATTTTCCCAGTGAGCCCTTTCTAATAATAAGTGAAATGACACTATAGCCTATGTCATTAGCCAGTGCAGGTTGCCTGACTTCACACACCTTTGAGAGCATTATGGCTTGTTGTTCCAATGGGTAGCACCACCCTGACTGTTAACCTGAAGGGTGTGAGTTCTATTCCCAATGTTGTCTCTTGTCAAATATTTGCATAATTACCATAAATATTTGTTCTGCGTCTGCATGTTAAGACATATAGATAATATATTATTATGTATGTATTTTAAAATATTTATGTTAATCTACTAGCTGGTTGCCATAGTATTAGCATTATACACTACACACCTCAAACTAAGCAGCTTTAGTTTGGGAACAGATGGTTTTATGTGAGATGTCCAAAGATACTGATTTAGTATAAACTAGCTGTTACCTGCGACTTCATCCGCGTAGATTTCAACTAAAAAGTGTTTATCTCCGCAGAAACCTATTTTTTTCTAAAATCAAAGTAGCCTAAGTTACTCCTTATAACATCAGCTACCTGCCAGTGAGAGTCCCGTCAAAATCGGTTCAGCCGTTTCGGAGATTAGCCGGAACAAACGGAGAGACAGACAGACAAAAATTAAAAAAATATATGTTTTTGTATAGGTACCTTATATACTTTCATATGCATTAGCTAAAAAGCTGTTATTTTGACATTACAAACAGCAATTTTATTTATTTGTATAGATAACTTACAGGCATTTGCAAGAGCTTCTCATATGATATTCTTTCACCTTATATGAAAAGTGATAAATTATTATATGTAATTGTAAGTTCTATGAGTCAGAGATGTATGTCTGACATGCATGCAAGACCGAGAAGACATTAAGATGTTTCATTCTATGTAACATTTACACCATTAAGCTATCACAAGCTATATTAGTTACAGGTCAATATTATTTGTTTTAGGAAATAACGAGGAACTATGCTTGTCATCCCTGCTGGATGAGGGCTAATAGACATTTACATCAAGATCCATCTCGAGAAGAAACTGATGAACCTGCAGATAACATACAAAATGAAAATATAACCTCACCACCACCAGAGGCCCTCATCTTACCTCCACCGGTTATTTTACCACCAACTCATAGTTCTACTCTAATAACATTACCTTACTATAAGCGGGCTTTAAATACGTCTGCCCATTGTGTATTTAATAGATCATTTTATATTATACATAACTTTGTAAAACAGATTTTAATCAATGATCATAATTTTTATATTCATCGTAGTTCAAGAGTATATGAGTCACATTTATATTTAAATCAGTGGCATATACAGTGTGAGTCTTTATAAAGTGCACATATTAAAAAGGGTGAAAATATAAACAATTTTATCGACGGAAAAAATGTTTAAAAAAATCTAAAAATTTAAAATTATAAAAGTTAATTTAATTTTAAATTTAAAGGATGTGGACAAAAAATGACATTCCATTTACACAAACATAGTAAATACATTGTAAAACAGAAATAGAAAAATGTATTAACACATAGTTTTTAGCCTCTCTGAACTTGTCAGATTTTATTTCAAAATATGAAGTCACGCTATTGAAATACAATATACCGAAGAACATCCGCCATAATGGACCACAGAAAAAAATAATATAGTAATGGACGTTCCGTACCTTACATGCTTACTACTTGCGGATAAGGACGAGAAATGATCTTATTTTATTAATTTAAACTATTCGAGTAGGTATTTCTTACCTTAAATAAAATAATTATATAGTAATATATAATGTTGAGGCGTAAGTTAGTTTTTATTTTTTTATTTAATACTAAAAAATAATGCGCATAACGGAACGCGTGTAGTTGCTTGACAATCTATGTCTATGTCCAATGTCAAAGTAATGTCATTCAGATTCGTCGTTACATACGAGTACTGTGTTTGTGTTTTGCGTGCGATTATTTTCTAATATTTTTGACCCTGGCTTATCTCTACGGACTGATATTATATTCTGATATATTTGACCCTGGCTTATCTCTACGGACTGATACTTACTTTTTGGATATTATCGGATTTGTGTTGTGGATCAATATGAGGTGCATTAACTGCGGGATAGCCGTGCAAAGGTTGCAGAGGCATCTCATATCCTCGCTTTCTGCACACCATCAAACAAGACTTTCGCGTTGGATAACCAATGCTCAAACTCAGGTATGAATTTGAAGTAGAAAAACTTAATCAGATTTTTATATTTTTGGTTACGCGACATTAACAGTGCATGTTATTTTCAGTTGCCTCTGGAAACATTTATTTGTCATCCGTGCTTCTTATTATTAAATACTGAAGCTGGTGAACATGGGAGACTACTGGGACATAACTTGGTTTGCCTTGGTTGTGGAAAATCGGTTAGAAAAATAAGGCACCATAATGTCAGTATGGATAGTCCATTGCTGGCAGTTCTAGTGCCTCAAAGTACTAATTACCTGGTAAGCACTTTGTTTTCGTCATTGTAAATATCTAATTGTATCAATCTATAAAAAAATTATCTTTCATGTATTTATGATTGTAATCAAATATTTATATTTTATATTTTCGTTATGTATTTTCCATCTTTAATAATATATAAACATATATACATACAACATAAGCTTTAATCTGTGTTTATTTTCAGCTTTCAAGAAACAACTATGTTTGTCATCTGTGTTGGATGCGAGCCCATAGACAGGCAGGGCTTGACTCATCAAGAGACATACAGGAATTGGCTTCGGACAGCAATGTAGCAACCCCCAATGTTCAAGTGATTAACCCACCAGAGCCACCACCGTTACCGCCTGTTCAAAATGTGCCACTTCGAAGGGAAAATGTTATATCATTACCTAGTTATATGCGGGCTTCAATTACATCTGCTCACTGTATATTTCAACAATGTAGAAATAGAACATTGCATTTGATCCCACAATTCCTTAAAAAAGTGTTATTGCAAGAGCATAATTTCTATGTTCCTCGGAGCTGTAGAGTGTGTGAAACACATTTATACAGTGACCAATGGCATTTATTGCCTCAAATGAATGAGACACATTCTACATTTAGCGCTTTCCATATAGAAGACATAATTAATATTATGAAGTCAAAAGACAATTTTTTGAACTTTGAAAATGTCTCTGAAATGCCGAACCACTTATGTCATTATTGGACAGGTCTTACAGTACCCCAGTTTTTAATTCTATATAATCTTTTACCTCATTTAAATGTTAAGCAACCTAAACGAGCTTTAGCTATATATTTAATTAAACTAAGAACAGGTGATAGTAATAGACGCTTGGCCACTCTTTTTGATTTACCTAGGTCAACATTGGAACTAATAATGAAAAGAGTTAGGTTATGTCTCAATGAGCATTTTGTACCCAATAATATTGGTGTAAACCATATCTCCCATAGGGAAATATCTGATAGAAAGAATGGAGATAGACCTGCAATCGCAATATTTGATGGGACTTATATATACTTACAGAAAAGTGCAAACTATATGTTTCAAAAGAAGACATATAGTTTGCACAAATATGACAATTTGATTAAACCATTCCTGATTGTATCTTGTGATGGTCACATCATCGATGCAGTAGGACCTTATGCTGCCACCCAAACCGATGCTGAAATTATGACACACTTGTTTCAAAATGAAAATGGTTTGTTTCGAAGACTTTTTAGAGAAAATGACATTTTTGTTTTAGATAGGGGTTTCAGGGATGCCCTCCCTTTGCTGCAAAATTGTAATTACCGTGTATATAAACCTGAATCATTAGATGATGGGGCAAGCCAACTTACATGTTCACAAGCTAATAAAAGCCGTAAGGTGACACTATGTAGATGGGTTGTGGAAGTCGTGAACGGAAGGTTTAAACGAGATTTTAAACTGTTCAGATAAAGATATTTTAATAATGCCTCAACACATTTAATGGTTGACTTCAGAATTGCTGGGGCTCTATTAAATAAATTCCATCCTGTCTTAAGGGATGGTCCTAATGCTGAAAGTATAATACAAAGGGCATTGCGATTTATGGATGAACCTAATCATCTTGGACAATTTATCAATGATTATAACTTAAACAGAAGACGAGTTATGTTTTCCCGTATTGATGGTAACTTACCTCAACTAAATAATTTCCCCATTTTTACATACAATGATCTAATGTTATTTGCACTTGGCCCATATCAGGTGAAACAAGCACGTTCATACTTCGGTGAACATGTTAGGGATAATGGTATCTATGTTGTTGAAGTGTGTCCAGAAGTTGAACACTCCCTTGAAATGATAATTCGAGTTGGTGGTAATAATCCTTATTTATTAAGAGGACGTATTAAATCACGTCATGTTTCTCAAAGAATTTATTTTTCGTATGTTTTATATGACACTGAACACAGTAGTGATTCTGTCTTGGACGCTATTTTGGGTTACTATTGTAATTGCCTTGTAGGGAACAGGACTGTTGGTTGTTGTCACGTTATGACAATAATCTGGTACCTTGGTTGGGCAAGACACCAAAATGATATTCAAGCTCCAGCAGGATTTTTAGACAACATATTAGTACCAATTCAAGAATATTAGAACATTCTAACAAAATCTTTAGATTATTTTACTTAATATTCTATATTGTATACAAATGTACACTCATTGCCGATTAGTGTACCTAAGTATATGTATTTCCTATAACAAATAAATAATTATTTACAGGTATTTTTTGGTTTTATTTTGTAGATATTCTGTTTTGGACGCTATTTTGGGTTTCTATTGGAATTGACTTGCAGGGATGCCTTTTGTTTTGTGTTTTCCTCATTAATTGGTAATTAAACTATAAAAATACATTTAAGGATATGGCCTTGGTTTTGGCCTGCTGAAATGTACTTTATAGAAAAACATAAGTTTCGAATGTTATTATTGTCACATTTGTTTGAGACTCTTACCCAGTTGCATCAATGTTTATCAATAAGAAGTTAAAAAGTCTTAATTCAGATGACCTGTACTTAGTTTACATGCTTAGTTACTCCAAAATCATTTCACTTAACCGTAATAATAATAATTCACAATAATCTTCGTTACTTTAATAAAGCGCCTAGAGTTTTTTTAATAGCAAATGTTATTCTCTACACATTTGTCTGCAATCTGATTGCAGGTTCAGTGAAACTGTTTACGTCTAGTACGTTGTACTGACAAGTTCTTTAAGATTTTTACATATAGCAACTTAATGTGCCAATATTCACGAATATAAAATAACAAAAATCATTGCTGTAAATTAAATTCTACAACTAGGCAAACGCCCATACAAAACTTGGCCATGTCCTTTAAAATTTAATAAGTAGAAGGTAGGGTAAAGGGACATTTTTTTGATAAATTTTACATTTATTGCAAAAATCGGTAGCAAAATGGTAAATTTTCTTCAAAAAATCATTAATAACTAATTTATGAGGTTTATTTTCAAAAAATTAGGGCTTTATTAGCTCGGCCTATTATTCGAGATTATTATTAATTTTGTTTTGTTTTAATATCACATTTAGTTTAAAAGTAGTAACACTTTGTTTGCATGGGGTACTAAGACGAGAGTAAAAAAAATTAATTTTTTTTTTAGATTTTTTAAACATTTTTTCCGTCGATAAAATTGTTTATATTTTCACCCTTTTTAATATGTGCACTTTATAAAGACTCACACTGTATATTTCATTCAAAAGTTATTCAATGTTTGTTATTATTTTAACACTTTGCAATCCTATAAGACACTTCCTAACCTATTAACAAGAGTATCCAATTATACATATCATAGGTAGATACTTAATCATTCCATTACTGTCCTACTATTCTTACAGGGTATAGATTATACATAGTATAACCTAACCTAACCTTTTATCAAGACTATCCAATTATACATGTCTAAGGCGCAAGACACAGGAAAGACGTAAGACGAGGACATGTCGCAGACGCGGCGCCCCTTCAATAAATTTTCATAATAAATGTCTATATATTTTGTATCACCTGGAAGCGTTCAAATCCAAGACGGTACGCTTTCATTGCTGAAGTCCATGAGCAGCGGTTACCACTTTCCATCAGATGGGCCACTTGCTCGTCTGCCACCAACGGCAATAAAAAAATAAACAAAAATCAAATGTCTATACATTTTGTATCAGTAACAAAGTAGCAAAAATATGACACATCGGGTGTGCTTGTAAGTCGCTTATTATTAGTAGGGCAAAGATCTACACAATGCCTGACATTGTCCTTTAAGATTACTTTGGAATATGGCTATATGGTAATAATAATATAATAATATCAACCTTGTATTAAACTGTCTCACTGTTGGGCACGGGCCTTTTCTCAGTGTGAGTCTTCTCGCTGGTCCAGTGCGGATTGTCTGACTTCACATATCTTTGAGAACATTCTTAAAAACTCTTAGACATACAGGTATCCTGACGATGTTTTCCTTCACCGTTAAAGCCAGCGATAATTAACTATTTAATACATAACTTCAAAAAGTCAGAGATGCGCGCCTTGGGATCGAACTCGAGACCTCTGCGTGGCAGTCCAACGGTTACCCGCTAGGTCATATCTATATATATTATGATAATTGATAATGTTTATTATAATTTAAATGAGTTCTTCGATAAGAAATAATGTGTAAATTATAGTGTTTGCGGCTCTTATTATTTTTCATTTATGTTGCATGTCCGATATGGATAAACTGTTGAAAAAAGTAACTATTGTTTTAAGAAAAAGACTAGATAATGGTGCCAATTCTGTTGTCACAAAATTCTCTAAGCTTAACTAAAAATCACTAAAATTTTGTTTAGTCCTCTCAAATGACATTTCGTATTCTGAAATCGTTAAAAGTGACAGGACTAAAAAAAGTTTTAGTGATTTCTAGTTAAGTTTAGAGAATTTTGTGACAACAGAATTGGCACCATTGTAGTTGAGCAATAAATAAATCTTTATCTTTATCTCTTTATTCCAGGAAACCTGTCCACAAGCGCCAGAATCGTTGCCAGACGAACCCAATGTAAGTTAATCTTTATATTTATATTTATATTATACATACATACATACATACATACAGCCTCGATGGCGTAGTGGTTAGTGTAACCGACTGCCACGCCTGAGGTCGCGGGTTCGAATCCCGCACAAGTCAAACATTTGTGTGCATGAACATGTAGATATGTTTGTCATGGTCTGGGTATTTCTATGTGTTTCTACAGCCTCGATGGCGTAGTGGTTCGTGTAACCGACTGCCACGCCTGAGGTCGCGGGTTCGAATCCCGCACAAGTCAAACATTTGTGTGCATGAACATGTAGATATGTTTGTCATGGTCTGGGTGTTTCTATGTGTTTCTACAGCCTCGATGGCGTAGTGGTTCGTGTAACCGACTGCCACGCCTGAGGTCGCGGGTTCGATTCCCGCACAAGTCAAGCATTTGTGTGCATGAACATGGATGTTTGCCTTGGTCTGGGTGTTTCTATGTATAATATGTATGTATTTACAAAAAAAAATGGTATATATGTATGTTTATCCATTGTCTAGTACCCATAGTACAAGCTCTGCTTAGTTTGGGCTAGATGGTGTTGTGTGTATGTGATAGAATATTATTATTATTATTCTATGTTTATGAAAAAAGAAGTATATACAAAGTGGCGCCAATGTTATCACATTAATTGATACCACATATACTACATGGTATTCTTTAACGATTTACGAATTATAAACCAAATCACTGGTCCAATATTACAAGGTCCTTGTACCGGACGGGCGAACTCGGGGCTTCGTTACTATATGGTGATGGTTACAAAACAGCTGTCGAGTCGCTGACGTCCTGTACACGATGTGTAGACTGTACTATATGGCGATGACTGGTTACTATGTCGGAGGCTCTGAAAGGCGTGTTGTTGCGGGTTCGATGTGCGGGTCAGGATCAGGACTTTAAATGAATAGAAACAAGCTTCATAGTTCAGTTGGTTGAAGGCTTCTGGCTGGCTCCGTTTGGTTCTTGAGGCTTGAAGATGAGGTTTCTTGAGCACCTGCGGTCGATCGATACTGTACCGCTTAAGTACCTCTAATCTTTACCGTAAAGAGAGCCGGCCAGAAACCTCGGTCCACAAGTTTATTTTTAATTATTTATGGTACACATTTCTGCTTATATCTACGGAACTATACTAGCTAGCGTGATGGTACAAAAACTGCCGCGAAGGGCACGATGAGACCTATCTATTGGTATCTGTTTTATCTATCGGAAATTAGGTCTAGATATAATTATTCTAGGTTTTAGTCTAAAAATCTATTTTGCTGTAACATTTATATCAGAAAAAGTGTAATAACTTTTTAACTATATTATGTAGGAATATGATTCCTTCAGTATGTTGTAGTGCTTTTATTAGTGTATAAAATAAAACACACAAGTGAAACCTTTTATTAAAAACTTAAGACCTAGGAACCCTAACATACCTAACTTGAGGTAAAAATGCATTTTATTGGCAATATTTATGCTTTAAACATGATATTCTTTAAACTATATAAAAGAAACATAATATTATATTACTTACACTCTTTATCTACACTTTTCAAGTCTATATATGACGTAATTCGGCACTATTATAACGATAAACTTTATACGTCACACTTATGTATTCACTCACGATAACACGATTAAAGTCAATATTAACGTTGTCGCGAACAGTCCTATGTAACATTTTTGAAAAAAATTAGTTATGAATATTGCATAGTTCTATATGTCATTCCTTTTTGTTTAGACTAATATAGTAATAGATGGAAGCACTTACCACCTCACAATATTAAATCGCAAACAGTTCTAAGTTACTTTTTAAGTTATTTTTACTGATATGCAAATTTTAAACCTCATTTCTTCAAAGTTAAAAAAAATAACATAGAATCTTGTAATAGTGAGCCAGCGAAATGTATTCAGTAGTTTAGCCACAGGACATCTTTTTTGTTTTCATAATTTAGAAATGTTAGAACGTCATGTATTGCAGAGATAAAGTACTTAGGTGTCAAAGATTGATGAAGTTTCTTAAAAGCTTCTCATTTTCTGATCTATGTATATTTTTATTTTTGTGATTTTAGTGTATATCTTCTATATATTTGGATTAAAACTTTGGATCCCTTTTTACGAAAATTGGGCGGACGGAGGAGTATGAAATTTCGCACACTTATAGTTTATACAGAGAAGAAGTGACGAATGCTAATATTTATTTTAAATTATGCGTAAAAATACATTAAATTAATGAAAAAACACTACACGCACACAACCATGCATTTGACACACGCAGTCGAAGCGCGTAACTATGGCTACATATATCAATATATAATGACATATATCAGCAATATCTTACAGGCAAACTTTGCTCGAATTCGAGCACTAGGCGACCGCTAGTTATTTTTAAAATGTGTATTTAAGCCTGCAGAGTATAATTATGTGAATGCTGTGCTCACTATTTTAGAGGGCATACAATGTGTTGATTTTGGTTTATAGCTATTTATTAAGTTTTTTTTAAGTATGCTTTCAGTTTGTGAGCAAATAGCCAAATAATAAAAATAAATAAAAAAAAGATCTTAAGCAGCGATATTAAAAAAAACCGTTGTATTGTATTATTTTATTATCCGGTCCGGGAATTTCCGGTCCTAGCGAGTTGACAAAGACCATTTCTCGGAACCTATGACTGTTAGCGAGCTGCGTACAGCGCACAATGGTGTTCCAATTTGTGTCTAATTTTATTTTATTTATTTTGTTAAAAACAATTATATCTTAATTCTGCGAAAATAGGTTTTTTGTTTATGTTAACGTACGTGGGGGAATGCCTTGACGCTCCGCGGGGGCGAGCGGAGGGGCTATGTCGGGCTCACCGGGGTAAAAGAGATGGTAATGATGATAAGAATGGACCTCCCGGTATACCGACTAAATCTACCACGGTGTTCCTCGACAAAACCGCAATCGGCGGGGCCGCGCAAATCATTTTCATATGCAGTCGCGACCCCGCCGAGGTTTCGGCCCGCCGTATGAAACGGTAGACTACTACACGATAAGACCTACACTCTGGTCACCACTACTTTTAAAATCCCTACTGTCCTCCCCGAGAGGGGAGACGGACACGAAACAGAGGCGCGCGTGGGAACACGCACGCCGCCTCTCGGATCTGATGCTGATCAGATGGCGGGCAGGCCCACGAAACCCGCCACCCCCAGGGCAAACCTCAGGGTGGCTGGAGGATGTTAACCGCCTTATATCAACCAGCGTAAGGCAGTATATCATTTAATGTGATAACATTTGCGCCACCTTGTGTATATATATATATATATATATATATATATATATATATATATATATATATATATATATATATATATATATATATATATATTCTACCACATACACACAACACCATCTAGCCCAAACTAAGCAGAGCTTGTACTATGGGTACTAAACAATGGATAAACATACATATATACTTTTTTTTGTAAATACATAAATATCATACATAGAAATACCCAGACCAAGACAAACATCCATGTTCATGCACACAAATGTTTGACTTATGCGGGAATCGAACCCGCGACCTCAGGCGTGGCAGTCGGTTACACTAACCAGTACGCCATCGAGGCCGTCTATGTATATGTATGCTTATCCATTGTCTAGTACTCATAGTACAAGCTCTGCTTAGTTTGGGCTAGATGGTGTTGTGTGTATGTGGTACAATAGAATAGGTGTAAGCGGTTGCCTCGCCACTACCACTGCGCCGAGTGTTGTGGGTTCGTATCCCACACGCATCGATCAAATACACCATAGATGCACGATCGTCGCTCGAAAAACGGCCCCAACAAAACTGTGCATAAATCACTCGTATGCGCTATATTATGCACCTGTCCCACTCACTCTTGCGCGCGCTGCCCGTAAGCGAGAGCGAATCGACACCACTACTACGGTGGAGACCGTACCATATACTTAGTACGCTTGCGTATCGCGAGTAACACACTTAGGACGCTTTACATTGACGCGTTTTAACTAAACTATTACAAAATGTTTCTCAGTGGGCGTTCAATGGTTATTCCGGTATATTACCTGGATTGCATAATAAATGCAGACACTTATAAGTAAGTAGTACTGGTCAGTGCCACATATTGACGCGGTTTTTGTATGAGAATGTGCATCTATGGTATATTTGATCGAAGCCCACACGTGACAAAACTTAGTGTGATCCAGATGAGCTGTTTGTATTCTTAAATACTAAAAAAATGAAGAAAAATTTCCAGTATTTTAAAATAATCCTGATATAGACCAAGTGAGTGAAATGGCATAGCTAGTAATTTATACCTTTTTTTTAATTCCAGTTGCCGTGTGCGTCAGATCAAGATCCTCTGTCAGAAGTTTCCAAGGTAGGTAACTTAAACCCTACTTGAATTGGCATATTAGTTTTTAGCTAAAAGGTAGTTGACTCTCTATTCTTATAGTCTAATAGTTACGCTATCCGGACCCTAAAATTTATACTAATACAAGCTGATCCGATAAACGTTGATCTGCCATATAAATTAATTCAGAAAAAAGAAAGTAAAAAATTACGTTTGTTTTGTATAGGGACACCTCAATCACTTAGCGGTATGAAATATACTTTACGACCTATTCTCATACCTACCAAATATAGGTACTTACTTACATAAAAAAATCATAAAAATCGGTCGAACCGTTCCGGAGGAGTGCGACCACAGACATGAGATTTATATATATGTATACTTATATAAGCTTATATATCCTTACTAATATTATAAATTCGAAAGTAGCTCTTTCTGTCTATCTGTCTGTCTGTTACCTTTTCACGGCTAAACCACTCAACCGATTTAGATGAAATTTGGTACAGATATAGGTAGTTTGAAACCTGGGGAAGGACATAGGCTACTTTTTATTGAAGTAGGTATCACGCGGGCGGAGCCGCGCGCAAAAGCTAGTAGCTTATAAAGAGGAAAGATTAGATTTGTTTGTTTGTAAGGATTTACCTCAAAAACTACACAATTGATTTAATAAAATCTTATAACAGTAACATATGCTATATTTTATTTAAGTAAAAAGTACTGTTACTAACATAACCTAACGTACTTTTACGCGAGCGAAGCCGCGGGCAAACCTAGTAGGTACGAAAATAAAATTGTATTGTACTCAAAATATAGGTACAAGCGTTTTAAATCAAGTAGTAGGGATACTTGTTAAATGATAGAAAAGTTGCACAATACACATTATGACGTAACTGCTATCTAAAGGCAGTTATCCGAGGGAGATAGCGAGATATCCCTACTAAAGTTTTACCTATCCAATCACTCAATATTGAAATATTAATTTGAAACCAATTATGATCCAGTTTTCACAAAAAAAATGCCTTTTGTTTGCTTTTTGTCCTTGTGAGTAAAATAACATACAACATCAGAAATATATATTTATTTATTTGGTTTTAAAATAAGAGCGCTGAGAGACATATGGTGTGACTCTGAAAGGTAGAATAAGGAATAGTGTGATTAGAGAGATGACAAGAATAGCAAAGGATATGTTAAGCTGGTTTGGACATGTAGAAAGAATGGAAGAGAAAAGACTGACTAAGAAAGTTTATAAGGCTAGTGTGAATGGAACAGTCGCAAGGGGAAGACCTAGGCGAACGTTTCTTGATCAGATCGGAGACGTTCTGGACAAAGGCCAGGTTAAGAGCACCTTAAACCGGCGAGCGTGTATAAAGAATGTGATGAAAATGAATGAAGCCAGGGAAGTGTGTCAGGATCGTAGCAAATGGAAATCCGCCTACCCCTTTGTGAAACAGGCGTAAATGTATGTATGTATGTTTTTAATAGCAATCTATCACATTAATTTAATTAATATATAAATCCATTAATATTTGTAGCCAACCACTCTATTATTATCAGGGGTCGGAATAGTAATTTTTAAGTACCAAATGACGTTAACGAAATCTCAACATGGATATGCCTTTTAATCCCGGCATTGGGGATCAATAAAAATTGTTTTCTCAAAGTTCCGGGATTGATATTGTTGTCCTATAAAACTCTTTTTTCCTGTGTTAAACACAAACTAAGTAGCGTTACGCATAACATGTATGTATTTACAAAAAAAAAGTATATAATAATATGTATGATTATTATCCATTGTCTAGTACCTACCCATAGTACAAGCTAGCTAGATGGTGTTGTGTGTATGTGATAGAATATTATTATAATATTATTCAGAAAGGTATAGATTCCCATACATCACGCCGTGATCCTTAAGTGATATGTCAAATGTATTAAAATGTGATAAATAGTAATTAATTATATAATATCGTATCTAGAATTTAAGTACATATATGTAATATTATGATAATAATAATATCAGCCCTATATTAAACTGTCCCTCTGCTGGGCACGGGCCTCTTGTCACTGTGAGAAGGGTTAGGCCATAGTCCACCACGCTTGCCTAGTGCGGGTTGGCAGACTACACATATCTTCGAGAACATTATGGAGATCTCTCAGGCATGCAGGTTTCCTCACGATGTTTTTCTTCACCGTTAAAGCAAGCGATAATTAATTATTTAATACGCATATAACTTCGAATATTCAGAGATGTGCGCCTTGGGTTCGAACCCGAGACCTCTGCGTTGCAGTCTAATGGTTTTCCACTAGGCTATCGCTGCTAGATGATATATGTAATAGTCCGGTTAATTTAGCCTTAAAAATAGGGGTGCCCTTGCATAAATTCCCAGAAAGCTAAAAATTTCCATGGACGTTAGGGACACCATTGTAATGAAATTGTGAAAAGTCCTCATCGATGCCATGTCTGCAAAAAATTTTATTCAAGTTCAAAGATCGTAAAAATTAGTATTTTGGATTTTACAGCGAAACGGTTTTATAATAAAAATATCTCGGACAAAAATTGTAGATCATTCAATTATCTACAAAAATTGTTCTCACACTTTTTTTCATAACATTAACCATTTCTGAGAAAAAGCGATTACAAAAGAACAATGACCAAATTTCTATAGGAGCTGGACCTGGTTTTTATTTGCCATGTCCAGAAACAAACTGGAGTGGGATTGGTTTATTTTCATGTATGTAATACCATCCTGTATGAAAATAATGTGTAAGAAGCCGAAATATTTTAATATCGTGAACAAAACGCTGCGCTACTTTGTACCTACATAACACGCATATATCAATTGCATAAAAAATAATACTAACTGGTTTGATCTATACGTATTTATTTATTTGTACTACTGTTAATAGCTCTTCGAAAATATGAAAATAATTGCAAGTATTGAGTATTGAACCTTTTAAAATGCGAAAAGAAACGAATCACTTCCGTAAGTGAAATGAAAAGATGCGTTCTAAAATTATGTAAGTTAAAGAAAAATACAATATAAAAAAAAAGTATATCTTTTTTCCTGGCTTCATAAACAGATATTTCTTATCTATACAAATAAATAAAATTGAAGTATCTGTTTGTACTGTCAAAATAACAGCTTTTTATCTAATGCATATGAAAGTATATAAGGTACCTATACGAAAACATATATTTTTAAAATTTCTGTCTGTCTGTTTGTTCCGGCTAATCTCCGAAACGGCTGAACCGATTTTGACGGGACTCTCACTGGCAGATAGCTGACATTATAAGGAGTAACTTAGGCTACTTTGATTTTATAAAAAAAAAATTGGGTTCCGCGGAGGCAAACACTTTTTAGTTAAAATCTACGCGGACGAAGTCGCAGGTAACAGCTAGTCTTTCCTAAAATCTTAAATAATAACGGATTTTTTCATATACAATCCATGTCGGGTCGCCGTCAGGTACGATTTGACCATTGTTCTTTACTTTAGTAGTATTCTCCATAATAAGTATGACTACGCTGTCTATGTACATCATTGAACTTTTAGTATGCGTATCTTATCTTATCTTATCTTATGTGGGGGCCAGTCAGTGCAGACCGGCGACACTTCGACCCAGTGGGATCTTTTGTGTCGACACTCTCCCAATAACGACTGCCATAGATGTTCATAGCAGCCGGGACCGACGGCTTAACGTGCTTTCCGAGGCACGGAGCAGGCGATAATTGTCAATCAATACGCACATAATTTCGAAAAGTGATATAACTTCCGAAAGTCAGAGGTGCGCGACGTGGGTTCGAACCCGAGACCCTCTGCATTGCAGTCTGTTGGTCTCCCCATTGAGCTATCGCTGCTCTCTTTTAGTCTGCGTAACAAAAACATTAATATTGAACGATAATTATTCTGAGAATATGATATGAAAAGAAACAACAGTCCCTCATATTATGCGACCATGTGGCCTTGAGCAACACCTGCCTGCTATTCAATTGTCCACGTGGTAATATCCGTCTACCTGCTCTTATTACTGAGGTACCAACTAAATTATCGTCAGTCTTGAACATTCCCTCGTAGTGAAAACACGTAATTATTTTTAATATTCTCTGCTGAAGTTTGTGCTGAATGCACTTCTTGTTTTAGATATGTCGCAATTGTGTTTTATTTGCACTAAACCCTTACCTTCAAGTGAATGTGTTACCGTTGATCGTGGCATGAAGACGTTAATTGACGCGACTATTCAAAGGGGGAATGAATTTACTGATTACTTAAAGGACAAAAAATCAGTGACGATTCATGTGCAGTGTCGTAAACAATACACTCGAAAGAGTACAATTGCGGCAGTAAAACGGCAACATGAAGAGATATCAGCTAGTACATCTAAAATAAGTCCTCCTCGTACTAGAGCACGTGTAAGTTAATATATTGTCTTTTAAAAATTGTTGCTTATTTTGCGGCGACGGATTGAACGAAGAATACGAACAGAAACAAGCACAGAGATCTCGGCGTAAAATTTGTCAAGTTACAACTCTTTCATTTAAAGTCTTAGTTATGAAAGTAGCTCAGTCTCGTTCTGATGACGCCGCGAAAACAATTGTTTTTTTTTAATGAGTTTGGAGGCAAACGAGCAGACGGATCGCCTGATGGTAAGCGATTACCGCCGCCCATGGACACCCGCAACACCAGAGGAGTTACAAATGCGTTGGCGGCCTTTTAAAAAGGAGTACGCTCTTTTCTTGAAGATTTGTAGGTCGTATTGGTCCGGAAATACCGCAGGCGACAGTTCATTCCACAGTTTAGTCGTGCGAGGCAGAACATTTCTGGACAAACGCACAGTTGTGGACTGCCTACTATCTAAATGATGGGGATGGAAATTCTGTCGCGTAGGACGATGGCGAAAAGAGGCGGCAGGGATCAGTCCGAATTGTTGCTCGCATCGGGTTTGAACACGATTTAGTTACTGCTAAAGTTAAGTACCATAATGATTGCTTTGTTTATTTTTAAAACCGACTACTGCGAGTAAAGCCGGTCGTCTTCAAGATGAAGCATTGAATCTCGCCATGGCAGACATATTTACATACATTGATAGTAGTAATTACTGCCAGTTTATGTTAGAGGAATTAAAAAATGTTTGTAAAAACGTAAGTGTAGATACCAGAACAAATAAATTACGATTAAAGTTGAATTATGGTAATAAAGTAATTATTACTGAAAAACCGGGACAATTAACATTTGTATGTTTTCTTGATAATCATCATGATATTGTAATCAAGGTTGGAGTGAAAAAAAAACCCGAAGATATAATATAATATAATATTCTATCACATACACACAACACCATCTAGCCCAAACTAAGCAGAGCTTGTACTATGGGTACTAGACAATGAATAAACATACATATATACTTTTTTTTTGTAAATACATACATATTATACATAGAAACACCCAGACCAAGATAAACATCCATGTTCATGCACACAAATGTTTGACTTGTGCGGGAATAGAACCCGCGACCTCAGGCGTGGCAGTCGGTTACACTAACCACTACGCCATCGAGACCGACTTGACCGACTTTTTTGTGTCCGTTGTTTGAATGTTTGTATAGTTCCCCGCGACACAGGAATGACTCCTAGTGCAGCCGTTTTGAAAATAAAATTATGTTTTTTTAATTCCAGGAACCATGTCCAACAACGCTAGAGCTGCTGTCAGAGATACCCACGGTAACTGAATCCTTACATTATATATTTATACATATAGGTCACAAAGTAACACATATCAACATCGATCAAATATACCATAGATGCACGATCGTCGCTCGAAAAAGGCCCCAACAAAACTGTGCATAAATCAGTCGTATGCGCTATATTATGTACCTGTCCCACTCACTCTTGCGGGCGCTGCCCGTAAGCGAGAGAGAATCGACACCACTACTACGGTGGAGACCGTACCATATACTTAGTACGCTTGCGTATCGCGAGTAACACACTTAGGACGCTTTACATTGACGCGTTTTAACTAAACTATTACAAAATGTTTGTCAGTGGGCGTTCAATGGTTATTCCGGTTTATTTCCTGGATTGCATAATAAATGCAGACACTTATAAGTAAGTAGTACTGGTCAGTGCTACATATTGGCGCGGTTTTTGTATGAGAATGTGCATCTATGGTATATTTGATCGAAGCATATCAACGCCAAAGTCACACTTATTAATGTGAATATACATTCACCTGTAATGTTGCCATGTTCAACAATACAAGGGCGTAGAACCAATAAGAAAACCTGGCAAGTAATTCATGGCCTTTATTTTAAATTTATGGCCTTTATTTTAAATTTATGGCCTTTATTTTTAATTTATTGCCTTTATTTTTAATTTATGGCCTTTATTTTTAATTTATGGCCTTTATTTTTAATCGCCAAGATTACAGTATTGTTTATTTTATAAACCTTTTTACCGCTTGTGTCGCATTTATGCGACACATATATTAGGCAGTGGTCCGACAGCCGACTATGAACGAGACACGAGTAGAACTAGAAACTATAAACGAGTTGACGATCAGCGGGAAGCGAGTGTGTAGTTTCGATAGTTTTGTCGCCGTGCTATAAGCGAGTGTACAAGTGCGGCGAGCGATTACTCGCGCCACTCGTCCGCGGTCGCTCAGTCCTGTGCAAACCTGCGCGCGCGACGAGCGAGCATCGCTGAACGAGTATCGCTGAGCGAGTTTATTTTTGAAAGCTCTTGTCGCTCAGCGACAAAACTAGTAAAGCGAGTCGTCGCCGGCAGTGTGAACAGTCAGTGAGCAACTTTTAATATATGCACCTCTTTCGTTTACACGGAATGTATATTATTTGTGCGTTTCTTGAGAGAGAAAATCGCCAATAGTTAGTCGTTTTCTCGCCGGCGGTCGGACCACTGCATTATGTCCGCGCCTCTACCGCCCGTGTCGTATTTCTGCGACAGAGAACATGCGCGATACTTTTGTTTTATTTTCGTTCTATTAAAGGCGTGGTACAACTAAAACCATTATTGAATAATAGTTTGAATTTGAGATATGATTTTAACATTTACTTAAAATTCGGTATTTCTGCACCTCCCTAATTATTGTATCCTAAGTATTGTATTATTTTATCGATTGTTTGTAGCCGGGCACTAGAGGCACAGCAATCGATATTTAGCCAAGCGCTTAAAAGATTAAGAAGTTGCATTCATTAAACCACTTATGAAATACTCAAGCAATAAGTTGCCTATAACAAAAAAGGCGCTCATAGCTAGTTGCACTCACTGATCGGTAAACGATTAGCGAGGTTAAGCAACGTTGGGTGCGGTCAGTCTATAGATGGGTGACCGCTTAGTGGTATTTAATCTGAGTGTCTCCGTGCTTCGGAGGGCACGTAAAAAGTCGGTCACGGTTGTTGTCAAATTGACAGCAGTCGTCAAGCCATGTCAGAGGCCTACGGGCGGCTTGAACAACTCTTGATAACAGGTTGGCCACTAACCACACGAAAAGAAAAAGATTAAAAGTTAGCCTTTAATAGTAGTTTATGGTAGAATAGGAGCATTCAATAGGGGCCATGCTTTTTGTGCTCACCAGTCGGCGCCAACTAAGGTCCTGTCGAGACTTTTTTTTACGTGGGGGTACGCTTTGTAGCATACCTTGCCATGGGGCGACGGAGAGGTTATGTTGGGCTCTCGGGAGCAAGATATCCCGGTAATACCAACTAAACCCTTAGTTCCCAAAGTGGTCCAGATGGACCCCAGGGGTCCACGGGAAACTCGGCGGGGATCTGCATAGGCGTGATAAAAAAAAAACAGGTCATACCGTAGAGATTTGATCAAATTTTTATACGAATGTTAAGGAATATGGTAGAAATGTTGCTGCGCGAAACTGATTCGTAGGAGACATTTTGTGAAAGGGATACTCTGCCAAAGAGACATTTTACAAAAAGGACACTGTGCTCTGTAGACATTTTGCAAAGTGGACATCCTGTGTCCTGAGTGCTTCGGCAATATAGGCATCATAGAAGTACAACCCGTTTTTAGGGTTCCCTACCCAAAGGGTAAAACGGGACCCTATTACTAAGACTCCGCTGTCTGTCTGTCACCAGGCTGTATCTCACGAACCGTGATAGTTAGACAGATGAACTTTTCACAGATGATGTATTTCTGTTGCCGCTATAACAACAAATACTAAAAAACAATAAAATAAATATTTAAGGGGGCTCCCATACAACAAACGGTATTTATTTGCTCGTTTTTGATAACGGCAACAGGTAAACGCTTGATATGTTCACAGAATATTTAGTTATATATACACTTTAAAAATAAATAATTAAATTAAAATAAAACAAATATTTAAGGGGGGCTCCCATACATTAGACATTATTTTTTGCTGTTTTTCTAGATGGTACGGACCCCTTCGCGCGCGAGTCCGACTCGCACTTGGCCGATTTTTTTATTACCGTTCTCGTCCTATATATACCAATGAACTGAACCCTCGTATATTGAAGGTCCTTACCACTTCAGGGCGTAGTGATAATCGCGCGCGTATACAAGTACCTGCAGAGCAACCATTGCCAGCAAGATGTGGACTGATACACATGGACCCACCCCTTGGTGGATATAGTTAAAGACCTGCGATACTCGCTGTCTTCCAGTAATATCTGAACTGAACAGAACACCTCTCCAACACTCATATTTGTCGGTCTTCACCCCCCAGGGCGCAGTGATAATCGCGCGCGTATACAAGTACCTGCAAAAGGAGTACGAGGAGTTGAAGGCGCGGAGCGGCGACGCGCCCGCACTGAGCTCTCTGGGCGACATCCTGGGGCGCACCGCCGCCGCCACCGGACTCAGCCAGCGAGCCGTCAGCGCAGTACTGGAGGTAGAGGCGCTGAATCCCAATCAAGGCAAGCGCAAGGCGAAGCCCGAGGTTGGCGAACGTAAGCGCCCCAAGTACAGCTCCGAAGACGAAGATGTTAGGTACGTGGTATATTTATACAGACAGTGTCCTGGGCGCCTAGTGCGACTTGTTTTTACGTTAACGCGACGAAAAGTTTACTGCGTTTGGCTCTCTGATTGGTTAAGAGCTTGGAGCGAGCCAATCGGAGCGCCGAACATCATAAACGTCACAGCAATCAGAGTGCCTAGTGCGACTTGTTTTTACGTTAACGCGACGAAAAGTTTACTGCGTTTGGCTCTCTGATTGGTTAAGAGCTTGGAGCGAGCCAATCGGAGCGCCGAACATCATAGACGTCACAGCAATCAGAGTGCCTAGTGCCACTTGTTTTTACGTTAACGCGACGAAAAGTTTACTGCGTTTGGCTCTCTGATTGGTTAAGAGCTTGGAGCGAGCCAATCGGAGCGCCGAACGTCATAAACGTCACAGCAATCAGAGTGCCTAGTGCCACTTGTTTTTACGTTAACGCGACGAAACATTTGCCGCGTTTGGCAACGTCATAAACGTGTCGATCGCGATAACGTAAAACAAACTCGCACTAGGTACTCTGATTGCTGTGCTGTACCTTAAATCACTAAGCCACCCTTTATTTTTTTTAAATAATGCCGTTTATGCGTTTCCGCGGGAAAACCTGTACTATGGGTACTAGACAATGGATAAAGATACATATATATGCATGTTTATCCATTGTCTAGTACCCATAGTACAAAAAATAAGTATATACTTCTTTTTAGTAAATACATACATATTATACATAGAAACACCCAGACAAACATATTATCTACATGGTCATGAACACAAATGTTTGACTTGTGCGGGAATCGAACCCGCGATCTCAGGCGTGGCAGTCTGATACACTAACCACTACGCCATTGAGGCCGACAAATAGGTATAATTATGTACTGATAGTGATTATTTTGTTCGCAGTCCTATCAAGGCAGAATCAGATGATGATGACGGAGACAGTGCAACACAAGAGGAACCTTGCGAGTAAGTCTCACTTCTTCATGTAGATCAGTTTATTACACCAACGTGACGTACAAACATACAACACACTTGGTGGGAAGCAGTTACAAACGGGCAACCAGGCACTTGGTGTTGCCAATTCTGTTAACTTGCTGCTGTGTTGCCAGTGTAATAAAACTTAAAGGTCGCAACAACAGATGCGTTATTAAGGTGTTGCTATCTTTGTTAAAACGCCCGTGGGCTGCCAGCGGTAAAACTTAAAATAATTACATTTACAACTACAAAATACGACACTTATTTTGCGACTTTGCGCGAATGGCAAATAAAAATAAAATCAAATAAATTAAATTTAAATGGCGTAAACGCTCTAATTAAATTTAAATGGCGTAAACGTGTCGATGCCCGCATTACTTTATAAGGGTCAGCGCTGACGGACGGAGTGGCGGCGAAGAGACTAATTCAGTAACAATTTAAATTCAACCTAAAGTGTTTCAAAATACGACTGTATTTGGTACAACGAAATAAAATGAGCGCACTTTGGAGTCGCTCGCCGTCAGGTGTCCCACAGACACAAAACACTTTCTAACGATAATATTTATATAAAAATATAAAAAAATACTAAACACCCCTGGAAGGTAAAAACACTGTTTATAAATTAAAGTCCACACGCGCACGAAGTCGCGGGCAACAGATAGTTACGCTGTTATACTTGTGCGGGTTAGATTCCCGCACAAGTCAAACGTTTGTGTGCGTGAACATAGATGTGTGTCTTGGTCTTTGAGTTTCTATGTATAACATGTATGTATTTACAAAAAAAAAGTAGAATTATATGTATGTTTATCCATTGTCTAGTACCCGTAGTACAAGCTCTGCTTAGTTTGGGCTAGATGGTGTTGTGTGTATGTGATAGAATAGTTAAAATAAGAATTTAAGTTTGTTTGTTTGTTACGCTTTCACGCGTCAACTACTCGAGCGATCGTCATGAAATTTCGCAAACACGATGTTAGGGGTACAGAAAAGGACATAGGGTATCTGTCATCCAGAAAAACAGCTCTAACCTAATCTACATTTTTGCGAGCGATGCCGTGGGTAAAATCTTCTTACATATGAAATACACTTATAGATATTTATCCGAACTAGGTAATAACCGTGTTTCGAGCGAAAAATTAATATTGTATTAATTTGTGTCCCAACAGACAAGAAAATGAAGAAAATGAGGATGGTGTCGTAGAGACTCTGAAAGTGGAATTATATGAAGATGACGATTACGAGTAAGTATTTTTATACAGCCAAGCAGCGATAGCCTATTGGGAGACCGTTGGACTGCCACGCAGAGGTCTCAAGTTCGATCCAAAGGCGCGCAACTCTCCTTTTTATTTTTTTAATAATAATAATAATAACATTTATTTGGAACAAGACAGTTTACATGAATGTTACAATAGACACGTTGATAGCTGCAAAAGTTTTAAAACTAGCACAGCTATCAGCGCCTGTAGCACAGCTATCAGCGCCTGTAGCACAGCTATCAGCGCCTGTAGCACAGCTATCAGCGCCTGTAGCACAGCTATCAGCGCCTGTAGCACGGCTATCAGCGCCTGTAGCACGGCTATCAGCGCCTGTAGCACGGCTATCAGCGCCTGTAGCACGGCTATCAGCGCCTGTAGCACAGCTATCAGCGCCTGTAGCACAGCTATCAGCGCCTGTAGCACAGCTATCAGCGCCTGTAGCACGGCTATCAGCGCCTGTAGCACGGCTATCAGCGCCTGTAGCACGGCTATCAGCGCCTGTAGCACGGCTATCAGCGCCCAGTTTCAGGAATAATATACATATTATGCTCAAAATCAAAATCAAAAATAAATTTATTCAAGTTAGGTTACAAGGTAACACTTATGAATGTCAAAATTACACTAAATTTTTTCTGTGAATTTACATTTACTGCCACGTTCAGCAAAGCAAGGGTGTAGGGCTCATGAGAAGACCGGGCAAGAAACTCATGGCCACTCTTTTTAATCGCCAAGTTTACAATAAAATTTTGTTTACAAATCATAACTGTAAGGTGCTGCAATCATTTCTCCATGAACTACTACTGAACATACTCAAGCATTTAATATAATTTGATGGTAGCCTCTAAAGCAGCAGTATGGTAAACAGGAGCATCCACTTACATGTACATAAATAATCAAGACAAGGCATGATTGTAGTCCGTAGTTTAATCTAATTGTTTAAATAAAAATGTAGTAAGTAAATTATCGAATTCCAAAACCAAGGTCGACCAGTCACTCCATAAGGAAGCTTCATAAGGAATATACAGAATAATTATTTTTTAAATATTCTTCTCCCTAGCCTTTATTATTCCCAAGTCACTTGGGGTCGGCTTTCTAGTCTAACCGGATTTGACTGGATATCAGTTTTTACACGGAGCGACTGCCATCTGACCTCCGCAACCCGAAGGCTAACGATACCCTAATGCTAGACCAGTATCAGGATATTAGAGGGCACTGACTGCCCAATAACGACTGCCATAGATGTTCATGGCAGCCGGAACCGACGGCTTAACGTGCTCTTCAAAGCACGGAACAGGCGAAAATTGTCAATCAATACGCACATAATTTCGAAAAGTCATATAACTTCCGAAAGTGAGAGGTGCACAACGTGGGTTAGAACCCGAGACCCTCTGCATTGCAGTCTGTTGGTCTCCCCACTGAGCTATTGCTGCTCTATTATTATTATAAAATATTTTAGTATTAATTCTTCGCAGTCTGATGGTCACTTCAGCTATATTATTTCATAACTACCTCTGTGAATCAAATTTTAGTTCCATTATACATACATATATAATAATGTATACTACATCGAGTGAGACTGATAACTTATATGATTTTCTTTGTAATATTTCTTTGTATTCGTAACAAAAACTAAATATAATGTAAACCATTAATGTACGGACTGTCTACTGCTACTTAAATAAAAAATACAGCCAATAAGGAAGGTTGCTGGTGCTTATAGTAGAGGTTCTCCTTTTTAAGCACCAGCCGCACACACGTACCAACAGTAATGTATTAGATAGTGTAGTCCAAACTAACATGTACTTGTAATAAGTTTTTGATGAATAAACATTTATTATTATTATTATTATACATAGATTCACGCCTGTTTCCCAGAGGGGTAGGCAGCGACTACGGATTTCCATTTGCTACGATCCTGACACACTTCTCTGGCTTCATTCCCTTTCATCGTATTCCTCATACACGCCCGTCGGTTCAAAGTACTCTTAACCTAGCCTTTGTCCAGAATGTCTCCGATCTGATCGAGATACGTGTGCCTAGGTTTTCCTCTTGCGACTGTTCCATTCACACTAGCCTTATAAACTTTCTTATTCAGTCTTTCCTCGTCCATTCTTTCTACATGTCCAAACCAGCTTAACATACCCTTTTCTATTCTTGTCTTTAGTTTCATTATATGCCGTAATATTTACATAAAAAATATAATTATTTTTATTTTACAGTGAATATGCACATACTAACACGAGTGAGCAAATATCAAGATTACAAGAAATAGAAACCTGCGAGTAAGTTAATATCAATAATATTTAAAACTTGTTATTGCGCGCGGCTCTGCCCGCGTGGTACCTACATCAATAAAGATAAAGATATATTTATTTGTATAAAACATGTGTAGTTAACAAGACATACATCCTATAAAATTGTTCATAATACGTAATTGTTATGTATCAACATGTTTTGCCAAGGCCGGCGTACAAATATTAAAATTATGTGACTAAACAGAACAATAAATGCAATACAATAATAAAACAATAATAGAATTAAGTCACAAAAAGAAAATTATTAATTTAGAAATTATAAAACAATTTTTAACAATAAAAAGAAGGTTCTTTTTAATGTCTGACATTTCAAATGTATATTTGTACATAATAGTTATATATCGTTTGCTTTGACGGTGAATGCAAACATTAGCAAAACCTGTATGTCTGAGAGTTCTACATCATGTTCTCGAAGATATATGAAGTCTGCCCGCATCAGGCCAGCGTGGTGGACTATAATAATACTAACCCTTCTCACATTAAGGAGAGATCCGTGCCCAGCAGTGGGACAATATATAAAGCTAATATTATTGGCGAGGCTGGCTGGCTTTGTACAGGCAAACCTGTCAGGTATACCCTAGACTAGAGTGTATGGCCGGCTTAACACGGTTGGCGTAGTGGTTTTAAGTGGTGCCGGAGAGAGTTCGGAGCGGACATCCTCCGGCGCTCCGTGATGGACGGGAAGAGCGCCGCAGTTAGGTGTAGTCGGTATTCCGTGGCCCACTATTGTAGGGGCCTCGGCGAGTCCGACACTACCCGCTGTTGTGACGTGGCTTTCCAACCGCGTCGACAGGAGCGGGTGTGCGTAAGGCATTACCCTGCGAAAAAAAAAAAGTGGTTTTAAATGGTCGCCTGGCCACTGTCCCCACACCGAGTGTTGTGGGTTCGATCCCCACTCGGGACATTGTGTGATCCACATGATTGTATGTTCTTTATGTCCGTTGTATGAACGTTTGTAAAGTGCTTGCGATACAGAAATTATTTCTAGTCCGGGATTGTATTTTATGAAGAAGAAAAGAAAATAGTTGATCCTAGTCTGAGTGTTCAAGTTCAAATTCAAATTATTTTTATTTGTTAAACACAGGTTTATAAAAAAGATCTTACGGAAAACAAATGAAAGTGCATAACTGTGTCTTGCTAATACAATCGGCGTACAAAAACGTTATGATAAAAACATAAACACGCAAATAAATTCAATTAATTAATAGTGTTATTTAAATGTTTACAAATTCACCCGCGACACAGGATTTTACCCAGTGTTAAAAAAAAAGCAAAAATTTATAAAAATGTATGTATGTATTATTTTCAGAGTGAGCACCGCAATTCAAAATTTAATAGCTTCAACAGTATCTAGAACAGATAGTGAAGTTATAAACCCTGGCGCCAGCAACTCTGCCGTCTCCATAACTGACACACCACAAGCCATAAAGAAAGAAATACCTGATGATGAGTACCGCATGTGAGTGTTCTATATTAGTTCCTGAGATTAGCGCTTTCAAACAAACAAACAAACTCTTCAGCTTTATAGTATTAGTATAGATTATTTAATGCAATATTTATATTTTTTACAATTCATGTGTTTTTTACAGCGGATATGAACAATCTAATGCAGGCGAAGAAATATCAAGAATGCAAGAAATTGGATCCTCCGAGTAAGTTAAAAATCAAAATATTCAAACTAACTTTTGCTCACGGCTCTGCCTCTGCCCGCGTAGTACCTATATAAATAATAAGTAGCCTATGTCCTTCCACAGGTTTTAAACTCTCTCTGTACCAAATTTCATCTAAATCGGTTGAGAGGTTTAGCAGTGAAAAGGTAACAGACAGAGTTACTTTCGAGTTTATAATTATAATATTATTAATAAAATCTCTGGAACTTACAACTTAATTCTGAGGAAGGTTATATGCTACTAGATTTTGTCCGCGGTTTCGTTTGCGTTAATGCAGATTTATGTTAATACTAGCTGTCCCGACAGACGTCAGGTACACACGAAAAAAAAAAATTAAAAAAGAACAGATTAAACCATTCTCGAATCAACTTGAACACACACAAAAAGTTTCATCACAATCGGTCCAGCCGTTTAGGAGGAGTTCAGTAACATACACACGTACAGTAGAGTTATATATATAAATACGTTATTCTGATGTATCTATATATTAATACGTGAAGCAAAAACTTTGTACTCCTTTTTACTAAAATTGGGCGGACGGAGGAGTATGAAACTTATAGTTTATACAGCAAAGAAGTGACGAATGCTAATATTTTTTTAAATATGCTTTAGAAATACATTAAATTAATGAAAAAACACTACACGCACACAACCATGCATTTGACACACGCAGTCGAAGCGCGTAACTATGGTTACATATATCAATATATAATGACATATATGTATCAGCAATATCTTACAGGCAAACTTTGGTCGAAATTCGAGCACTAGGCGACCGCTAGTATATATAAATATGTTATTCTGATGTATAATCATTAATACTGTAAAGTTTTATAAAAATTCTTTCAGTATTTATTGCGTGAGAGAATAACAACCATCCATCCATCCATTCTCACAAACTTTCACATTTCTAATATTAGTAGGATATAATCCTAACTAATATTATAAAAGCGAAAATGAGTTTGTTTGTTTGTTACCTTTTCACGCCTAAACCACTGAACCGATCATCCTGAAATTTTGCATATACGTTGTCAGGTGTACAGAAACGAACATAGGCTATCTTTCATCCCGAAAAAAATTACTGTTCCCGAGGAAAACAATAATAACGTTATAATATTGCTTCCACCTGGACCGCAAAAGCGTTTAGACGTGTCCACTTTGCTAAATTATTTAAATAAATTATCAAAATTAAGTGAACGTATATTTAAGTGAAGTACTAGGCGCGCAGGAAAAGCGTAGAGGTGACTAATAACAACACCCGACCGTCCGGCGTGTGACGCTTCGTGTGACGTACTGCTACCGGTTACGAGCAGTGACGTCATCCATTTTACCTGCGCTGACCGCTGTGACGCGGCTCGACTACTGGTTTGTTAGCTGCTTATAACGTGTTTATCACTGCGCTCTGCTACAAAGTGACTTTATTTGTGGTGTTCCTTCTATAGCCATAAACAATACCTGTTTATGATGATACGAACAGCAAGATCGCCGCCATGTATGCCGGCAGCTCTCGCGGAACGTTCGGTATCTTCACCTGATATACCAGCAGGCCTCAGCGAACAGGATCGAGCTAATGTGAGCTCCAGACAAAAGCGCCCTCGACCCAACTTCTCTCCAGATAGCGGTACATCATGTTTTGAGAAAAAAATTATGAATCTTCTGACCACATGGAAGGAGGACCAAGACAATGTTCTTAAGAAATTAATATCGGACATCGCCGAAATTAAGCTCCAAAACAAAAAAATTCAAGAAACAAACAGCGATATTGAAAGATCAATTGAGTTTATAAATAAAGGGTATGAAAGCATGAAACAAAATATCGAAAAATTAGAAAAAGAGAAAAGTGAACTACGCAACTATATTACGTCCCTGGAGATGAAAGTTCATGACCTGCAAATAAGCTCACGCAGCTCATGTATTGAGATAAGGAATGTTCCTCAGTGCGAAAAGGAAACAACGAGTGACCTAACAGCCGTTTTACTAAAAACATGTAATGCCGTCAAATCCAGCATAGCAGCTTCTGATCTACGTGATATATACCGGTTACCGGGTAAGAAAGACACAAACAGACCTATTGCAGCCGAGCTACTCTCGGTTTCTTCTAAAAATCAAATATTAAACGCTGCCCGCTCATTCAACAAGGCTCGCACAGTCTCCGAGAAACTTAATACTGATACCATTGGCATTAAAGGCCAGCGTCAGCCCATATATGTAGATGAACATCTTCCTGGCTATGTGAGACAACTATTTTATGACTCTCGCAAATTTGCGAAATCTAATAACTACCAGTTTTGCTGGTCACGTAATGGGAAGATTTTTCTTAGGCAACGGGAAGGATCAGAGACAATCGGTGTCAATTCCACATTATGTCTTAAGAAATTACTTAAGCCAGAATAGCTGGGTCTTAAATTTAATTACATTTAGATTATTTCAAACTCTGTTCTATAAACTAAAGATTTTTATTATTTTCTATAAAGTTATCTCAATAACGTTGTTATATGGTGCAAAGTCATTTGAACTCAGTAAACTACCTAGAAATTGTAACATACTCAGTTTATTACACAATGTTTTTGTTGCTTTTTTCTATTGCTTCACTGGTTTATATACAATAAGATATTTGCTATTGATTAAGTATGTAACTACAACAGCATTTAAAGAATACAATTTAACTAATTTACAAATACACTACATCGCATATTATTACACTATCTTTACACTTAAAACACAACTACATTACAACTACATTACATATTATTACATAAATTATACACTTAAAATCATTCGAAATAATCAACGCAACTTAATACTCCACAACCATCATTCACACAATAACTGTACATATTACTTAGTTATATCAATCCATACATATGTCATTCACCCTATACCTACACTAAACTTGCTTAGAATTCGCCAATCTATCTATTTAGTTTCTCTTCACTTACAGGTCGTTTGTCAATCTGCTAGGTCCTACTTAGGGTTTCTATTATTATTACTGTGGATAGTCTAACTAATATATCAGATGACCTGGACAATATAAATGCGTCAAAATCATTTCAATGCGATCCAAATCAATGCTCACAGTATGTATTAAAGAACAATAAAAATCTTAATGTTTTCCACATGAATATACGCAGTATTGGTCGTAATTTTGATGAACTAACTATACTACTGGACAAGATGGATATTACATGTGATTTTATAATATTGTCAGAGTGTTGGTTGAGTAAAGTATCAACAATACCAACTCTGGAGGGCTTCTCAAAGTATCACTCAACTTACTCAAATCAAAACGAGGGTATTTGTGTTTATGTTAGGACTCTTGTTAAACATCGGGTCATCCAGCCTGTTTTCAGGGACGCAAACTGTCTAATTTGTACTAGTAGTGATGTTGCGATAATAGCTATATATCGCTCCCCATCGCACAGGAACGCTAATGACTTCTTTACTAGCCTTAATGAAACACTTCACTCGCTTCGTGCCTATAAAAGTATAGCTATTATTAGTGACATCAATATTGATATAGCTTCTGGACAATTAAATAGTCTAGCTGAAGAATATCTCAATATATGCTCATCAAATGGATTGCTTCCAGCTTATGTATTGCCAACCCGCGGCAGTGCTTGCTTAGATCACATTTTACTGCGTACACCGAGACAAGCTGTGACACTTCTCTTAAATACTTACATCACTGACCATCTGCCCACTCTACTGTGCCTGGGTACAAACAACACATACAAAAAGCCACCACAATATGTTAATCGTGTAGACTTATCGGCAGTCATATCTGACTTGCAAAAGGTTGATTTTTCTTATATACTCATGTTGAACGATGCAAATTTAGCTGGCGACTTGCTAATCACTAAAGTCTCAAACATCATCCAGACATATTCCAAGCAAGTCAGGATACCACACAGAAAAAAATCATTAAGCCCTGGATTACCCCTGGCCTCCTAAAGTGTATTAGGAATAGAGATGCTTTACACCTAAAATTTAACAAATGTCCGGACAACATAATAATTCAAACGACTTATAAACGATATCGCAATTTTTGCAATAACTTATTAAAAGAAATCAAAAATAATAATAATAAGAAGCAACTTGAGGCGGCTAGGGGTAACTCAAAGGCCTCGTGGGATGTCATTAAGACTATCACCGATACGCGTGAACAAAATTCGTCTTCAAACGAACTTTTTAACCTACACAGTGATCCTAAGGAATGTACAAATATTGTTAACCGGTATTTTTCAAACATTGGCAAAACATTAGCCTCGAATATACGAAGGAATAAGCGTCATCAGTCTAATTTAGTATTCTGTACGGTGCCACCAAAAAATAATGCTGGTAATTCCATGGCCATGTGGGATATTACTGAATCTGAATTGGAAGCTACAATCTTAAGTTTAAAAGACAATTGTGCAATGGGATGGGACAATATTTCAGCAGCCCTTTTAAAATCAACTCGTCAGTACCTAATTCCACCCTTGACACATATTTTCAATATTTCTTTATCGACAGGAACTTTCCCTTCGGTATTTAAAAAGGCAATTGTCCATCCTGTCTTTAAGAATGGGGACAGAGAACAAGTTGTCAATTACAGACCTATCTCTGTTCTAACCACGGTGTCGAAAGTCTTTGAGAAGTGCATTAACAAAAGACTAATAGGCTACCTCGATAACTACGATCTCATCTCTGACAACCAATATGGTTTCGTTAAAGGAAAATCTGCAGAGGATGCTGTTATCGACCTAGCGGACTCAGTTAGCAAGTTGATAGAGAGGAAAACCAAAAGTGTGGCCATATTCTTAGATTTCTCAAAGGCTTTCGATAGCGTATCTGTTCCTATGCTTTTAGACAGGCTGGAATCCATAGGAATAAGAGGAACTGTTCTGGAAGTGTTCCGGAGCTACTTGAGTGGTCGTACTCAGTGTGTGAAGATTGGACAGCATATTAGTGATGAAGAGCCACTTACATATGGCGTGCCCCAGGGGAGCGTATTGGGCCCGACACTTTTTATTTTGTATGTAAATGACCTCAGTCGTATGACTATACCACACTGCAAAATAATCACATATGCTGATGATACAGTTTTAATTGTCCATGGAAAAAACTGGATGCAAGCCTACAGTCACGCAGATAAAGCTCTCTCTACAGTAATGTCTTGGCTAGCTACCAGTCTTCTCACACTGAACCTCGAAAAAACCAAATATATTACCTTCTCCTGCAACGCTTCCTCTCAACCGCACAGTGGTCTTCAAATAAAGGGACACACTTGTACCCAGCTAAATGAGCATACTTGTGCCTGCTTACCCTTGGTACACACGTCTAGTATCAAGTATCTTGGCGTGCATATAGACTCTTATCTTCGTTGGGATAAGCATATGGAAACACTATCGTCTCGCACTAGAAAGTTGATATATGTCGTAAAAAAGTTAAGGTCCTCAGCTGACTTACACACATTGAAACTTGTGTACTTTGCTCTTGTGCAATCAGTTCTTTGTTATTGCATCTCCGCATGGGGCAGTGCCTGTTCTACGTATATGATTAAAGTGGAAAGAGCACAAAGAGCCGTCCTCAAAGTTTTACTACGGAAACCATTCAGATATCCAACAACATCACTATATCAAGAATGTTCAGTACTCACTGTGAGACAGCTTTTTGTGCTCCAGATGACACTCCGTAAACATGCAGAAGTACCCTTAAATAGCAATAGCAAACGCAGAAAGGACCGCATTTTGCGTTATCTCAACTCACAGAACATCTCTTGCTAGACGAAGTTTTTATGTTCTTAGTTCTATTCTGTACAACCGTATTAACAAAGTAATTTACATCCATCCCCTATCAAGAAGTAGATTCAAATTAGCGTTAACAACTTGGCTAAAAACGTTGGACTATGGACAGACGGAAAACCTTTTGCATACACCATCATAATATATTTCTTCATTCTCAACAATTATACCCTCGCATGCACACACACACACTTACACGCACACACACACACTTACACGCACACACACACATACCTTCCCTCACACACACACACACCCTCACACACACACACACACCCTCTCACACACACACACACCCTCTCACACATACACTCACACACCCTCTCTCACACACATACACACACACACACACACACATACTCAAACATACACACACACACACACACGCACACACACGAATTGAATCATACTAAATTTATAACAAGTGCTGTTGGTTAAAATATTTATAAAACATTTATTTACAATAATGCTTATTTTTGTTTGTTAACTTCTTTAACTGTACACACAAGAAATGGAAGGCGCTGACACCTGTAATACAGTGAATTTCAATAGCACAGGTGCCATCGTTACAAACTAAATCGTGTTTCTCTGGACCAGTTATAAATATTATTGTATGTGTATTTTCATACCTTTACGAAATAAAGTTATTATTATTATTATAATATAAGAATGATAATAGATGGCGCCACGTGTCTTTCGAATCATGATTGAATTATATTATTACAAGCAGGGTACAATCCGAATTGATTGTCAAATTCTAAATTAACGCGAGCAAAGCCGCGGTCAAAAGCTAGTTGTTTATAATTTGTCGGCCTCGATGGCGTAGTGGTTAGTGTAACCGACTGCCACGCCTGAGGTCGCGGGTTCGATTCCCGCACAAGTCAAACATTTGTGTGCATGAACATGAATGTTTGTCATGGTCTGGGTGTTCCTATGTATAATATATTATGTATGTATTTACAAAAAAAGAAAGTATATACAACATGTAACATAATAAACGCATATCCTGAAAGTAGTTTGTTCAAAATCGGCTACGGAATCAATTTCAGCAATTTTTAATATAGCTAATTTTTTATCCCTAAAATAATTAAAACGAATTAAATTATAGTCACCCATTTATTAAACAGCTGTAATATACGAAAATGTATCATAATTCAAGGCAATAAGGTTTTTGATGCAATAAAGGCAATAATGTTAGATTTATTGTGATATACCCATAGGTACTATCCGCACACAATAAGGAGAACTAATTCGTTAAATTAAAATATTCAAGTACATAAAAGTAACATTTTAATGATTATATTATTATTTAAGAGTTAATAATCTAATTGGGGTGTTTGAGGTTGTGCGTTATATCTGTGACATGTTGTATATATGTATGTTTATCCATTGTCTAGTACCCATAGTACAAGCTTTGCTTAGTTTGGGCTAGATGGTGTTGTGTGTATGTGATAGAATATTATTATTATTGCGATGTATCTATACTAATATTATAAAGAGGAAAGATTAGATTTCTTGTTTGTTTTTTGTTAGGATTTAACTCAAAAACTACCAAACCGATTTTAAAAATTCTTTCACCATTATAAAGCTATATTATCACCGAGTATCATAGACTATTTTTTTTTAAAGTGATGTTTCTAACCTAACTAACTTTTACGCAAGCGAAGCCGCGGCCAAAGCTTGTCTCAAAATAAAAGGGCTGATATTATAGTCTATATGTATGTATTGTTTTCAGAGCGAGCACCGCAATTCAAAATTTAATAGCTTCAACAGTATCTAGAACAGATAGTGAAGTTATAAACCCTGGCGCCGGCTCCTCTGCTGACCCCTTAGCTGAAACACTACACCCCGTGAAGGAAGAATTACCTGATGATGACTACCGCATGTGAGTATTCTATACTAGTTCCTGACTGCGGCTTCATCCACTTGAAAATTATATCCTCGATTTTTTTTAATACAATTAAGGTGGCAAACGAGCATACGGCCCACCTGATGGTATCTTATCTTATCTTATGTGGGGGCCAGTCAGTGCAGACCGGCGACACTTCGACCCAGTGGGATCTTTTGTGTCGACACTCTCCCAATAACGACTGCCATAGATGTTCATGGCAGCCGGCACCGACGGCTTAGCGTGCTCTCCGAGGCACGTAGCAGGCGATAATTGTCAATCAATACGCACATAATTTTGAAAAGTCATATAACTTCCGAAAGTGAGAGGTGCGCGACGTGGGTTTGAACCCAAGACCCTCTGCATTGCAGTCTGTTGGTCTCCCCATTGAGCTAAAAGCTAGTATGTAAATAATACAATAATAGTGTCGTGTAACTCGTACAGGTCAGAGCCGCAGATGTTCGCCCGCACGTACTCCCGGCACGAGAAGCCTGGCAAGCGACGCGTTGATGTGAAGGCGGAACCGATTGATGAACACTCTGACACGTGAGTTGACTTTTTGTTATATTGCCTTTAGATAGAAACATTATTATTTTATTAAAATAAATATTTGTTATAAAGTGCCTGTTTGCTATAGTATGATTCTTCCACGACCACTATCTTGGTCTCCTCGTGACTACGGCTGCTGAGAAGCAACCGAAACGTCGGGAAAAGTGTTAACTTAATGAATGTTGCACACAGCGGCAGATTTCAATCCCTGACATAGAACCATGGATGACTCAGTGGGCAACGCGACGACACGGCTTGTCAAGGTCGCAGGTTCAAATACTACTGCGTGGATTGGATTTCCTTTTTTAGATTTAAATAGTTTCAAATAGTGTTCTTAAAAATAAATTGCGATGAACTTCGTTTATTGTCATTGCCGTATCGACTGCCACGCCTGAGGTCGCGGGTTCGATTCCCGCACAAGTCAAACATTTGTGTGCATGAACATGGATGTTTGTCTTGGTCTGGGTGTTTCTATGTAGAATATGTATATGTATATTTACGATAAAAAAGGTATAGGTATATTTATGTTTATCCATTGTCTAGTACTCATAGTACAAGCTCTTCTCAGTTTGGGCTAAATGGTGTTGTGTGTATGTGGTAGAATATTATTATTATTATTGTAGTTGAATTTTAACGATATCCAGAAGCTTTTTTTTATTAAAGTTTTCTTTGATCTTTTTATTTAATTTACGTTTTTTTACGTTCGTGTAGACGGGTTGTATAATAGGGTGACTCTCAATTTATTATTATTTAAATTCTGAAATCTACTCAAAAATATAAAACAAATTTGAAATCTACTCAAAAATAGATTACATACTATTTTTGAGTAGATTTCAAATTTGTTTAAATTAAATATAATCGTTTGAATTCTGGTACCCATCTAATGACAGAAAAAGGATGCACGATATGAATTGCGGCGTAACTGTTATTTGAGTGGAGCTGTCCGAGAGGGATAGCGACACATACGAGTACCTACTACGACCCCGCTGATTGTTATATCTAAACTTAAAATAGGCTGAGGCCGTCAAAATGAGCACCCAAACTCGAAAGAAATATATTTTTTCATACATTTTTTTTTTTTTTGCATCACTGTTTTTTTTGTCTCGCGTATCGAACCCTCTACTCTCGGTGGATTGTATGTGTGGTCACTGATATTTGCTCTTGTGTATAAAATAGTGTACAAAAGCAAACATATACAACTACTCTATATCCTCCTAAATCAGCTTTTTTTTTTAAATTAAACAAGCTACGGATTTTATCGCGTTGTTTATTTCTGCCATTCTTATTTTAATCTTGTAAATTTAACCGAATGTCCTTTTTAAAGAACAATTTTGAAGAAGGGTCCTGACACTTTACAAAACTTTGAAGTAAGGTTCAAAGTTTAAATATCCTTTTCTATTAAAAACAAATGTTATTTGTAGGGACTTAACATTTCAGCATGAACTTTGATGCATTATAATTTGTTCTTTTTGTAAGACATCGGGTCGTAATAACAAAAATGGTAGGGTGGAATTTGTTATTTACAAAGGTACGCTAATATGTGTGTTAAAAAGGACGTTCGGTCATTGAGCCGTCTGTAAAACGTCGACCACGTTAAAATGCCGCATCAGTCGAGGCGCCCTTTATAGGTCGTCGGTTACATGCGTTCTCATATCGCGATTTGTCTCAACAAACTGTTGTCTATCCTGCTCTTACTTGCACAATGCGTAAGGAAAAGGACAAGGATGACATAAAGTCACATGCTACGTATATAGAACAATCTAATCTCTGTTCCTTGAAGTTTGAAATCAGTGTTACGTACTCGGGCGTGCTCATCGGTGTGTTTGTTTTTTTTGTGATTACTTGTGAAGTGATAGAAATACTTCTGTACATCATGGATGGGTAAGTAAAGCACAATTTTTAATTCTTAAAATGTGTATTTGATAGTGGTTTGTGTCAGAAAAACTAATATCTTCAAACATCCTTATATATGTTACTCGCCATGTTCGTACGTTTTCTCTTGTTAAAAGTAATGAATACATTAATTGTAATAAACTGACGCTTGTAATAGTAATAAAATATATAACTAAATACATATTAAGTATTTAAATTGTTTAATAACGTTAGAAATTTGCATAATATTGAATTAAAAATAGAGAACCTTTTATAGGCCTGCCTATAAAAGGTCGACAGACAGGCAACCAATGAATCGCCATTTTGTTTGAGTTTTGGTCGGATGATCTCTCAGTATGGATGAGACTATCGTAAATTCAAGTATTATTTTTTGGTGAAAGATTTTTTATAGCTACATTTTGTATTTTTTTACAACTTTTTTAAAAACTTGCATTTTTTATTTGCCTTTTATTTTTATTTTGCATGTGCATGTTTTAAATGAGATAAGACGTACAAGTGGTCCATGACGCGGTAGAGGTGTGCGTGTGCGAGGTGGACGTGGGCTAGGTGGTGTTGGAACGCTACTTGTGGTGGAGGAAGTTGGAACTGGTGGTCGCACCAATCGTGGTGGTTCCAGCCATCGTGGTGGCCGCGCAACAGAAAGTGGTGGTCCCACCAATCGTGGTGGTTCCAGCCGTCGCGGTGGCCGCGTAACAGAAAGTGGTAGTCCCATCAATCGTGGTGGTTCCAGCCATCGTGGTGGCCGCGCAACAGAAAGTGGTGGTCCCACCAATCGTGGTGGTTCCAGCCGTCGCGGTGGCCGCGTAACAGAAAGTGGTAGTCCCATCAATCGTGGTGGTTCCAGCCGTCGTGGCGACCGCGCAATTCTCGGAGTCCATCACGTACAACCTGGACCTTACACTTTGGACGAATTAGTGTTATTGCTTATTAACGCTTTCATATTATTTTCCACGATTTAATCAATAATTCTTTTGTTCAACGTTGTTATGATCCAATCAGAATAATAAATGGTCAGTACAAATGTTTGTTGATTGTTTGGTGTAAAATTTTATTGAATTTTAGATTACTTATAAGAGACATATCGGAGATGCCGGTGGGCCAAAGCCTAGAAATGCCTCTTCATCTGAAGAGAAGGCGCATGTGGCAACCGTAACCGTCCTACTTGTGTATGAATATTATTTTAGTTAGTAATTTTAACTTGCTGGTCATTTTAACCTTATATTTTAAAATGTCCATCTAGATCTAATGAGTCTCCTGCACCACCACCACCACCACCATGACCACAAGCGATAACACCACCACCATCACCAACTCTGTCAACCAAAAAAAGTTGGTGGCTACGCTGAGCCCTCTGGAGCCTCGGGAATCTCCATGTCACAGCAATGCGAGGCTCCAGAGAGCCTAGCGGAGCCACCAACTTTTTCGCCGGCATGAAAATATAGGCTAATACAACACTGCTTTTGTTCCAGGTTGATAGAATTGAGGGAGACGTCGTCCTTAGCGTCAAATCTACCTCCTTTTCGCCCTCGTCAGTTGAAAGATGAGGACATCGACTGCCTTATGAATTTTGGTAAGTTTCTACGCTTTTTAGCTTGGCGCTATAGGGAAACTTCTTCCACGAGATATTGTATATCTTTTTTGTTACAGGAAGCGATGTAGATTCGGACGAGAGCGACGACGACGACGATATGATTTATCCGGCTCTCCCAGTGCCCAGAGTGTTTCGCAGCACCCTGGAGACACCCTTGGATAGGGATGAAGCCGGAGATGTTGACACCGCTGGTGAGCCTGTGGCCTCTGGTGAGCCTGCGATCCCCGGTGGCTCGTCGCCCACCACTGTCCCTCCAATAATGACGGACCAACGATGGAGGTGGTATGACTTTGAGTGGAAAAAATTTCCGAAGGCTTTGATTCCACCTGAATTGAGGCGGGAAAAGTTTTCCCAAAATAATGTCGGTCCGACAACTCCACGTGTCGACCCATATGACATTTTCGTTGAAATATGGGATCGGCAAATTATGGAGCACATTGTTTCGGAAACAAACCGATATGCACAGCAGCTGGCTAGCCAAATGATGGCAAACCACAGTCTCCGTCCTACAAGCCGCATTAGTCAGTGGCAGGACACAACGGTGGACGAACTGTATGTGTATTTCGGCATAGTTTTGGCTATGGGGATCGTAGTGAAGACGAGGTTAGATGAATATTGGCGGAACACGACTGATATTTTGTACACTCCTGGTTTTAGCGCACACATGTCCATTAACCGTTTTATTTTACTACATAAATGTTTACATTTTAATAATAACGAGGACATGTGTGCGCTTGAACTAGATGTTTCTGCGGCAAAACTTTTTAAAATTCAACCAATATTGTCACATCTTAACAACAAGTTTCAGAGTATGTACATCCCTTCACAAAATATTGTCTTAGACGAGAGTCTTTTACAGTGGAAAGGCTGGCTGGACATCAGCCAGCTTATTCCAAATCAAGTAGCAAATAGAGGCATAAAAACTTATGAGATTTGTGAATCTCAAACCGGCTACTTATGGCGGTTTGAGATTCACGCTCATAAAAAATCACCCCCGCAGCAATTTGAAGACCCGCTAGATGCATCCACCCCTTCTATAGTCCTCCGATTAGTGAGAGGCCTAGAGAATAACGGATACACTTTGTGGATGGATAATTTCTATAATTCGCCGTGTTTAGCTCGACGGCTTAAATCACTGGGATTTGACTGTGTAGGGACACTGCGAACCGATCGTCAGTTTGTTCCGCAGGCCCTGCACAGTCTCACCAAGTGGAACATGCGTCCAGGTCAAATATCTGGTCTTACTTCTGGAGACGTCGATGTCATGGTATGGAGAGATAGTAATAGGGTATCTATGATCTCTACATACCATGGCATCGCCCAAGTAACTCATGGAGGTTCCACCAAACCCATCTTAATATTAGATTACAATATTATGATGGGTGGGGTGGATAAAAAAGACCAGATGCTGGCAATGTACCCGATCGAGCGGCAACGAACGAAGGTGTGGTACAAAAAGTTATTTAGAAGACTTTTAAACGTATCTGTCCTAAATTCTTTTATTATCCAACGCCGCCGCACTTCGCTAGTACATCGTAATTTCCGCATCTCTCTTATTAAATCTTTGCTTGCTCGCCATTCTTCCTCTTCGCTTCTGCTTCCGCCTGCAACTGGACAGAACCCTGTCGTTGATATCACCCACCGCTTGGCGGAGTACCCGTTTGTCAACACACAACGCAAGCGGCGGGTGTGTGTGAAATGTAAAAAACGAGTCCAGACGTTCTGTGTAGGTTGCAGTAAAACAGTATGTATAGGCGTATGTTTTGTTGCCATCCATTCATAATTATATATTTATATTGTATATATTCCAGTATGTATCTCTGTTATATTTATTTATTGTACCACACTTTCGTTCGTTTCATTGACCTTGAATATTAAGTTGTCCATCCACAAAAGGTATTCCGTTATCATAATTCAAGTTAAGATGTGACAATATTGGTCGTATCCATACTAATATAGCATGTACTAAGTACTTGGTACATTTTGTAGTGAAATCGTTAGTTTTGATTGTAGATTTGTATCTATTTGTAAATATCATCTTATTGTAAAATATGAATTTGCGTGTCACTTAAATTCACCAGACTTTGTTCTATGCTCTAAAGTTTGACAGGCCATTTTTTTGGATTTAGTTTAAGTGCTTTGTTTTTTTTCCCGATTCTCTCAAACTAAATAGTTTCAAGAGCTGAAACTTTTTTTGTGATAAGAATGTGATCCAAACTATAGTTTAAATTATTAAACAAAGCCACTTAGCTTGCAGTGTTCTCAGAATGGAGCAATAAAAAGCCCTATTTTTTGTTCACCACTCGGATCGCATAGTTATGGCACCGGTAGTCGCATAGCTAAGAACTATTATGCTTCAATCTTTTGAAATGCGTATGATGGATGTTGGTGCCTTCATTAGTATTTTAGCTGAGCCCCTGTCTAAAGCAGCTATTTTAATTTATAAGATAATCGATAAGGTTGACTTAATATTGAATATGAATAGTTATTAAGTTTAGGGTATGATGGAGCTGACATGGCCGTGTGTGGCCAAAAGCTCCCAAACAAATAAAAAAAGAAGTAGTTATGGCACGTTTTTGTAAAGCTTGTAGGATGAAAAAATTGTATGGACAGTTCTGTTGTTTTAGTTCTGATGTTTTAGGGAGTTATTGTCAGATTTAGATAATTACAGTCAATTAGCTATAGGTGAATTACAGTATCACCAGCACACACAAGATCTCAAAAAACAAATAGATGAATTACAATCACAATTAAGTAGTCTCACCATTAAATATGACAAGGAAGTATGTGATTATATAAGGAAGTATAATGAGATTGCTCGAGTAGGCAAAGAGAACTTGGAACAAGTCTTGGCTTTAAGTAGCGTTAGGTTCTGTTAACATCAAACTGAAATATTTGTCAGTCTCCATCAATTAAACATAGATGATTATTTGAATGACAAACATCCATGGCACATTATCATATAGATGATTATTTGAATGACAAACATCCATGGCACATTATCATATAGATGATTATTTGAATGACAAACATCCATGGCACATTATCATATAGATGATTATTTGAATGACAAACATCCATGGCACATTATAATATAGATGATTATTTGAATGACAAACATCCATGGCACATTATAATATAGATGATTATTTGAATGACAAACATCCATGGCACATTATCATATAGATGATTATTTGAATGACAAACATCCATGGCACATTATAATATAGATGATTATTTGAATGACAAACATCCATGGCACATTATCATATAGATGATTATTTGAATGACAAACATCCATGGCACATTATCATATAGATGATTATTTGAATGACAAACATCCATGGCACATTATAATATAGATGATTATTTGAATGACAAACATCCATGGCACATTATAATATAGATGATTATTTGAATGACAAACATCCATGGCACATTATCATATAGATGATTATTTGAATGACAAACATCCATGGCACTAATATTTGCATCAGATCACAGGACGTTAAATGACAAATACAATTTTTTTTTTTTTTGTATTTTAATATTTTTTTGTAATGTTTCATCTTGTTTAAGCTAGAATTTACATTGTTGTTACACTCAGTCGTATTTTAATCAAGAAGAATGTGCAAAGAAGACGACTCGTGATCATGAACAGTTCCGTAAAGTTTTCTTTCTGAGTCTTATTCTGAGTTCGCATGCCAAGGACCGTAATGTTCACTCAAATGTGGTGGCGTCATGGACCGGGTCGTTCCCGTCCCTTCAATATGGCGAAGGGGGGATGGCTGATCCATGCGTCGTACTCGTGAACGGGTGCTACTTGTGGTGACCGGTCGACCTTGGTTTCGTGGAATTCGATAATTTACTTACTACATTTTTATTTAAACAGTTAGATTAAACTACGGACTACAATCATGCCTTGTCTTGATTATTTATGTACATGTAAGTGGATGCTCCTGTTTACCATACTGCTGCTTTAGAGGCTACCATCAAATTATATTAAATGCTTGAGTATGTTCAGTAGTAGTTCATGGAGAAATGGTTGCAGCACCTTACAGTTACGATTTGTAAACGAAATTTTATTGTAAACTTGGCGATTAAAAAGAGTGGCCATGAGTTTCTTGCCCGTTCTTCTCATGAGCCCTACACCCTTGCTTTGCCTAACGTGGCAGTAAATGTAAACCCACAAAAAAAAATGTAACTTTGACATTCATAAGTGTTACCTTGTAACCTAACTTGAATAAATTTATTTTTGATTTTTATTTTACTTGAATAATGTTAAATTGTATATTTTAATGTAAATAAAATAAAAAGAATAATATGAAATAATGGTTTATTTATTTAATTATAACTACAATAATAATAATATTCTACCACATACACACAACACCATCTAGCCCAAACTAAGCAGAGCTTGTACTATAGGTACTAGACAATGGATAAACATACTTATATACTTTTTTTTTGTAAATACATACATGTTATATATACAAACACCCAGATTAAGACAAACATTCATATTCATGCACACAAATGTTTGACTTGTGCGGGAATCGAACCCGCGACCTCAAACAGTCTGTTACAATAACCACCACGCCATCGAGGCCGACGATACGACAATACAGATACTTATAGTACAATCATCTAGGCAAAATTAGCTCATCCTGGTTTCAAATTAGATTTAATAATATATTTCAAGGCAAAGCTTTGCTATTTTACCTGAGTAAGATTGCTTATTTCATGTCGACTCTAACGATATAAAGTTTATACACAGTTTCTATACAAAAGTTTCGAGATATCCTCGTTTAAATCACCCGCGCCGCTATCGCGCGAGACCACCTAGAAGTAGCATGACATATACAGCAATTCGCGCAAAATGGCCGCGACTGTAGAGAGTCAAGCCGTCTGTAAAAAGTCGACGTCAAAATGCCGCCGCATCAGTCGAGGCGCCTTTTACAGGTCGTCGGTTACATGCGTTCTTATATCGCGATTTGTCTCAGCAAACTGTTGTCTATCCTGCTCTTACTTGCACAATGCGTAAAGAAAAGGACAAGGATGGCATAAAGTCACATGCTACGTATATACATACTTACATAGATTCACGCCTGTTTCCCAGAGGGGTAGGCAGAGACTACGGATTTCGATTTGCTACGATCCTGACACTCTTCTCTGGCTTCATCCACTTTCATCACATTCCTCATACACGCCCGTCGGTTCAAGGAGCTCTTAACCTGGCCTTTGTCCAGAACGCCTCCGATCTGATCGAGAAACGTTCGCCTAGGTTTTCCTCTTGCGACTGTTCCATTCACACTAGCCATATAAACTTTCTTAGTCAGTCTTTCCTCGTCCATTCTTTCTACATATCCAAACCAACTACGTATATAAAACAAACTAATCTCTGTTCCTTGAAGTTTGAAATCAAGTGACAGTGTTATGTACTCAGGTGTGCTCACCGGTGTGTTTGTATGTCTGTCGCTCAGAGACCAAGCCTCCAATTTACAATACACAATAATAATACCTATAATAAATAGTATATCTAGCAGACGCCGTTTTTTTATCCGTAATTTCCATTATAATGTACTCCAGAGCGAATTTCGGTCACGGCAGTTGATTCAGTCTCCGTTAAGATTGGCCAATCTTATCGGAGACTGGTCATCTGCACAGCAGATATTATAGTGCACAAGTATGTGCAAACACAAGTGCACTCTCTGTTCCCTAACTCTCATGATACGATGGGACGTCACCGACACGACCTGAGAGAGATCAGGCACAGGACCAACGTGCGCAACGTGCTTTCCGGGGCACCGGGCTAACACCGCCGACTTCCTAACTCCGGGCTGTTATTAAGATTTATTAACAGAAAAACTCGAACTTTTTGTTGGCTCGATCCGGGGTTCAAACCAGAGACCGCATACACAGCAGTCACAATTTACTACCGCTGCGCCAAGGAGGCAAAGTGTAACGTTGTGCCTGACGAACAACAAAAGGTTTGCTGGTTGCGACCTACTCGTGTTTGAACTATAGCTCGCATACCGCACCAATACAGATTAACTATAGAAACAAATGGTCTTTGTAATACAAGGCATATCTTGTTTCGTCTAAGATGCATGTCTTAGTGCTATCTATTACCTATACTGGGTGTAAGGGACGGTGTACTGAAAACTGAAATAGTAGATTCAGACCATTATTCTGAGTTAAAAATCGTCGGAATTTTTTCAACAATCACAATTGCTTTTCCGCAATTTTTCATTTTTCTGAATGTCACATTTTTCTACAATACAGCAATGTAATTAAATGATCGTGATTTAAATAGGTCAACCGTTTTTATGCGCGCGGAACGCAGAGTTCATTCGTCGAGTGCAATGTATTGGTAGCAATCCATTGCGTACCGCGTAATAATTTTAATCTACATAACATTTTAATCTTGCGTTTTTTTATTAATTGAAGTTTGCGTCGTGATAAGTACTTATAGAAAGACGTCTTGCTAAAGTTTTCGGTACGCCGTCCCTTACACCCAGTATGTCTGGTCAAATTAGACCAAAAAATAGGAGTGAAGTTACAAAAATTCGCACCCAGCTGAAAATTGGTAGGATTGTTCGAAAAAGAAAAGAAGATATCATTGAAATGAACAGAAGAATTCATAACATCATACAAGAGTTATTTATCTGGTAAAATAACTGTCGGCCATTGCTTGGAAAAATTAAGATTTTAGTATCTTTATTGAATTTTTAAGTTTTGTACCTGTGTTTTCCCATGTTTAACTAATATAATAATAATACACTGGACCGCAAAGAAAAAGGGTCGGTTAGAAAATCATCAATATCTTCAAAAGTACCTGACCTAGCTTTATGAAATAAAGACTAAATTAAAGAATATTTAATGTCATATAATATAATATATTATTGGCTTCATATTTGCTCAACAGATGTTTATCTTGTTTATAGTAAGATGATTAGTACTCAATCTGTGATTATGTCACGATTTTTTTTTAAATATAATTTTAAATTTGTACATATACATTGTGTATATTTTTAAACTGATTATTACAACGCATTTTTTGTTTCATTTTTTACTAACCACTTTTCTTATTGTCTGTACGAATAAATAATTGGAATCCTAAAATGTTTGATATAAGTTCTTATCGAATGTACGATATGAGTATTGAATAGTTTCGCTCCGTGCTCCGAATCGACCCATACCAAAGATACCTTGGGCCATTCGCATTTTTTTTCGTAAATACATACATATTATACATAGAAACACCCAGATCAAGACAAACATCCATGTCAACGCACACAAATGTTTGACTTGTGCGGGAACCGAACCCGCGACCTCAGGCGTGGCAGTCGATACGGCAATGGCAATATTTATTTTTAAGAACACTATTTTGAAACTATTAAAAACTAACAAAGGAAAACTAATCCACGCAGTAGTATTTGAACCTGCGACCTTGACAAGCCGTGTCGTCGCGTTGCCCACTGAGTCATCCATGGTTCTATGTCAGGGATTGAAATCTGCCGCTGTGTGCAACATTCATTAAGTTAACACTTTCCCCGACGTTTCGGTTGCTTCTCAGCAGCCGTAGTCACGGGAAGACCAAAATGGTGGTCGTGGAAGAACCATACCATAGCAAACAGGCACTTTATCACTAAAGGCAATAACCAACGCGACATTTGTTCCAGGTAGCCGATCGACAACGTGACAGACTAAAGTTAGTCGCGTACAATAAACTGTACCTAATTAACTTAGTCGCGTACAATAAACTGTACCTACTTAACTTTCTGAGTTTAAGGTATAAGTTATTTTAATTAGAATTTAAACTTATCTCATAAAATACATTTAATTAACGTAAAATTGTTGTTTTATTTTCTTATTTCTAAATTATATTCTATCTTGGTGGCTCAGCGGGAGTGTTGTAGCGGAGCGAGTACTTTTATGATTAGTAGAGTAGTTTTAAGGAGTAACTGCATTTAAATAGATACTATGAATGATATGTTAGGAGATCCACCTTAACCCGCCCTCCCCTTTCCTATCCAGAACAACGCGTGCTGGGCTCAGATGCCATCCTTACACGGTAGAGTTGATTAGAGCGCGTACCAATAAGTTTGGGTCCTCATACCTCTGCCAAACGACCAAGGCATGGAATTCTCTGCCAAGGCACGTGTTTCCTTCTTCCTTCAGTCCTGGGTCCTTTAAGCGGGGCGTGAAAAAGCACCTTCTCAGGCCGTCAAAGTAGAGACCTCAACATCGCCTCGGCTGTTATGAGGGTGGTGTGGAGGTCACTATTCTTAGACCACACGACTGCTTACCATCAGGTGGAGTGTAGTCATTTTGACGAGCAAAATAAAAAAAATAAAAAGATAATATTTATTCTAAAGTCAATATTGAACAACTGGTTACTAAATGGTAAATTAATAGTAAAAATGGTAAATTCAATGGTAAACTGGTTTAATAATATCAGTTTCGTCACACCGAGCCTCAGTGTTGCTACATATCTGTTTCGTTACAAAGGAGACCGTCCATATTCGGCTTGCACGTGGACAATCGTCTTATAAACAAAGTAAAATATTAAAAGCTTTGTTTAAATATATAATAAATATTGGTTACCATCCAGTAGTATGAAATTGACGTATTTTATTTATATATTATATCAAAATAATACACACAGCCTGGAAGCAATAAGGCAGTATTACTGCAACTGCATAGTCGGCCGAAGGACTGTTGGTTGCTGTGCTCACATAATGTCTGTAATATGGTACCTAAGCTGGGCAAGATATGAAAATGTCACTCCACCAGCCCAGTTTTTGGAAACTATTTTAATAACTTATGAAGGTGATGGTGACACATGAGAATAAATATTTTTTAAACAATGTGTTTTATTTTATTATTTACCGAATTTGATACTAAACTTTAAAGAATAATGTTTTCTACTTAGTTTAGGCTACTCAAAATTAATATTGTTATTACAATATAAAATTGTTCACGCCCAGGCCAGGATCCCATACAAGGTGGCCGGTCTCCTTTAAAATGTAGACTTTTTCTGAGTATGACCCAATAGGTTTGCTTCCTACGTGCTACGTACCAACCATTTCTAGCAAAATAGAGATGTCACACAACTTCCCCTGCACCATAGATAATAGACGTGAAATCGATAATTAATCGGATCCAAGACATCATACCCGGCAGTCGGATTACACCGTTGCGCCACCGTAGCAGTTTGTTTAACACATGCATATTGAAAATATTATATTAGAATAGGAACACTACCTGACCCGGGTATCGTAACCCAACATTTTTAAACAGCACATTTATTGCCTCTGGCTGTCAATATAAAACTAGTGATGTGCAGGGTAATTAAAAATGTAGATCCGCAGATACAGATACGGATCATTGGCGTGAAGATCCGCGGATACGGATACGGATCTTAACTTTCTTACTCAATTTAAGTTTTGTTATAAAAGTGATCTTATAACTCTCAATAATAAATGTTACAAAGGTTTAAACTCAATTGATCTCATTATAAAGATATTTTAATTAATATTTTATAATAACTTCATATACTATAGTAGGTAAGTGTTTAAACATATATTAGATAGTTGATTTAGTTCCTTTAAGTTACGTGCAGTATTGTATCGTGTTAACTTACTACGATAAATGTTGATACCATATATAACATTTTTAGAAATAAAAAATAGTTTGATTGATATGTAATAGTATTTTATTGCTACCTAATCACCTACATATAGAATTGAATCTATCTATTAAAAATTAATAAAGTAAAAGATCCGTCAAAAATGTAACGGATACGGATCTTTTATCTCCCGCGGATATCCGCGGATACGGATACAGATATCCGGAACATGACTATATAAAACACGCATAAAAAAAACTTAAATCCAGGCACTCTACCCGAACCGTGTGTCAAACCCAAGACTTTTACACAGCAGTCGTATCCACTAGCATTGCGCTACGTAAGCAATCATACACCTATATATACAGGGTGTCCCAAAACTCAACGTCAAGCCGAAACGGGGTGACAGGATTGATCATAACCATCACGAGAAAAATCTGAAAAAAAATCTATCCCATGCAGTTTAAAAATTATGGGCATTTTAAGAAAAACCTAGAAATTTGATCAAACTGTACCATTTTTCGGTTATTGTGGTTATTCTTTTTTATTTTTGTTCATTTGAACTTTGGAAACGTAATCCTAAATAACATTTCTAGAATCCCAATAAAAAATAATGACACAATTGCCTCAAGTTTCCGAGAATTGAGACTATTTGTTAAACTACGAATTTAAAATTTTCAAGATTCGTCGACTTTGACAGGCCCTCCTATAAAAAAAATGTACTAGAGTGCCTTGGCAAGTGGCATTAAAAGTTGGCGCATTTAATCAGAATTCTAAAATGGTACAATACTTGTTAGTTCCATACAATAGAAAAGAGTAAAAAAATTAAAACCTCAAGTAACCCGATTTTTGCTATCTCATTTTACTCAGTTAAAATGTTTTTAATTCACACAAGCTCTAGGTAGGTTCTTAATTTTAAGACAAAATGATGAGAGAGATGGATAATGGGTATGTTCGCCATGAGTGAGCGAGACAGATAGTGACGCCACTTTTACCAAAGTGAAAAAAAGTTAGTAAAATTAGTAAAATAATTAGGTTTGTTGGAATAAAAGTCAGATGATAGAGAAATAACGTTTTTTATTACAATAAATGTTCAAATTGTTTACCATCAGCCTCAATACAAGCCCTACATCTTCTTAAAAAAGATCTACTTATTAGTCGGGCATATCTTCGAGAGTTGATCGCCTCAGCTGCTTGAGAAATGCGTTCACGCAGGTCGGCTACGTTCTCAATGGGCTTTGAGTAAACTTTTTCTTTGAGAACTCCCCAATAGAAAAAATCCAGGGGATTTAAATCTGGTGAACGGGCGGGCCACGAGATAGTGCCCGAACGTCCAATCCACCTTCCCGGATATTCCTGGTCAAGGAAATCTCTTACTTGCACTGCGAAATGCGCTGGGCAGCCATCTTGTTGAAACCACATGTCGCGAAGATCTGCTAGTGGTACGTCCTCTAACAGGGTTGGTAAATCTTCTCTTAAAAAATGTAGGTAATTAGTTCCATTCAAGTTCTCAGGCAGTTCAATAGGCCCAATAATTTTACCGTTTAAAATTCCGGTCCACAGGTTTACTTTAAAACGATACTGGGATCTATCTTCTCGCATTAAATGTGGATTCTCCACATGCCACTCGTGATAATTGTGCAAGTTCATTTAACCATCTTTTTTAAATGTCGATTCATCTGACCAGAGAATTTTTTGGATGAATTGGGGATTCTCATTATGCCTCTGTAGCATTGTTCTACAAAAAGAAATCCTTTCCTGATAATCTCGAGGTAGAAGACTTTGAACTCGTTGTACGTGAAACGGATGCATTTCGGCTCTTTGTAAAATACGATGAGCAGTGCTTTTCGGTATTCCCGTTCTTTCTTCAATTCCACGTACGGAAATACTTCGGTCACGTGCGACCTCTTGCAATACTTCTTCCTGGAAAGGAAACACAGGTCTACCTCCAGCCTGTATTTGATTCGGGAAATGGCCGCCCTCTGTGAGTGAACGGTGCACATTAACAAACACGCGGTGATCCGGGTAGCGCTCTAAATTTGGATATCTTTCACGATAAAGTCTAGCGGCAGCACTTGCGTTGCATCTGCATTCCCCATAAATGAGGTGCATGTTCGCATATTCTTGTGAAGTGTAGCGCGTAGGCATGGTAGATAAAAAGGATGCCAACACAAAAGTCCAGAGAGAAGCCAAAGTTGCCGGTATGTTATCAACAAGTCCAATTCACAAAGATTCAAGTCCAAAAAGAGAAGCCAAAGTTGTCAGTACTAAATCAACACAAGCGAATACGAACGTGCGCAGTAGACGAATGAGCGAAACGTACTAACTGGTTGGTGTCGGACTGGTAGCGTAGCCATTTGCTTGGCTGAAACTAGTGCGAATGAAACAGATAGATGCCATAGCATCTATCTGTTTCATTCGCACTCGTTTAAACGACGCATCTCCGTCTCAATGCGTGGCGTCACTATCTGTCTCGCTCACTCATGGCAAACATACCCATTATCCATCTCTCTCATCATTTTGCCTTAAAATTAAGAACCTACCTAGAGCTTGTGCGAATTAAAAACATTTTAACTGAGTAAAATCTGATAGCAAAAATCGGGTTACTTGAGGTTTTAATTTTTTTACTCTTTTCTATTGTATGGAACTAACAAGTATTGTACCATTTTAGAATTCTGATTAAATGCGCCAACTTTTAATGCCACTTGCCAAGGCACTCTAGTACATTTTTTTTATAGGAGGGCCTGTCAAAGTCGACGAATCTTGAAAATTTTAAATTCGTAGTTTAACAAATAGTCTCAATTCTCGGGAACTTAAGGCAATTGTGTCATTATTTTTTATTGGGATTCTAGAAATGTTATTTAGGATTACGTTTCTAAAGTTCAAATGAACAAAAATAAAAAATAATAACCACAATAACCGAAAAATGGTACAGTTTGATCAAATTTCTAGGTTTTTCTTAAAATGCCCATAATTTTCAAACTGCATGGGATAGATTTTTTTTCAGATTTTTCTCGTGATGGTTATGATCAATCCTGTCACCCCGTTTCGGCTTGACGTTGAGTTTTGGGACACCCTGTATATATATATATATATATACATACATAAAATTTGAACTGGTCAATGTCTGTACATAGTTTTTACAAAAGTTGTAGAAGCCAATTGTTTTTAGAATTTTTGTCTGTCTGTTTGGATTTTTTTTTTGGGATTAGGGGGCAAACGAGCAGACGGATCGCCTGATGGTAAGCGATTACCGTCACCCATTGACACCCGCAACACCAGAGGAGTTACAAGTGCGTTGGCGGCCTTTTAAAAAGGAATACGCTCTTTTCTTAGTGTTGAAGGTCGTATTGGTCCGGAAATACCGTAGGCGACAGCTCATTTTTGTACGCGCATCACGCAAAAACTACAGCACGAAATTAAATGCGGTTTTCACAGTTGTGTTGCTGGAGCTCTAACTTAAACCTGGTGTTTGAATGATATGCCGCCTAGAAGTTAAGTATTGTGTGTGTAGATCAGGTTCTTATTTCATACAAACAAATAAAACCATATAAATAGGTACCTACATCTATATCTAAATAGGGTAGTAGACTTACATTTTTTATTATTTAAACCTTTTAAGCGCTTGGCTAAATATCGATTGCCGTGCCCCTAGCGCCCGGCTACAAATCGATTAAATAATACCTACAATAATTAGGGAGGTGCAGAAATACTGAATTTTAAGTAAATGTTGAAAATCATATCTCAAATTCAAACTATTATTCAATAATGGTTTTAGTTGTACCACGCAGTTAATAGAACGAAAATAAAACAAAAGTATCGTGCATGTTTTCTGTCGCAGAAATACGACACGGGCGGTAAAAAGGTTAAGTAAATAGTTTCATTACTCTAAATACGATGAATTTTTGAAATCTACTCAAAACTAAAAGATGGGTGTAAAAACCCAGCATTCAACCTCTTCGTCTTAAATGTTCATCATGTGACCTTGTGACCTAGGGGTCTTTTGACCCACAGAGCCCATATTCAAAATCAACTGAGGTTTGACCCCAAGGTGTCTGCACACCAAGTTACAAGTCAATCGGTCCAGTGGTTGCGGAGTTATTCCTGTTACTAACAGACAGACACACAGACCCACATAGTGTTTTCATTAACCTCTGAAGAAGACTCGGAGGTTAAGATGCAAGCTATTCAAAACTGGTAGTAGCGGTAAATGTCAAATGAGTCCGGGGAAGGACTACTCTCTAACAGAATATCGACGTGAAATACCAGTATTCCTACTGTTGTGTTTCGTTCGGCGAGCGAAAGTGCCGGAGTTCCAATCACTCTCTTTCCCGCTCCTTCTCCTTCTCACTTCCTTTTTCTCTTATACCTTTCCTAAAGGATCGGCAACGCGCAAGTGATGCCTCTGGTGTCGCAGGCGTCCATAGGCTACGGTGACCACTTACCATCAGGTGGGCCGTATGTTTGTTTGCCACCTTAGTTGTATCAAAAAAATGTCGAAAAAGGATGTACGATACAAACTGTGACTCAACTGCTATTCAACCGCAGCTGTGCGAGGGAGATAGCGAGACATCACCCTACCCTACTTTTACTTAAATAAAAATTTAAAAAATTATTACTCCCTTATTTTGCAACCAAATACACGATGGGCAGCAGTGGAGTGCAAAAAAAACCAAATTACTTTTAAAAGCGATTTAATCAAATGTTAAAATTACAATAAAGTGTTCTTAATTTCTAATGTCCTAACGTCCCGATGTTAGGTGACAAAAAGGCCCCGCAACAAGCCGGCGATTGGTTTTTATCGATCGATGAAGCGGCGTTGCACAATCGGTTCCAGAATCTTCTCATTGAATCGTCTTGTGTGGTCGTAGAGTATCTGAGAGCATACTCAGATATAACACCTCCCCCGTAAGTTGAGCAACTATTTGCCAATATCGAGAGCAAATGATGCGGCTCTCTTATCTTGTTCCGATAATTCAATGATTTCCTTATTGCTTTTGATTCTCATCGTCTTTGTTCGTTGCATAAAATAAGCGCTAATAAGTGCACCTGCACTAAACATTGCAATCGTTATCACATACAGTGGGATTGTTGTGTGATAAATGCTCGACGAATTCGCAGAATCGGTTTCGACGGCGGTCTCCTTAGTAATTTGACGTTGAATATTGCTCAATGAGTTTAAGTCGATTGAAGACAGGTGGTACGTCGGTTCAATCTTCCGAGTATAATTAGTCATCCGTGGGAACGCTGTGATTTCGACGATAATTCCATTGACCTTGTCATCGATATTAGCCAATGTTATTTCAGGTGTTTTTAACTTGCAGGTTTTGGGTATGGTGGCGAGGAAGCTGCCTTGTAGTACTTGATGCTTTTCTCGTTCACAGGCTAGCTGAACTTTGGTAGGTTTCGGGAACGAAATGATGTAATGTCTGCTGTCGAGCTCCAGTAGTGCCTCCTTAGTCAGAGAGATAGGCGTGACTTGACACGTTTCATCTATCTCCTGAAATTGAATTATTTTATCTATGCAATCTAACCGGGAGCGAATTTGATGACTGATTTTCTGCTCGCATATGTGCCAACTATCTATCTTCGGGCATTTTGCCTCTGTGTACACAAATTCTTTCAAGTTGGTTGCTACGTAAGGATAGGGTGAAAGGATAACTTTATTTTCTTTATTTGGTACGGGACAGAGTCTATATAATTTGAATGTAGTAGGGAGCGTTATAGGGAATTTCAGGACAACCACGATCTTTTTATCAATGTAATAAGAACCTAAACTAATTATATCGTAATAATACCTAATATCTAAGTCCATAATTTGATTTGCGTTATATAGGTGCAGTAATTTGCTTATCATAATTCTTAAATCTCTAACAGATAATATAGAATGGTGCAATGATCTAGTACGACTAAAAGCTAATATGTTTTCTATTCTATTTATCTCGCTTGCTAACTCTTGTATGTTATCGCTAAGTAAAACAAAGAGTTGCGCAAGATGTGCATATCTTAACGCTCGCTCGCTCTCTGAGGTAGTCATATTAATGACGTACTTGAGAGTTTTGTCTAATTTAAGCTGATTTACTGTCAAATTGTTCAGTAACTGTGTTTGCTGAGAGGTAAATTCTTTAAATAACGTTATATGTTCGTTTAACTTGTTAGAAATGAGTCTTTCATCTTTCTTTAACGTTTTCATGGCGCCTTCGAATTTTACGGCATCGTTATAATCTAAGTTGCCTGAAATCGATTTGATCAAAGTGCCCAGTGGATTAAATATACCTCGTTTAACCCTAGTAGGCTGCATTGTCTCTAATTGCAGCAAAATTCTATTACACTTGGTATGCAAATATTTTATTTGAATATTAAATGAAGATAGGCTATTATTAGATAAAGTATTCACGGTTTCAATCAGTTGCGACTGTAAGTCATAAATCTGTCTCTCAAACTGTACTAGGTTAATATCTTGTAAAAAGGTATGGTGATGGGATACAATTATTGTAGCACCTAAGTCATAAGGTAATATTCCGGGTCCGTTATCTAAGGAGTCAAGTCGGATCTCTTGACCTTGGGCCAGGCTCGTTACTACTATCACCAGGTACCTGTAACAATGTTGGGCCTTTATTTTTCTTAGGTCGTTTAAGTCTAGTCTTAGCTACAGGTCCACGTTTTTTAGAGGTGTAAATATGTATAGGTAAGTCGGCTATAACTTTATCGTGAGTATAACGTGAAGCAAGTTTTTGTCGGGATGCTGCGGGATTCCGTATGTATATTTCCTGATCTTGCGAATATTCAATTTCAGGTTCCCTACTGCTGTTACGTTGCGTCATAAGAGATTCGCGTTCGGCAAGTGATGATTCATGCAAAAGTCTATATACTGTTTCCATTCTACTCCGATGATCTTGTGTGTACTGTTGTAAAAGTCGTTCCGTCATATTAGTGTCTGTCGGATCCCGTGGGTCAAAATGTCCAGTGATGATGTCATAAGGCCTACATTTAGTCAGACTATGTATGGAACTATTGTAAGCTAAGAGTGCATAAGGCACTAAGTTAACTGCTGATTCATTTTTGTGCTGCAGTTTTAATATACGTAAGTGCTCAATAAGTGTGTTATGGAAACGCTCTATCATACCGTTTTCGTTCGGGGCATGAGCAGCAGTAGTTCGATGGTGTATTTTATGTAACCGTAAAAATTCACTGACGACTTGATTTGTAAATTCTGTACCTTGATCAGTTATGAGTGTCAAAGGGTAACCATGATGAGTACTAAAATTTAGAAGACATTTTACGATATTTGGAGCAGTACAATCAGACATACGATAAGCCTGTGCGTATTTAGAAAATGAGTCTATAAGCGTTAGGTATTTTTCTTGCTCTAATGTTAGGACATCAGCATGAATAATTTCGAACGGTTTTGTGGGCGGTGGAACTATTCTAAACTGTTGCCGAATTGGGTTACGGTCATATTTAGCGCAACCGCATATGATACACTCATTTATATACTTAGTTATATCGGTTTTCATTTTAGGCCAAAAGTACCGCTGGGATAAGGATAAATAGGTTTCGTTTATGCCACGATGATTGGTCTTTCCCTCGTGGTATTTTCTTATAATATCCTGTTGATTTAGATATTCGGATACGTTATCAATCTGCTTTTTGACGAGAAATAATTTCATAGAAGAATTTTTAAATGATCTCTGAATTATAGGAACTATTTGGTACATTTTCTCAATAGGTTGAACTAGGATGGCAGTGCAGATTTTGGGGTCGACGTGTTTTTTAATGATATTTACAACGTCTTGGTCCAAGTTATCTTCGCATGCATCGGTTACAACTCTAAGGTAAGTATCAAAGGGTTTTGTTACTTTTGGGGTAGATCTAGCAGGATAATTAACTATATTAATGATAATCTGCTTGCGATACTTATTTAGAGGGTCATCACTTATAGGTATGTTGAGTATTGGGTTTTCTGCGCTAGTATGTATAGTTTCCGTTACTATTACATCTGGTGCCGTTAACGTCGATGAACTATGTCGTTCGGGAATTTCTATAGTTTCAGGCGCGGTTATAGTTGACGATGAATTATGGCGTTCGCGAATTTCTGTAGTTTCAGGTGCCGTTATAGTTGACGATGAGCTATGGCGACGTCTTGGTGATTCAGATGGGTTAACTACCATTGAAATAGTTTCATCGTTGTGGATTTCAATACGTGACAACGCATCTGCGTTCGTGTTACAACTGCCCTTTTTATAAATAACGGTATAGTCGTATTCAGCTAATTTTAATCTCCACCTAGTAAGACGCGAGTTAGGCTCTTTTAAATTCATAAGCCACTGTAAAGGCTTGTGGTCAGTAACTACCTTGAAACTGCGTCCAAAAAGGTATGGCCTGAAATATTTAGTGGCCCATACGATGGCCAGGAGTTCCTTTTCAATCGTAGAGTAGTTTGACTCGCTGTTATTTAATGTTCTAGATGCGTAAGCTATTGGTCTGTCATTTCCTATAGGGCCCTGTGATAACACAGCCCCAAGTGCAAATTTGGATGCGTCAGTGGTCAGAATAAATTCTTTCGAGAAGTCAGGGTATTGTAGAATAGGATCATTGGTTAAAAGGGTTTTACAGTGTTCAAAACATCGTATGTACTCAGGCGTAAAATTAATTTTAGCACCTTTTTTCAGACATATCGTTAAAAATTTTGTCGTACGTGCAAAGTCAGGTATAAATCTCCTATAGTAACCTAACAGTCCTAAAAAAGATTTAATTTGCTTGGTAGTTTTGGGTATCGGATAATTTAATATAGCAGAAATTTTATCTGGATTAGGTTTTACGCCCTCTGGAGTAATAATATGACCTAAATATGGTGTTTCACGTTTAAGAAATTCCGACTTGTCCATTTGGACCTTAAAATTTGATTCTCTTAATCGCTGAAGTACGCTACGAATGTTACAAATTATCTCCTGTAATGAAGTACCGAAAATAAGAATATCGTCTAGGTAGACTACGCATATTTTATTCAATAGGCCTCGGAGTACATTATCCATTACTCTCTGGAAAGTTGATGGCGAATTTTTAAGACCCATAGGCATTCTTAAAAACTCGTAATGACCATGTTCTACACTAAACGCTGTTTTGTGAATATCCTTAGGGTCTAGCTCTACTTGATAAAATCCACTAGTTAAATCTAGCGTAGCAAAGTATTGGCATTTCCCTAACTTATCTAATATATCGGTAACGTTCGGAATGGGGTACTTGTCATCAATTGTCTTATCATTTAACTTACGGTAGTCAATGACTAAGCGCCACTTAATTTTACCAGACGCATCACTTTTCTTTGGTACGACCCATATTGGTGCACTCCAAGCAGAGGTGGAAGGCCTAATTATACCTTGTTCTAACATTTTCCTAATTTGAGTTTGTACTTCCTCTCTATGTACATAAGGATATCTATAAGTTTTGCTATGAATTGGCAACTCATCTGCGGTATTAATACTGTGCTTAATCTTATTAGTGAATGTCAGAGGTTCATCTTCCAAGTAAAATACATCCGCGTATTCAGTACATAAATTAATTAAGTTAGCTGTCTCCTCTGCATTTAAATGGTCTATGCGCAATCGCGATAAGACGTCTCGGGTCCGAGCATTGTTATTTAAAGTGTCAGATTTCAATACAGGTATTGTTTGTTCGCTAAATATATGTGCACGAATTGGTTCGGACAAGGAAAATATGATATCGTTATTTGTTGGATTAATTATCTCTAAAGGAGCCTGATTATCTTTGGCTACTGTTAAACAGTCACTTATGTGGCAATTGCATATAATTTGCTGATCAATGAGAATTTCGCCTTGGCTGACATCAGTAGGCACACATATAAATTTTGAAGATTGGGCCGGAATAATGCTCTCATGTACATTAAGATATGGTGACGCATACATATGTATAGGGTTACTCGAGAACTCCGTATTGACTACATACGAACCTAAATCTACTCTTGCTAACCAACGCGTAAGAAGATCGCACCCTATTAATCCGTCGAAGTATTCGTGAAACTTGTACACATATAACTTAATCAGACTATTATCGTTAAATTCTTTAAAACAGGGAATAGTAATAGAGTATTCGTTCCTTGATGAGGAGTTAAAGTTCGTAACTACAAATGGGTCAGGGTTAAGACTAACATTAGGAAAATATTGTTGTAAGATCTCAGGGTTTACAAAAGATTGATTAGCCCCTGTATCTACTAAAAAGTTTAATGGCCGGAGGTCAGGCCTTATACGTAATTTTACATATGGTAACTGCCTCTTCGTATGGATATTTAGCTCTATTCGGGGGCATCTTTCAGGCGGACTTGGGAAAAATTTTGAGGGTCGTTGCCCATATCGTCATTAGAACACATAACTTCAGTAGTCTCTGGGGTTTCCTGCATTAATCCGGAAGTATCATAGCTAGGATCATAGTCATACTCGCAGTAGTAATAGTTATTCGAACTGTAGTCATAATTTTCGTAACCGTCTTCGTAGATTTCATTACTATTTATTTCGCGGGTCTTAAAATAGTTATTTGGTGGCGGATTACCGTGTGTTCGCCAGTCATGTCTAGTCGGAGGTAAAGGACGTGCAACAGGGTGACTGACACCACTCATAGGCCGGGGTTGATTATTAAAAGACGACGGTAAAGGTTGTCGCGGAGTAATCTTGAAACCAGTGGACATATTAGATCGCGGTAAAGCTTTAAACATTTGTTGCGTTCTGGACGGTCCCTGAAATGGTCGAGGCTGTTGCATATTAGGTTGATGCATAAAATGGCCTTTAAACTGATAAGGAAGCATTGGAGATGTATTTTTAGGTACTTGCTGTGAAGTGGATGCAGCTGGGTGTGAAAATGATTTTCTAGGATTCTGATATGGAAGTTTTTGCTGGAGGTAAACTATATTCATTTCCTCCTGTGCATACTCTAAAGCTTTTTCTAATGAAGGTGGACGCATACACCTAATTCTTGACCCTAATGGTTCCATCAAACCCTTTAAATACGTTTGAAGCGCTAACTTTTTATATAGCGAGCGCTTAGCTTCCACTGTAGTCTCAACATTATCGTGTAATTCTACGTACGTCATTATGGTACTTAGCATATTTTGTACGCGCTCGTAAAATACTTGAGGTGTATCTGATCCTTGGGCTAGTAATGACAAGTCACTATATAATGCAGACTCATCCCTATGATCTGAAAAATTATGAATTAATGTGGTTCTTATGCCACTCCAATCTCTCGGTATACCGTTCGTCGCTAGAGTTCTAGCGGCGGCTCCGGTTATTTTATTTAATATGCCATTTAATAAAGCTAAGTTAGACAATTCATATCCGGGCGCTGGGTTGACATAATTAACAACCAAGCGGTCACATATTGCTAGAAATCTAATTAACGTACTACAGTTACCGTCAAACTCAGGTACCAATCTTAAGGCTTTGACGATTTTATTAATTATATCGTCCTGATTGACGACTACCGGTTCGTCCGGCATTGTTATGTCTAATTCGCTTAAGCTACCTAAATCACGAAAAGCGTCCCTCTGCACGATGCGGGAGGAAATTCGTGGGTTTTGGGGTTCGATACCCCTGGGTAATCGCGATGATCGTGGGTGGAAAATTTTGGAAGAGGAGTAGCTACCGACTGTCAAAAATTGTGCAACTCACATGTACATATCGGTGGCTTCCAGTAGTATCGATGTCTGGATACTCAGGGCTCTCCAACGGCTGCTCTCGGTCCTCCTTCAGATCGTCGACGACGCACGTTGAGACGTGGACAGCGCGCGCGGGTGTCCAACACGATCGTGGAATCGAATACGCGCACTGACTCGACAATCCTACCGACTGCGCCAAATACACGATGGGCAGCAGTGGAGTGCAAAAAAAACCAAATTACTTTTAAAAGCGATTTAATCAAATGTTAAAATTACAATAAAGTGTTCTTAATTTCTAATGTCCTAACGTCCCGATGTTAGGTGACAAAAAGGCCCCGCAACAAGCCGGCGATTGGTTTTTATCGATCGATGAAGCGGCGTTGCACAATCGGTTCCAGAATCTTCTCATTGAATCGTCTTGTGTGGTCGTAGAGTATCTGAGAGCATACTCAGATATAACAAACCGATTTTGATACTGATACACAAAAATATTTTTTTATTGAATTATTTTGTTCGTGTAAAATAATGTTCAATCATAGGCAACCCTATTTTCTATACAAATAAATAAAATTGAAGTGTCTGTTTGTAATGTAAAAATAACAGCTTTTTATCTAATGCATATGAAAGTATATAAGGTACCTATACGAAAACATCTATTTTTAAAATTTTTGTCTGTCTGTCTGTTTGTTCCGGGTAATCTCCGAAACGGCTGAACCGATTTTGTCGGGACTTTCACACTGGCAGATAGCTGATGTTATAAGGAGTAACTTAAGCTACTTTAATTTTAGAAAAAAAAATAGGGTTCCGCGGCGACAAACACTTTTTAATTAAAATCTACGCGGACGAAGTCGCAGGTAACAGCTAGTACACAATAAAACAATTGTCTCACGGAGTAGTTATCTTTTATTTACTTGACAAATTTCATGACTGTAATATGTTGGACAGATTGTTCATTACGATGTTTGCCACAAGACTTCCTCTTGCAGTCTCGAGTGTGAGTGTACTCCACTCACTCACACTCAAATATGAGACCAGTACGTTCTGACGTTAGTTTGTGTCTCATCACATGTCATATTGTTGCAGACTTTCAAACTGAAATAAACATTTAATTTTAATGGCATAAAATTTTTTTTTTTTTTGTAATTGAAAACTACAACACTAAGAATAACTCCTGAGGGCGCGGCAGACTTTACAAACATTCAAACAACGGACGAAAGAATATCCAGACTAGAAACAACCATTTATGGATCACATAAATATTTGTCCCGTGTGGGGATCGAACCTGCAACACCCGGCGAAGTGGTAATGGTAGTTAAAGACACACAGCTTGCCTACAATCTACTTTCATCAGCGGTTTACACAATTCTTTCTTTTTTCTCATTATTGTAACACTACAAAATTCTTAAATTTATGTTTTGTTGCCAATTATTTAGGCGAATCAGTCCGCTTTGAGCGGGCGGTTCATTATTGTAAGACGACAAAATTCTAAAAGTTTTGTGGTGTTGCCAATTATTTGGTGTGAATCAGCCCGCTCAAAATATCATCTGACAGGAAGCCAGAGACAGAATAGTAATAGGTACTGTTAGTGCATTTCGTTTAATAAGTCCAGTTTCATCCTGTTCCTTAGTTAACAATGCGAGTAATTAGTGTAATTACCTACTCTGGATTTACCATCACGCAGGTAGCATGATTGTTTGCTAGTAGTAGGTACCTACAATTTAGGCTGACGGTATAATTTATGAAAATGCTAACTTGCCGAATAGTAATAAAGATACTATAAATTTATTTATTTATTCGGAATAACAAACAGCAGCAAATTGTATAATACTAAATTGTATAAACATGATACATGTACATAAATGTGCACTCACAACGTTATCCACTTAATATATTTATAATATAATTAATCAAGTAGTGAACATGACAATTTTTATTAATATTAATACGTAACCTTCAATGAATAAAAAATTTAAATACAATTTGCAATCATAAAAGTAAGATAAGTTCGGTGGGAATTATTTAAATATGATATTAAACTTTTCCGAAATGTAGGTGCCGACATATTAAATATATCCAGTTCAATGAAATATGTGTAGGTATTAAAATTATGACAATCGACGTAGAGGTGCGCAAACTCCAGCATTGGTAAGACAGGACGAGACAGCAAAGAGAGGACGCGCACGCACCTCACGCCTATTAACTGTTCTAGGAACAACATAGCATAATTTATTAGTTATAGCGGTGCAGTCATATCTGATAATACACACATCGTGCAGGAATATTGTTTCGAGAAACAAGCGTCTCTATTTCAGGCTAAAAACGTTATATTTTTCAAGTAAACTATCATAGGTTACATATCTGTGAGTACATCTATAGTGCGTTGAATTCAGGAACTTACGCTGCACAGACTCTTAGTTATCGACAAATTTATTCTAATATGGATTCCATATTACCACCGCATACTCCAGTTGAGATCTGGTCAAAGACTTATATAGATGAATATAAGTAGGTGCTAGGCGACCTGAACTCAGTTGTGGAACTCATCTCAAAGCCAAACATTCGATACGCATTCCTTACTATAGTGTCTACATGCTGATCAAGATGGAGTTTGCTATCGAGTAGCACTCCTAAGTCACGCACTAAAGAAACCTTAGCTAACGAAACATTGTCTAAATTGTAATTATAAGAAAAGGCTTTTTGATTTTTTGTAAATGGTATTGAGCAACATTTGGAAATACTTAAATGTAATTTGTTACTACAGCAGTAAGTAGAGAGCCTATTCAAATCATCTTGAACTAGGTGACAATCAGCAGAACTCTTTATAGATTTGAATACTTTCAGATCATCAGCATAAAGTAGAAATTTTGAGTGTCTGAAGCAGTATATGATGTCATTTATAAACAAGATAAATAAACGAGCGCCAAGAATAGAGCCTTGGGGCACACCGGATGTTGCTCTAATAGATGCTGAATTGAAACTTTTTATTACTACCTTTTGTGTTCTACTAATTATATAAAATAAAAACCATCTAAGTAAGTTGCCACGAATTCCGTTAAATGCTATCTTGTTAAGAAGTATTTCGTGGTCCACCTTGTCAAAAGCTTTCCGAAAGTCCGTATATACTGCGTCTACCTGAATCTGTTGGTCGATGTTGTTGAATAAGTAATCAATATAGGTCAACGTTGTAGCTTTCTTTTTTATAAAACCGTTTTGTTGATTACAATTTTATAAATAACGCTATGAATAGCAACATTTACAAGCCTTTAAAAAAGCTTCAACAAGGTGCACAGAATAGAAATAGGGCGATAGTTTTCAACGTCTTGTTTAGACCCTGATTTATGTACCGGAGTTACGTTGGCTCTCTTCCATATAAATAGATACTCCTTCAGATATGCATTGGTTAAAAATTAAATGGAATGGTATATAAATAGAATTAGCGGTTTTTTTTAGGAAATAAGGAGGCAATCCATCTGGACCAGGTCCTTTAGTGGTATCCAACGTCGTTAGGGCTCTCAGAACTTGTTGAGCGCTAAACGTGAGATGAGAAATAAGTACCTATGCAATCTTTTGCAGTTTCTGTGGGCGGCGACCAAGTGTTTATGTTAAGCGTGGAAGTTTCATATACAGAGCGTAAAAACTCAGTAAACATATTACAGATCTCAACTGGGCTGCTACATTTGTGATTTTATATAACATTGACGCTGGTATACCAGTTCGACCTTTACGGTTAGATACGTAGGTCCACAAGTATTTGACATTCTTTTTAATATTATCTTCAACAGATGTAATATACCTATTGACTATAATGGTTTTAACTCCCGACGCAAAAACGACGGGGTGTTATAAGTTTGACGTGTCTGTGTGAGTGTGTGTGTGTGCGTGTGCGTGTGCGTGTGTGTGTGTGTGTGTGTGTGTGTGTGTGTGTGTGTATGTAAGTGTGTGTGTTTGTCTGTGGCATCGTAGCTCCCGAACGGATAAACCAATTTTGATTTTGTTTTTTTGTTTGAAATGTGAATTACTCGGGAGTGTTCTTAGCTTTGTTTGATGAAAATCGGTCCAACATGGCCGCGCCACAAAATGGCAGATTACATATCTTTCACAACTCCCCAATATTGGTATCAAATGAAAGGGCTTGCCTAGTAGAACACTATACACTATGATAAATTTCAAATCCAAGATGGCCGCCACCACAAAATGTCGCATTACTATTTTTATTATTTTATGTCGGGGGTTTTTAAATTTTAAATTTATATTGTTATTTACATTCAATATTGAATCTATGACGTAGAAAAGAAAATTTCTCGTAGTCTAACATTATAAACTTTCCACTTCACCCAAGCCTTATCTATATTTTTGAACATAGGTACGGGTCAATGATTTTGAGAACTAAATTGGAAATTTAGATGACCGTGTCCTAGACCTTGGGGTCCTTGTATGCTTTTCGATGGTTTTGAATATGATGTCATAAAATGTATTAAGGCAGCTCTCAGCTGGGAGGTCAGAGAGCATCTCTTAACATATATAATATGGTCGTAATTTGATTTATAAAAATTATATTTGAATACATTTGCATTTTTTAATACCGAATCTGTGGCTTTATATTCAAGAAAAGCGCAAAATGGAGGATGGTAATTATCTGTAGGTAATAGGCAATCCGATGGTACATGAATTGCATACTTCTATTTAAATTGTAAATATCATTAATTTTCTAAACACCATCTCCACATATTTTTGTAAGTTGGTATATTATTTGCACTGATGTACAGCTGTTACCGTCTGAGCTACAGTTTCAACTAGTTCAGAAGGTAACGAACTTAAGGGTCAGTTCACACCGAGATGCGACGCGACGCGACGACACTCGAAGAGGCCAATGATTCCGCGCTGCGCCGCGCGCCGCCGCGAGACGCATCGCAACGTCGTGAGGCGCATCGTAAATTCGTAGTAGCACGACGCCTCGCTGCGCAGCGAGACGCCGCAGGGCGCAGCGTAACGTGTCTACTCGCCGCGGGCGACCGCCCTACCCGCGCCCACCCACAGTTTACCATTTGCAATCGCGCCACAGCGGCGTCAGGCTGCGTCTCGCGGCGTCGCGCGGCATCGCGAGACGCAGCACCGCTCTTGCACGCCACGCGTACCGGCGGCGATGCACCGCTGCGTCGCGCTACGCCGCGAGGCATCTCGAGGCGCAGTGCTGCGTGGTACAACGTATTCTGAATTCTCACAATGAAATGTGTATCTTTTCGTGTAGTAGATAAAGTATATTTTGAGTCACTCTATTAAATTGTGCGCGCAGCGTCGCGCCGCGTCGCGTCTCGGTATGAACTGACCCTTATTGTTAAAAAAAGCCTAATCTAATAAAAACCATTTTTGTAAAGTAGTTTTCGAATATATTCATTACAAACAAATATACAATCAATCATATATTGAAATTAAATAGATAGTATTGGACTCTTTACTCAAAGCTCCCGAAATCCAAACTCTAAATACAAACCACATTGGAAAAATTATTGTTTGATTCAATTAGTATGAAGACATAACAACGACACCACGACAGTGAACAAATATTTTTGCAGTGTTGCAACGTAAGTTAATATCCATTTATTAAAGTTATGAACACAGGCAACATTACATAAAATATAATCTGAATGCACGTTTCTAAAATAATAATAAGAGCAAAATAAATTTATATGATACAACGAGGGATAATTACAAACATAACACTTGATTACTTTAATATTTCTTTAAAAGACAACATGTATCTGGCTAATGTTTCGTAGCTTTTGCGTCGGTCTTCATGTCGGTAATATTCTAATCGTAATATTATTGTGATTTATTGTGATTACAAAAATACATGAATACTTTGACAATATATATACTGCGTGAATTGAACCGCAATAGCGAAGTATACTGGGACATAATATTAGCGAGTAACAAAAATTAGCTATGAAACAATAGGTACTTATATATCATGCAGATTCATGCGTATTGAAGGACTTCTAACGTATTTATAAAAAAAATATTCTGCTTTTAAAGTAATTTATACTACTCGTATCTTATCTTATGTGGGGGCCAGTCAGTGCAGACCGGTGACACTTCGACCCAGTGGGATCTTTTGTGTCGACACTCTCCCAATAACGACTGCCATAGATGTTAATGGCAGCCGGGACCAACGGCTTAACGTGCTTACCGAGGCACGGAGCAGGCGATAATTGACAATCAATACGCACATAATTTCGAAAGTCAGAGGTGCGCGACGTGGGTTAGAACCCGAGACCCTCTGCATTGCAGTCTGTTGGTCTCCCCACTGAGCTATCGCTGCTCTAATATTAACTATTACGCTGCTTTGATTGGGTAGGTACTTGGTTTGATTTTACCGATATCTTGTGTTGACCGGATAGCGTTCGCCGGAGTGCCGTCAAACTCTCGCACGAAGATGGAAGCGTTCTTGACCCAAACGTACTTGAAATTATATATTCTGGCAGATTCACGAGTTTCTCGAAATAATTGTTCCTTCTTTAGGGTCAGATATTCATACATAAATATTGCTAGTGACGCACCAGATATTTCCACTTGATCACTTTTTATGCCCTTCGTTAAGCGGAATGCACTTAATACGTTGTGTCTCTGTACACGCGAGCCCAATTTCGCAATAATATTTTTGGGCTTCTTATCCGAATTTTGAGCGTGTGGGTCACGACGAATAGCAACAATGTCTTTTTGGTTAAACGAGCAATTTATTTTAAGGCAGATAGTATCCATAAGTGTTATTAAATTTTCCGAACGTTTTTCTGGCATATTACAAATCTCCAAGTTGCACTGACGGGCTTGTTGATCAAGTGCATCAAACAGCGCCTACGTTTTTAGTCTGATTAGAAATGTTATCGACGCGTTTGGATAGGTCGTCCTGCTGGTCTGAGGTGTACTGCAATGATTCCTGTAAGGTGACGATATCCTGTACTAAAGTATTTTGCTTGGCATCCAGTGTTGATACGTGGTTTTCCAATTTAACGTGTTCCAAACGCAAAGAATTGACTTCATATTAATATCCGACATGGTTTGAGCAACAGTCAACAAAAGATATTGTCTGTACCACACTTTCTGAATCAAAGTTTGTTTTTACAAATAGATTTTTCACATTCCTAGGGCCTTTTCTTTATAACAAGATAAATAAACAAACAGCTATATATGACTTAAGTTATGTAAGATCTAAGCGGATAGTCTGTCGGTACTTACAAACTTTAAATTATGAGGGTACTGAAGATTTGTTGATTATTGTTAAATAAGTTCCATGATAATAATTATAATATTGGCCTATTTTTGCATATATTGATATAATAAGTATGTCTAATTGTATGTGACTTAGCTCCTAGTAGTATATTGTAAGTGCCCTTAGCGCCTGCGGCACAGGTGTACCTAGTACAGGCACGCATGTTATATTACCTATATTAAGTACTTTATGGACAGTATTCATATTTTACCACTGTAATCAATAAATACATTAAGTATTATTATTAAAAAAAAACTGTTAAGATCAGTCTTACTTGAATTTGTTAACAATTTAACATTAATATCATATTAAGTAGAATAATAATTATGTTTTAGTCTGTTAAACATGGCGCATGTAATGTTTACTAATAATTGTTTGTTACAATAACCTAAAGTTTCCAAAATTGTTACATCTTTATATATAATATAATTCTTCTGTACGTGTGTTGACTGTGAACTCCTCCTAAACGGCTGGACCGATTTGAATGAAACTTTTTGTGTGTGTTCAAGTGGATTCGAGGATGGTTTAGATATGCTTTTTTCTTTTTTTTTCTCTTATGTACAGGGCAACGTCTGTCGGGGCAGCTAGTATTTATATAAGAAACATTGTATACAAGCGTTAGTGAACCTTATCAAAAAAATAAATAAATAGTTGTTAATTTATCTGATAAGTTTGCTATGGCGCAATCAAAGCATCGTCGTATCTCGTCCAGCTTTATATTCATGTCCTGTGCGAGAGGCGTGATGGCTGTCGCTATCTCAGACTTGGCCTGTTTTCTTTTTGTGTAATATTTTCACCAACGCCAGATAAGGTTGTTAGATTTGGCGAGGAATGCGATGTCGATGGTAGAGAGCGTTGCATGGTCTATATATCACAACAAATACCAACCACAAACAATCAAAGGACACATTGAGTGTATTCAATGTATACTAAAACGCCAGTAATCACTTGAGCCGATACCATTTAAGTATTTCGCGCTGTGGCACTCGTCAGCCGATGGTCCCGCGGTAACACGTGTGGATTATACCTGCTACTGCTAGAGGTGCCGCAGGTTCAAATCTCGGCCACCCCGACGACTTTTTCCAAGTTTCTTCAAACATTTTTGGTAAATATTCAACAGCATCGATGAGGGGGACGAAGCTATACAGATTCCAATAGGCACCGGTGGCTTTCACAATATAGTAAGAGAGGTACCGAGTTTTCTATAATAAATTATCACACAATTTAAAAATATATTTAACTTAATGTTCAAAACTTTAGCAAAGGTCGGCTCACTACCGAATTCACTGAACGAATGTGAATGAATGTGAAATAATGTAGGTTTTACTGAACTTTTATAAATACTTAATTATTTTTACAATACCTTTATTATTATTAGTCTTACAGAAATTAATATGAGTTTCTGTGTTAATTTACCTTTCAGCAACCCGGTGTTACTGAGTATTTAACTTTTTGTATTAAACCTATATTGAAGATATTTATTGTTTATAAATACGGCCGTGATTTTTAGTGTTACCGTATCTAAAGGCAATTAATTAATAAAACTTACCTATGGTGATTTTTAACCTTAATCGTCCTACTGGCTTTAACATCAAACGACGCGAACGACTCAAAACTAACGGCGCTGGAATAAGATTCGTCAGTCTGATAGTTGACTGGAGAGCCCAACATTTCATCTATGATGTGATTCACAGATATATTGGAGTCATCACTGGCTATATCATAATCGCCGGCAGTGGCGTAAGGTTCGCTGTCACTATAATTATTCACTTCAATGGCTGGCTTACTGCAGTTTAGTTGGCGGCATCGGTCCAAAAAAATACCATCAATTTCATACATAATCTCCTGCCTTTGAATATGAGAAAACTGCCGCAGTCTTAACGCTAGTAACCTTCCGAAAATATCGACTTCATCTTCTTTTTTAGCAATATTAGTTTTCGTTTTGTCTTTTATGAAGTGGTTCAACAGTTTATAAGCGTTTGATACTTGGATTGAGTCGACTTTGTTTAGTCGTTCATCGTCAGTTGTGGTTAGTTCGTTATTCCACGTTTTGATTATGGATTCGCTCGCTGTGTCTGATGTGTTGGCATCAGCTTGGCTTTGAAAATCTAAAAAATAGATATTATGTAAGTAATGGTTAAACACGATTTTATAATTAAAATGTAATAACTACGAACATCGATCAAATATACCATAGATGCACGATCGTCGCTCGAAAAACGGCCCCAACAAAACTGTGCATAAATCAGTCGTATGCGCTATATTATGCACCTGTTCCACTCACTCTTGCGTGCGCTGCCCGTAAGCGAGAGCGAATCGACACCACTACTACGGTGGAGACCGTACCATATACTTAGTACGCTTGCGTATCGCGAGTAACACACTTAGGACGCTTTACATTGACGCGTTTTAACTAAACTATTACAAAATGTTTTTCAGTGGGCGTTCAATGGTTATTCCGGTTTATTTCCTGGATTGCATAATAAATGCAGACACTTATAAGTAAGTAGTACTGGTCAGTGCCACATATTGACGCGGTTTTTGTATGAGAATGTGCATCTATGGTATATTTGATCGAAGACTACGAAGATGTAATTATTCTCACACCATCTAATGTATTATTTTAGAAATAACACGGCCAATATAAACCGCCTGAGGCGAGCCGCCCCTGCCGCCCCCACTACGCTGCGCCTCTGTGCGAAGGTGTTGCAAGTTTTTGCTGAATTACGTTTTAACGCTTGTCATTTGATTTATATTGCAATGGAACAGTGATGACCAAGATGAAATTGAAAAGGTGGTTTGTGCCCACCTATTGCGGTGTCCACAATTTATGAATCAAGGACCCATATTTCAAATACTACTTTTACATCTTCTTACCTTGGTTAAACTTATGTTTTAAAAATACTAGAAGTAGATCTAGGTTTGCTTTAAAATTGGAATTCATGTCTCCCTACAAACTTCATAAATAAATTTGCCGTATTATAATGTCTTCTAAATAAAGTATTGTGAAGAATCTTCCTTACGTTTGATGGGAACGATAAACATTATTTTATGATTTGTATGTGGTCAGACAATTTCCAGCGTAACAGTTCTGCTATGGTACTTTGAAAATGGCGAAGAAGTTTGTTGTGGCTGCTACATGTTTGGGTTCAGTAACGGTTCTTCAACACAAAAGTAGGTTGGTTAAAATTTCAATTCATGTTTAACCGTCATATTGAATTGAGTATAGATAATTGTGTATCATAGAGGAGAAGACCGTTGGTATATATCCTCTATAGTTGATGTGCTCGATGTTGGTTTATTTATTAAGCGTACCGATAGCATTCTTATAATATAACACTGGTAAAAAAAGAAAAATGACTCCAGTTCAGACATGCATGGCCGTTATACGTACACACAGAATCATAATATTTAACGATGACAACCATTTGTTAAACTTACAACATTTAAAAAATACAACGCCATCCTACAATCTGGCCCAAATGTGCAATTACTTTAAGTTGAAGAGTGTATTCGCATGTCTCTGTGTGTGTAAACTCAAGTATAGTCTATATGGAAATTACACACTCAGTTTCACTCAGACTCTCAGTTTCAGTCTCAGTCTCGACTATAGTTAATCGTGCCATATAGAAGGGCACACTTCTTAATCCTTCGATATCGGATTGAGGTAGCATCTATTTATCTCGCTAAGTATCTTAAATATAAAACCTAAAATTACGTAGATTATCTATACATATAATAAATCTGTAGAAGTGTAAATTCTGTACATTGAAAATATTAAAAAAATAAATAGCAGGGGGTGTTACTACACTCGCGTGCAAGTAAATCGACTCAAGCCTCAAGTGCGCATAAAAAGTGATATAACTTAAAAATGCCTTATTTTACCTCTATATAATGTTTTACATAATTAAAGCCTAGTAATTGAGCTTTAAAATTATGTAAGTTGCATGAAAATTGATTCAGTAGGTTAGTAAAAAAGGTGAATGTCAAAGATATTGTAAAAAATTTTGAAAATTCATACAATTTCACAGTATTGGGTATAAATGAAACAAAATGTGCATAAGATAAAAAATTTATTCGTGTCAATATTTGGTGTTCCCTCCTCTAGCCCTGATCACTGCTCTCAAGCGATTCTTCATCGACCTTATCAACTTTTTAATTGATGATTGTGGTATTCGGCCCCACTCTTCTACCAACGCAGTCTTGAGCTCATTGATGTTTGTCGGAGCTGGATTCCTTGCCCTAACTTTACTTTTGAGCTCGTCCCATATGTGCTCAATGGGATTTAAATCGGGGCTGAGCGCTGGCCAATCCATAGTGTGAATTCCAACTTCACTCAGGAACTCACGTGTGGCCCGAGCAGTGTGACATCGGGCATTGTCATGCATCAAGATGAAATTATCCCCAGTAAAGCCTTGATAAGGGACAACTTGATCCAGTAGAACATTTTCAATGTAACGATCACTGGTCAGACCTCCTCTCCGGCCTCCCCCAGGAACGAAAACAAGGTCCGTTTTTGCTTCTAAGGAAATTCCAGCCCACATCATGCAAGAACCGCCACCATAAGCAACGGTTTCAACAAAGCAGCACTGTGAAAACCGTTCACCAGGACGCCGGTACACCCGACCTCTCCTGTCGCTGCCATGGAGACACATCCTCGTCTCATCTGTGAACAGGACCGACTGCCATTGCTCTATGTTCCAATCCATGTGCTCTCGAGCAAAGTGAAGGCGTGCTTGACGGTGGGCTGTGGTCAACTTCGGGCCTGTAGCATGTCTTTTCGGAGTAAGGTTAGCTTCCTTCAACCTTCTTCTAACTGTCCACTGACTGACAGTTACTCTGCGAACTTGACGTAGCTCCTGCTGCACATCCACGCCGGTAAGGTGTCGATTTCGGAGAGAGGTCGAGACCAAAAACCAGTCGTCACGCTCCGAGGTGCACCGGCGTCGGCTGGTATTAGGCCGCCGAGTGAAGGCACCACTCTCTTGAAACCTCCTGTACACTCTCGAGACAGCAGACTGACTCATATTCAACCGACGAGCGACTTCTCGCTGGTTAAACCCTTCTTGCAACAGGGCAACGACTTGAGCGGCTTCTTCAGGTGTTGTATCCATAATTTTCTTCAAATGACGGCTTCAATTTGCAGAGATGTGTTCAGGTCAACGTCTAGTGAGCGACTGATAAGAAAAAACGATTACAGGGGGTTTTTATAGCGGGTTGTGTCGCGCAAGTTGTGTATAGAGCGCAGAGCAGTTTATGGGAGGTTGCGTTCAGTTGCATTCTAAGGACATGTGTTTATTTAAATTACTGAAATTATGCTACCATTTTAAAGCCTAATTACTAGGCTATAATTATGTAAAACATTATATAGAGGTAAAATAAGGCATTTTTAAGTTATATCACTTTTTATGCGCACTTGAGCCTTGAGTCGATTTACTTGCACGCGAGTGTAGATTGAAAACGAACCCAAAACTGTGATTAAAAATTTTTGTCTGTCTGTCTGTTTGTTCAAGCATCACGCAAAAACTACCAATTCGATTACGATGAAACTTCGTATTATTATACTTTAATATCCTAGGCACAACACTGGGTACTTTTTATACCGGGAAAGTATATACAATAAAAACAAACTTAATTTTGCGGTTCAATCCCTAGACACGGTTACTGTACCAACCGCAAATAATAAGTTTGTTGCCTTTTATGTCACCCGCAGTTCATTAACGTTGCGCTGGTACGTCGTCTCCAGTCCGGCCGCGCGCTCCATACATTTTTTGGCTGTTGATGCCGACGGTCGCGTCGAGCGGCGAGCGTTCGTTCTTATTGACATTTTATAAAATCGCGAGCGAAGCCGCGGGCAAAAGCTAGTAATTAAATGAAATCATGCTAAGATACAGATCTACAGGAGTAAAGCAGTAAACATAAGTCTTTAAACGCGCGAATAACCATGAGTGATGAGGCACATTTATGCTTACAATATTATTACTCTTTGAATTACATTGTAATAATAGCCATTTTAGAACATTTTGCAACTCAGACCAATTTCTTTGCTTTATATAATAAATACGAAGCACAAATACAATAACTGTCCTCTATGCGCACCACTCGGTTAGTAAGATGAACGAGCATTTCAGTTTCTCAATGATTTGTCAAGTGTATTCTTACTTGTCAAGTTGTCAGAAGCGGCAAAAGTATAAATTCGAAAATAAACCAAGATAAATAACAACATATTTGATATTATGTATGTACTACAATTTTAATACTATTACTTATTATGTTTCCTGTTTACCCCAGTAGATAGATTATATTCTAACGATAAGTTGTTAATAAATCATCTATATCCGCTAGTACATAAGATAAAAATAATGCTTTTTTATTGACGAAACAAACATGGCTTTACTTTGGTTTAACTATAAAATATGACATTAAAATTTATTAATTGCAATAAATCCGAGCCGGATATCTGGAATACGAAATGTGCTAACAACAAAGGTTATAAACTGGTAATGGCTGATTTTCAACAAGAGATTTTTATGTGTCATTTCGGTGGGATTATTTAATAACAATGCTATCTACATATATTTTGTAACAAATAAAACTTTAAACTTATTTGTTACGTGTGCGTGAGTGGACATTAAATATCATCAAAACTTACTTAAATATTTAAGGTATAAAATAAATTAAGACAATTTTTATGCTCTTTTATTTAACAATTTGCTTCTGCTCCCGACTTCGCCAGTGAGGACAAAAGATCCTATGTATTATATATTTTATCCAGGAATAGGTCTATCGTGTGCAAAGTTTGAGACAAATCAGTTGAACCGTTTACGCGTTGCTGACTAACAAACATTATCCCAAACTTTCACGCATACAGCTGTTTATATCAGCGATCAAGTCACACCTGTTCAAGTTTGATACAACTATTGAATATTATACCCCGCGATCTAATCGCCTTTTAGAACCTCAATGTAGTGAGTGCGCTTAGTATGTCATGGTTGAAACTGTTACTACAAAAACTAAAACTTGGAGAACCACACAACACAGAGAAAATCTATATTAACTGCAACGTATCAATCAATAGCAAACCCAAATTATTTAAAATTAATGTTGTCCTAAAAAGATTAAAATAATTATTGTTATCTTTTTCCAAGCTTTCATTTGAATCAATATAAATGGTTTGTATTGCATAGCTTCTTCCTTAACTTGGGACGGCAGGTCTGGTCGCTGGAGTAATCAGCGCACCCTATCTTCTATTTTCCAGTTAACGTCTTGATAGGACTTGATTCCCACTTTTCCTTCACTCGTTGAACAAAGGTACGTCTCGGTCTTACCCTTTCGTAATACTTTTCTTCTAAATACCCTCGTTTCGTAATACTTTTCTTCTAACATTTTTTGTTGTGTTCAAGTGACCAATTAACTTTTTAAATTGTAAATTGGAGAAATTTTATCGATATGCTTTAGCGTGTCGATAAAAAAGATCTCATCATTACTACTGTTGAATTGTCATCTGCCAAAAGTGTCAAATGGGGCTTCGTATTTGTGAAAGTTTATTATTATAATCTATTTATGCGGTCTACTGTTGTTGTTTGGGTTTAGTGTTATTGAAATTACAACAGTAATAGTACATATTTAATTATAAATCAAAATGGTTCGTTATTGTTCTGTGGATGGATGCTTAGAAAATACGAAATCAAATAAGACTAGATTTTACCGTTTTCCGGGCAATGAAAGAAGGTAAAGCATGATTTTAGAGCTGTATTTTTAATACTAAGTTTAATAAAAACTATGTCGTTAAAATTATTCTACTCTGTGCAGTAGGATGTTCGCTTTTCGATAGGTCAATGTGATCGATATAACTACAGTCAAAATCTGTTATAACGACATCGAAGGGACTAATCATATTTGGTCGTAAAAACCGATAGTCGTAACAGCCGGTGATGTTTTTGAGGTACAAAGTATTTTTTTATGAAGTGTTATTATTGAATGTGTGGGTACATATAAATCCATAAATATTAATAGGAAAAATATATTTGTTTATAAAATAAAATTACATTTTGTTTATTTTACATGAAATGTGAAAGAACATTATAATTTTTCTGTATTCATAAAATCTGTAATTTTAGTCTGTTTGGAATACTTCTGTCAGGCATACACATTTTGTAATTCACATTGGATTTTAATTAGCGTACCGTCAGTTAAAACCGTTTATGACGATATTGTTTACAACTACATACCGGTTATGTTGACCAAAGTCAAAAGTTCCGGCTCACAGTGTGTTATTTGATCATAGTTGCGGACATCTTCTGTTTGTGTGTATTGAATAGATAAATAATCCTACTAAAGCTTCTATTAAAACTTGCCCGGCGTTATCTATTATATTTTTAAAGTTATTTAGAAAATCAAGAAATGTCCATAGATACCATAGAAATGAATTTCTTCTGCCCAGCACTTAATTATTATTTTATTAGAAAAAATATAGTATGATCGAAACCTGCTAAACGCATCGATATATCCACAGAAATTCAAATAATCAAGCATTTCTAGGTGACAATAAAATATTTTCTATTATTTCGAAAAATATTTTTTTCGAGAATCTCCACAGATTAGAATTTTTCCAAGACGTATTAGTTAAATACGGTAACTACTACTATTATAAAAAAATCAGGCGCAACAAGCATAGGAATACAGAAATCAAGTTCTAAAGTTTTAGGTTTGGGTTGTCACTAACCTACTTACTCGAACAAAATATCGCACTCGAAAACATTACTGTTTTCAACATCTATTATCGCACGCAGACTTTATACACGATGATTAGTGAAAAGCAGGCGAATCCAGTAACAAGTACTGGCTGTATGATCGAGAGCATCACACCAGGAAGTTGGATCTTAAAATAACAATCACAGATTTGTTTCATCGTGCCCTAGAATCGTCTGATCCATGTATATCCTCACTTACACTCAGCACACGGCAAAAACACAAGAATCCTTTGCCGATACCTGAAAAAGTTCTCCGTCTTTTAAGTGACCAAAGTTCAATGACCTTACGAAAGAAATGATTATATCTTTAAAATTAAGTGAAATAGCGAATATAACTTTTTTTTAATATAACTAAATCTTCAAAATGAAGAATAAAATGAGGATGTCCGCTACTTAAACAAAATTTCACACTGTGCGGCTGAATGCTATATGACCGCCTTATTAAAAACATTGCTTATTACGACATACCTCATTAAGCGACTACATTTAACTAATTCCTTCGGAGAATTATATCTGTTAAAAAGATAAAAATCGCTGTCTCGTCTTTAGAACGACCAGCTGTATTGTAAACAATTTGAATAGGTAACAGTATCCATATCTGGGGCACAGTATAATGGTCAATGGCTATTAAGATCGCAAAAGTAAACGAAAACGTGTCGAGTTTAGGGTCTTTTGTAATTCTTAGAAACAAAATAAAAGTGCATGCAGTATTTTGCATACACGACCTATCAAAGCCCGCTTCTTCATATCTCTTCAGTCAGTTTGTTACTTATCTGTACACAAGACGCACCAAAACATATTGTCGAGTTACATATTTGTGAAACTTTTAACATGTCGCAAAGAAAAAGAAAACAAATTAAGATCGAGGAAAAATCGCGTATTATAACAAAGCTAGAGAGTGGAATTTCAAACAGAGACTTGGCAAAAGAATATGGTGTATCTCACTCGACAATCTCAACCATTTGGAAAGAGAGGCGAAAAATTCAAACACTTTATGACAGAAATTTTTTGGAAATGAAACGAGCCAGAACAACGAAGCATACGAAGATTGAGGAAGCTTTGTTAAAATGGTTTAAATATCAAAGGACAAATAATGTGCCAATAAATGGACCAATTCTTCAACAAAAAGCAAACGATTTTGCTCAGCGTTTTGGTGAAGATTTCGTTTGCTCGTCTAGTTGGATTCAACGTTTCCGGGCCCGGCACGGTATTGCCGGCGGGAAAATGAGTGCTGAAACTGCCAGTGTTGATGAAGGTGTTGTAGAAGAATGGATGTCGCAAAAGTGGCCAACATTCTACATAAAGTCAACTTTACCACAGTTACAAGTAAGTGTTGCGTATTATAATAACATTCTTATATAGTACTAGCTGTTACCTGCGACTTCGTGCGCGTAGATTTTAACTAAAAAGTGCTTGTATCCGCGAAACCCTATTTTTTTCTAAAACCAAAGTAGCCTAAGTTACTCCTTATAACATCAGCTATTTGTCAGTGAAAGTCCCGTCAAAATCGGTTCAGTTGTTTCGGAGATTAGCCGGAACAAACAGACAGACCAAAATTTAAAAAATAGATGTTTTCGTATCGGTACCTTATATACTTTCATATGCATTAGATAAAAGCTGTTATTTTTACATTACAAACAGACACTTCAATTTTATTTATTTGTATAGATAATGTATTTTTCTTAGTTGTCTTATTTCGTGTACCTTCAACACTTCAAGAGCGTACTCCTTTTTAAAAGGCCGGCAACGGCAACTCTGGTGTTGCAGGTGTCCATGTGTGGCGGTAATCGCTTACCATCAGGCGATCCGAACTCGTTTGCCACCTAATCCATAAAAAAAAATTAATAATATCAAGAGACAAATAGATGAACTTGCTCCATCACTGATAAGCATAGAAGGCTTTTTTATAACCATGATTGATGAAAAAGTTTCTCAAGTACAAACAGATACATCATCTAGTTCTGTGTGTACTATATGTGGAGCTAGACCTCAAGAGACGAATGATCTATCTTATCTTATCTTATCTTATGTGGGGGCCAGTCAGTACAGACCGGCGACACTTCGACCCAGTGGGATCTTTTGTGTCGACACTCTCCCAATAACGACTGCCATAGATGTTCATGGCAGCCGAGACCAACGGCTTAACGTGCTCTCCGAGGCAAGAAGCAGGCGATAATTGTCAATCAATACGCACATAATCAATACGCACATAATTTCGAAAAGTCATATAACTTTCAAAAGTCAGAGGTGCGCGAGGTGGGTTCGAACCCGAGACCCTCTGCATTGCAGTCTGTTGGTCTCCCCACTGAGCTATCGCTGCTCGACGAATGATCTAAACTAAGTTTCTTCTAAACCCGAAGAAGCTTTCCAATATGGCTCTTTCACTTCATGCCTGCATTTTGCATAATTCTTATTATCTTGCTTCTTTTTTTTTTATACCACTAAGGTGGCAAACAAGCGTACGGCCCACCTGATGGTAAGTGGTCACCGTAGTCTATGGACGCCTGCAACACCAGAGGTATCACTTGCGCGTTGCCGACCCTTTAGGGAAAAAAGGAAGTGGGAAGGAGAAGGAGCGGGAAGGGGGAAAGAGGGTGATTGGGCCTACGGCACTCTCACTCACCGAACGAAACACAACAGTAGGAAGACTACTATTTCACGTCGATATTCTGTGAGAGGGTAGTACTTACCCGGTCGAGCCGACCCATTTATACTGAAATCAGCAAGGCTCTACTACTGCAACTACTTGCTTTTAAGAAATGGTCAGTAACCAAAGTAGGTTTCGCAATGAACTCGGCCTCGACATAGACAAACCCCGACAAGGAATTGGTAACAGTAGTTATGGCAATACAGCGCGAAGATTCTTTTTAATAACAATAATAATCATTTATTTCGAGCTGCATAGGCCCATAAATAAATACCTTAATCTAAATGAACATATTATAAAATTTTATGTTAGTAAAACTTCACTTGGCACACTAAAACTATCATTAAACTATCGTTGTTAAGCCAATATAACTTGGTGTTGACGAAAATTTGATAAAACGGCTGTATATTATATTGCAAACGAGGTCACCCAGACTCGCCATAAATGTTACCAAATTCGGTCTATACGCAATGCATACCGCTCAAATGTTTGTAAATAATTATAATTGGTACTAAATGCCATCCTCACTCCATAAAGTCCGCATTCATGGGGAAAGTGTTATTAGGTATTTCGCAATTTTGCCAATAAGCCAATTATCAGAAGATGCACAAGAGGCCCGGAACGAAGATTAGGTTAGGTAGTAGGTAAGGAATTGTTTGATGAAGCCAAAATGCTCTTAGATCTTCCCGAAAGTGAATAATACAATAAATAATATACTACGCTCTGATTAATAATAAAAAAACGATAGTTGGCTTTTTATATACTTATTTCAGAATTTTATTATCTTTTTGTAATATATACGTCAAATCTATTATTGTATTTGAATTAAAAGCTCATATATTCAACAATATAGGTATGTCCAAATTTTCAAGTTATTTTTCTTAAGAAGTCTGCCAGCCCGCATTAGGCCAGCGTCGTGGACTGTGGCCTATCCCTTCTCACACTGAGAACTGGCCCGTGCCCAGCAGTGGGACAGTTTAATACAGGGCTGATATTATTATATCTCTTCAGGCAAAAGTGATGCGGTTTTTGAGATGTTTAGGAGCCACAGTGCGCCGTGACCGAAATTCGGTCTGGAGGACATAACTTTATTAAACTTGTATAGATTCAAATTCAAATTCAAACTTTATTCATAAACAATTTTCACATTGTGTTTGAATGCATAGTTATAAAAAAATTAATACAGTGACATATTATAATTATTCCAATTTCATGACATTAAACATTCCACATACACCATTATCCATATATGTCAAGAGAATAGTCAGTGATCTATAATTAAAATAATATAATAAAAAATAAAAACAGCACTTTGTAAAATACCAATGTCAATAAAAATATAAAAATAGTAAAAATTTTAATTAATTGTAATGAAAATAAAAATTATTGTAATAATTATAATTATTATTATTATAGTTGTTCCACTTCACGGTAAATACAGTTTTGCATGTCATCCAGAGAATATAAACACCCTTCCAGCAGAAACGTCTTGAGCTTGATTTTAAAACTACTTTCATATAGCAAGCTCTTTAAACCAACGGGTAACTTGTTCAACATTTTAATAGCGCTGTAATAACTGCTATGCTTGACTATGTTCAATTTTGGTATATTTCTACACAGAAAATCTTTTCTACGCGTGCTTTCTCTTAGATGACGTTCATCTTCCGTTAGAAAGATTAAACTTTCTCGAACTAATAGGTGTTTGAAACTGCACAGGAGCGACTACGCCCAAGTATGTATTATCTCTGGTGTCATATGTGACCATAGACCAAAGTAACAGTTTACCAACAATCACCTTATTTGTGCTTCTATATGTACTGTATAAAAACTGAAATAAATATTTTCCAATTGTTCTAAGTATTTTTATTTTAATGAGCTATTGTCACAATCGTAAATGGAGTATTCCGCTTTCGGCACCTATGGTTTCGGAAATAAAAAGTGGAATAGCTTAGGTGCCGAAACCATAGGTGTCGAAAAAATTGGTGCTGAAAGCGGAATACACCTCGTAAATTAGTGTCTTAATTATTTATATATTTATTCGTTATTCCAGGTTAATTGTGCATCGGCGCCAGACCAGTCGTTAAAGATACCCGAGGTAAGTGAATCTTTACTTGAATGTACATAGTAATAGCTAATAGTTAGTCCCTATAGCCCATTGTAGAGCTCGTAACATACTCGTGTTATATCTTGTACAAACGGCGCTGTTCGTGCGCGAGTCCGACCCGCACATGACCGGCTATTTGATACTTGTCTTATTACGTAAACAAATGACATTGATAGCTAGATACTAGGTATACATAGAGACCCATCTCTATTGTATTGTCTTTCTTTTTTATCGACTCTCGACATCGACTAGAACCGATTTATGTAAGCCAAAACCTAGTTTAGACGATCAGACGGATGCTGGGTCTAAGTAATACTAACTCCCCCAACGACGTGGGACAACAACCGTAGGCGAGATGTGGATGTAATACATCTGTGTTTTCCCCTTGAGGGATATAGCCATCGTAGTAGTACGAACCGATTTTACTGAACTCGTCGTCCTATGCGACTGAATTGAATACAAGATCTCTCCAACCCTCGTATATTGACGGACCTCACCCCCTCAGGGCGCGGTGATAATCACGCGCGTGTGCAAGTACCTGCAGAGCAACTGTAGATAGCAGAATGTGGACTGATACACATTTGCCCAGCCCTTGGTGGATATAGTTAAAGACCTGCGATACTCGCTGTCTTCCAGTAATATCTGAACTGAACAGAATACCTCCAACACTCATATTTTGTCGGTCTTCACCCCCCAGGGCGCAGTGATAATCGCGCGCGTATACAAGTACCTGCAAAAGGAGTACGAGGAGTTGAAGGCGCGGAGCGGCGACGCGCCCGCACTGAGCTCTCTGAGCGACATCCTGGGGCGCACCGCCGCCGCCACCGGACTCAGCCAGCGAGCCGTCAGCGCAGTACTGGAGGCAGGCAAGCGCTCACACGCGGAACCGGAGGGGAGAGAACAGAAACGTGCCAAGTACTACTTCGATGAAGATGGCAGGTATGTCGAATTTTACCACTAGCCATAGACCCTCAGGGTGCCCAAGCTCCCCAATAGTACGATCTGCAGGGCTGAGTCCCTCCAATAGTACGATCTGCAGGGCTGAGTCCCTCCAATAGTACGATCTGCAGGGCTGAGTCCCTCCAATAGTGCGATCTGCAGGGCTGAGTCCCTCCAATAGTACGATCTGCAGGGCTGTCCCTCCAATAGTACGATCTGCAGGGCTGAGTCCCTCCAATAGTGCGATCTGCAGGGTTGAGTCCCTCCAATAGTACGATCTGCAGGGCTGAGTTCCTCCAATAGTACGATCTGCAGGGCTGAGTCCCTCCAATAGTACGATCTGCAGGGCTGAGTCCCTCCAATAGTACGATCTGTAGGGCTGAGTTCCTCCAATAGTACGATCTGCAGGGCTGAGTCCCTCCAATAGTACGATCTGCAGGGCTGAGTCCCTCCAATAGTACGATCTGCAGGGCTGAGTCCCTCCAATAGTACGATCTGCAGGGCTGAGTCCCTCCAATAGTGCGATCTGCAGGGCTGAGTCCCTCCAATAGTGCGATCTGCAGGGCTGAGTCCCTCCAATAGTACGATCTGCAGGGCTGAGTCCCTCCAATAGTACGATCTGCAGGGCTGAGTCCCTCCAATAGTACGATCTGCAGGGCTGAGTCCCTCCAATAGTGCGATCTGCAGGGCTGAGTCCCTCCAATAGTGCGATCTGCAGGGCTGAGTTCCTCCAATAGTACGATCTGCAGGGCTGAGTCCCTCCAATAGTACGATCTGCAGGGCTGAGTCCCTCCAATAGTGCGATCTGCAGGGCTGAGTACCTCCAATAGTGCGATCTGCAGGGCTGAGTCCCTCCAATAGTGCGATCTGCAGGGCTGAGTCCCTCCAATAGTGCGATCTGCAGGGCTGAGTTCGTCCAATAGTACGATCTGCAGGGCTGAGTCCCTCCAATAGTACGATCTGCAGGGCTGAGTCCCTCCAATAGTACGATCTGCAGGGCTGAGTCCCTCCAATAGTGCGATCTGCAGGGCTGAGTTCCTCCAATAGTACGATCTGCAGGGCTGAGTCCCTCCAATAGTGCGATCTGCAGGGCTGAGTCCCTCCAATAGTGCGATCTGCGGGGCTGAGTCCCTCCAATAGTGCGATCTGCAGGGCTGAGTCCCTCCAATAGTGCGATCTGCAGGGCTGAGTCCCTCCAATAGTGCGATCTGCAGGGCTGAGTCCCTCCAATAGCACTGTCAATAGGTCACACGCAGAACCGAAGGAGAGGCAACACAAACGAGCGAATTACTTCAATGAGGATGTCAGGTACGTCGAGTGCTTACCACTGGCTCCATAGGACACGGGGGTGCCCCAGCGCCTCAGGCATCCCCAGTAGCACTATTTGTAGGGCTGAGCTCCTTCAGTAGCACTATCGGTTGGTCCGTCAGCGCTACCGGAGCGGAGGAGACAAACCTTCCAAGTACTACTTTGATGACGACATCAGGTATGTCAACTACTTACCCAGAGAGTATGCTGATTTTCTTGATTGCAGAGTCCTTCAACCAACCCGGAGTAATTTTGTCCGCTCGTGGGGAAGTGCCGTTCTTAGGAGAATGAGGGAATAGAGAAAGCACTTTATCTTATGCAAATAATATCATATTTATTTTTTATTTAGTATTATATTAATTACATGAAAATAACAAAAATATATTACCTAAATCATATAGGTCACGAAGTAACACATATGAACATCAGTTACTTTTAAAGTGTTGTCATGTTTAGCGAAGCAAAGCCGTAGAACCAATGAGAAGAACTGGCAACAATCTTACGGCCACTCTTGTTAACAGTGACGTGTAAAGTACACTTATAGATAACTAGCTTTTGCGCGCGGCTCTTCCCGCGTGGTACCTACATCAATAAAAAGTAGCCTATGTCCTTCCCCAGGTTTTAAACTATATCTGTACCAAATTTCATCTAAATCAGTTGAGTGGTTTAGCCGTGAAAAGGTAACAGACAGACAGACAGACAGATAGACAGACAGTTACTTTCGCATTTATTAGTAAGGATATCTGTGCGAACTTGTTTATACCTTCACTGACTCACATTCTATAATATTAGTTATGGTTATTAATATACTTAAATTGTTCTGTTCACAGCGCTCTACAGGAAGGCGCAAGCTGTGAGGGCCGAGATAACGCGCGCACGCAAGACACATGCAAGTAAGTCTCACTTTTCTCATGTAGCTCTGGTTAGCGCACTAACGTGACATACTAACTAACACGTCACGGTCAACAGTTATCACATTATTGTATTCGATACATTATTTCTACACATGACTTTGCTCGCGGCTTCGCTTGCGTTAAATTAGATTTTAGGAATAACTTTCTATCACTTGAGAACAATAAATTTGGTGGCCTCGATGGCGTAGTGGTTAGTGTAACCGACTGCCATGACTGAGGTCGCGGGTTTCTGTTTTGATAATATTATCTAATATATACTATTTGTATTATTTTCAGAACGAGTGCGATCGTTCACAATGTGTTAAATTCAACACACACCGAGCTCAGAATTGTTCCAGCTGACGGCAAGAATCGACAGTGAGTATTATATATACTGAAGATTTACATAATACTGTTACAGCCCGCGCCATCTATCGGCACTGTGTGGAAGACTCGGCAGTTCCTACTAATAATTTATTACAGCGCCATCTATTGACGTCTTACGGAACTACGTAGTTCGTCGGTACGCGAAGAGTAGAGAGAACGCTGGCACATTCTCGAATCTTCGTACTGTTTACAAACCGGGTATGGCGTTTTCTAGAAATCTCCAGAAACGCTTTAACCGCGTATAAAAGGGCAAGGCCAGCGCTCGCCGAGTCAGTTTACAATCGTAAGCGGTCAAGTATTCATCGAAGCGGAAATACTATAGAGTTTGAAACAGTTACAGTGGAAAAGTGTACTTTGGTGTGTGTTGTTTTAAATTAATTGTGTGCTAGAATAAAACGTGTTTTAGTCGGTAATATTGTTTACATTCTAATCCGTCAAACCCAGCACGTAACAATATCATAGAACCCGGCACCTCACGCACAGTGGTCGCATACGCTACCATGCGCCATTGAACTCGTTATTCGACAAATTCAATTAAATATAAGCAACCGAAACGTCGGGGAAAATGTAAAATTAAATTTAAATAGTTTTATAATTTAAATAACTTAAATAGAAATAAATAGTGACTAGTAAGCCGAGCACAAAATAGAGTTTTAACGTTTAACAAAATGTAATGATAGTCTTCAGGATGTAACCCTGTGTCCTTGTCTGAACCCCTGACAACGTGTATGCCAAGTTTCACGATGATCAGTCGAGTAGTTAAGGCGTGACAGCTAACAGCCCACAAACTGGCCCACTGCTGGGCTATTGTCCACCATATTAACTATCGTCAAAGCGAGCGATAATTAACTATTTATTGCGCACATCACTTCGCAATTCAGAGATGCGTGCCTTAAGATCGAACTCGAGTCTCCTGCGTGTAAATGATGTATGTATTGTTATCTCCAGGTTGGATACTAACTCCTCTGCTCATCACGTAACAGATGTGTCACGCGTCGTGAAGATAGAACTATCAGATAATCAGTAAGTATTCATGTATAACTTAACTATTTCTAAAAACTACTAAAAACTAATGTTTTACGTCGCATAACTCTGACTTATGTGCTCAAAGTTAGGTAAACTATTAAATATAGACAATATAGAAGAGTTAGATATGACGAATGATGTCGACGACGATGACTCACGATGTGTTCCTTCACTGTTAAAGCGAACGATAAATTAATTAACTAATTAATACACACATAACTTCGCAATCAGAGGTGCGTGCCTGGACATCAAACTCGAGACTCCATCGCGGTAGTCCAGCGGTCTACCAACTAGGCTATCGCTACTTGCGGTAATGTTACATTAAACATAGTCCTGTTCGATTGCAGCGCCACCTACCGGGTCTAATTGTGAATTTATACATACATTATGGAGTGCAATAAACGAATTGAATAATAAAAGTGTTGTATTGCTGGCAGATCTGAGACGCGGGTGGTCGGTCCGTGCAGTCGGCACGAGACACCTGACTCGACACACGCGGAGGTGAAGTTGGAACCGCCCGATGGAGATCCTCACAAGTACTTTGTAATTATAGTAATACTAGATTAAGCCCGCGGCATCGCTCGCGTAAATGGGCAAAGGTCATGACAATGTTCTAACTCTTAGTAACAGTTCTTTTTCTGGGTGAAATTTCATGATGATCGGTCGAGTAGTTTAGGCGTGAAAGCGTAACAAACAAACTCACATTCGCTTTTATATTATTAAGTAAGGAGTACTCGCCGACTGGACCGATCGTCGTGAAATGTCGCATACAGGTAGTCAGGGGAACAGAATAGGACATAGGGTACCTTGCATGCAGGAAACAGTCGTTTCCGAGGGATAACACTTATTGGCATTACCTACATTAACGCGAGCGAAACCGCGGGGCAATTCTAGTATATTGTATACTGTTTATAAAGTTAATTGACAATAAATATTATTTTTCATTCATGTGTTGTTTTCCCAGCAGTGGGCAACAAGATGAAGATGGCTATGAGTTAAGGTTGAAGTTTGAAGCTGATGAAGAACAGTAAGTGTTGGATCATAACTAAGTTGTGTAACAGTTAGATGTGGTCGACTTTAATGTATTTCATTTTTGTGGCGAAAGTTTTATTTTGTTAGATGTTGTTGTCTGTTAGTATATGAGCACAAGGCGTCTGTCGGTTACTATTTAGAAGTAAGAGATGTGCATCATTTGTTGGCACTCGGCGATCATTATTTAAATTACAGAAATAAAAATGCTATCTAATCAATCCAGGGCAAAATTTATCTGTGTAATTTATTTCATTCAAATTTGTTTAACGGTTTACGCGTGTAAGTAACAAACATTCAAATATACTTAAAAACTAATACATTTATAATATTAGTGGGAAATATAAAACAGTACATATTATAAAACTAAGTCCCGCGCTGCGTCTGTCTGTTTGCGATAAACTCAGAAACTACTGAACGGATCTTCATGTGGTTTTCACCAATGGACAGAGTGGCTTATGAGGAAGGTTTAGTGTATCGTTTGAGGCTTTGTTCTACCCGTGCGAAGCAGGGCGTATCGCTAGTAATAGTGGTCATTGTTTTATTTCCAGCGCCATTAGAACTTCACATCACACAACTCCTGACAGACCACACGTCGAAGTGAAGATTGAACCGCCTGATGATGGAATACGGTAAGTTTTATTTTCCACTAGCCTTTGCGCGCGGCTCCGCCCGCGTGGTACCTATATCAATAAAAAGTAGCCTATGTCCTTCCCCAGGTCTTAAACTATATCTGTACCAAATTTTATCTAAATCGGTTGAGTGGTTTAGCCGTGAAAAGGTAACAGACAGACAGACAGATAGACAGACAGAGTTACTTTCGAATTTATAATATTAGTCAGGATTCTATATTGAAGCTGATGCTCAGTAATGTATTGTCTCACTGCTACTGTCAAATGTGGGTTCGATACAAACTGAGCAGAAATTTGTGTAATACACAAATATACTGATGAACTATGTAAGTAACTAGATGTGCCCGCGGTTTCACCCGCGTTTATAGTTACTGCGCCGCACTGTGGGCTGAAAATCGACCTCCATAGACATAGAAATGAAAGTTGCTAGATGTTCGTTTTGTTGACAGATATGGCTTCTATTAGCTATTATACACATAACAATGTCGTCTGAGCTAACTCCGCACAGAAATGAATTTATTATAAGGTTTTTTCGAAAAAAATGTATGGAGCTAGCATGAAAAATCTGAATATCTCTGAACTTGTAAGGAAAACCGTAATATCCTCAGAGATGGTTATAGGACTAATTATTTGTGATTTTTTGACATACTTCATATAACGGTACCTGCTGCAGAATTTTTTTTTAAAAATCATCTAATTTTTAATTAATTTTTTTTAACATTAAACGATTTGTTTTATTGTAAAAGTAAAGAAACAACACGTTATATGCATATAATACTAAATCTTCGCCAGTTATTTGTTAAAATATCAAGAAAATTATTTTTGCCTTACATAGTATATATGTTTTAAAACAGGTAATTGGATACCATTACTAAACTTTGCATACAGGTAAACTACTGAATAATAAATTAGCCTTCTAATGAGTTCTGAAGAAGAGATTAAGTGATTTGCAATATCGCACAATGGTAACTACGGATTACACTAATTAAAATCTTACAGGTAAGTACATAAGTAAACTAATTAGTTAATTAGACATGTTACGAGTTCTAAGAAATATTTTCGACAACTGTCTAATTATTTTATTATTATGTCTAAATGAAGGTATTTTTTTAAATCATTAAATTCTACTAATGTCAAAGTAAAGATCAATCGATAAGTTAGTTATTTTATTAACGCTAATAATAGGCATTAAATAAAAAGAAAAATAAATTAAAAAGGTATTTTTTAATAGTTGATAAAATTTATATAAAACAAAACATAGGTACAAAAGTATGCAAAAATATAAATAGGTACAAGAATAGTAATATAAAATATTTAAAAATAAATCAATTGCAAAACATAGTTACGTACCAAAGCTAAATAACGAAAGATCATGAAAAAATTACATTGAATAGAATTATAATTAAAAGCACAAAAAGTTTCTAGTTTTCCTTATCACTCTCGTCGATTTCTGAATCAGAATCTAGATTGCCTACAAACTCAGTCAGTTTCTTGAAACTGAATTAAATTGAGGGTTTCAGGAAATAAATCCTCCTTTTTCTTGGCATCTAACTTGGGCCTTTGTACATTTATAAAAGGATCCGAAGAAACAACTAACATATTAAGGATATCATGATTCGAATCTTGCCTGCTCTTTTTCTGCGAATGATGTTCCCGAAACCTCCTAAAATCTTTATTGCGAGACTCGGATGCTTCTTCCGAGAGACTTCCTATGGGTACAACATCATTCTTCTCGATTATGTCTGCCCCGTGTATAAGTAATTTGTGGACGGTTGATGACATATAGTACCAGTCATATAATTCCACGTACCTCTCTGCTGTTTTGAAGGCATAATCTTTAAATTTAATTATATCTACTTTTTCCCCGGAAGTTATTGCCTGTAAAATCACAGCAAATCTTCTTATTAGTTCTTCGTCCAACTCAGTAATGGCTGCAGTTTTATGGGGAAATTTGAAAAACTTTCTTGCAGTGTTGCCGTCATTAGTAGTTCCGGAACCTTGTTTAACAATGTCAATCAATAGATTTAATTCGTCTTTAAGTTTGTCTTGAATAATCTTTTTTCTCTTACTTAGCATTTCTTTGTGCTCGTTACCTCTCGCAGCCCACTCTTTAAAATCTAGTCTATACGAAATATGTAGTAAACATTCCATACAATTTATACGGGCGTGTAGAGATGACAATCCAAACTCGTATATGTCAGAAGATACGGTCTTTGCTGTTACTACACCCAAACGGTTCATTTCTGTCGGTTTTGCCAAACACAAATAGCATGATGAACTTGATCTGGCTTGAGACAAATACGTGCAGACTTTACCATCGATCATTGTCATCATTAGGTGATGATTCACCCTGTTTCTATTATTGCACTCTGTAGGAATGAGAGCCTTAATTTCTTCATCCATTTGTCGTTTGTGTTCGATGACTACTGCTTCGCTTTCCTTCACAAAAGTAAGTTGAACTGGACGACAATACATTGCTGAGCATGGTTTTGGGTTCATCCACAAAGTATTGTCTCCATCAGTCAGTTTTAGTGGCACCAAGGAAGTCATGAAAATACTTGAATCGTCTTGATCGCTATCCATTTTCTGCTTGTATCGGCTTTGGTTTGACGCACCATCGAAACCCCATTTAGATATCAATTTTAAATCCTTATTTTGCACATCATCGTTAGGAAAACTTTGGAGGATTCTTTTGACCGTAATGTCGAGTAAAGCTTGAAGGGTTATTCTTGCCGATGAATCGGTCACTAACACTGATTGCTTCGGAGGATAGCATGCCAGCTTGGTTTGTTGCACTTTATAGTAGGATGGATAAATATCCTTTCTACCTTCCCGAATAGCTGACTCTCGTAAAGTGATGTATTGCCACTTTGATAATTTTAATGAAAGGAGTAATCCAAGTGCTTTTTCTGGTGTAAATAAGATAGTTTTCACCGGTTGCTTTAGCGTTTCCTTAATTTTAGAGGCTGCTTCAGGATGTTTCAGCATATATTCAATTACAGATGCGATGTCCTCACAACCTTCTTCCTTAAAACGCGCTGCTGCTGTATGTGCCAATTCACTGGGATTGTCAGTTTTATGCTCATCAGATTTTCTCTTCTTCTGTTTGCTTCCCAGATCTTCGAATGGTTTTCGTGACCTCTTTGTCATTGTACCAACAGAGTATGATGTTGAGGGTTCTGGAGAGATTGATCTTGATCCCTCAGCAACAGTTGGTTCTTGAGCGACTAAATTTATACAACTTGGCCAATCGATAGTTGCTTGCAGCCAAATTTCGTATTGTTTTCTAAAAGTATCAAGAATTCGGTGAGATTTTTGCCACCTTTGTGATGCAGCTCGTACAAATCTCTGACAAAATTCTTTTAGAGTCACTTGATCTTCAACGGAAAGACAAACGTCTAGGCGGGATATAACTTTACTAAACAATACCTCATGATCAAATCAAGTACTCTTACATTTTAGAAGAACGAATAGGTCTAAATTGGTATTTAAACTTTCCATTATAAAATTTCACAGTGATATGTTAGGGGTAACAAAGCTTAGAATAAACTAAATTATGATGCAAAATGTTAACCCTTTTATATTTCAGTCCAACATTAGTTAACGACCTCATTAGACAGTTGTCGAAAATATTTCTTAGAACTCGTAACATGTCTAATTAACTATTTAAGTTACTTATGTACTTACCTGTAAGATTTTAATTAGTGTAATCCGTAGTTACCATTGTGCGACATTGCAAATCACTTAATCTCTTATTCAGAACTCATTAGAAGGCTAATTTATTATTCAGTAGTTTACCTGTATGCAAAGTTCAGTAATGGTATCCAATTAACTGTTTTAAAACATATATACTATGTTAGGCAAAAATAATTTTCTTGATATTTTAACAAATAACTGGCGAAGATTTAGTATTATATGCATATAACGTGTTGTTTCTTTACTTATACACCAAAACAAATCGTTTAATGTTAAAAAAAATTAATTAAAAATTCGATGATTTTTAAAAAAAAATCTGCAGCAGGTACCGTTATATGAAGTATGTCAAAAAATCACAAATAATTAGTCCTATAACCATCTCTGAGGATATTACGGTTTTCCTTGCAAGTTCAGAGATATTCAGATTTTTCATGCTAGCTCCATACATTTTTTTCGAAAAAACCTTATAATAAATTCATTTTTGTGCGGAGTTAGCTCAGATGACATTGTTATGTGTATAATAGCTAATAGAAGCCATATCCGTCAACAAAACGAACATCTAGCAACTTTCATTTCTATGTCTATGGAGGTCGATTTTCAGCTCACAGTGCGCCGCCCCCGTGGGTCGTAGCGTGATGTTAGCCTATAGCCTTCCTCGATATCTATCCAACACTAAAATAATTTTTCAATTCGAACCAGTAGTTCCTGAGATTAGCGCGTTCAACTAAACAAACAAACTCTTCAGCTTTATGATATTAGTATAGACTAGAAAGTAGCCTTAAGTTACTCGTTATAACATCAGCTAATCGGTTCAGCCGTTTCGGGGACTACCCGGAACAAACGGACATACAGACAGACAAAAATTTAAAAAATAGATGTTTTCGTATAGGTACCTTATATACTTTCATATGCATTAGATAAAAAGCTGTTATTTTGACATTACAAACAGACACTTCAATTTTATTTATTTGTATAGATATGTCAAGAGGTACTACATTTAAAAACCCTCTCGGAGTCTGAGACTTGTTCTGTACAATATATTTATTCATTAAGGTCACAATGTAACACTTATGAATGTCAAGGTTACACTTAACAAAAAGTTACTAAATACAAAATAAATGTAAATTTATATTTGATGGCCTCGATGGCGTAGTGGTTAGTGTAACCGACTGCCACGCCTGAGGTCGCGGGTTCGATTCCCGCACAAGTCAAACATTTGTATGCATGAACATGGATGTTTGTTTTGGTCTGGGTGTTTCTATATATAATATGTATGTATTTACAAAAAAAATGTATATCTATATGTATGTTTATCCATTGTCTAGTACCGATAGTACAAGCTCTGCTTAGTTTTGGCTAGATGGTGTTATGACCGTCACAACACCATCTGGCCAAAACTAAAGATAGATTGGCCTAGATAGATTGGCCTTGGTGGCCGAAATTCAGTCTGACTAAACCATTAGGCAGCACGCTTATTTGATTTTGGTTGAATACACAATCTTTAGCCTTTTGACCGCCACAGCATCAAAGTAGCGTCGTGACCCCTACGCCAGGCGATGATTTAACGTAGTTTTAAATAATAGGAAAACGAAACACAATAAACTTAATTTTGTTCTTAAAATCATGTTTTTATTTGACGGCTCATGTCGACGATGGCGTGATGGGCAAATTTTCGTTTGTCGGCTATACCCGACCGTGGCGGTCAAAAGGTTGGTTACATGAGCAATTGTGATAGGTTACTGATAGTCTTGTGTGAGACCGTTGGACGCCACGCAAAGGTCTTGATTGTGATGCTCTAGCTACCTCTCACTTCTCGATGTTATTTTTTTTTCTTTTTATACAACTATGGTGGCAAACAAGCATATGGTAAGTGGTCACCGTAGCCTATGGACGTCTTCAACACCAGAGGCATCACTTGCGCGTTGCCGACCCTTTAGGAAAGGACGTGGGAAGGAAAGGGAGCGGGATGGGGGAAAGGAGGTGATTGGGTCTACTACCCTCACTCACCGAGCGAAACACAACAGTAGGACTACTGGTATTTCACGTCGATATTCTGTGAGAGGGTAGTCCTTCCCCGGTCGAGCCGGCACATTCATGCTGAAATCAGCGAGGCTCTACTACTCACTGCGTATTAAATAGTTAATTATCGCTTGATTTAACAGTGAAGGGAAACATTGTGAGGAGTCCTGCATATCTGAGTTCTCCATAATGTTCTCAGAGATGTGAAGTCTGCTAACTCGAACCGGACCAGCGCAGTGAACTGTGCCTTTACCTATTCTGAGTAGAAGCCTGTGACCAGCAGTGATGGCTGATATTATTATTATTAACCTTTTAACCGCCCCACTTCATAACAGTTGTCGTGCCCCCAGCGCCCGGCACAGTGAATCGAAAATAAATACTTATTTTTAGGACTTCTAATTATGAGACTAAAGTGTATTAAATTGTAAGTGATTACTTAATTATCCATTTACACAATATAAACATTTTTTTGATAGAAAACACCGTAATTAAATAAAAAAGCAGATTAATCGAGCTGTGGTATCTGGTCGGAAATATACGACGCTGGCGAAATGGACACGAAAATATTTGTCGGATTAATCCGACGTAAGCGGTTAAAGGGTTAACCTGTGATGTATGTTTTCAGGATGGAGATTTGACAAGATGATCGGTTAGGGGATAGTGACTTCCCCTCCTCGGCTATCAGCCGAAGATGTGCCGAAGATATTGGAGATTGAGTCTAGCAGAGGCAGTAGGTCCGCCTCCTCTAAACCATAGCTGGCGAGATATAGATGCGTCTTGCTACTGCTTACCCCTATGGGGACATAGACGCGAGATGGTCGGGCATATCGTTGCTCATACACTATTTTTTAATATCAATACATATAAAATTGCTGCTTATGTCCTATATAATTTTTGAATTACCGATTTGAATTCCATGTTTTATCTTTATATATATTACGGAAGAAGCTATTGAGTCGGGTTGATTGTTATTTACACGTATAATTCACAATATAAATTGTCTACGTTTATTACTTTTAAAATTCTTAATTTAATTTTATTTGATTTGTTAAATTATTATTTAGCTCAAAAACCTTATTAATCTAATAAAAGTTATGAATATTGTAATTCACGTAACGACCAATCAGAGCAGAGCGCGTGCTTAAGTGGGGTCGAGGCGCCATCTTTACTTTAGGAAGGCCGACAGTTATTGAGACACATTTGAGCGATAGCGACTGATCGAATGGGAACGTTGAGTTGTGTAAAAAAAAGGATTATCAGTGTCCTGAACCCACTGCTCGGTCTTAACTGTTATTTTTCATTCGACATTATTGTGAAGTGAAAATATTGTTTATTCTAAATAAAAATAGTGTAAATCCGGCATCGTTGTGTTTTGTGCTCGCATATTACCCAGATGACGCCCAATAAACCCGCAACCACTAATGACGATGCCATAGAGAACAATACTTCTCGGACATATATAAAAATCTTCTAAACGTGTTTGTAATTAAACTCCTCCTAAACGGTTAAACCGATATTGATGAAATTTTTTGTGTGTGTTCAAAAGGATTTGATAATGGTATAGATTTGTTTTTTTATTATTATTATTATTTTTTGTGTGTACAGGACAATGTGTCGGGACAGCTAGTTTTCATGTATAATTGCTTGTATTTAGAGCGCTATGATTTGTCTTAAATTAACAAAAACAAACAAATAAAAACGTATTTCGATGTAGGATATAAACGGCAATTACATAAATAAAGATAATTGATTTTCAATTTCATAATTAAAGATCAATATGATGGCGCATTTTATGTATCAACTTAGTAAATGAAACAATATAGGTATGTTGTATATAATTTAATATCACAATTCTCTTAAAACTAATCTTGTTAGTGCGTCTCTCTGTTTGTCGCGTGTGTCGCCTTGTCGCTTACGATGTCGCTCGGTCGCTCGCTGCAACAAACATTACAAGTTATCTCTCTTAAAAAGAGGTACAAAGTGGTCTTTTGACATATCTATACTAATATTATAAAGCTGAAGAGTTTGTTTGTTTAGTTGCACGCGCTAATCTCAGGAACTACTGGTTCGAATTGAAAATTATTTTAGTGTTGGATAGATATCGAGGAAGGCTATAGGCTAACATCACGCTACGACCCACGGGGGCGGCGCAGTAACGGTACACGCGGGTTCATCAAAAGAGCAGCGATAGCTCAATGGGGAGACCAACAGACTGCAATGCAGAGGGTCTCGGGTTCGAACCCACGTCGCGCACCTCTGATTTTCGGAAGTTATATGACTTTTCGAAATTATGTGCGTATCGATTGACAATTATCGCCTGCTCCGTGCCTCAGAAAGCACGTTAAGCCATCGGTCCCGGCTGCCATGAACATCTATGGTAGTCGTTATTGGGAGAATGTCGACACAAAAGATCCCACTGGGTCGAAGTGTCGCCGGTCTGCACTGACTGGCCTCCACATAAGATAAGATAAGATACGTAGCTCATTAGTATAATTGTGTATTACACAAATTTCTGCTCAGTTTGTATCGAACCCACATTTGACAGTAGCAGTGAGACAATACATTACTGAGCATCAGCTTCGATATAGAATGGAAAATAAAACTCACTGTATTCCATCATCAGGCGGTTCAATTTTCACTTCGACGTGTGGTCTGTCAGGAGTTGTGTGATGTGAAGTTCTAATGGCGCTGGAAATAAAACAATGATTAGCTATATAAAAACAATACTACCGACCAGCCCTGCTTCGCACGGGTACAACAAAGCCTCAAACGATACACTAAACCTTCCTCATAAACCACTCTGTCTATTGGTGAAAACCACATGAAGATCCGTTCAGTAGTTTCTGAGTTTATCGCAAACAGACAGACGCAGCGCGGGACTTAGTTTTATAATATGTACTGTTTTATATTTCCCACTAATATTATAAATGCATTAGTTTTTAAGTATGTTTGAATGTTTGTTACTTACACGCGTAAAACGTTAAACAAAGGACATGGACAAAAATTGTATTCCATTTACACGTACTTAGTAAATACACGGTAAAATAGAAATAGAAAAATGAATAATTACGTATTTTGTAGCCTCTCTGAACTTGTCAGTTTTTATTTCAAAATAATAAGTAGTGCAAGATGAATTCAAAGTAACATTCGTCAACTTCTGCCATAATGAACCACAGATAAACCATAAATACGTTACGAACCATGCATAATATACTTGTAGACATGTGATGTAAACGTCGAATGCTCTTAATAGGAACATTATATTCATACGAATAAAATATAATGTTGATGCTTAATATATCTTTATATATAATTTCAAACAAAAAATAAAAACAAAAAATAATACTTATAACGGAACGCGTTTACTGGTTTGTGTTATAATCTATGTCAAATGTCAATGTAATGTCATTGCACTATTGCAGTGATGCTTCATTGCTTACCTACCTACTGTGTTTTTGCCAAATTCATGTTAATTATTAAACTATAAAAAATATATAAAGGTGACCTGAGGCCTTAGTACAAGTTGTAAAAACATTAGTCGAGACTCGACACGTTTGGGGTTCGAAGTTATCGGCCCGCTCCGAGCTCTTTACGAGTTTTAGTTGAAGAAAAACATTAGCTCGTTTTGAATGTACTTTATTTTTATTAGTATTGTCTCATTTTTGAGACTATTACCCAGTTTAATAAATGGTTAACAATACGATGTAAAAAAATCTCTATACAGATGGCCATTACTTTGTTTAAATGCCAAATAATTTAAAAACCATATTACTTTTTATAATATTGTTCAATATTTTAAAGCGCCTTAAGTTTTTTTAGTAGCAAGTCTTATTCTGTAGGTACACTTATTGCCATCGATCTGATTAAAGGTTGAGTAAAACTATTTAAGTCTAGTATGTAGTAATGACGAGTTCTTTGAGTGTTTTATTTATTGCAATTTAATGTGCTAGTGTTCACGAATATAAAATACCAAAAATCATTGGTGTAAATTGAATGCTATAAGTATGCAGACGCCCATACAAAAATTGGCCATGTCCTTTGAATGAAATAAATTGGTACACAGATAAATTTTGCCCTGGATTGATTAGATAGCATTTTTATTTCTGTAATTTAAATAATGATCGCCGAGTGCCAACAAATGATGCACATCTCTTACTTCTAAATAGTAACCGACAGACGCCTTGTGCTCATATACTAACAGACAACAACATCTAACAAAATAAAACTTTCGCCACAAAAATGAAATACATTAAAGTCGACCACATGTAACTGTTACACAACTTAGTTATGATCCAACACTTACTGTTCTTCATCAGCTTCAAACTTCAACCTTAACTCATAGCCATCTTCATCTTGTTGCCCACTGCTGGGAAAACAAAACATGAATGAAAAATAATATTTATTGTCAATTAACTTTATAAACAGTATACAATATACTAGAATTGCCCCGCGGTTTCGCTCGCGTTAATGTAGGTAATGCCAATAAGTGTTATCCCTCGGAAACGACTGTTTCCTGCATGCAAGGTACCCTATGTCCTATTCTGTTCCCCTGACTGCGTATATGCGACATTTCACGACGATCGGTCCAGTCGGCGAGTACTCCTTACTTAATAATATAAAAGCGAATGTGAGTTTGTTTGTTACGCTTTCACGCCTAAACTACTCGACCGATCATCATGAAATTTCACCCAGAAAAAGAACTGTTACTGAGAGTTAGAACATTGTCATGACCTACATTTACGCGAGCGATGCCGCGGGCAAAATCTAGTATTACTATAATTACAAAGTACTTGTGAGGATCTCCATCGGGCGGTTCCAACTTCACCTCCGCGTGTGTCGAGTCAGGTGTCTCGTGCCGACTGCACGGACCGACCACCCGCGTCTCAGATCTGCCAGCAATACAACACTTTTATTATTCAATTCAATTCGTTTATTGCACTCCATAATGTATGTATAAATTAACAATTAGACCCGGTAGGTGGCGCTGCAATCGAACAGGACTATGTTTATCGTAACATTACTGCAAGTAGCGATAGCCTAGTTGGTAGACCGCTGGACTACCGCGATGGAGTCTCGAGTTCGATGTCCAGGCACGCACCTCTGATTGCGAAGTTATGTGTGTATTAATTAGTTAATTAATTTATCGTTCGCTTTAACAGTGAAGGAACACATCGTGAGTCATCGTCGTCGACATCATTCGTCATATCTAACTCTTCTATATTGTCTATATTTAATAGTTTACCTAACTTTGAGCACATAAGTCAGAGTTATGCGACGTAAAACATTAGTTTTTAGTAGTTTTTAGAAATAGTTAAGTTATACATGAATACTTACTGATTATCTGATAGTTCTATCTTCACGACGCGTGACACATCTGTTACGTGATGAGCAGAGGAGTTAGTATCCAACCTGGAGATAACAATACATACATCATTTACACGCAGGAGACTCGAGTTCGATCTTAAGGCACGCATCTCTGAATTGCGAAGTGATGTGCGCAATAAATAGTTAATTATCGCTCGCTTTGACGATAGTTAATATGGTGGACAATAGCCCAGCAGTGGGCCAGTTTGTGGGCTGTTAGCTGTCACGCCTTAACTACTCGACTGATGATCGTGAAACTTGGCATACACGTTGTCAGGGGTACAGATAAGGACACAGGGTTACATCCTGAAGACTATCATTACATTTTGTTAAACGTTAACCTTTTGAACGCCAGAGTATAAACGCATCGCCGTACCCCCGACGCCAAGCCACTTTTTCTGTAAAATGACCTTCAGAAGTATAGGGATTCCAAAACTTTATCGAATATCAACTGTGTTTTTATTTTCGTCTTAAATTTTCTAATAAACTACCTACCTACTCATGACACGGATATTTATTTAACCACAAAAGTAATGTTTTATTAAGTTTTATTGTTTATTTTTATGTTAAGGTGCGACGTATTTTTTGTCAGACATATGTGACGTTGGCGTTGAGGGCAAGATTTCGTTTGTGACGTATGTGACAATGGCGTCCAAAACGTTAAAACTCTATTTTGTGCTCGGTTTACTAGTCACTATTTATTTCTATTTAAACTATTTCAATTTAATTTTACATTTTCCCCGACGTTTCGGTTGCTTATATTTAATTGAAGTTGTCTAATAACGACGTCAATAGATGGCGCTGTAATAAATTATTAGAAGGAACTCCCGAGTCTTCCCGATAGATGGCGCGGGCTGTAACAGTATTATGTAAATCTTCAGTATATATAATACTCACTGTCGATTCTTGCCGTCAGCTGGAACAGTTCTGAGCTCGGTGTGTGTTGAATTTAACACATTGTGAACAGTGGCACTCGTCCTGAAAATAATACAAATAGTATATATTAGATAATATTATCAAAACAGAAACCCGCGACCTCAGGCGTGGCAGTCAGTTACACTAACCACTACGCCATCGAGGCCGCCAAATTTATTGTTCCCAAGAGATAGAAATTTATTAATAAAATCTAATTTAACGCAAGCGAAGCCGCGGGCAAAGTCAAGTGTAGAAATAATGTATCGAATACAATAATGTGATAACTGTTGACCGTGACGTGTTAGTTAGTATGTCACGTTAGTGCGCTAACCAGAGCTATATGAGAAGAGTGAGACTTACTTGCATGTGTCTTGCGTGCGCGCGTTATCTCTGCCATCACAGCTTGCGCCTTCCTGTAGAGCGCTGTGAACAGAACAATATAAGTATATTAATAACCCTTCTTCTCCCTAGCCTTTATTATTCCCAAGTCACTTGGGGTCGGCTTTCTAGTCTAACCGGATTTGACTGGATATCAGTTTTTACACGGAGCGGCTGCCGTCTGATACTGATACCCTAAGGCTAGACCAGTGTCAGGATATTAGAGGGCACTGACTTCCCAATAACGACTGCCATAGATGTTCATGGCAGCCGGAACCGACGGCTTAACGTGCTCTCCGAAGCACGGAGCAGGCGATAATTGTCAATCAATACGCACATAATTTCGAAAAGTCATATAACTTTCGAAAGTCAGAGGTGCGCGACGTGGGTTCGAACCCGAGACCCTCTGCATTGCAGTCTGTTGGTCTCCCCACTGAGCTATCGTTGCTTGCAAGTTGTTGCAACAATATAAGTATATTAATAACCACAACTAATATTATGAATGGGAGTCAGTGAAGGTATAAATAAACAAGTTCGCACAGATATTATCTATAAGTGTACTTTACACGTCACTGTTAAAAAGTGGCTATAAGATTGTTGTCAGTTCTTCTCATTGGTTCTACGGCTTTGCTTCGCTGAACATGACAACACTTTAAAAAGTGTAACTGATGTTCATATATGTACTTCGTGACCTATATGATTTAAGTAACATATTTTTGTTATTTTCATGTAATTAATATAATACTAAATAAAAAATAAATATGATATTATTTGCATAAGATAAAGTGCTTTCTCTATTCCCTCATTCTCCTAAGAACGGCACTTCCCCACGAGCGGATAAAATTACTCCGGGTTGGTTGAAGGACTCTGCAATCAAGAAAATCAGGATACTCTCTGGGTAAGCAGTTGACATACCTGATGTCGTCATCGAAGTAGTACTTGGAAGGTTTGTCTCCTCCGCTCCGGTAGCGCTGACGGACCAACCAATAGTGCTACTGAAGGAGCTCAGCCCTACAAATAGTGCTACTGGGGATGCCTGTAGCGCTGGGGCACCCCCGTGTCCTATGGAGCCAGTGGTAAGCACTCGACGTACGTAACATCCTCATTGAAGTAATTCGCTCGTTTGTGTTGCCTCTCCTTCGGTTCTGCGTGTGACCTATTGACAGTGCTATTGGAGGGACTCAGCCCTGCAGATCGTACTATTGGAGGGACTCAGCCCTGCAGATCGCACTATTGGAGGGACTCAGCCCTGCAGATCGCACTATTGGAGGGACTCAGCCCTGCAGATCGCACTATTGGAGGGACTCAGCCCTGCAGATCGTACTATTGGAGGGACTCAGCCCTGCAGATCGTACTATTGGAGGGACTCAGCCCTGCAGATCGTACTATTGGAGGGACTCAGCCCTGCAGATCGCACTATTGGAGGGACTCAGCCCTGCAGATCGCACTATTGGAGGGACTCAGCCCTGCAGATCGTACTATTGGAGGGACTCAGCCCTGCAGATCGTACTATTGGAGGGACTCAGCCCTGCAGATCGCACTATTGGAGGGACTCAGCCCTGCAGATCGTACTATTGGAGGGACTCAGCCCTGCAGATCGCACTATTGGAGGGACTCAGCCCTGCAGATCGTACTATTGGAGGGACTCAGCCCTGCAGATCGTACTATTGGAGGGACTCAGCCCTGCAGATCGTACTATTGGAGGGACTCAGCCCTGCAGATCGCACTATTGGAGGGACTCAGCCCTGCAGATCGCACTATTGGAGGGACTCAGCCCTGCAGATCGTACTATTGGAGGGACTCAGCCCTGCAGATCGTACTATTGGAGGAACTCAGCCCTGCAGATCGTACTATTGGAGGAACTCAGCCCTGCAGATCGCACTATTGGAGGAACTCAGCCCTGCAGATCGTACTATTGGAGGAACTCAGCCCTGCAGATCGCACTATTGGAGGAACTCAGCCCTGCAGATCGTACTATTGGAGGAACTCAGCCCTGCAGATCGTACTATTGGAGGGACTCAGCCCTGCAGATCGTACTATTGGAGGGACTCAGCCCTGCAGATCGTACTATTGGAGGGACTCAGCCCTGCAGATCGTACTATTGGAGGGACTCAGCCCTGCAGATCGTACTATTGGAGGGACTCAGCCCTGCAGATCGTACTATTGGAGGGATTCAGCCCTACAGATCGTACTATTGGAGGGACTCAGCCCTGCAGATCGTACTATTGGGGAGCTTGGGCACCCTGAGGGTCTATGGCTAGTGGTAAAATTCGACATACCTGCCATCTTCATCGAAGTAGTACTTGGCACGTTTCTGTTCTCTCCCCTCCGGTTCCGCGTGTGAGCGCTTGCCTGCCTCCAGTACTGCGCTGACGGCTCGCTGGCTGAGTCCGGTGGCGGCGGCGGTGCGCCCCAGGATGTCGCCCAGAGAGCTCAGTGCGGGCGCGTCGCCGCTCCGCGCCTTCAACTCCTCGTACTCCTTTTGCAGGTACTTGTATACGCGCGCGATTATCACTGCGCCCTGGGGGGTGAAGACCGACAAAATATGAGTGTTGGAGAGGTGTTCTGTTCAGTTCAGATATTACTGGAAGACAGCGAGTATCGCAGGTCTTTAACTATATCCACCAAGGGCTGGGCAAATGTGTATCAGTCCACATTCTGCTATCTACAGTTGCTCTGCAGGTACTTGTACACGCGCGTGATTATCACCGCGCCCTGAGGGGGTGAGGTCCGTCAATATACGAGGGTTGGAGAGATCTTGTATTCAATTCAGTCGCATAGGACGACGAGTTCAGTAAAATCGGTTCGTACTACTACGATGGCTATATCCCTCAAGGGGAAAGCACAGATGTATTAAATCCACATCTCGCCTACGGTTGTTGTCCCACGTCGTTGGGGGAGCTAGTATTACTTAGACCCAGCACCCGTCTGATCGTCTAAACTAGGTTTTGGCTTACATAAATCGGTTCTAGTCGATGTCGAGAGTCGATAAAAAAGAAAGACAATACAATAGAGATGGGTCTCTATGTATACCTAGTATCTAGCTATCAATGTCATTTGTTTACGTAATAAGACAAGTATCAAATAGCCGGTCATGTGCGGGTCGGACTCGCGCACGAACAGCGCCATTTGTACAAGATATAACACGAGTATGTTACGAGCTCTACAATGGGCTATAGGGACTAACTATTAGCTATTACTATGTACATTCAAGTAAAGATTCACTTACCTCGGGTATCTTTAACGACTGGTCTGGCGCCGATGCACAATTAACCTGGAATAACGAATAAAGATATAAATTATTAAGACACTAATTTACGATTGTGAAAATAGCTCATTAAAATAAAAACACATGGAACAATTAGAAAATATTTATTTCAGTTTTTATACAGTACATATAGAACCACAAATAAGGTGCTTGTTGGTAAACTGTTACTTTGGTCTATGGTCACATATGACACCAGAGACAATACATACTTGGGCGTAGTCGCTCCTGTGCAGTTTCAAACACCTATTAGTTCGAGAAAGTTTAATCTATACACGTTTAATAAAGTTATGTCCTCCAGACCGAATTTCGGTCACGGCGCACCTTGGTTCCTGAACGTCTCAAAAACCGCATCTCTTGCCTGAAGAGATATAATAATATCAGCCCTGTATTAAACTGTCCCACTGCTGGGCACGGGCCTGTTCTCACACACAGTCCACCACGCTGGCCTAATGCGGGCTGGCAGACTTCTTCTTAACAGAAAATAACTTAAAAATTTGGACATACTTATATTGTTGAATATATGAGCTTTCAATTGAAATGTAATAATAGATTTAACGTATATATATATTTTTTTTATTTTTTTTATTGCCATTGTTGGCAGACGAGCAAGTGGCCCACCTGATGGAAAGTGGTAACCGCTGCTCATGGACTTCAGCAATGTCAGGACACAGCAAAGCCGCTGCCTACCGTGACAGAAGAACTCTCTTTAAACCTCGTTGGAAGAAGGACATATCATAGCGCTCGGGAAACACCGAAGCTGGCAGTTCATTCCAGAGCTTGTACGTACGTGGTAGAAATGATCGCTGAGAGCGTCCGTCTTGGATTTGAACGCTTCCAGGTGATATGGATGAACCCTGCTTCGGTGTCGAGTGTTTATATATTACAAAAAGATAATAAAATTCTGAAATAATAAGTATTTAAAAAGTCAACCATTGTTTTTTTATTATTAACCTGCGACTTCGTCCGCGTAGATTTCAACTAAAAAGTGTTTGTCTCCGCGGAACCTATTTTTTTTCTAAAATCAAAGTAGCCTAAGTTACTACTTATAACATCAGCTATCTACCAGTGACAATCCCGTCAAAATCGGTTCAGCCGTTTCGGAGATTAGCCGGAACAAACAGACAGACAGACAAAAATTTAAAAATATATGTTTTCGTATATGTTCTTTATATACTTTCATATGCGTTAAATAAAAAGCTGTTATTTTGACATTACAAACAGACACTTCAATTTGATTTATTTGTATAGATCAGAGCGTAGTATATTATTTATTGTATTATTCACTTTCGGGAAGATCTAAGAGCATTTTGGCTTCATCAAACAATTCCTTACCTGCAGTCATGGCTGGTGTTCTTATGCTTCAAAATATATGGAGCTGATGTAAATAATAATTAATATAGAACATTTTTTTAGTTGCTGAACGAGAACATTTCCTAGAATGGTGCAGGCGGTATCTTCGGTAATCTTCGTTCCGGGCCTCTTGTGCAACTTCTGATAATTGGCTTATTGGTAAAATTGCGAAATGCCTAATAACACTTTCCCCATGAATGAGGACTTTGTGGAGTGAGGATGGCATTTAGTACCAATTATAATTAGAATAGAAGGTTCATCTGACCTCTTCGCCAATTATTACATACATACATTTACGGTACGTAAATGTTGGACACACGCGTTATGTATGAATTCGAATCCATATTCTTCAACAAGTTCCATATTTTTTCGCTTTTTCGATTTCTCTGACGATTCTTAATAGGTCTTCGGAGGTCCACCACGTTCACCTGAAGAAGTTGAAGAAGTACTTACTTCAAAACATTTGTTACCTTGAATTCACCATCCAACCAAGTACTGTTATTTCTTTCAAAGCGTTATTTTTTCCTATATGCCTTTTGCCAACGTTCGTTAAATTTTGATACAACATTTTTCTGAAGGCGTGCTTTCACTATATCAGCTTTTTCTGATGATAATGTAAAAGTGTCCATCAAATATTTTTTTAAATTAGTTTTATTTTTAGCTGAATTTATAAAAAAGTCACACAACACCCTACGAGCACAAACAAATTCACTCATTGCGATAAATAATTGATTAAAATTTAATCAAACTCTACTAAATATTGCAAAGTTACTTTGTGAATGTTAGCCTATGAATGTTAACTTGAATATATATCATTTGAATTGATGTCCAGTGTGCAATATGTTTATGAATGTGGTTTCGTTATCGGTTATTATTGACGGCAAATATTTTTATCGCTTATCGCGCTTGACACTGGTGCCAATTATGTTGTCACAAAATTCTCTAAACTTAACTAAAAATCACAAAAATTTAGTTTAGTCCTCTCAAATGACATTTCGTATTCTGAAATCATAAAAGGTGACAGGACAAAAAAAATTTTTGTGATTTTTAGTTAAGTTTAGAGAATTTTGTGACAACAGAAATGGCACCACTATCGATATATCACTTCCAGTTTCTACCACAAAACTAACTGTTGTTTTTATCATGGTTTTAATTATCCTACGCTATGAATAAATATTATTTTATTGTGTTTATTTTGTGGAATCAGAAAATAATAGCATAGTAAAAATATTGAAAATTTACTTCGTCTCATATTTTTGTGTCTGACAATTAATAAAAGGGCAAAAAGAGCAAAAAAATGTATTTCTCTGGAACGTAAAGTAATAATATAGGTAATAATAATAATAATATACTCCTCTGGGACAGTCGTTATCTCATCATGAGACTAACGCGATATCGGAGGGCACAGTACACTAGCTTTTAAACTATCACCTTCGCCTTGTAATATAAACAAAAAATGTATCACCAGGTTAAGTAAAAGCGCACAAACCGCAGGGCAGCTTGTGACGAGCTGAATGTGAGTGGCGACACTGCGGTTCTGAATGCCTCAGAGAGTCGGTTAGGGCCTCGTCCCCGGCTTGCCGTTACTGGTTGGCTGGGGTGGAACTCCAAGAGCGCCCGTAGGACTCTCAACTCTAGCTTGCCTTGGTCGGCCGGTCAGAGGGAGGCCGCTAGAGCTACATGCTTGGGGGTGGAAGTGTCATTTTCAAGGGCATAACTACGGGGAAACACGCTCCGGGTCTCTGTTGTCACGAGACCCGTGATGGTGAAACCGGCGCCGCACCACTCGACACCCCTAGCCGCTCACACCGGTGTTGCCCTCTGCTGCTTTTAAGGCCTGTATGTCTATGGCGACTATTCGGGGGGCCAATCTAGTGAGTAGGCGATGTCACTGTCTGCCATTCCGACTTTGTACTGGGACAGTATATCAGGCAGACGCCGTTTTTTAGCTATAGTTTGCATTTTACCAAACCATCAAACACCCATCCTTATAGACCAGAATAATTAGATCCCATATGTAGCAATAGTCTCTTATGCCTGTCGCGGCTAGTGTCTCGGTAAGTGTCTCATCTCACTTTAAACTAAAACTCTCAAAGGGCCTCTGCATGTTGGACCCATGTCTCCGTGTAAGCCTCCCAAAGGGCCGGGTATTTTCCTAACATATCAGGGAAATACCCGTGAAAGAGAAACAAATAATAATATATTCTATCACATACACACAACACCATCTAGCCCAAACTAAGCAGAGCTTGTACTATGGGTACTAGACAATGGATAAATATACATATATACTTTTTTTTGATCAGCTGGCCATTCTAAAACAGGAAAGTTATGAATTTCAAGTGAAAATAATTTGTTTCAATATATTTCATAGATAATTAGATATAATTGTAAAATATCTATACAAATAAATAAAATTGAAGTGTCTGTTTGTAATGTCAAAATAACAGCTTTTTATTTAACGCATATGAAAGTATATAAAGAACATATACGAAAACATCAATTTTTAAAATTTTTGTCTTTCTGTCTGTCTGTTTGTTCTGGCTAATCTCCGAAACTGCTGAACCGATTTTGACGGGACTTTCACTGGCAGATAGCTGATCTTATAAGGAGTAAGGCTACTTTGATTTTAGAAAAAAAATTGGGTTCCGCGGAGACAAACACTTTTTAGTTAAAATCTACGCGGACGAAGTCGCAGGTAACAGCTAGTACTATATAAGAAATGTTATTATAACACACAACACTTACTTGTAGCTGTGGTAAAGCTGGTTTTATTCTTTTAAACCTTTCAGTCGTTACATACACATCTTCTTCACAAAAATGTCTGGAACATACCATGCTACCATTCGTCTTAAAATACTCGTCACATCTATCTCCTGTTATATCGCATGTGCAACTGAAATAAACAAATAGTATATTGAATTGTTAAAGACCTCAGTTTGCTTAGGGTCAACCCAGATTAAGCGACAAAATAGCGTACTCCTTTTCAAAAGGCCGGCAACGCACTTGTAACTCCTCTGGTGTTGCAGGTGTCCATGGGTGGCGGTAATCGCTTACCATCAGGCGATCCGTCTGCTCGTTTGCCAACTAATGCATAAAAATAAAAATAAAAAATACACGAGCATACTCAAACATGTTCTTTGCTGCTATTCACACCTAGCGTAAAACATACACGTCTGCTCAAACAGTCTACGATTCGAATATGTCTACGTATGTTCGAGCATTCTCACGAATATACATGCGGGTGCTTGTAGGTCGCGCATTAAGTCTGTGGAGGAACGTGGTCTGATGTCCCTCCAACATAAAGGGAGGATCCTTCGACCACACTAGGTGATTGTGTCTGGTGGGCCGCCGCCCAAGTGTTGATGTCGGGAACTTGTATATATAATTAGTCGATGTGTAAACTTCCCTTGCGTGATTCAGGTTTCCATGGCGAGCGAGATTATAGGCACTTATTATATGCAGAGCCATCTGTAGACTATCGTCGAAAGTTTTTCGTCGATGTGAGGTCGCCACAGCATTGTTAACCCGCTCGGTTCGTTTAGGATCAACTCAGATTAAGCGAAAAATTTGAGCAAATAAGAAAAAAGCATATTCCAGCGGGTCATTAAGTCAGTATGAATAAACAATTTCTCGTCATCAATTATTTTAAAAATGTTTCGGTCACTCTATATGTACTGTCCTGCCACGCGGTGTCTGAACGCGCGGAGGGCCTCTGTCGGTCGACGCCGCGGACGAACATGCTCTCGCACGTTTGAAAGTGCTCGCACACTCGCGAAGAGGATGTTCGAATGCACGTTGTACAATGGACTAGATTATAATTCGTGTATAAGATTATGAGCTCTATTTTAATGGGATAAGGTTCATATTTTATTCACATGTTAATAGTATTCGATGGGTCTAATGGGATTGTCATATCCAAACCCTGAAGACTTCAGGCTTCTCCCTCTGAATTGTACACTGCGGCTAATGCAGTACATTCATAAGGAGATAACTAAGGGATAAATCTTGGGGCTGACACAAAAGATCCCACTGGGTCGAAGTGTCGCCGGTCTGTACTGACTGGCCCCCACACACAAGATAACATAAGATAATAGTACTCAAGCATTTCTCTGCTCTCTCTGAGTTTACTTAAGCGTCATACGGCGCCGGCGCGTGGAATACATTACATATACACTATTTTATAAACAATGTCCTTGGAACTACTTAGAAAAAAGTCAGACTAGTTCCATTAAACAAAATAATGGTGAGAATTATGTCCTAATAAGGCTCTCATATTTACCTTGAGGTATGTGGAATTTCAGCCGATTCTTGTAAGTTACAGGTACAATATGATATATCAAAATCAGTTTGAGTATATCTTGATGTACCAGCCGTGTCTTCCAGTTGCCGTAGAAATAATGTGGGTACTGCATCTCTTCTGAGATATTTCTTAGGACAGTCTGAGTCTGTAAAATGGAGTTCACACACAAAATAGCTTGTGTGAAGTATATTTACACCTTTACTTTCCAAGTCCATCCGACCTACGGCTTTGAGCCAATATCTGCATCTAAAAAGGAAGATTCTATTGAATTCTTTTTATCTCTGCTTCACCCAATGGTTGACTGGTACATAATGCTTGTGGCATTAAGTCCGCCGATGTACTATTTTGTGCATGAAGTTTTAACTAAATAAATAAAAGTCTATGGTTAACTCCTGTTGCAGATAGGGTTACCAGATTACATTTTAAATTTTGCAGGTCAATAGCAGTAACAAATGGAATAGTGCAGGAATCAAAGGTTTTAAGTGCTATCAAACTCCTCAAGTCTAATTGCAATTTTATAGTCTATTGCCAATAAAAATACTGGTTAATTTTGCATACTCTTGTTGGTACCAATTGGTTCCTGCAAGGATTTGGTTTAAGGGTTGGGAGAGGTAGAACCAATTGACCATCCTCCAGCTGTTAATATAAAGGATTCAAGGTTTTTCTTCTGTCAGAATCAAAACAACAACACTGAGGACATTGGCAGAGTGGCTTAAACTACCATATATTTTACAGAGTTAGATTTTTTTGCCCAAATGCTTATATAGATCTATGTAAATTTTATTGTATACCACTTCAGATATGTAGCATAACCTCATCACAAAGTTAATTTACATTTATTCAATTTTAAAGGGATAATATTATAATATCAGCTGTGTTTATTAACTATCCCTCTGCTGAGCCTAGGCCTCTCCTCAGTATGAGGATCAGGCCATTTTTACTCCCACTGGCCTTGTGAACTACACATATCTTGAACAAAACTATATAGAACTCTTATACATACAGATTTCTTGACATGTCTATTTTCACAATTAAATATATCTTCGAAAAGCCAGATGTGCGTGCCTTGGGATCGAACTTAAGATCTCTCATGGCAGTGCAATAGTTTACCACTAGGCTAACGCTACTTCATGCTAATTTAAAAAATATATTGTATGGAATACAAATCACTACACAATGTCATATCGACTACACTGTCCTATCAGAAACCGAATATCCTGCTGAATAGAGTAGAATAACTTAACGACATAGTTTTATTAAACTTAGTATTAAAAATGAAGCACTAAAATCATGTTTTACCTTCTTTCATCGCCTGGAAAACGGTAAAATCTTCTATTCTTATTTGTTTTCGTATTTTCTAAGCATCCATCCACAGAACAATAACGAACCATTTTGATTTATAATTAAATAATGTTACTGTTGCAAATTTCAATAACGCTAAACCCAAACAACAACAATAGACCGCCTAAATAAAATAAAATAATAAACACAAATTAAACTCAACACAAATACGAAGTCCCATTTGACAGTTCTGACAGATGACAATTGAACAGTAGTAGTGAAGTGATATTTTTATCGACACGTCACAATATGTCGATATCGATATACTAATACACTACAAACATTTTATACAGGTTACCTCGGACCAAGTATCACACAGAACAGGTTACTATTATTATAGATCTTTTCAAGACCACAATTATTTTCATAAGCAGTTTTCTTATCGCTTGATACTTTGTAATTAAATATAGCTTAATGCGATTCCAAGTTTTAGTTCTCGTAGTATCGTGAAATTACTAAGCGCACTCCCTAAATTGAGGTTATCAAAAGCGATTAGATCGCAGGGTGTAACGTTCATTGGCTATATCAAATTTGAACAGGAACAACTTGATCGCTGATACTAACCAGTATGCGTGAAAGTTTGTGAAAATGTTTGATAGGCAATGACGCATAAGGGGTTTAACTTATTTAGCTGAAACTTTGACATAGATAATCCAAATCCTGGGACCATGTGGAACACTTAGGGTTTTAAATCTTCGCTGACGAAGTCGCGGGTAAATGTAGGTCTTAAACAAAAGAGCATAACATTCGTTTAATTGTACTTTATTTATCACAACTTTTTTACATCTGTAATATAATAAATTATTTTATGTACAACTGGACACAGATTAAGCATTAATATGTATATACATACATACAAACATAGATACACGCCTCCTTCCCTAAAGAGGAGACAGAGGTATACACCCACATTTCTCCACGTATGACTTCCACATCAGGACAGCTAACCTTTTTCCTCTTATTTAACCTATTAAGTCAAGTATACATTTTTAATTGTCTGGTAATTTAAGACTTGACACATTAAAGTCCACATTCCGATTATCAAAAATCAAAATATATTTATCTATCTATACTAATATAAAAAAGCTAAATTTATTGTTTGTTTTATGTTTGAATGCGCTAATCTCTGGACCTTACTAGTCGGCTTTGAAAAATATTTCTGCATGTAACAGCTTAATTTCTGAGGAAGGTTATAGTCAATATAACATCACGTTAAGAGCTACAGGAGCGGAACAGTAATTATAAATGTAGAGGCACTGCGGCGGACAGTTAGTTATAAAATATAGAGCGATTTACATAAGTCAACGAGCTCATTAAACGATCTTGAAATACGACTACACTTTATTGTTACAGGGTGTATTGACAATAGATATATTCAATTAATCAAGGAGTCAATTATCAAACTTCTTTTCAAAATAGCTTTCGTGAATTTATCTTTTATTAAAGATAACTCCTGTTCTAGGGACCAAGTACTGTACCACGGAGTACTTTACAAACACAAAGTTCACCCAGATTATGATGAATTTTTTGTGAATCACAATTATGTTTCTGTGTCGGTTTTGAACCTACAACACCGGATGCGGCAGCAACAGTGACGCTTGGCCGCTACGCCATCCGTGCAATCAAAACTTGTATGTTGTCATATTATTGTGCACTCTTATGTGAATGGTGATTCAGCTTTGATTGTCACGTATGTTGCGATATTTTGTGTCACGTCATAGTGTGTCGCGATGTCGCTTGTAGTATTGTCACTCAATATGTCAACCATCTCCATGCTGTAACAAATATGAAATAAAAATTTAATTACATTCGTAATATCATGCCTATATATACATAGACATATATTTATTGCATAAAACTGTGTATACAATGGTGTTACATAATATTAGAATCAACAGTTACCCATGCGGGTATTGCAACTTTACATTTGCTATTTCTAGTAGGTATACATCAAGAAATACTTAAATACTACACATATTATTTATTATCAAAAAAAACCCTTTGACTATAGAAGGCATTATTAATAAGCCACTTTTTTAATGCATTTTTAAACATATTGCTATTTAATTGTTTTATTTATACCCCTTAGGGTGTGTGCCAGCCACATTTTGTCAGCTGCGCTTTTAGGTCCCAAGTACCTATTAGTGGACGAGCCTATTATCGCTCAGTAAAGCCAATAATACTTAGCCCGGCATTCCCGATACCACATGCACGGCAGTCGCATTTACTATTGCCTAATAATCCTAACTAATATTATAAAAGCGAAAATGAGTTTGTTTGTTTGTTACCTTTTCACGCCTAAACCACTGAACCAATCATCCTGAAATTTTGCATATACGTTGACAGGTGTACAGAAACGGACATGGGCTACCTTTCATCCCGAAAAAAATTACTATTTCCGAGGAAAACAATAATAACGTTCTTATGATAATAGATGGCGCCACGTGTCTTTCGAATCATGATTGAATTATATTATTACAAGCAGAGTACAACCCGAATTGATAGTCAAATTCTAAATTAACGCGAGCAAAACCGCGTGCAAAAGCTAATATCAATATAATTCATACTGATATAATCAACCTAATGAAAAGATTTATTTTCTGACGCTTGTCATTGTATCCTCGATCAAAAAATTCTGAGTAGCAGCGCGATATTTGGAACTGTGCTCGGTAGGCAGCAATAGACATCACAACAATAGATAGATCCTATATAACCTGAAACCGTAGTTGGCGAAATGTGTATGTAATACACGTATTCCTACCCTTTCGAGGATATACGCGTGAGACTAATGGTCAGTCCCACAATTAACAAGTAAAAGTTATCGGAAAAATAAATTGCATGCTGTTTCACTCTTGTTAGGTTAAAGAAAGAGATAGTGAGACTTTTATCTTATAGATAAATGCTAATTGGAGCTGGTGGGACAAGTTCTACGACATGTATAAATTACATATGCTATAAGTACCTACTTATAATCATCATTAGTAGGTTTTGTCTTCACCGCGAAATGTGATGCATTAGACACGTGATGAGCAGAGGGACTGCATCTGCAAATAATTATGATAACGTTATTATTTTACCATTTTTAAAAGGCGGTGTCGAATATAGGCTGGTTGTGAATTCGATGTCCATTGAACGTGTACCCACTCCTAGTACAAACATTGAGTATAACTGAAAGAGTCATTAGTAGGGTACTTGGGTTGATCACCATAAAGAAACATCCGAATATATTTTGAAGTATGAGGAAATTGCCAGAGTTGGTAGGGAGAACATGGAACATGTTCTCTCACTAACTAATAACAATCTTTGCGGTAAGTGCTTACAGGCTACACCTTATAATAACCTGTCAGCTGTTTGTGATTTGGATTCAGTAAACAGTGGTACCACCTCCTTTTCTGATCATGAAAATATGGCTGTGTCTTCTTCTTCTTTGATGAATAACATTAACAAAAATATATTCATGTTTTCTGACCAAATAGGAGTAGGTTTTAGTGGACTAATTAATTCTCATACAGAGACGCCTTGCATAAATATTTGTTCCCCTGGGGCTAGGTTAGGTTCTATAATTGATAAGTTAAAAACTACAAAATTAAATGCAGAATCAACAGTAATATTTATTTATGGTGACAGCTTATCTGTCACTAAAAAAGAGGCAATCCATTTGACAGAGGTAATAGAATCATTACATTATAAAGTAGGGTGTAACTTTATTCTTTGTGCATTACCATATTCCTATGTACTAACAAATGAACAAAATAGGAATATTGAAAAACTTAATTTACTTTTTTATAACAGTACATGTTACAACAATTATAGTTTATTTTTTGACACTAATAAGTTTATTAGTAAATTTTTATTGACTAAAGATACAATGTATCTATCTTCTTTTTATAAAAAGCAACTTGCTAAATTATTAGCATTTAATATAATATGTAGCGACTCAGGTACCAGTAGGGTAATTAAGGTTTTAGGACATAGTAGTATTTCTACTACAAATTCAAATATTGACACTTCTAGTAGTTTAAACTGTTAGATGAGACAAAGGATAGGCATACACACAGTATTAGACTAATTCATCAGAATATTCAGGGTCTATCCGGCAAGGAGTTAGAATTAGATTTATTTTTTAAACAACATAATATTCAAATATGTTGCATAACAGAACATTGGTTAAGAACTAATCAATTAATATTTAATAACGAATATTATTCAATTGTAAGTGCGTTTGTAAGAAAGAATTCTATACATGGTGGCTCTCTAATATATGTATGTAACAATCTAAAATGTAAAGAACGTAAAGATATAGTAAATCTTTCTATCGAGCGCACTGTTGAACTATCCTGTGTGGAATTAGAGCAACATGTCATAGTTTGTGTATACCGACCACCGCAAAGTGATTTTAGTGTATTTGAAACCGTAATAGAGGATATTTTAAAACGCTTGAGTTCTAGTAATAGGCATATAGTAGTGTGTGGTGATTTTAATGTTAATTTACTTGAGCAGTCAGCTGTCTCTTTAAGACTTATTAGTTTATTTAGATCATTTAATTTACAGCATTTATTTTCTGAACCCACTAGGATCACTTCACATTCTGCTACCTGCTTAGATAATGTATTTTGCGACTGCCAATTTCTAAATAGGGCCATATTGAGTGAACTTACATCTGACCACTGTGGGCAAAAGGTAGTATTTCCTGTGAGTACAATTCATAAAGAGAATAAGGTCACATGTAGACCGATGACATCTAATCGCTTAAAGGAATTTAATGATAACATAAGTCTCAAAGTTGTCAATATGGACCTTTCTCTGGATAATCCAGACGAACTATATGAGTCTTTACTTAACATAATTACTTTAGAATATAATAATATTTTTAAATGTAAGACCTTTAGTCAGAATAATAGGATTAAGTTTTGTGACTGGGCAACATCTGGGATATATAAAAGTAGAGCAAAGCTATATGAATTATATGGTATGAAACAATACAATTTCGATCCAAATTTTATTCAATATGTTAAAAATTATTCAAAATTATTTAAAAAGACTTGTGCCACTGCCAAGTCCCTTTACCTAAAAACTAAAATTCAAAAATCTAATAATAAAATTAAAACTACATGGAACATTATTAACAATGAAACAGGTCGCAGCAAGGTGCGTGATAATAAATTTGAACTGAATATAAATAATAGCGTAATTTCAAATAATTTGGAAGTAGCCGATACATTCAATAACTACTTCGCAAAAATACCTTTAAACATAACTAGTACCCTTAGGTCTTGCCCAGCTCGAGCAGAATACTTAGTTAGGTGCAACGTGGAAGAGTGCAAGATACTATTTAGTTTTGAGCGTGTACATCCGTATGATATAATTAAAGTATTTAAGTCGCTTAATTCAAAAAAATCAGCTGACTTCTGGGGTATTTCGGTAAAATTAGTTGAAAGTATTATTGTTAATATAGCGCCACACCTAGCCGCAATATTCAACGGATGCATTGATGTGGGCATTTTTCCAAACTTAATGAAATGTAGTAAAATAATACCTTTATTTAAAAATGGTTGCAAAAGTGACCCCAGTAATTTTAGGCCGATTTCAATATTACCTGCTATTAGTAAAATATTTGAGAAGATTATATTACAGCAATTAGAGAGCCACTTCAGTGTAAACAATTTATTTCATGCAGATCAATATGGTTTTAGGAAGGGCCGTTCTACGATAGATGCGGGTGTTACGCTTTTAAAACATATATTCAGTGCCTGGGAGAATTCGCATGATGTCATTGGCGTATTCTGTGATCTCTCTAAAGCCTTTGACTGCGTTGACCATCAAACGCTGTTGCGAAAACTCAGGCATTATGGCATCCGAGATACTGCACTTGACCTAGTTGATTCCTACCTAAGCGATAGACTACAACACGTTGATATCAACGGAAGTAGATCTTCTGGATTACCAGTCACAATGGGCGTGCCACAGGGCTCGATTTTGGGACCCTTTCTGTTTTTAGTGTACGTAAATGATTTGCCGTTCTTTGTTCAGCATTTGTGTGACATTGTTTTATTCGCGGATGACACATCCCTTATTTTTAAGGTAGACCGAAAAGCACCAAATATACGTGCTGTTAATGATTCACTCGCGGAAGTCCTGGACTGGTTTACGGCGAATAATTTACTACTTAACTCTACAAAAACTAAATGTATCAAGTTTACATTGCCAAACGTAAAGAGTCCTAACGTGAATATAATTTTAAATGATGAAATTATTACTTTAGTTCAATCAACAGTCTTTTTAGGATTAACTTTAGATCATAAAGTTCAGTGGGGCGCTCAAATATCGTGTCTTGTAGGGAAACTTAGCTCAGCCGCATACGCAATTCGGAAAATAAGACAGCTTACTGATATAGATACTGCAAGACTAGTATATTTCAGTTACTTTCATAGTGTCATGTCCTACGGTATATTATTGTGGGGCAAGGCAGCTGATATTGAGACAATTTTTATTCTTCAAAAGCGTGCAGTACGTAGCATTTATAATTTAGGACCACGAGTTTCCCTGAAAGATCGATTTAAAGAAATTGGCATACTTACTGTTGCGTCGCAATATATATTTGCTAACATTATGTTTATTAAACATAACATTTACTTATATAATAAGAATAGTGATATCCATAACGTAAACACTAGAAATAAGCATAAGTTAGTAGGCCCATATCATCGTTTACATAAAGTTCACAATACATTTGCGGGACTCGGTATACGTTTTTTTAATAAATTACCTATTACTATAATTAATTTACCATTGTTTAAATTTAAAAACGCCGTTAAAAAACAACTTATTCGGAAGGGTTATTATTCAGTCAACGACTACTTAAATGACAAAAACTCATGGAGCTAGTTGCTTGTTGCATACAGGATTCAAAGATCTGTATTACTTATAAGTCAATTTAAGCCTTTGCATAGTCACAAAGTGTAAGTGTATGCGCCATCATGCCATCTTACTGTCTATTTTAGATTTATATTAAATAATATATCTTAGCTCAAATTATTTCCTCTCTATAATATTATTAAGTTATTATTGTTATTATCTTTAGTTTTTTATAGTCAGTAGTATATGGCATAATGGCTGTAACACCTTGTTAATCTGAGTTGTAAAATACTGAAATTATATTTAACTGGCGATTTAAAAGAGTGGCCGTGAGTTTCTTGCAGGTTTCTTCTCATAGGCTCTACCCTTTGCCTGAACCTAGCAACTAACCTAAATGTAGCTTCAGTAACTTAGTAAACTCACTAACCTATATACTTTGACGTTCATAAGTGTTACTTTGTGACCTAAATGAATAAATGATTTTTGACTTTGACTTTGACTTTACTAGAATTCACCAAATGACGTTTCATCGATATCTTTTCAACAAAGATTTACTTCATTAGGGTCAATACCTTGAACGCTTATTACATCAATGGATATCACCTCGAGAGTACTCTCAAACGCTTAGTTCATCTATGGGATTTTCTATCGACGGTACTTTCGTAGTCTCCCCGCGACCATGGCTGCTGAAAAGCGTATACCGTATTTCTGTTGGGAAATTCGAAGCATGGAAACTGGAATTGTGCTCGATAGACGTCAAAAGTCTTGCCCCATGTTTTATAGGTAGTAGAGCCAAGCTGGTTACAGCAGGAATGGGCCGGCTCGACCGGGGAAGTACTACCCTCTCACAGAAAATCGACGTGAAACAACAGTGTTTCACTGCTGAGTTTCGTTCGGTGAATGGGAGCGCCGGAGGCCTAAGCATGAGGTGACGATTCTCGCAGCTTATGAGGGACCTGCAGAGTATCCGTAGAGTCATTGTGTGGGTGGCGCGAGTCGACCCGGCGGCCAGGGAGAGCCGTAGAAACGGTGCTCTGCTGGCCGCCCGCGGTATAGTCCAGAGGCCCAACCGAGTCTAACCAACTAGGTTGGCTGCCTTATCATGCCGCGCATAATCTCGAGGTGGCTCGTCGTGCCAGATGGTGACCCGAGGGTGGGTCCCGGCGACCACTTTCGGGAGGGTACGGGGGTCCTTCCGTCCGTCGGATCGGCTATCGCCATACCATACAGTTATATGACAAAACTTGCTCTGCGCCTTGCCCCACTTTGCTGCGAGAATAGCCGCCTAATTTTTTTTTTACATTTCCCCTTCCTTTCACTCTATGGCAGTACGAACAAAGCATTGTCGTTCAACAGCAGCCAATCGCCGTAACCCCACTGCTGCTTCCTGTGTCGTGGAGTTTATTAACATCAGAGGACTGCACGCTAACCTTAATGCCGTCCATCACCACCTGGAGACGGCTCGGCCGGCAATGATTTTTCTAACGGAGACATAAATACGCCGTCCTGCAGACACGAACTACCTGCAATATCCCGGCTACGTGCTAGAGGAGTGTTTCCTCGCGAAAGCCGGGGTATGCTTGTTTGTTAGGGCGGATATTTGCTGTCTCCGTCTACAATGCCTAGACGACCCTTCCTTCTCTGTCCTTTGGGTACACGTAGATCATGGCTCTTTCAGCCAAATCTACATGTGCCTCTACCGATCCCATTCAGGAGACGCTGAGACAACTCGACTCTTCAATTACCTGAGTCAGGCGTCAGACGACACGCAGGAGCGGTTTCCGAACGCTGAGTTGGTGTTCTTGGGAGATTTCAATGCCCACCATGAGACCTGGTTGGGTTCTCCCAAAACAGACCACGCGGGACGAACTGCCCATGCGTTCGCTCTCACGCATGACCTGTCGCAACTGGTACTCCAGCCCACCCGGATACCAGACATTGCAGGTCAGGCGCCCTCTCTGCTCGATCTGCTGCTGACGAGTAACCCGAACCGGTACAGTGTGTCGATTCGTGCTCCTCTGGGCACCTCAGACCACTTTCTGGTTTGTGCCACAGCTGTTGTTGTTACGCCCCCACGACCCGAGGAGGCAAGACGACGACTGTGGCACTACTCGTCAGCAGACTGGGATGGAATGCGGGAGTACTTCGCATCCATCCCTTGGGCTCAACGCTGCTTTGAGAACAGGGATCCATCAGAGAGCGCTACTGCTGTCGCTGGTGAAATCATCCTGGGTATGGAATATTATATTCCATACAGTGATGTCACGAGCGGCGGCAGGAAAAGGCCCTGGTTCGGTCGTAAATGCGCTGATGCTGTTGAACGCAAACAGACAGCGTACCGCGCTTGGACCAGGGCTCGCACTCTCCACGACCCTAACGTGGATCACCTGAAGGCAGCGTTCAACCAAGCCACAAAGGTCTGCAAGAGGGCATACTTAAGAGCGGATGCCCAGCGCGTCGCACGGTTAGGCCAAGAACTCATGGCGCATCCTACGGGCAGTCGTAGCTATTGGCGCCTGGCTAAAGCCGTGCAGTCCAACTTCTGCCAGACCTTGCTGCCCCCTCTGAGATATCCGAATGGATCACTGGCTCATCGGCCGCAGGAGAAAGCAGATCTGCTTGCAAATCTCTTTGCGGCCAACTCCCGAATCGATGACTGCAGTTCGCAGCCGCCTAACATTGCCAACTGCGGCTACACCATGCCTGATATATGTATCAGGCAACGAACCGTTCGTGCGATACTGCAGTCTCTCGATGTTCGGAAAGCCAGTGGACCTGACGGCATTGTGCCTGAGGCTTGGAAGGAGGCGAACGTTCAACCGATTCCCGAAAAGGGGGACCGTTCCGAGCCAAGCAACTATCGACCCATAGCTATCACCTCGGTGCTCTCCAAGGTGTTCGAGCGGATTATAAACACCCAAATTGTCCGCTACCTGGAGGATCAATCGTTGATCAATGATCGCCAATACGGCTTTCGGTCTAAACGATCAACGGGTGATCTTCTAGCGTTCGTCACGCACCTCTGGGGTGAGGCTATGGACAAGCACGGCGAGTCTTTGGCTATCAGCCTTGACATAGCCAAAGCTTTCGACAGAGTCTGGCACCGGTCTCTTCTTTCCAAGCTTCCGGCCTATGGCTTGCCCCCTCAACTGTGCACCTGGATTGCAAGTTTCCTGCAGAAGCGTCGTATTCGGGTCCTTTGCGACGGTCGCGCTTCCAAATTTAGGCAGGTCAATGCAGCAGTGCCTCAGGGTTCTGTCTTATCCCCTACGCTCTTTCTTCTGCATATCAATGATATGTTGAATCTCGGCAACATACATTGTTATGCGGACGACAGTACATGGGCGATATCTCGGACATCCTGGGGCCAAACAGGCTGAGGTTGAGGCGAAAAGGCAGAATCTTGTCGTTGAACTTGACCAGACCTTGGACCACCTCTATGAATGGGGTGCCAAGAACTTGGTCGAGTTCAACGCCAAGAAGACCCAGGCATGCGCGTTCTCAACAAAAAAGCCTCCGTTCCTTCCCCTCCCTTCTCTGAAGAACGCTCCACTGGAGATACGTGACAGCCTCTCCATCTAAGGTATGGATCTATGCCGCTCCCTTAATCAGAAAACCTATATCGAGAGCGTCATTAAGCAAGCTTCGCGAAAACTCGGGGTTCTGAACAGGGTGAGGCGGTTCTTTACGCCTGGGCAACTGTGCCTATTGTATAAGGCACAAGTGCGCCATTGCGTGGAGTACTGTTCTCATCTTTGGGATGGCTCCGCGCAGTACTTGCTGGACGCTCTCGACCGGTTACAGCGGCGGGCTGTCCGTATCATCGGAGATCCAGAGGTCACGAGTTCACTGGCACCTCTGCAACTCCGTAGGGACATTGCCTCATTAGCATGTTTCTACAGAATATACCACGGGGAGTGCTCTGAAGAGTTATTCCACCTTATCCCGCCCTCCCCTTTCCTATCCAGAACAACGCGTGCTGGGCTCAGATGCCATCCTTACACGGTAGAGTCGATTAGAGCGCGTACCAAAAAGTTTGGGTCCTCATACCTCTGCCGAACGACCAAGGCATGGAATTCTCTGCCAAGGCACGTGTTTCCTTCTTTCTTCAATCCTGGGTTCTTTAAGCGGGGCGTGAAAAAGCATCTTCTCAGGCCGGCAAAGTAGAGACCTCAACATCGCCTCGGCTACTGTGAGGGCGATGTGGAGGCCACTGCTGTTAGACCACACGACTGCTTACCATCAGGTGGAATGTGGTCATTTTGACGAGCAAACATAATAAGAAAAAAAAAAGAAAAACATGGGTACATAACTAGCGAAATGTAGGTGTTATACACCTCTACTTATCCCTTCGGAGCAAGTATATCTAAGTGACACTTGTAGAGCTGTGAAGATACTTACTGTAAGTATTCAACGTCTTGAGGTTCAGTCTTCACCTCGGGAGGGTGCGTGGTAAGCTCCACGTGCCGGATGTCAGCTAATGTGTCAAAAGCGTAGCTGATCCTACAACAATATTGCATTATTAGCAAGTGAAATCACAGCAGATCCAAGCGGTACAGAGAGATGGAAGTAGAGTGAGGAGGTCTTTTCCCAGAAGTGGGACTTAAAGGGCTTATAAAAAAATCATAGATGCGCCACAAGAAGTGAAGTCGTGTCCCACTTACTCGTATTTGTCTTTGTCTATTTCCAGTTTTAGCCTTTCCATCTCACAGTGTTCAAACTCTTCTTGTCTGTGGAAGTAAACTCTATGTTAATATATGGTTTAACTGAGACTTGTAAATTGTTCTATTATTTCTATTATTATCATTCGTTATTTATAACGAATGAGAAATTATTCAGGTTTACTGCACGGACAATGCTGTGGTATAAGTGGACGTCTTGGCACTTGCAAGGTGCTGCGTGATTGAAATATAAACGCAAAATTATCGGCGAAACCGATGAGCCACTTTTGAACCTTCGTACTGATTGGAAGTAAAATCATGTGTCTGAGGAATTTAACAAACATTTAAACAAAGAACACTCAGACCAGTTGCAACAATTTTGTGGCATACACAATTTTTTTATTTTGTGTGGAGATCGAAACCTTATCATATAGCACATTTTACCGAGGCAATTACTTAAAACACTGCGCCCCATATACTGTCTATTATAAAATAGTTAATCAATGTCAATTAATGAATTTGATTTAGTTAAGAATCGAATAACTCGATATTTTATCTATAAGCGCACATCACTAGTTTTCTTTTTTTTAATTAAAGGCTTAAGGATTAAGCCTAAAGTTCCAGCCTCCTTGGAGATCTTCAAAAACACACAACAACGAATATCGACAAAGGATGATATAAATAATTTTCTCGGTTAGGAGTTTCAACTCCCAAGACTCAGAAAGCCGACAACGACAGGGCGACACTTCGCTCTACGCTATAATATATATGCCATCGCAGTTACTATAATAAGAATCAATATCTTTGGTAAGAGTACTAACCCATCTGTGTCAGGATCTTTGATACTCGGCACTTCTTTAATCAAGCTGTGGACAGAAGAATTAGTGTTACATACAACTATAATATCTATAACCAAATAGGTATTTAAATCACTGGGTCATATTTTTGTAAATCCTGCAGATAGTTTCAGAGCGAGTGCATTTAAAGAAATAAAATAAACTATGTACAGCTTTATTATTCTCTTATTTTGCAACCATCTTGTTTATTTTTTCTCTTCAACTAACTCACTGAACACTGAAGAATATTTAATCTGTACAGAATGTGACAACTCTGTGCAAGCAACTGATGGAATATATAAAGATATAATAATATAGCTATCTGAATGTTTTTCTTCCATTAATATTTTCTTTGTAACTTTACTTAATATCAGCCCTGTATTAAACTTTCCCACTGCTAGGCACGGGCCTCTTCTCAGAGTGAAAAAGCTTAGGGCTTAACACATGCTGGCCTAGTGCAAGTTGCCAGACTTTACATATCTTCAAGAGTATTATGGTGAACTCTCAGACATGCGGGTTTCCTAACAATGTTTTCCTTAACCGTTAAAGCAAATGCATATAACTTTGAAAGGCCAGATATTGGGACCTCTGCATGACAGCCAACAGTGTACCAAAAGGGTATCACTGCTTATTTACTAGGCTATTCCTACTTTGCTTATACTGGATCCAAATGGCCTCAATGACTTTATGTGCAACTAGCTGTTAGCTGCGACTTCGTCCGCGTAGATTTTAACTAAAAAGTGTTTGTCTCCATGGAACCCTATTTTTTTTTCTAAAATCAAAGTAGCCTATGTTACTCCTTATAACATTAGCTATCTGCCAGTGAAAGCCCCGTCAAAATCGGTTCAGCCGTTTCGGAGATTACCCGGAACAAACAGACAGCCAAAAATTTAAAAAATATATGTTTTCGTATAGGTACCTTATATACTTTCATATTCATTAAATAAAAAGCTGTTATTTTGACATTACAAACAGACACTTCAATTTTATTTATTTGTATTGAAGATGGAGATATAGAAATAAATCTATGTGATGACTTTAATGGTGACACTAACCGGTCCATTAGCTTAATACTGGCTTGAGTATCTTTACTTCCATATTTATGTGTTATTAATACTTGAACACATTTCTTTTCTGTTCTCAGACCCGGCAAGTCTTCTTCACCCTTGGGGAAAACTGAAAATAAAAATTAACAGTGAAATTGTTGTAACAGTTGAATCTTAGATAATATAATAAATAAAAATGTAACTTTGTTTGTTATGCTTACAAGCCTTAACTACTTAACCAATCACAAAGAAATTTTGCATACATATTGTCTGGGGTACAGAAAAGATCATAGGGTAACTTCATCCAGGAAAAAGATATCGTTCCCTGGGCTAGAATATTATTTATTAGATGTTCTAATAAATAATTTTCTAAATTATTGACTAAATCCTACTAATATTATAAATGTGAAAATGTGAGGATGGATGGATGTTTGTTACTCTTACATGCAAAAACTACTGAACCAATTGCAATGAAACTTGGTATGTACACAGCTGGAGATCTGGATTAACACATAGGTACTTTTTATCTTAAATTCCCACAGCATCGGGACTTAAGCGGGTAATACCGTGGGGCGCAGCTAATTTACTAAAACGAGGGTGAAAGGCTCAGGCAAAATCTAGTTTAATAAAACTACTAATACCAATGTACTCAATATCACTTCTAACTATTAATGTAAGTAGGTAGATACCTACCTGGATTTGTGTCGGAAGTATTTTCAGGAATTAATCTAGCACTACCAGTATTGCTTTCAATCGATTCATTTAGACACTCTTCTATTATCATCATTCTTTGTTTTTTAAGTATATACGGTCGAGTTAAACTGCTACATGTACGCTTTTTTCTATCTGGCTGACAATCAAATTTACCAGGTAAGCAGCCCGGTTTCAAACGTAACTGCGATACAGATCCCATTACTTGATATTGTATATAATTCGACATATCGTTTGGTAACTGTAACAGAAAGAAAATACATCGTTATTGTTTCGAAAACAAGAATTTATGTTGAGGTATAAGCAGATAAAAACTTACATCGAAATGATCTTCACAAAAATACATTCGGGAACTTGAAGACACATTCGTATCGCGTCTTGCAAGTTGTAGCCACTTTTTCCTTATTTGTTTATTCTTAGGCACGTGGAAAAACAGTTTCTTTGGTGTTTTTATCGTTGTATTGATACATTGCGGTACTATGCAGTGCTTGTAATAATTAAAATCCATTATATTTTAGTTTGTTTTGTTATCACTTCAATTAGACAGAAGTTTGCTTTACAAACGTTGACGTCATACGTAAACCTATGACAGTTTGACGCGTTTAGAGTTGCCAAGTCTTTAAACCGAAGCGGTGCTCGGAGAGCCGAACAGACCAACCAGTTAAAACAATATTTTTTATGCCAATAATAATATAATATTCTACCACATACACACAACACCATCTAGCCCAAACTAAGCAGAGCTTGTAATATGGGTACTAGACAATGGATAAACATACATATATACCTTTTTTTTTTTGTAAATACATACATATTATACATAGAAACACCCAGACCAAGACAAACATCCATGATCATGCACACAAATGTTTGACTTGTGCGGGAATCGAACCCGCGACCTCAGGCGTGGCAGTCGGTTACACTAACCACTACGCCATCGAGGCCGACAATATACATATACTTCTTTTTTATTATTTAAATTAACATATTGAGTTGCAGCGATTATTTATTGTTTCTAGTCACCGGTATGGTGACTAGAAACAATAAATTTTTAAATATGTCTGGTATTCTAAGATCTCAGATTACATAATTCTACGACATAACAGATTAAACACATTTCGAAGGCGTAAGAATAGGTACTGACTGTGTAGGAGGAAAATTCTAGAAATTCTCGATACTTATTCGAATAGAATGCGAAAGGTCTCTTATATTAAGAAACGTCCTACGTATGAGTATAAAGTAAAGGAGACCGTCCATATTCGGCTTGCACATGGACAATCGTCTTATAAACAAAGTAAAATATTAAAAGCTTTGTTTAAATATATAATAAATATTGGTTACCATCCAGTAGTATGAAATTGACGTATTTTATTATTTATATATTATATCAAAAGAATACACACAGCCTGGAAGCAATAAGGCAGTATTACTGCAACTGCATAGTCGGCCGAAGGACTTGGTTGCTGTGCTCACATAATGTCTGTAATATGGTACCTAAGCTGGGCAAGATATGAAAATGTCACTCCACCAGCCCAGTTTTTGGAAAATATTTTAATGACTTATGAAGGTGATGGTGACATATTTAAATAAATATTTTATTTTAACGAACTTGATACTAAACTTCGAAGAATAATGTTATCTACTTAGTTTAGGCTACTCAAAATTAATATTTTTATTACAATATAAAATTGTTCACGCCCAGGCCAGGGTACAAGCTGGTCAGTCTCCTTTTAACTAAATAAACCGAAAGCCTAGTGGAGACCGTTGGATTGCCACGCAGAGGTCTTGAGTTCGATTCTAACGTGCACATGACTTACTTTTCGAAGTTATATGCATATTTAAGTAGTTAATTATCGCTCACTTTAACCGTGAAGGGCAACATCGTAAGGAAACCAGCATGTCTAAGATAATGTTCTCGGAGATATGCGAAGTCTGTTAACCCGCATTAGGCCAACATGGTGGATTATGCCCTAACCATTCTCATGCTGAGAATAAGCCCGTGCCCAGCAGTGGAATAGCATAATACAGGGCTGATATTATTATAAACCGGACAATTTGTAATAATAATTCAGGCGACGAATAGCGTATCTTTTTTATCAAAGTTACAATTTTGTTGTACCACTGGTATTTTAATCGAAACCATCGCGGTTTCAATTACCGCATTGGACAAAGTGTTATTGAGTTTTCTAGCAAGAAATTCTCAGGAAGTAAATAAAGTAGTAATAGTAGTCTGGTAATGTACCTGATAGAGAGCAATAGGCTCCCTATTACGTTATATCTACAACGACTACTACGACGATATGAGGCGCAATTTACTTCTTCCTACGTCTGCAGAGATATAGGCGCCAGACTGAACTAATTCGTGAATTCACTTTTGTTATTTACCTCAGGAATACGTTTCAATAACAGTGGGGCTTCCTACGGTGCCTGTAATAAAAACAAAGATAATAATTACTATTATTTTTGTTTTTATTAAACTATTTTTATCAGGAAAATATTTTTAGAAGATCACCTATCCCCACTCATACCCATTATTCATTAAAATAATCCCAATAGAACCATGGGATATCGTATTGTTCATTAAATTTTAGTACAAAAAATTTAAAACCTCTACCGACTTTCTCTATGGTCCGGTTCCTAAATCATAGATGCTACGGACCAAAGATATTGTTTGCTACAGGCAGCCAATTGTTTTTCATACATAATGTAGCGATCATAGATTTAGATGGTGTCGATAGTTTTAAGATCTTTATGGGAAAGACCGCGTTCGTTATTCGGCCGCACCACGTTCGATCTTCTAATTGCACTTTTCATGGTCGGACACAGGATTGCTATCCGGTGATGAAGCGTTTACGGCGGCATATAATATAGGAGGCCTAACAATACTTACAGTACATATTGGAACAGCAGTTCTATTAAGCAATGTTAGCCCCTTATTGGATGTATAGAAATCATCTTCATGGAAATGTATTGCACATATTTGCGAATACTTGCACGGCATCCAATTACAATCGTGTCTCTCTAAATGCACAGCGTCTATCCATGTTTGTCTACGTTGAGGATTTTTTGGTAACCTAAATGGAAAAAGAAAGATCACTCACTAAGGCTTCAATAGAAATCCAAAATTAAATTTCGGTCACAGTGGCCAATGTTAATGGAGACTGCTCGTCTATGCAGGAGATATTACAGTGCAAAAGTGTGTGCAAGCAAGTGCACTCTCTGTTCCCTTACTCATATAATCCGATGAGACGGCAATCCGACACGACCGGAGAGAAACCAAGCGCAGAACCATTGGTTTTACATGTTTTTCGAGGCACGGGCATATAACCCCGGGTAGCTTTTGTAACTTCTTGTCAGAAAACCCATCAGCTTTATGTTGGGAAGACCCGGGTTTCTAACCCGAGATCTCATGAACAGCATTCGCAATCAGTATCTACCGCTACACCATGAAGGCAGTTAAAAATGCAAGTACCAATATGCTGAGGTCAAATTGAAAAGATATAGGGTACCTTTCATCCAGAAAAAAGTACTATTACAAACCTAAACTTCATTTACGCGAGCAAAGCCACGAGCAAAATCTAGTGAAGTATAAATTAAACAACATTCATAGACTATGTTTTATTTATGACTATATTTTTTACCAGACTTAATGCACATTTTTACTACGTTTTAATTAAGTATATTTAAATACAAATTCAGTGTGTCTGTGTATCATTGGTTCAGATTTGATTGTTGCGCGTGTTGCGTTGTTGTTTGCGCTGTCACTTGCGTTCATACTGCAACAAACATACATATATTATATAACACTCCTTCGTCATAAAAAAAACTTTGGAAACCTGGAAATCTGAAATGGGGGACAGCTGGTTGCGACTAGTCGAACAGACCGCTGTTCGACTAGTCACATCAGCTGTCCCCCTGGTGGTGTCAAGTGGAACTTCTTACAATATTACTAGACTGTAGCTCTTTCACTCGTCTATCCTAACCGGGCTATGTCATAAAAATACTCACTATGGATTGTCTTTGATTTCGTCAACTGATTCGGTCTTCACTCGCGTGTGTGTTTCAGTAGCTGTAGCGTGATGAACTGCGGAACTGGACCTGACGTAATGTTAGAGAACAACTTGTAATCAAAATTGGTAAATAGATTAATTTGAAATGTAAAATATGTACAAAGGATGACACTCCCGTCGAAGAGAAAAGGAATTAAAGGCGAAAGGAACAAAAATCTAGAGGCATGTGAGGTACCGGGACTCTGGAACAGGGTCTTAGTTCCTCGGAAATGCTGAATCACTCGTAACGTCACCAAATTATACCCAACGGCTCCAATACTCAAAAGATAGTTTTCTTAAAATCGTGCAAATGATTTAAAATCGCGTCTATATTAAATGAGTTAGTTTCTGGGCTGGTCACCTGTATAATCTGTGACAGAAGTATTAAAAGGTATAACACTTACGGTTGATAGTCGTCGTCAGGTGGTTCTATCTTGACCTCTGCGTGCATTACCGTGTATGTAACTTGTGGATCCGCGGAGCTTGGCCTTCGAACAGAATAATTAAAAACTAAATAATTACTAATTGTAACATATAAAATCATGCGACCAAACATAATGTTTACCAATTGAAATGTAATGGAAAGAGTGACTATGCGTTTCTTGCCAGCTTTTTTCATGAGAGCTCTACTCCTTGAGATGGCTTTTTTAATGCAAAATGTTCATTTCCTTTTTATTTTATTATTACTAGATATTATAGAAAGGGTAGTATTTAACTGTTCCTCAATTTTTTGCCTTTATTCCAGCAAAAATATGAATTGCACACCAAAATATGCTTACTAAAATATTTTAAAGAGATCAAACTAAGTCGACGGGGCCAGCGCGGGGCTCCTATTTTTGGGTGGGTTTAAGAAGGAACCTAACATAGCCTAACCTTTCCGAGACGGAATGCAGTGATTTGAGGCGTATAGGTGCTCGTTATGATATATTTTAGTAAGCATAATTAGTATTTTTGGTGGTCATTATATTTAATCCTTTATAAAAACATTCCCCCGCTGCGTCTGTCTGTCAGTTCGCGATAAACCCAAAAACTACTGAACGGATTTTTATGCGGTTTTTACCAATAAACAGTGATTCATGAGGAAGGTTTAGGTGTATAATTTATTAAGGTTTTGTATTACCCGCACGAGGGACGGGTCTCTAATAAATAATATTTAAAACTGACGTATCCGAAAAATGTTAAGGTGTTTTTATGGAAATAAAGATTATTGACTTTGAAAATCAAGCCTACACTTTGCCGTTTCGACCAGTTTACACTGGCTGTGGTCACAAGCTGACTGGTTCAGCGATATAATATTGTCTTCTGTTTACGCGAATAGTCTCCCCGTGACCATGGCTGCTGAAAAGCAACCGAAACGTCGGGGAAAGTGTAAATATAAATAATTTTAATAGTTTAATTAGTTTAAAAAATTAGTAAAGTTTAATAGTAATATGTAGTAGTGTACCAGTTTCTAAATTATGTAATAAAGTGTCAAATAAACAACGCGATAAAATCCGTATATAGTAGTTTAATTTCAATGGTTCAGCGATGTTATGACTGTACTCCGTGAATGTAGTGTGGGCAAATAATAAATGAGAGTAGATGAAGATTCTTCTAAGCAACATTTATGCAACGCGAAAATTTATAATTAAATAGTCACAATATTAAAAGGCTTTAAGAATTTATTGATATACATACTTATTTAAATAGCCTGCATGCCTAGCACGAATTAACCGGGGAAGTATTTTCACAGAATATCCACATTAAATACTGGTGTATGTTCTTTTTGCGTTTCGGTCTGTCAGTAAGAACGCTTTTGAGTAGTAGAGCCTCGCTGATTTCAGCATGAATGTGCCGGCTCGACCGGGGAAGGACTACTTCTCACAGAATATCGACGTGGAATACCAGTAGTCCTACTGTTGTGTTTCGTTCGGTGAGTGAGAGTATCGGAGGCCCAATCACTCCCTTTCCCCCATCCCGCTCCCTTTCCTTCCCACTTCCTTTCTTAAAGGGTCGGCAACGCGCAAGTGATGCCTCTGGTGTTGCAGGCGTCCATAGGCTACGGTGACCACTTAGCATCAGGTGGGCCGTAAAGAAAAAATTGAAGCCTATTCTTTTCGTCACTTACATTTCTATGTTTCGTATCTTAACCCATTCCTGATAGAGGAATAGGTTAAAAGCCCTTCTCATAACCTTCGGTAGTTTCCTTTTAATTTACGGGACGAAATGCAAAATTGTGTTACTCGATGTTGGGACACGGGAAGCATGATGCAATAATATTTGATGTTGCACTATTTAGATTGCAACGCCGCGACGCTTGCCGCGCTAGTCAGCCACTTCCCTTCCGTGAATGTAACAACTTGTATACTTGGTTTGAGCTATGGTCCATGTGAACAATGGCAGGTTGCGCCATCCAACACCGGTGCGGTATCTTGCCTCGCCCCCAGGTGTGATACGCGAGTACGACGCGAGCACTGTGCCTTCGAGTGCCACCGCCGTGTCCCGTGCCATCTATCACCGTACGTCGGGTATGCTGCAGTCCTCTTCTTGGTGCGGAATCTGGCCTCACAACCAAGTTTGGATCGCCTTACGCCTCATCCCGGAAACCCCATGTCGCTCCTACTCCGTGATGGTCTGCTTTGCATTTATTGCTTCCCGTGTCCCAATACTCGAAGATATAGATAGCTACTATAAAAATGGTACAAGAACTCACTCGCGCGAGGACTGTTGTGGAGACACCCACGTCTTTTCCTTCTTCGTATCACATCGCTCACGTTGATTGTGCCTGTGTAGGAATATTGAGCTTCACTAGGAGTAGGTATTAGTGGACTAGGTATGGCTCTAAGAAAGCCTTCAGAAATATAGGCGTGGCACTTTGTAGATATGGGGCCGTTCAAGTATAACTTAAGCAAGATTTTAGTCCGTTCCTCCTCCCCCCTCTCTTGACAGCAAATTAAGTATAACACATCATCCAAATTATTAAAAAAGTTGCATAATTTGGATGATATATAAGGGTCAGCGCCGACGGACGTGCTTCAGAATACGATTGTACTGAATTAGTCTCTTCGCCGCCCGTCGGCGCTGATCCTAAATCTCATGGCACGGTGTTTGTGGTCTAGTGCACTTTACCAAAACGGCTCGACCGGTTGTTATGAATTTTTTATGTATAATTGGTAGTATGAGAATAGTTCGTAAAGTATATTTCATACCGCTACGTGATTACGGTGGCAACATAATCTTCATTTATGCGAGCAAAGCCGCGGAAAAAATCTAGTAGAGTTATATGTAGTTAAGTTTGTTAATAGTAGTTAAGTTGTATAGTATGATTGATGCTTTTGTACTAATACGCATAGCAGAGACCCACCCCATTGGTGCTTAGGCAATGAGTTAATGACTGAACGATCCCTTTTTTTTATTTACTTTTTTTTTTCTTGTGGTTAGTGGCCAACCTGGTGCCGAGACCGACTTTACGTGCCCTCCTAAGCACGGAGACGCTCAGATGAAATACCACTAAGCGGTCACCCATCTATAGACTGACCGCACCCAACGTTGCTTAACCTCGCTAATCGTTTATCGATCAGTAAGTGCAAGTGGCTATGAGCGCCGCACGATCCCTATATGTATGTTTTAGAAACTCACTTGGAGGATGAGGCCTGTGGTGGATTCGCCAACGGCGTCTTTTCTTCCGTATCACATCGCGCACTTCGATTGTACCTGTGGCAAAATATTTACATAGCTATCTAAATGTGTGTCTTTAAAACACCTTTGGCCATCACTTATGTACTGGCATGAACCAATATAGTACTTACTGGACAGCCTCTTCGTCGACTTCTACCTTCAACGTTTTGATTTCGTACGCATCTTGTTCTTGTTGCCTGCAATAATTGTCATATTAAAAAGCTTCTTTTTTAATAGCACGATCTTTCCACTTGACCTTGGCTGCTGCCACGTACCAGATAGGGCACGAGTAAAGGATTAAAAAAATAAAAAATGGTACAAAAATAAACAAAGTGCAATATCGAAATTAAATAATTTCGATATTGCAGTTTGTTGTTAGTTAGTTGGGTCAAAGTAATACTTGACGACCTCCAGCCACCTTGAGTAGTAGCCTGCGTGTTCCGCGCACGCCTCTCGATGTCGGAAAGGGGAATAGGTCCCCCGCTTTGCCATAGGGGACTAGGTCCCCTAATTTTTGTTTGATGGTTGTGTGGGACCCGCCAGGTCCATCGGCGGGTCGAACCTTCGGCGGGGTCGCGATTTGAATGCGAGAGCGATCCGCGCGGCTCCGCCATAAAGGTGTGCGGAACGGTGGTTTTAGTCGGTTCAGCCCAAAGCCATCGTAGGGGCTGGATCCCGACATATCTCCATCGCCCGCCCCAAAACCGGCGATTGGTAATGTGATGGCACATATACCACGTAAAAAAAACAGAAAAAAGAAACAAAGTAATACTTACCCGCCATTGTCTGTCTGTTGAACATTGTCTGTAGTCACAGAACTAGAGGTTTCCTCGGTCGGACTGCACATAAAACAAAACAATACAATTATAAACTAGTTCCGAAAGCCCATGGATACATACACGGAGATAAAAATGTATAAGTATGCGAAGATGATTTTATTACCTAGGCTTGATTTCCTCCTACGCTGACGTCGGTCACCGACGTCGGTGGCGCGTACCGTCGGTCGCGTATGAACACAGAAAAGCCACGCATTGCAAAACCGATCGCTGTACGGAACAGTCGTTTTGGCTGAACGCGGATTCATCTGTACGGCTGAGCGGCCGGCGGCGCACTGAGCGCGGTCCTATTGTTCTGTAGCGCGTCAGTCGACCGACGTACGCGCCGCTGACGAGCGAGACCGATGCGCGTCGTACGCGGCGCGTAATAAATATTCTGTCGCTGACGACAGCGTTGCAGTGCGGTGCTTCATAGAACAAGTGTATATTCGTACGCTCGACCGATGTCGGCGACCGACGTCAGCGTAGGAGGAAATCAAGCCCTAATGAACGCGTAAACCTTTCAACGGATTTAAATGAAACTTAGTACACAGTTGACCATGTCGTGCTTTAGTCTTCTTCTCCCTAGCCTTTATTATTCCCAAGTCACTTGGGGTCGGCTTTTCTAGTCTAACCGGATTTGACTGGATATCAGTTTTTACACAGAGCGACTGCCATCTGACCTTCTCAACCCGAAGGCTAACGATACCCTAAGGCTAGACCAGTGTCAGGATATTAGAGGGCACTGGCTTCTCAATAACGACTGCCATAGATGTTCATGGCAGCCGGGACCGACGACGGCTTAAAGTGCTGTCCGAGGCACGGAGCAGGCGATAATTGTCAATGTCGTGCTTTAGTGCAAACCATAATTTATTTTAAGGCAATTGCTTTTATTATTTATTTTATATCAAAATTCAGCTTCCGTATGTCTGCGTCCGCAAATCTCGAAAATCACTGAATAAAATTGCATTTCTTCACAAAGTTTCATTTCTGTGTAGGGTTAAATTTTATATACTTTTTATCTCAAAACATATACCTAATTAACTTGAATGAATAATGTTAATAAGTAATATTTTAAACTTAGTCTTCAATAGTAGTATAGGTATACACAAAATAAAAAAACGCAACTCCGTAATGCAATCCGAGCTGAAATTAAAGCTATTCAGCACTTACCTGATACTGCTATTTTCAGCTTCATGACTCAACTTGGCACGTTTTTCAGGCACTTCATCTTGAAACTGCCCTGAACGTCTCTTCTCGTCTAATATTCTAGCGATAACATGTTCGCTCACACCAGTAGCGCCAGAAGTTCTCTTGAGGATATTAGCCAGAGGACTTAAGTCGCAGCTGTTGCCTGTATATGCCTTCAACTCCTCGTACTCATGCCTTAGGTAGCTGTACACCCTGAAGATGAGGACTTTACCCTGTGGAACACAGCAATGATTGGACTGTTACGCAGAGGTCTCTAGATCGATCCCAAGGCACGCACCTCTTACTTTTCGAGGTTATGGACAATCATAGCTCGCTTTAACGATTGAGGTAAACATTATAAGGAACTCTGCATGTCTGAGAGTTCTACATAATGTTCTCGAAGATATTCGGTGGACTATGGCCTAACACTTCTCACACTGAGAAGAGACCAGTGCACAGCATTAGGACAATTTATCCTTACTTCCTTACTAATATTATAAATTTGAAAGTAACTCTGTCTGTCTATCTGCATGTCTGTCTGTTACGTTTTCACGGCTAAACCACTCAACCGATTTAGATGAAATTTGGTACTGATATAGTTTAAAACCTGGGGAAGGACATGGGCTACTTTTTATTCATATAGGTATCACGCGGGCGGAGCCGCGTACAAAAGCGAGTAATATTATAAATGCGAAAGTAACTCTGTTTGTCGGTCTGTCTGTCTGTTACCTTTTCACGCTCAATCCGTTGAACCGATTTAGATGAAATTTGGAATGGAGATAGCTTGAGACCCTGGGAAGGACATAGACTATATAATATATAATATCACGCTACGGCTTACGAGAGCGGCGCAGTAACCATAAAAACCACTGACGCAGGTGAGACCGCGGGCACAGTTAGTATATTTATAAATTAAAACTAGATGTTCCCGCGGTTTCACCCGCGTTTATCGTTACTGCGCCGCCCCCGTGGGTCGTAGCGTGATGTTATATAGCCTATAGCCTTCCTCGATAAATAGGCTATTATGAGATTAGCGCGTTCAAACCAACAAACAAAGAAATTATTCGGCTTTATAATATTAGTATAGATAGGTGACCCGCGCAACTTCGTCTGCGTCACATAAGAGAGAGAGTGGGTCGTAGGCACCTATAATACAATTTTAAAGGAGCTGAAACTTTCTTTATTAAATCCACGAACCACATAAGAACCATTCAACAACATTTTATAAATATACCTACAGTGCTAATTTAAAATCACGTAGAATAAACCAGGAGAAATATCGTTTGTATGTCTGTAATGGGTAATTATTTTGCTGCAATGTTATTTTAAAACTGCGTTATCTCCTAAGATATTCATTGAAATCGAATGATGTAAAGGGCAATTTTGTTTTAAATTAAATACTTGTGATGAATAACGTTTATTTGGATAAGGATTAATATAATGTTTATAAAAATACCTTCGCAAATAATGCATTATTTTAGAACAAATTTGGTTAGCATAAAAAAGGTTATAGTGAGCCAACCTTAAAAGATAGACTGTTTAAGAACTTTTTAAGGGGAACAATTCTGTCATACATGATTTTTGCGAAACTTTAACTGTTTACGCAGCGCACGCAGCGGCAGCTCTCAAAAGGAAGACAGACCGTCCGATTTTGAAACATTCTTCATTGGTGCTCCGCTCCTATTAAACTTAGCGTGATGATATATAGCCTATAGCCTTCCTCGATAAATGGGCTATCTAACACTGAAATAATTTTTCAAATCGGGCCAGTAGTTCCTGAGATTAGCGCGTTCAAGCAAAGAAACAAACAAACTCTTCAGCTTTATAATATTAGTATAGATTGTCAACTCACATCAAGAACCTCTGCCACCTTTTTTTGGCCTTGATTGTCGCCAGAACTCGCCGCCTGACTTCCCTGAAAACAAAAATAACATCATTATACCTTGTATACATAAATCCTGAATATTTAGACTGAAAAACATCCATCTACAAATAAACTAACTTATTTCAGAATTTTCAAGTCACCTGTAATCTTCTAACGCAGCAATAACGCAGTTTCAGAAAGACAGATCAACGCCTTTTATTTTTTAACAAAACATCAAACACGTGTCAAATGCGAGGATTAGCAACAGACAATCATCAATTACTTGTTATGTGTTTCATTTTGACATCGTTCCATATGCATTGCAGAGTGGCATCAAGTTTAGTTTTTCAGAATATTTTAGTACTTCCATGACATTACACAGGATGGAGGGATGTCCCCCGTAACACAGGAGTTTCCTAGCTCGGGGAACATTGCTCACATTGTATACCTCAGATGTACCCGACCTATTTCATTTATTTAAATATGATGATGTATACAGCTGTGAACCCTTTTTGTTGCTAATAAACTATTATTGTTATTATTATATACGCATGTACCCACACCCTCAAAAAAATATAAACGGACCAATGTTCCATTACAATGTCTACATCTAATATGCCAAAATATTGTATTCATCTATTGTGGCATAACATTTATATCACATAGCTGGGAAACAAACACACGTTACGGGGGCAGACGCCCGGGAATTACACAGGACGTAAGAGACATAGTAAAACACCAACCAATATAACATTTTTATCATTAGAGAATAAGATTAATTTTACATTGAATAAAATTTCAAGAAAGATACGTTTGTACTTGCTTAAGGGTACGAAAAGTGACGTTACACCGTATATTTACGGTCGACTTGTACATTCCGTTACCTGATCATCTGAAACATTAACATTTTCTTCAGTTTCTACCAAATCCGGATTCCATTTTCGCTTTTTCGGTATATCCATTACAAATTTTGGAACAGGCTGAGGCGCTGGCGTTTCATTCATTGGTGTGGCAACATTATCTTTGACAATCTTAAAAGTCTGTGTACTTCTGGAAGTGACGTCACGAATGTTTTTAATTTTCGTCGCCAAAGATTCGGTGAATTTGGAATCAATATTCTTTTTTAAAGTTGGTACTGCGGTATCTTTTAATAGTTTTCTTATTGTAAATGAGGCGTCGTCGTTACTAAAATGGTCGGAACACACTCTAAAATGATTCCGTCTGTCGTTAAGCATCATATATTTTAAATCTTGGCGTCCTATGTTCTCAAGCCATAATGTACATCTGCAAAATATTAACACTGAAACTTTCTAAAATCGAGTCTATGATATATTATCTAAATATTACTGGTAAACCGAATTTGAATTTTGAATGGTTGTATGCTTTGATATGGCGGACTTGTTTAATGTTTACTTAAACTCTATGCAAATATGAATTATTACATAAAGTACCTATACTTTTTTTTATTGTGCGTATAATAGAAAATAAAAATACGAAACAAAGGACAGGTGTCCACATAATAATGACACTAATTTTATAAAAACTAGTGATGTGCATAATTGCCTTCGAATGATATTCGAATATAGCTGCGCAGTGCGATACCTACTTTGACCGGTGAAGGACGAACCGCAACTAATTATGTATAGTGTTGTCAATACACTCGAATACTATTGTGCATCTCATAAACAAATAAATAAATATATATATATATATATATCACAATATCCCAAACGCATCGAACTGTAGCAACTTAAAAAGAACCAACAGCCTTATTACCTAATCATACCTAAGTGTGTGATATATCTACGCCTATACAATACAATCACCACAAACTTCTGTAGTCAACGAAAAGAAACGAGAGCTCATGTAAACGTCGCTGCAGCAGCCATCCGCGACGATGGCTAGACACAATTTATATTACAATTACATATGTCTACCATTCCAGCAATTAACTAAATAGGAACCAACAAAAATGGACGGACGTCGTCTATGTACAAGTCTCGGTGATTTTTTTTCCTAATCCTACACTTTCTTCTGTCTAAATTCGTAGCGGGTTCCAAGACCAAGACTTTCCCTGAGACCTCACGAGTCAGCAAACTCGACTTTCCATGGTCACCACTGCTGAACTTTAAACATAGCTACACTTTTATCGAATGTAATTAAATAAATTAATACATATTTATACAAAGTGGCGCCAATGTTATCACATTAATTGATACTACATATATACTACATGGTATTCTTTGACGATTTACAAATTATGAACCAAATGTATTCAGTAGTTTAGCCGCAGGACATTTTTTTTGTTTTCATCATTTAGAAATGTTAGAACATCATGTAATGGAGAGATAAAGTACTTAGGTGTCAAAGATCTAAAAAAAAACCGTCGTATTGCACTATTGTATTATCGGGTCCGGGAATTTCCGGTCCTAGGGAGTTGACAAAGACGATTTCTCGGAAGGAACCTATGACCGTTAACTAGCGAGCTGGGAACAGCGCACGATGATGTTCCAATTTGCATCAAAGTTTATTTTATATATTTTGTTCAAAAAAGTCATTTCTTAATTTCTGCGAAAATAAGTTTTTTGTTTATGTTAACTGTCTTATATCAACCAGCTTAAGGCAGTATATCATTTAATGTAATAACATTTGCGCCACCTTGTATATACATAGCCAAAATCCTTTTCATTATATTATTGAAAATATATAATAACCGATTTTCTTTTTGAGAAGGAAACGGGGGAACACGAGATGATGATTTTGTAAATAATAAATGATTTTCTACATAATAGCGCATAATAGTTATATATTTACGCTATTTAAACTTATGTGCGACCGTTAATATGGCTTTTTTACGAAGGTATACGTTTTTAATTCCTAGGATATTTTTGACGTTTTATAATAAAACTATTTTTGTTCTTAGTGGTCTTTTTGTTTAACTAACGCTGATTTTACAGTCACGCTGATCGTCGGCGCTGACAGATCAATATGTAAGTATATAATTAAAGCAATCGTTCCTGAGTCACGCTGATGGCTGTCTAATATTGTCTTATGTTTACGCGAAAGTTAGACATTAAAATTGTAGTTTTTAAAAATAATTAATTGTAATGCACTTAAATTAGTTAATATTAATTATCGATAACGCGAATGTTTTAAATTGAAATTAAACAACCGCGTAAAGTAGATTAATTTCATTAATAATTGTTAAAACATTTCAAAACTCAGTTACTTGTAATAATCATATAAATATCAACAAAGTTAAATTAAATTACCTCGTTAAAAATAGGATGTAGTTTTAACGTCGGCATAGCATCAGGCGATAAATGTGTACAATTAGTCCTACTCATGATAAAACATTCACCGTCGAAGTGGTCAGAGCATATTGTATCATGTTTTCGAGGCGCCCAGTTGAGCTTTCCTGTCGCTAAAATCCATTTGTTTAGCATGTGAGGATCGCCGGGAAACCTAAAAGAACATTATTATCTGTGTCAGTTACCTACATATATTAATTTTCGATGCCTCCTTTAATTACTGCCGGTAAAACAAATAATTCATATCTTATTTATATATGCAGACTTACTGCGTATACACAATTGATATCACTTGTTACATATTCAGTGATAAAGCTACCTAGATACGCTAACAAATTATCGATATGCGACAAACAATAGTGGCTGCACATCACTAGTGCATTAATTGTTCGCGGCTCTGCGCATGCTCGAGGTGTTGTGTTTCAAGCTAACGTCAAAGTCATATAATCTAAAAAACAATATGTAATTTATGTTAAACACTTACCTGTGATATGTTATACCAGAATTCTTTTTATTTAAGTTTTTACTCTGGTTATTACACCATATCACAGCACAGTGTGGCATTTTACAGACTTTTTTTATTACACTAGATACGTGCACACTGACAGCGTTTGCGCTCAGCGCCACGTTAGACACGACTAATGTCACAATCACAATACATTCTCTTTGGGCGTTGTCGCATCTATTGTTATTTTTGTCTATAGCAGGAAACGGCGCATTGAGATGCGCGGCGTGAAATATACCATAATTTTCATTTTCTATGCTCCGTGAAGTTACGCGTGGTCCCTATATCTGGCGGTATAATGTTAAGAATAATACTTACCATTTAATTTGAGACTTATAATATATAACAGTGACGACTAAAATAAATAGCCAATCGTTAAGTTCTTAGGCCCGTCATGCATGCTGCCGTGACCCTGATCATAGATTACGATTTAGCCATAATATTCTAGTTTTTATTTTAATAATATTGCACCTACATCATAATTAAAGGTCACTTCGTAGGAACGTAACTAACAGTAGGTAATTAAGTGTAAAAAATAATTCATACATCACCTGAAAGAGTTCTTTTTTATTCACTTCAGACATTTAATATTGTTATGTAAGTAGGTAAGTAGGTACCTACCTACTATAGAAATAAAATGTCATACTTGATGCTAATTTTCGTTCCGCGTATTTAGGAGTATTTTGTATGCATCTATGTATAATATGTATGCATTTACAAAAAAAATAAGATTTACAAAAATATACATTGGGTAGACAGGTATAATTAATATAATTTTATAGAATTACACAGCTAGATCCTAACTAATATTATAAAAGCGAAAATGAGTTTGTTTGCTTGTTACCTTTTCACGCCTAAACCACTGAACCGATCATCCTAAAATTTTGCATATACGTTGTCAGGTGTACAGAAACGGACATAGGCTACCTTTCATCCCGAAAAAAATTACTGTACCCGAGGAAAACAACAATAACGTTCTTATGATAATAGATGGCGCCACGTGTCTTTCGAATCATGATTGAATTATATTATTGCAAGTAGAGTACAACCCGAATTCATTGTCAAATTCTAAATTAACGCGAGCGAAGCCGCGGGCAAAAGCTAGTATGGAAATAATTGGAAACCAATATGCCTGAAGAATATGCTTAAGTTTTTACTTATTACTTAAAAATGGCACCTAATTTAGGTATAAATATAAGTAGGTAGGTACCTCAATTATTTAATAAATGTTAGGTATATAATACCAACAGGACATAGACACAAATCTGCATCTTAAGTATATTTTATATGATTTACCTATCATTTTGTTTACCCAATATTATTATTATTTTAATCTGCCATTGTTTAGAGTCATAGTGAACATCAGCTTTTACATAGGTACAGCAAAATTCAACCATAATATCGCAAGATTCCAAAGAGTAGGATAACTATCTCTAAAGTACAGAGGTTTTTAAATTGGACCGTAATTAGGATGATAACAAACCATAGCATACAAGATCAAACAGCTACCGTAAAACTCATAATTATTACTATAATTCATTTCGCACCACAATGTAGACTGGCTGAAAATGCCTTAGGCATAAAGCTCTCCAATATTAGTTATTGTATGAATGGTAAATATAGGACAATTATACTGACAATTCTACCAAGGAGGATTAATTCAATTCAGTATAGATACACAAAATACAAAACAGCATATGTAAAAGATTTTAGCTTGGTGTATGAAAGAGACACCAATTATTACACTATGTAGAATTATTAGTACCTAACAATAGCCTGAGTTCATTGTTCAAACCCAGTCAGAGACTGACCTATACAATACATACATATATAAAGATATCAGAATAACACAAGAATAAGCTACTATACATACAGAGTGATTTTGAAATCGTGTAATTCCTTTTAACTACACATTCTACTGGTGGTATAGAATAACCCTGACCATATTTTTTTATTACAATTATTTTTTTGGAAAATTAATGTACTTACCTACTGTTTTTTTTTTTGTGAAACTGTTTCAGTTTACCACCCGAGGCAATTTTTATTTTTTACTAATTATAAACAATAACATATCAATAATTAATGTCGTAAATAATAACGGGCGGTCCTTTTTATTGACCCTTATTATTTACAACATCAGTTATTATTGATTGATTTTTTTTTAATTAGTAAAGTATTAAGATTGTGTCGGGTGGATAACATATGACTATCTGAAACCATTTCACGAAAAACATCGGTACATTAATTTCTCCAAAAACATAATTAATAATAAAATAAAAATATGGTCAGGGTTATTCTATATCACCAGTAGAATGCGTGGTTAAAAGGAATTACACGATTTCAAAATCAGCCTGTATACAAAGTGGCGCAAAACTTATCACATTAAATGATATACTGCCTTATGCTGGTTGATATAAGACGGTTAACGTAAACAAAAAACCTATTTACGCAGAAATTAAGAAATGACTTTTATGAACAAAAAAAATAATAATAATAAAAATCAGACAAATTGTAACACCATTGTAACAATCGTGCGCTGCTGCCAGCTCGCTAACGGTTCCAAGAAATCGTCTTTGTCATAACTCTCCTCTGTCACAACTCGCCTCGGTCTCTCCTACCTATACAAAATTCACTGACCTGTACAAACGGCAATGGTTGGTTGTCTCGTAATCTTTGTATGGCCCTAGTAAATATTCGTAAATCTATAGGACATACACGACTGGCTCCAAACCTCTGACGGTATGTTCTTAATGCTAGAGCCGCATTTTGGTGGCATTCCCCGTAAATAAGGACCATATCAGTATACTCCGCAGCTGTATAGTTGACTCGAGGCATTATGTATTACTGTTAAATAAACACATAACACTAAATATACACAAGTTTCGCACACACGATTCACACCAGTTCATACTATTTATGTATCATAGATAATACACTACAGACCAGTTATATGTCTCTCACTCTATCACGTAGGTATGTTATACAGAAGTTAACAACTAACACGACTACAAAATTGTTACTTTCACTAAAAACGTGTCCTTTTACAAACAAACCAACGACAATAAGTAGGTACAATAACTACTTAATAACGCGGTAAATCGCGAGTGGCTCGTGCTCAACACAAGGACATATACTATTCTCGAGGATACCGGCGGCGCACTGACTGAACTGACTCGCTCTCGCAGACTTGCACTTCAAATTGTCGCTAGGATCCGGAAATTCCCGGACCTGATCACACAATAATCTATCTCCTTTCTTTTCGCACATAACGTTACACAAGATTATGGACCTATTTCTTTTGCAATATGCTTGTCATTGCTTTTGATAAGTTATTTGTTATTTTAGCTCTAGGTTTTGTAAGAGCGGCAACGTTTGTTTTAATATCGCTGCTTGAGGTCTTTGACATCTAAGTACTTTATCTCTGCATTACACATGGTGTTCTAAATTATTGAAACAAAAAAAATGTCCTATGGCTAAACTACTGAATACATTTGGTTCATAATTTGTAAATCGTCAAATAATACCATGTAGTATGTGGTATCATAATGAGATAACATTTGCACCACGTTGTATAAAAAAAATAATAAAAAACAATTAAGAGGGTACCATAAATTATACGTTTTTAAAATGTGGCCTACCCTAGTCCCAGTCATTTTAGGAGGGCCTGTGCCAAGCAGTAGCAGAGCAAGGAGTTATCAAATTCAAATTCAGTTTCTATGAAAAATAGAATATAAGACAGATTATAAATACGGTATACTACTTACTTTTCAGGGTCCTTCGGGAACTGGTAAAATGATAATTTGGGATTACTCCTTGAATTTTTATTACAACTGGTAACTGCACAATACGTTGGCATTATATTTATTATAAAGGATCGGGTTAGCGCGTAAGGCGTAATTTATAAAATAAAACCTGAAACGAATGGCGCACTGCGCCGTACCGCGTCCCGCGCCACCCGAATCCTCAGGTAGATTGGCACAGGCGCACTAACAGAACGCTTCCCAGAAAAAAATATGCCAAGTTTTTGACATAGGTATTACAGATATGAATAAGCCAGGAAATACGCGAATAAGTGTAACACAAGGAAACCATGGATCCAGCAATCAATAAAACACATTTCTTTTTATAAAATATACATTAACAACACTCGAAATATTGTTTATTATGTTATTAGGTTAGTGTGATCATTGATCAAATTTAGCAGTTACGCTTTATTTATTAGTTGTGATATGTTTTCATATTATAAAACGTTAAACTTGTATTGTAATAAACTAGATTATGCATATACCCGGTAATTGAATGTTTACTAGCCGCGCGCAGAATATTTACCGACGACGTCATAGCCGTGACATCACGCGTAGATGGCAGTAGTGTTGCGACTAGCACGGGACTCGGCGTGTGGCGGCGAGAAGGGTAACTATTCATCGACAAAACTGTACTATACAAAATATACACGTTGATATAAACTTTATGACATGACTAAGCAGCTGCTATCGAATTAGGTTACTATAGCCCTTACGAACTGTTATAATAAACAGTAGAAAAGTCTTCAGTGGGCACTTATTTTACAACGGACTGTACGGATAGCACAGTAATAGTTCAAGTGGTTACTTCAACGCTGCTACTACGCCGAGTAGTGTAGTTTCGAATCCCGCACGCGGCAAAAAATGTGTGATACACAAATGTTTAATTCGAGTCTGGGTATAATTTGTGTCCTTACTTCCTTACTAATATTATAAATTCTAACTAATATTATAAATTCTAAAGTTACTCTGTCTGTCTGTCTGTTACCTATTCACGGCTAAACCACTCAACCGATTTAGATGAAATTTGGTACAGATATAGTTTAAAACTTGGGGAAGGACATAGGCTACTTTTTATTGATGTAGGTACCACGCGGGCGGAGCCGCCCGCAAAAGCTAGTATTATAATAATTACGCGATCCATAGTGATGAAAGCCAATGTTACCATAAAATCAGCACATTCACATCTTAAACTTAAGTTTAGCAAAAATAAAACTATTCCTAAGAAGGAATAGTGCTATTCTTATATCTGAATAAGTACACTGAGAATCAGAATGCAAATAATTGGAGTTAAAGTAACCCAACGATACGATACCTAGCTGTAAGGCTGATTTTAGAGTCACGCTGACCGCGTGCTGACCGTCGGCGCTGACAGTTTGAAATGTACGTACCTAATGTCAGCGCTGAGCCATCAGCGTGACTCAGGAAAGTCAGGAATGATTGCTTTAATTACATACATATTGATCTGTCAGCGCCGACGATCAGCGTGACTGTAAAACCAGCCTAAAGGCCCTAACGCACTAGCGGTTAACCGCGGGGGCGGCTAACCGCGCGGCTAGCCGCTTTTCCAGTTTAATATGCAATCGCTTGTGATTGTACGCACTTAACCGCCACAAAATTTCAAACGCGGCGGTTGAATGGAGAGCTGCGGCCCGCTGCGCGGCTGGCCGCCATCTTGTTTATACGCACTGGCGGTTCACTTTGCGGCGAGCCGCCGATGAGTTTGTACGTTTGAGATGCACAGCCATGAACTTCAATACAGAGAAATTCATTGTTGAAATTCAACAACGAGAAGCTATTTGGAATTGTGAAGGGTCAGTATATAAGAATAGAGATTTAAAACGGAAACAATGGGAAGAATTAGTAGATATTTTTGGAAAAGAGGAGATGACAATAGAGGATAAGAAAAGTCTTGGTAAGTATTTATTGTTATTACATATATTTAAGCTACCTCGACAGCGTCCATTTCGTTAATGGACCCAAAACGCTTTCGAGCAGTCCAACCGCTTTACGCGGTTTCATCGCGGTTGGCCGCCGTAGTAGTCAACCGCTATGGCAACGTCATCAGGCGGCTGGCCGCTCAAACGAACCGCCAAGGCGGCCAACCGCTAGTGCGTAACGGGCCTAAGATACTGCGAATAACCCTTACCAGTTGTGATTGACTGAACTCATGATGTTGAACGCCTTTGTTACATCCGTCAGTACCGTTATGACTTTCATCTGAGCAATGGATGTGCAGGCCCTAGATCATAAAGAAGAACATTAGGATCACGATAATTATAAAGTCGTAATAATTAACTTAGAGTTAGAGTAATATTGGCAAGCATCATAGAGCACTCTGTGCTAGTATTTATGTCCTCCGGTTCGCATAGAATGAAAACATTGTAGATTAGATATTGTTGTGTATTAGTTTTCGACCAAGAGTAGATTTCGGCAAGTTCGTCGCCAGCCAATGGTTTTTGGCTGGACGAACCGAAACGAATGAATGGGATACACAAACTAAATATAAAGTCCTCTCAGGTCCCTTCGAGTGCACAATAGTGAAATGTCTCATATCTAAATTGATTGCGATTTGAGGTATACTTAATTTTTCATATGAGCTAAATTTAAGTCGTTTCGAATTTTGGCAGCACAAGCCAAGAGATGATAGAAAATTCGAAGGACAAAAGAAAATCGAAGATCACTAAACAAACTAATATTTTGTACATCGAATGCCGAATGTTGTGACATGATAAGTTATAGTACTAGAAATAGAAGAGAATAAACTGCCCACGATCTGTAGATTCTTGTACTGCGACCATGTGAGCGATTGAGTGATAGAATTAGATGGGTTCTCTATCTCTATTTAAAAAAAAAACAATGATACAATATATATTTGAGTATTCATTGTCAACAATTATGATTTCAATTGTTATTTAATTTATTTTAGTTTGTTTCATTCTTATTTTGTAATTATATTCAATATATAATTAAATATTTTATAATGTTTATTGCTTTATGAGTTTTATTTATATTTTGATTATTTGTTATGAATTATGATGAATTAGTATGTAGGTATATGAATTTGTAAGCTATGCAAATTTGAAATAAAGTTTTATTATTTGTTTCTCTTTCACGGGTAAACAAATAATATCAATATTGTCAATTTTAAAAGAGGATAATAAATTTATATTTGAAGAACTCATGTAAAACAGACAATTGTGCCAATTCTGTTGTAATTTTCTCTTAACTAAAATAAGTCAAAAATTCTCTAATTTTAGTTAAGAGATTTCGTGTAGGGCATTCTACTGTTCCATCGAACTTAATTTAGATTTCGTTTAGACAACACCTAATTCGAGTTTGACAATCATAAATTGAATTGAGGCGGTGTCACCCGTATTTAAACTACAAAAATATAAAGAATGAATGTGAGCGAGTGAATGGAAAAAACATCATAAAATAATATTTTTATTTTTGTTAAATGCGTGTAATTGTTTGTGAACACTTATTAGAGAATAAACGGTAAGTAAAATGATATTTTAGTCGCTCTAAGTTAAGTAAATACTGCACAACTGAGAGAATGTACCTGGCATCCTATCAAATAATTTTTTTATTAATCCTGTTATCCAATAGGCTATTTGCATTAGTTTTGTATTATTTTTTTAAGAGTACCTTATCGTTAAAATAAATACTTTTAACCAATATTTTTATGAACGCACGAAAACGCTGTTCCGCCAGGCGCCATGATGATTGACTTTGACGTTTGTCAATATAATTGGTAAACAAAACAAGTAGATTTTGTATGGAAAATAGATTAATTTTATTAAATTGTTATGATGTCCAATACAGCAATTATCTTTGGTGTATTGTGCCGGAATGTAAAAACACTTAGTATTAAAACGCCAGAAAAGCTGTGGATCTAGTTACCAAAGGATATAAAATCAAGAAATACATGGATACAATAGGCGAGGAGAGATCCTAAATCATTATTAACTAAAAGCCAACTATTTAATATATGTGAAGATCACTTGGTTGTAAATGTAGATAAACCTAACATCAGTAACAAAGTATTAGTTAAATTTATTATTATTTTCTTTAAAGGTTATGTTGTTCAAATAATTTTTTAAGTTGGAAAATGACATGGAGAACTATATGCAATACAAATTAATGTTTTCAGTCGAAAGAACGCCTAAAACCTGATTGCGTACCGTCGAGATTTTATTGTCAACAGGACAGAAAATACAAAGCCACACCAACCGAACCTCGACCTGCTTTCAAGAAACGACAAAAGTTATCGCTTCTAGGAGAAATATATTCATTTAATCAAGGTACAGGTATGTTCTACTAATTATCACTACTTTCATTTACTACCTATGTATTGATTCTAATTTAGCTAATATTGTGGAAGTACCTATCTAAATATTCTTTACCATTTTATTTTTAGATATACTGATTGAAGAAAACGCGAACTTAATGATAAAGCAGTACAGGCTGTGCCACATCAGGAACATAAAGCTATTCAAGTACATGTTACACACTACAGAAGTAAAATGGTTCAGATTGGTGTAAATATGAGATATGTTAAATTATCACCAATTAAGTTTGCTCTGTCTACAGTAACATCTCCATCTCACAAAATTACTAAAGGAATTACACAGAAACCATCAACATCTGGGCAATTATCTTCCAAATGAAAGTTAAACTTTTTATTAGAAGAACAATATGATAGTGATGTGACATATATGCACCATCATTAGCAGGATCGTTATCAGGATACTTCAGATAGCTACTCTCCAAAAGTGTCAAGTAAAGACCAAGTAATTAATCTACAAAGTACTATGTCAAAGATAAAGAAAAATCCACGCTTGTATATAGGTATCCCAAAAGAACTGTTTACAATTATTGATTTAATTTGTAAACATACAAATATATCTGAGCAGTATGTTTTATGAAACTTTAAAAGTTAGATTAAATCAGACATTTTCACAACTAGCTGATGACTTTGATAATTATGTCAAAGCTAGTAGATGATTTTAACATACAATTGCCTTATGTAGTAGAAGTGAAACAAAGTGAAAGAAATTTACAAGATGCACTTATCAAATAAAGATTTTTCAAGTACCTTTCCTTTTTCATTACTATCAATTGCCTATTGCTGAATGATGAATGATATAAACTAATAAAGGAAGTAGCAGTAGCCTAACCTAAGTAAATAAAGTAAACATGAATTTCTATTCTATTCTCTTCTACACATACCTATCACTCTAAAAGAATGTTTCATAGAAACTCAATCTCTGTAGTCTATAATAATTATGAAAATGTACCAAATTATAATATTTTAGTAAAGATATTGTGTAAAGGAAACAAGTTCATTGGTGTAGGCTAACATTTAATATATTTATTAATCCTTTACACTGTTACAAAGGGCGGGGTAAATGTTATTTTCAGTACTTTTTGTTTGACTCATACTTAGCTTATCTTATCTTATGTGGGGGCCAGTCAGTGCAGACCGGCGACCCTTCGACCCAGTGGGAACTTTTGTGTCGACACTCTCCTAATAACGACTGCCATAGATGTTCATGGCAGCCGGACCTACGGCTTAACGTGCTTTCCGAGGCACGGAGCAGGCGATAATTGTTAATCAATACGCACATAATTTCGAAAAGTCATATAACTTCAGAAATACGGAGGTGCGCGACGTGGGTTCGAACCAGAGACCCTCTGCATTGCATTCTGTTGGTCTCCCCACTGAGCTATCGCTGCTCGTACTTAGCTTACATTCAATATGTTATTTTTAATGTGCTGATTTGTTACTTGTACCTGAGAAGCTTAACTTGTTGGAAACATCGGTTTGAGCCTTATATCAAAATTTTATTTAACCAAAAATGAAATAGAAAACCCTTTTATAATGAATTACAGTATTACACAGTAGGTTCTTTAAACCTATTATACTAAAAAATTTAAATAAAATGTATAGTGGATATACATGTAGGTATTAACATCATGTATATAATTTTAAGCACATTAAGTTGTAATCATACAAATTATAAGACTTACTTAAATGATGTTTTATTAAATTGTGTGATAATGCGAGAAATAAAGAAAGTTGTGGGATAATCCTTGTAAAATATTATATTTTATGTCAGTATTTAATTAGAATCAATAGGTAAGTATAATGATTGACACAAAATGTTTAGGAACCAGATCCTTTTAATATATCAGAATTTTAAATATGAATAAAATATTGTCGGGAGGCACTCGTCAATTTCTTCTGCGTTCAGGAACAAAAACCCAAATTAGTTCCGTCCGTGAATCTGCACCTGATCATGTTCTCCTTGCTCCAGCATACCTGAGTCTGATATATAGTTTAAGGACTACCAGATCACCTCAGGTGATCCATATTCAGGCATTTCAGGTGACACAAATAGGTTTAGTTTTTAAATAGTTAATGACCCAGTAATAGTTTTTTGTTAACCCTATATAACTTTGCAGTTTAGTTTTAATAAGCTTGAGCATGAAGCTTCTGCCCTGGAGTTGTGTTGGAACACTGACTTCTGATGAGACTTCAGATATATCAGCTGATGTGGTACTGCCTTGTGTTGACGGTAATGCTTCTTCAACAGTTGAAGTCTCTGTCTTATTATCATCTAGCAAAGTTGTTATCTTTCTTTTATAGATATCACAATAAGTAGTCCGATCTGATGTTTTAGGCTTTACTTGTACTCCTTTGTGAGCCTTTATTATAGATGACATATCTACATCAACATCCATTAATGACGATGTGCTGGGCCTCGGTTCAGTAACTAGGTGAAGATCTTGTGTTTTTAAGGTGGACGCTTGACAAGAGATTTTGGTAGTCGAGATTTTAACTTAGGCCGTCCATTCACTGTTTTCCAATACAAGTAGTCCTCTACATCTTCCTCCAACTAAAATATAATTAAATTATTTTAGTAAATAATAAACAACAGTACATGGTTATTTATGATATTTAGTTTTAGTATTTTTTTATTAAACAAAATAAACATGAACCTTAAGTCGCAACAAACAGTATTTTAATAATAATAAATCTTATTTAGAGTACAGTACAATAGATATATAATAGTCTAAAGAAATATTGTTAAGAACCTATATTAAATTTGAACCCTTTATAAGTAATAGCTCTTAGGTCTTATTCAGGTTTCAATTAATATGTATATTGTAGTTAATTAAATAATAGCATAGTGCAGTCAGCAAAACATACATTATGTTTTTAAATATTACAACATAGCACAGCGTAAGTTGCTTTGAACGTATGTTTAATCATTTGTAATAATACATGAGTGCTTCATGAGATATATCGTTATGTATTTTCTGTTACATACCTATGTAATAACTAAAAATAGTAATTTACTCACGTTAAGATGATCTTCACATATGTATAAAAAGCATTTGGGGCATTCAATACCCACTGCATCACACCATTCTTGCTTTGTTGACTTTGGTACTCCAAAAAAATAACGGGTTGCACTCCGGGAGTGCCGGCAGAAGTGAAAACTTGAATATTAATATTGTGCATTTTTGATATTTTGGAATGGTTAGGGAATAATTTTGCACAAATTGCTTTAATTATCAGTATAAAAGTACTATCATTTACTTCCCTTCCTACCTTCAAACTTTTTAAACGTTGATAATATGCCCTTTGATTCTCACGATGTCTTTTTCTCTTTTTTTCTTCTTTTTCTTCCTTCGAAATTTTTTTCTTTAAATCTTTTTTACGCTGACGCCATGCCCTTTGGTATTCTCGATTTCGTTCTTTCTTTTTTTTTTTTATTTCTCTGAAAAACGAAGATTATTTATTATTATCTTATTTCATTTATTTTCATTCGAAATTATTTGTTTGGTAAACCTACACCGCACATTTGCTTATTGTGATGTTATGAAAATATAGGTTAATGCTTTTTAGTATAAACATATTACAAATATTACATCTATAATGTGTAAGTACATAAATGTATCTATATTAATAATTTCGTCAAGGAGTATAATGCTTGACGAAATTTTTAATTAATTAATTACTTGCTTGCTATTTGCCTTTAATATTCCTTGAGAACCGATAACTAAGGAAATATCTACCTACATTTTGTACCTACATGTGTATTATGAGTCACATTTCACCGGAGCGAAACCGGGTTTTCATCTAGTATATTTAAAAAGTACTCACTCATTTTCTTTCGCTATTTCTTCGTCACTTTTTTCATTAACAGATACAGTTTGTTCAATTTCCATATTTTAAACACTTTATAAACACGAATTTTACGAGTACACAGCACGTAACGTAAAAGGTACGTAAAGTGGAGGTAACTTTTGCCCACGATCTGGTCACTACATAGACGGTCGAGCCATCAGCAGTCGCCAGCCACCATCCATGGATGCGCGTGGCGCGCTATAACACAAACACACACACGAACATTCGCGCAAGCGCTCTGCGCCGCCTAAACGAAACAGCAGGCGCTGGCATACATTTTCGCCGCACGGTAGAAAGAGAGGGGAATACTCCCCTCCTACGCCCGCCGGCGGTCTACTCTCCCTCCGTCTTATGAATTTCCGATCAGGATTCACGTCACGTGTCCTGACGCGAGTTTAACATTTTTTACCCATCACAAAAAAAGTGCACAACGCCGATAAAGAAGTTTTTACTTCAAAAATGTCTTCTGAGTACTTCTTATAGAATTGTTTGTGCAGTCCGGTACAAAACATAATTTTGTATCCTTGTACGGCGTCCACATCTTATGAGGATTCATTTTATTAATATTTAATAAGAATACAGGTCAAGTACACAGATGATAAAATAGGTTATGTTGTTGTTTATTGTTTATATTAGGAATAGAAACGTCAAACTAGACCAAACTGACCAAAGGTAATTTTACGAACGTACCTATTTAACAATCACGAACGTGATTAATTGTCTTTGGTAACTAACCAAAGACAATTAATCTAAAGGCAATGGCGCGATTCAACTTTTGACGTTATTACATGATTTTTTGAGTTATCTTTTTCTCATAAATAAAGCAATAAAAAAATATGAAAATAATTTATTTCAACTCAGGGCAGGGAAATTAAGAAATGGTATATTTGTTTTAGGGCCTTAATATTTTTGCAATGTTGTCAAGCATGAATCTTTGTCACGTTAGAAGTTATAGCTATTGATTTCACTATACACTTATGACGACGAATATAAATCCTGATACATACACATAACATAATATTTATAGCTACTAAAGTTACTAGACAGCCAACACTAGTATAAAAATGTGTATCTTATGACTCTTACGAGAAAGTTAATGAATTATTATATCTTAGAGACTCTCGTTCCATACGTAGCTTCATAATATATTCCTTCTCCATATTTAAAGACAATGAATGAAAGAGAGAGGCAAGGAGAACTATCTCAGAGTATGTAAAGATGTTTTTGTTCGAAAAGCGTTAAATTAGGGTGGCGCCACGGTAGCAAGTGAGTTAATTTTAAAGATCGCCTATAGGAAATGAAGACATCCGCTTTATAGGGCTCTTTTTTGAAAATAACTATGTCTTTATGGAATATAATTACATATCATATTTTACCTTCTGCTACGCTGACTCTATTTTGGTGGGTTTTTGAAATGTAATGAGCTGCTTACAGCTGGACAATTTACTACTTGTCTCCTTTAAGAAACAATTCTGCTTACCTCTACCCTCCATAAAAGAAAGTAAATAAATATCGTAATACCTTTGTAGGGATAGCGCCAAGAAGTAACTTACAGAAACCTAGTTTAGTGATATACTTTTCACTGCTGTCAAAATGTACGGAGCATATTTTTGTATGTTTTGTGGGTGTCCATGTTTCCTTATTACGATTTAGTCTTATTTGTTCCGTCCAACGAGCCGCAATGTCCGGATCGGAAGGAAAGCTACAATAAATAAATAACAAAGACAAAGAAATTATTTAATATTATACAAAAATAAAGGCAAACAATCTCAACAACAATCTATATTAAAAATGTCTGCTTCGGTGGCAGCGGCGTTGTAAGGTCGAGCTAAGAGGTATAGGATGTTCCTATCACAAAATTCTGTGTAACAGTATAGAGTTTAAAACTACACATAGCCTGCAATCAACTCGCCCATTATTACGTAGGCGGTAGGACATAAAAACATAACTGGCGAAGCGTGGGTGTATTACACATCTGTTAAAGTTTTAGGGATGCAAGATTACAAGCGTGAGACTTTATATATATGTATTTATTATATTTTTAACAATACGTACCTACTATATAATATAATAATTAATAAAGTAATTTCCAAATATCAAAAATTTAAACTGATTAATTGGGAAACTAGGTATCCTATACCTGGCAACATTTCATTTCGACGTCACTCAAATCATGGCGTCGTGTCAAACCAAATTATTATTTATATTTTGTTTGACACGAAATGAGGCTTGATATTTAGTACTTACACATGAAATGTTATTTTACTTTCTTTCTTGTGTTTCTCCGATTTATTATGGCAGCCTTTTACCGCGCAAACCGTCATTATGTACCAAATATGAATGCAACTATAACTTCACACTGAAACTTGATTTAGAGCACTGGCACGCCACCATGCGGCGAATTACGCCATATATGGCTTAGTACCTACTGGGCTCGCTTCGATACTGAAGCTAACTTTCTATGCGTTTTGTGTTATTACTTTACATGCGTGACGTGCGATGTGATTGGGAACATAGATTCCAATGAGACGATATTTGCTTATTATTTTTAAGTTTGATAATTTATTTATAATTTACAAATGTAATGTTATAATACGACATAATTATACAATTAAAATTAAATTCATATGTGCTAGGAAAGGATTATCGATGTTATAGATTACACACCATACAGATTGATTATTTATTTATAGTAATTGTCTGTCTCGTATGACCTAACTATATCCAAGGTTATTGTTACCTAATATTTCTTTGGCATCAACTTAATACCGCCGAAACTTTCACCATTTCACCTCTTATTTTCGAACTAAAATAAATACTTACAATAAGTACAAATTAAATCGTCCTTGTCCATTGCGACTGCTTGTGGTAGCGTGGCGGCTAGCTGACAACTAAGAGTGAAAATAATTAAGAAAAGAATAGGCCGCGCCGCCGTTGTGCATTTCGATTGAGTCGGATTCTATCCTGCTCGGTATAAAATAGCCCGCACCAGAAAGTAAACGCTCGGCCTTATTAATAAAATTTAATAGTACTTTGCCCTAACCGGAAACGAATCCGGGAAATTACGATAATATAAGCGTAATATGGTATATAATGATTAAAGACGTGCATCAATATTGGCGAAGCATTCTTTTCCTTTTTCTTTTTAACCTTTTGGACGCCATTGTCACATATACCTACGTGACAAACGAAATCTTGCCCTCAACGCCAACGTCACATATGTATGACAAAAAATACGTCGCACCTTAACATAAAAATAAACAATAAAACTAAATAAAACATTACTTTTGTAGTTAAATAAATATCACTGTCATGAGTAGGGCTTATTAGAAAATTAAGACGAAAATAAAAAGAAGAAAGAAAGAAAGATATTTATTCGCCAAGAATATGGTACATTAGATATTTACATCAAGTAACAGCCCGACATATTCGCCTATAACAGGCATGCGAATATTTGCTTAAGACTAGTGAGTATACATAATTTTTAAGAACGATTAAACAAAAAGTTCGTCCAGATTGTAAAAGCACTTTTCAAGTAACCAAAATTTTAATTTTGATTTGAATTGCTGCATAGGTAGTTCTCTTATTACTTGAGGGATATGGTTATAAACTTTTATTGACATTATGTAGCTATTTTTATAACGAAGAGTACTTTTACACAATTCATGTCTTCGTTTAGTTGGGTCCCTTTTTAAGAATTTACTATCTTCACTAACCTTTGTAAAGAATCTTTTATTATTTTTAACAAACATACCAATTTCCATAATGTATAATGATACCAAGGTCAGCACACCTAACATCTTAAAAATAGGTCTACAGCTTGTTAGAGAAGATACACCAGTTACTGCCCTTAAACATTTCTTTTGTACAATAAAAGCTCTCGTTATATATGTAGAATTACCCCACAACAGTATGCCATATCTCAGAACCGACCCTACGTAACCATGATAGGCATTGAGAGCTGCTTCTTGATTAGCTGTATTTCGTAACTGTTTTAAAGCGTACACAAATTTATTTAGTTTGTTACATACTGTAAATTTACAGGGTGTGTCGTAAATAGTGGTCCAGAGTAAAGGAGTCGATACACTGTATTCTTATGTATCACATACCGAAATTTTAACCGTTTTTTTTATGCCCCTAAAGTCATATGATTTGCTGAAGATGAGTATTGAAATTGGAAACAGATTAATTTCTTTAAGTACCTTTGACTTTAAAACATAAAAAAGGGTTTGGATATGATAGTACACATATTCAAGAGTAATAATAAAAAAACAGAATTAAAAAATATTGATATTTGTTGAAATGACAGCCAAATTCGTGAAGCAAGGTGCAGAAATTTTAAAAAAGAACTTTTATTTTTTGTTAGGAGACCCTTAACTGAAAATGCTTAAAATTTCGGTATGTGATACATAAGAATACAGTGTATCGACTCCTTTACTCTGGACCACTATTTACGACACACCCTGTATATCGGTACTAGAAGTATTAATAAAAAAGTCATTAAAAGCATCAGCGATATCATTCGGATCATCCAATATGGTATGTTTGTGATTTATTACATTTATCTGGTTAAAATATTTTTTGTGTATCTGATCTATCCTTTTATGTGCAATGTAGCTTTACTTTTATTTTTTGATTTGATTATATCACTGTAATTAGTATACCTTTTAGAATTACGGACACAAGCTTTTAAAATTTTACTATATGTTAGGTACTTTATTATATCGTCATTATTTTTGAGATAACGTAATCGCTTTAATTTTCTTTTATAAATGCTAGAAATTCTAATGCCTTTAGTAATCCATTTGGGTGATGTACTATTTATATATACCTTAGTTTTTTTTAAAGGGAAACATAATTGGTAGAATAATGTGAAATCGCTGTGAAAGTTATTAAAGCTTCTGTTTGCGTCTGTATCCTTAAGGATATCGCACCACGAAAGATTTTTTAGGGCTTCTATAAATTTGCTGATATTATCACTTGAGAAGTCTCTAGTAATTTTATGCCAGTATTTAAGTAAAGGTTCTCTTTCTCTCACTGGGAATGTTAATATTTGACACGTATTATGATCCGATAAAAAGAGGCCGTGAATGGATCCTTGTGAATTTTGAATATTACTTATTATATGATCCAAGCAAGCATTTTGTCGGGTTGGACTATTTATGTGCAAGCATAAGCCGTAATTATTAATAATATCTTTAAGTTTTATTGAATCGCTACTTTCTTTCAAAATGTCTATGTTTAGGTCACCAGTTATAATGATACGTTTTTTCCGTTTCAGTAATTTATGTAGCAATAAGTCTAAATTTTCGAAAAATATAGATGCGCTTGCCTATGGTATTCGATACATACATAATATAATACAGTTTAAGGAAGGTATCTCTGTTCCACAGCATTCAAATACTTTTTCAATACAAAATTGTTTAAGGTAATCTATAGTTTTAAAATCCAGAGATTTGTGTACTAATATACATACACCGCCACGTTTTTCTTTTTTTCTTGAAAACGAACATACTAGTTTAAAGTTCTTAAACCTAATATTTGATTCATCACCGGCTCTTACAAATGTCTCAGAAAAACAAAGAACATCCAAGTCTATATTATCATCACAAAAATGACTTAAACATAATTGTATATTATCAATTTTATTAAGTAAACCAGCTATATTTTGATGTAAAAGAGATGCACTGCAATCAAAAACCATGTTGTTAACGAAAATTATTCTGATATTCACTGTTATTCTTTTCGGAAATATTCGATACTGTGCCTAAATTTGATATTTCTTTCATTTTTTTTCTTTTTAATGACAGGAAAATAATATGGAATGGTACCTTTTTTGAAAATGATTTGAATAAAGGCTCTATTCCTAATTTGGCATTTCTTTCATTTTTTGGTTTTTAATGACAGGAAAATAATATGGAATGGTACCGTTTTTTGAAAAAGATTTGAATAAAGGCTCTATTCTTTTCCTATTTTTACTAATAAGGTATTTTTTAGCATAATAGTCTGAATCAAGCATGTGATTAATTTTGTAACACATATTATATAACTTAACCTTTCTGTTTCCTATCACAGATGGTAATGTTAAAAATATAAGCTGTCTTGTATTCAAACATAAGTTCTGAAGATGATTATTAAGTTTCCATTCATTTAAATATTTATTGTAAAAAACACCTAAGATTAAAATATTTATACGTTGGAATTGAGTCAACGCTCTGATAATGTCCATAGATAACTTTGTAGGGTTTGCATCGTTTTCTCCAACACCTAAAATTAAATAGTTATTAGCATGGTCTTCAATTTCAGAGCATGATTTTAGAATTTCTTGAGTACTCGCAAAAGGCTTGATTGTTGAGGATACTTCATACTGCTCAAATTGTGTGTTCATTCTGGTACTTATCAATTTCCCAGCTAACCTAGAACGCTGCTGACCTCCTAACATATATATGCGTCTGCTATTATGCATATTTTTAGTGGTTACAGTATTTTCATTCACTGACATCTTATTCAATACAATAGAACATTCGGATTTGCCATGGGGATTCACCACGGCGTCTTTGCCTGTTTTTGTGGAGCTGTCTTCATCTAAGCCAAGATCTGTGCAACTAGTATAAAACACAGTTGATATTCGATAAAGTTTTGGAATCCCTATACTTCTGAAGGTCATTTTACAGAAAAAGTCGCTTGGCGTCGGGGGTACGGCGATGCGTTTATACTCTGGCGTTCAAAAGGTTAAAAAGCCAAATCCCGCACTAGGAAGAATTCCCGTGTCGCGGAGGAGTTTACAAACATTCAAACAACGGACTCAAAGAACACACAGATTTGGAACAACCATCTTGTGGATCACACAGTTTTTTGTCTCGTGTGGGATTCGAACCCTCGGCGCAATAACAGTGGCGAGGCGACCAATTAAACCACTACGCCATCCGTGCAGTTCGACTGTCAAATTACATATTATTCATTTTAAACGAGTTAATAGATACATATAAAAAAAGGGTAGTATTTAACTGCACAGCAAACAAATACTAATTATTTTGCGCAGCAAAAAAAGCTAATTGATCAGCAACTCATGACCAGCAAACTTTAAAGAGATCAAACTAAGTCGACGTCCGACAAACTATTTTTGGGTGGGTTTAAAAAAAGGAACCTAACACTTCTGAGACGGAATGCAGTGATTTGAGGCGTATATATGCTCGTTATGCTGTGCAATATTTGCTAACCAACTAGTATTTTTGATGATCATTATATTTAATCCCATAAAAAAAATAATCCTTACTATCCTTACTAATATTATAAATTCGAAAGTAATTCTGTCTGTCTATCTGTCTGTCTGTCTGTTACCTTTTCACGGCTAAACCACTCAACCGATTTGGACTTGGGAAAGGACATAGGCTACTTATTATTGATGAGCCGCGCGCAAAAGCTAGTAAAGAAATAAAATAGCCAGGAAGTCTCCATTTCCTTCCAATAGTAATTTAAACGCAACACGCGAGGATTCATATCGTTACAAGCAAACGAAGCCTATCTCTTTCTAAACGTCGTTTGTTGCATGTATTAGAGAAGGATAAACATAATTATCATAATACGCCAACAGTTTATTAGATTCAATGGTAATAGAGTATATCCTAAATCATCGCGCACTATGAGTATTCTATGAAAATATTATGAATATGTTTTAAAGAATACAATCTATTAGGATTAGATAATTATCTACGTTTTACTATGGTAGGTGAAAACCGCTTAAGTGCGAGCCCGGGTTTGTTTTTTTTTTTTTTTTTTAAATCATCTGTGCACTAAGTATTTGTAATTCCTATATCCCTGTATCGCGGCACACTTTAAAGAACATTCAGACTTAAATAGTACAAGCTCTGCTTAGTTTGGGCTAGATGGTGTTGTGTGTATGTGGTAGAATATTACATTATATTTGTGGATCACACAAACTGGTGCCAATTCTGTTGTCACAAAATTCTCTAAACTTAATTAAAAATCACTAAAATTTAGTTTAGTCCTGTCAAACGACATTTCGTATTCTGAAATCATTAAAAGTGACAGGGCTAAACTAAATTTTTGTGATTTTTAGTTAAGTTTAGAGAATTTTGTGACAACAGAATTGGCACCATTGTGTCCCATGAAGGTAAAGAATCCACACCACTCGGCGCAGTGGCACGACTACCACTTAACCACTACACCATCCGTGTCGGCCTCGATGGTGTAGTGGTTAGTGTAACCGACTGCCACGCCTGAGGTCGCGGGTTCGATTCCCGCATAAGTGTGGGGGTGATGTGGAGGCCACTGCTCTTAGACCACACAACTGCTTACCATTAGGTGGAGTGTGGTCATTTTGACGAGCAAAATAAAAAAAAAATACAAAAAAAAAAAATAAGTCAAACATTTGTGAGCATGGACATGGATGTTTGTCTTGGTCTGGGTGTTTCTATGTATAATATGTATGTATGTATTTACAAAAAAACGGTCGATATGTACTTATGTATGTTTATCCATTGTCTAGTACCCATAGTACAAGCTCTGCTTAGTTTGGGCTAGATGGTGTGTGTATGTGGTGGAATCAAACTGTCAAACTACATATCAATAATGTACCGGTAGGTAACCAATAGAATCCAGTTTTATATTTTCGGTAACATGTGAGCTTTTATGTTTATTCTAGTAATAATAATAATCTTGCGAAAGCTGAAAAAGATAAACAAATTAAATATCTAGATTTAGCTCGCGAGGTTGTCGACATGTGGGATGTGGATTCGGCAATAATTGTGCCGATAGTCATATCTGTCAATGGTCTAATAGCCAAGAGCCTCGATCACCATCTAAAGAGGCTCGCGTTAGGTGCTTGGATCAAGGGTTTGATGCAGAAGGCAGTGCTATTAGATACGGCACGCATTGTGAGGAGGTTCCTATCTCTGGAATCCTAACCACCGGCAGCTTGGACCCTGTTCCCGATGCCGGTGGGGTACCATATATTTTATATTTTTTAATGTATTTTTTATATAATGTATATTTAAAAATGAAAAATGTATTGAAATGTTTTAAATAAAGAGTATAATAATAATAATATTCCACCACATACACACAACACCATCTAGCCCAAACTAAGCAGAGCTTGTACTATGGGTACTAGACAATGGTTAAACATAGAGATCGCGCAATCTATGATGGCCGGTCTGAACATAGCGTCTCCGAATTGTTGCGCAGGTACAGTCGCTAAGAGGCGTCCCGCCCCCGCCCCCTGTCACCAAAGAGACCTAAAACTTGCAACTGCGACGCCACTCGCGCGATGTTCAGACCGGTCATCATACAGTGCGCGATCTGTACTTTGTTTGAATGCCTAGAGCCAGTTGTGCGGCTGGTGTTCTTTGGCTGGGTTTATGTGCGTTTAAACCAAACTATTTTGTTGCAATTGACTGCTATATTACGATATGAAAATACAATTATTTAATCAAATACTTGCCAAACATTGGTACGAATTGGTTCAATAACTGTTTAAATTGCACTTCACGACGTATTATTGTATATGATGTTTTGTTACTGTTACAGTTTGTATAATAATCCTTTTATTACTGTAATATTGTAATCATTTCTTTATTTTTTTTATATAAACAAGTAAGCTCTCATTGTTATCTAAATGTGAAAACATGTAATTGGTAGCTAGTTATATTATTTGTTTTTATTTTTAAGTTGTTAATACTGTTTGATTTCTAATTATAATAAAAAAAAAAATAAAAAAAATATGGACGTTGCGCACGCGTGGCGCGTTCCCTATGTATTACTTTAGGTACTCTTTGGTGGCGCGTAAGGATAGGCGAGCGAGTCGAGCGAGTGGCGAGCGGGCCGGGCAGCCGGCCGAGGTTCGGTCGCTGTGACGTAGTACCCCGCGGAACCGGTTCCCGGCCGCCGCCCGCGCCGGCGCCCGCGCCCGATGAGACGTTAGGAACATACTTATATACTTTTTTGTAAATACATACATATTATACATAGAAACACCCAGACCAAGACAATAATAATAAGGTGGTGGTTAGGTGCTTGGGTCAAGGGTCAGGTGCAGAAGGCAGTCCTCCTCGATACGGCACGCATCGTGAGGAGGTTCCTCTCGCTGCAGCCCTAACCACCGGTAGCTTGGACCCAGTTTCCGATGCCGGTGGTTCTTCAGTTTTTATAATTTTAAATGAGGTTTTTTTAAATATATTTAAAAATGTAACAATTATTGAAAAATGTATAAATAAAGAGAATAATAATAATATAATAAGTACATAGGTAGAGTATGTCGCATTTTCAACATAAAACCAAGTCATTCTTTAGTGTAGTGACTAGAATTTCGTGAATTGCGAACGCTGATGAAAGTGAATTGTGTGAAGTTGACTAAAAGGGCGGACAAAGGCATACCTGTGGAATGCAAGACCACGGTATTAGAAGCGGCATAATAATAAGTGAGTATGTCATGTCAGAACAGCTGCAACGTTGACCATATGACCTTCTTTCTTTGACGGAAATGACGCATGCCGTTGTCAATCCCACAGAAGGTATACATAATATATTATTATACCAATTCAACACGTTTGCGCAATACTGCAATGTATAAATCGCGGTGTTCATACTTCATATTCATATGTGTGTCGCACGGCCGCCCGGCCGCAGCAGTATGTAAATATTATGTTTAATAATAAAAACGTTTTCTCCCCCATAATTGAAAAGAGGAGTCTCACAACAACTTTGTAAATAATATAATATATTTAATTTTGGACATTTGGGCTCTGCTATGAATGTGTACATAATTATGTTTATCGAGTATCGATATAAAATGTAATTCGAGAAAACATGTATTTCAAAGAAATAGGATAGTCAAATTGTGTAGTAATTGGCAATACGTATTGGTGGTGGTGGGGCCACCACCAATACGTACTTATCCCTCAGGGAAACAGATGTAGGTCAATTTATACGTAAGAGAAAATCCTATTACCTCGGACCAAATTATCACACTGGACCGACTGGACGTAGCCATGAGACGTTGCCGCTCTTATATCAGTGTAACACGATAGTGATAATTTATCTTTGTCTATCTCACGGAGCCTAGCTACGAGTAAAAGAGAAAGCTGGTGTACGTTTGGCAACGCTGCAGTTTGCACTCTGCACTGTCTGTGTATTGAGTAATGTGTATTGTGTAGGTAAGTCGTGTCAGTTTATGACCGACTAGTCGGACAAAAACTTTAAACATTGTGGTAAGGTTATAGAGCTATCGAGAAATCCTACGAAATTACTGTTTTAACTTAAATTTAATTGAAAAGGTAAAAATATGTCGTGTTCAGCTGTGTCTTGTTCGTCAAGAACCACAAAAGGCGGAGTAAAAGACCCGGATTTGTCATTTCATACGTAAGTTTTGGACAACATTCTCCCTAAATAAAAATGCTAAAATAATGCGGCTTATTACTAGAAAAACAAGTAGGTAATAACATGTAGTAAAAACATTTTAACAATCTAGTTCATGTTCCTATGTGATTATGATAAAAATAATATCTAAAATAATAAAAGTTATCCGAGACAATTTTATCATCTGTGCTAGTGATGAGCGTATCGTCAAAAGTTGTTATCGATAATATTTTAGTTTCATGTTTTAAAACTTTACAATTAATTTTTAGGTTCCCAAAATGCCCAGAAATAAGAAGTGAATGGATCAAAGCTGTTAAACGTGATAACTGGGAGCCTACAAAATATTCCAGGCTTTGTTCAAAACATTTTGATGAATCTTGTTATATCGCCGGCTTATCAATTAAGAAACTCAAAACTGATGCAGTACCAACGATTTTTGAAGGAGATCCAGTATACTATCAACCGGTAAGTTTTTCTAATGTCACTAATACTTTGGTTTGTGAGGATTGTTTGTCTGCGCTAGAAGGTCCTAAAAGATGCTCATTAACATCTATCAAAGACAAAGGAGGACTAATTTACCCTAGCGATGACGTATATTACATTTGTAAAGTGTGTAAAAAGGTGTTACGCGATTTTTTATAACCACTCACCACAGTAAAATCAACAGCAAAGATGTACAAAAATGATCAGAGATGTGATCAGATTATGGATTCGTCAAATCATCAAATTATTTTCCGATGTTTAAATGAATATGTGTTAGGTTTTAACTTTAAGGAAGATCATAAATTACTTTTGATAAAATCGATTTGTGAAAAGTATTTGCAGCTCCGTATTCATTTTGTAAAGAAGAATGCGGTTACTTTGCCCTAGTTGAATCTAAACTTAGGTACAGCATTAAATTTTGGGGAAACAGTTACCAATATAACGTGAATGCTGCATTCGTTATGCAAAAGAGAGCATTGAGAACCATGCTTCGTTTAGACCAAACTGAATCGTGTAGGGAACATTTTATCAAGTTAAGTATTTTAACAGTACCTTGCCTTTATATTTTAATTCTCCTTACTCATTTACATAAAAATCTAAACAAGCTTGAGACTGACACTGAGAGAGAATATAGGGTAAAAACTCGGAGAAAAGATCTGCCTACTATGCTCCAAGCAAAGCTTAAAGTTGTAAAACACTCATCAAGTGTGCAGTCTGTAAATATTTTCAACAAATTACCACCAGAATTAAAGAATATTGTGAATGTGAACATATTTATAAATAAACTCAAGACATTATTGATTCAGAAGTGTTATTACAGTATTGACGAATTTTATAAGGATAAAAATAAATTATAATTGGTAATGATTAATTTTATAATGTATTGCAATAATTTAATATATCAATAATAGTATTTTGACTTCCAATAATTCAGATGATTTGACATTATGTATTTTCGTTATAGTATTATTATTTTAATGAATGAAAATTGATTTATATATTTGGTAAAGTGTAATCACGATTCTAATGTATTTATGTGTGTATTCAAATATTTCGACACAAATGTATATTTGTTTATGAAATAAATAACTAACTAACTAACTAACTGAAAGCAGCGTCAGAAAATATATGTATACAAAATTAATATTATTTAAAGGTCATTAAAACTCTCAGGAAATATCGAATAATCGTACCTAATTTCTTGTAAATCAAAAATAAAAATCTAACACGGACAAATTGTTTTCCGGTGATATAATTTAATTTTAATTTATGAAGTACCTAGAATGTAAAAGGAATTATAAGATTGTTTAATAATAGAATAAAAGTATCTACAAATACTTACAGCTAATATTTTTAAGCCCTATTTATTACCATATTAATAATAATTATATATATAGTAAAATAATATTATTATCCTATTTATTGTAAGTAGGTACACACAGCGACACATCAACCTAGACCATTTGGACTTTGAACTATTAGAAGTTGAACGCTGCGAATCGTGCGAGAGAGTGCGCTGTATTTTTGTTACGCTCTATCCTTACCATTACATCGACACCACTATGCACTGTCCCTTTCCGACAATTCTCTATTTTGTATGTAGCATGTAAAAGTTTCATAACTTCAATAGGACCTACCTATACCTATTAAATATGCCGCCAAAATGCTACTTACTATAAAATACAATATGGCGGCTTTTGGCGCGGAAGTCCGCGGAACGTCACATGCCAGTAAATAAACATCAAAGTCACGAGAGGTCTTAGCTCTCAGCTGTTTGAGTAATATTATTGTGATTTACACAAGATAATGACTTATAAATGGTGTGCCGTGCCAGCATGCACGAATACTTCGGTAAAAACACCGGATAAACTATTTGTTAGTGTTCCAAAAAAACTTAGATTACGAAAAAAGTGGTTACAACAAGCTTGCAGAAATCCTAGTGAAATAGTACCTAATTCGAATGTTTTCTTCTGTGAAGACCACTTTGATGTATGTACACACTATAGGTACTTAATTATTACTAAAAAGTATGTCGTAAATTATAATTTATAATTTCACCGGCCGTGGTTACAAGCTAATTAGTTCGGCGATGTCATGACTCCATATTTTGTGAGGTGGAAGAATCTTCATCCACACTCAATTATTTCACAAATTTTTATCCATGTTCCGTCACACACTAGGTACACTCACGGCATAAAAATATCATGTTTGTTATGTAACATCGCCGAACCAGTCATCTATTCCCCACTGCTACGACGAGCAGTTCATCACTAAATCGCTGCTTTAGCGCGACACCTATGTATTACAAAAAGAGTTGAAATACACACATAAAAATATTATAAATAAACGTTCCCGCGTTTATCGTTACTGCGCCACCCCCGTGGGTCGTAGCTGATATTATATAGCCTATAGCCTTCCTCGATAATATTTTATTGTTTATAGGGATGAAATGTAAGCATATTGGCCTCCTGTAATTGTTTCGCTATTGTCAACCGTTCAAAAGGAAACACAAGCCTAAAGTATAGGAACTTAGAAAATCCCAAGCTAAGAGCAGCGATAACTCAGTGCGATGACCAACAGACTGCAATGCAGAGGGTCTCGGGTTCAAACCCACGTCGCGCACCTCTGACTTTCGGAAGTTATATGACTTTTCGAAATTATGTGTATATTGATTGACAATTATCGCCTGCTCCGTGCCTCGGAAAGCACTTTAAGCAGTTGGTCCCGGCTGTCATGAACATCTATGGCAGTCATTATTGGGAGAGTGTCGACACAAAAGATCCCACTGGGTCGAAGTGTCGCCGGTCTGCACTGACTGGCCCCCACATAAGATAAGATAGAAAATCCCAATGGAAATGGAAAATTTATTATTACAGCGGTTAACAATTTAAGAAAAGTTATTAATGTAAAACACAAAAAAATCCACACTGGCGAATGAAATAAAATAGTTTTGTGGTTTTCACACTAGGCAAGCTTGTATTGTGAAGACCCAATTCGTAGCCCAATCTGTAAAATGGTTCAATATGTACATGTAAAGAAGATACAACCTACATCCTTTGTTACACCCCAAACTATATATATTTAATTTTATATGTATAAAAATAATCTATTTTTGTTTATTTACAGATGCACAAAGATATGGCAAACTATTGTCAATACAGAATGGGCTTCAGCCAGAGAATAATCATGGTTGAAGGAGCACTGCCTACTAAGTTTGACTGTCAGCAAGAACATAGAAAAAAAATGTATGACATTAATACTCCTCGGCCCTTCTATATCAAACTGGAGGAAACCCAGCATATTCAAGATTGTGAAGAGAATCAGGCAACGGAAGAGCAAGAGGTGATCACAAGTGATGTCAATATGGCAACTGGTATGTAGACTTTAAAACAAAGTATATTGATAATACATATAATTAATAATGATATAATATTTTCTTATGTTTATGCAAATATTATACATTAAAATTAAACTACTTTGCATATATGAATTTATCCTGTAGCTTATTAACACTTTAATTATACAATTTAAATATGAATCCCCCTGTGAACATGGTTGCTGAAAAGCTAATAAAAGTTCAGAGAAAGTGTACATTTAAATCTAAACTAGCTGTTACCTGCGACTTTGTCCGCGTAGATTTTAACTAAAAAGTGCTTGTCACCGCGGAACCATATTTTTTTTCTAAAATCAAAATAGCCTATGTTACTCCTTATAACATCAGCTATCTGCCACTGAAAGTCCCGTCAAAATCGGTTCAGCCGTTTCGGAGATTAGCCGGAACAAACAGACAGACAGACAGACAGACAAAAATTTTAAAAACATATGTTTTCATATAGGTACCTTAAATACTTTCATATGCATTAGATAAAAAGCTGTTATTTTGACATTACAAACAGACACTTCAATTTTATTTATTTGTATAGATAGTTATAATAATTTTAAATGTTAGTAATGGTTCAGACATAGTGTAATATTTTGTAAATACATACATATTATAAATAGAAACTACCAGACCAAGACAAACATCCATGTCCATGCACACTAATGTTTGACTTGTGCGGGAATTGAACCCACAACCTCAAGCGTGGCAGTCGGTTATATTAACCACTACGCCATCGAGGCCGCCAAATAATACATGACAAAGAGAGCAATGTTTACTATCATAATACTATTAAAGATAAAGATAAAGATCAGTTTATATGTATAAAACATGAGTACATTTACATAAAAAGCATGATGTTATAGTGTATTAGGGGCTCATCATGTTTTACCCTTAGGGTATACAAATATTCAAAATTATGTTAAAAAATAATTGATAGCGCACATAAAATTTCAAAGGTGTCATTTTAAAAAAGAAAGTAGAATTATCAATAATATTCATAATATAATGCATGCAAGTAAAATTAAAAAATAAAGATCTAATATCATTAAAATTATAAAATATGCATGTCAAAAATAAAGTAAAAATTAAAACGATAAAATGTCAGTTAATAAAGTCAGTAGTCACATAATTGTAAAATGTCAGATATGTAACGAAATTATGATTATGATAGTACTACAAATGGTCATTCAAGAAATCAATAACATTATAATAAGCCTTGTCAACCAAAAAGGCCTTTAACAGATTTTTAAACACATTTATGTTTTTCTGTTTCCACTCTTTTGGAATTTTATTATAAATAATTGGACCCATACAAATTATGCTCTTATGCATAAGTGCGGTCCTTGACTTGTGAATACGTAATTTGTTATTATCACGCCTGTTTCGATTGACTGTGTCAGACAGCTTAGGAAATAAATGCGGATTACTTCTCACAAACAGCTACTTCAAAAATGTATAATGACGGTAGTGTTAGAATCCGGTGCTTGATAAACAATGCTTTACAACTCTCTGTACTTTGTATTATAAACATAGAATGTATGCAGCGTTTCTGAATTTTAAATGCTATATCTTTATTTGTTGAATTACCCCAAAATATTAATCCATATCTAAGTGCAGATTCAATTAGGCCATAATATGCAGTAAGTATTGCATCGGTGTTCACAGTTTGTATATAGCGTAGGATAGTGAGCTGATTTTATTACTCAACTTATCAATATGTTCTTTCCAGTTTAATTTTTGGTCAGTAATTACGCCGAGAAATCGAGTACTAGTTACTTCATTTATTTCAATGTTGTCGGGTATAATATTGAAATTTGATTGATTTTGTGACTTTGTCTGAAATGCATTATGTTTGTTTTAATTATATTGATTTTTAAATTATTATTATTAAGCCATGAAATTATTGATGTCAAAGAATTTGTTATGTCAGATTTATAATAGTCAATATCCTTACACGCTTTGGTCACAGTACTATCGTCAGCAAATAATGTCATGGGTTGAATAGTAGCACCTGGTAAGTCATTAATATATATAATAAAGAGAAGCGGCCCTAGTACGCTACCTTGGGGCACTCCATAAGTTACATAGCGCTCATTTGAGACATAGGTTTCTTCTGTCTTTGTTTTGATGTTCAGTCTACATATCTCCGTAATTTGTTTTCTCTCTGTTAAGTATGACCTAATTAATTTTGAAACATTGCCCCTAATGCCATAGGCTTCCAGTTTCTTTATTAGAATATCATGATCCACGTGATCGAACGCTTGTGACATATCACAGTAAACTGAACAGACCGGCGATGATTTATCGATGTAAGACATGACATTATAGATGAAATCATAAATGGCCATATTGATGGTCCTATTTTTGCGGAACCCTTTCTATTCGTCACGTAAAATATTGTTTTTCCAAATAATTATTAATTTCTTTATATACGTATTTCTCAAAGATCTTAGAGAATATGGAAATCAATGCAATGGGCCTATAATTCTCCATAAGTTCTTTATTATCCTTTTTGTGTAAGGGTTTTATTACTGTTAACTTTAAATCTTTTGGATATATGCCAGTAGTTATGCTCAGATTTATTATATGGCTTAAGGGATAGCAAATATGATCATTTACCTCTTTAATCACTTTTGTTGAAAATCCATCATAGCCGACACTATTAGTGTTTCTTAGACCTTTTATAATTTTATTTATGTCATAAGGCAAGCTCGGCGCTAGAAACATTGAATTTAAACGATGATTGATCAGTTGTGTCACATTTTTACCAACACATGGTAATGATTTTACTTTGTTGATGAAGTAACTATTGAACGCATTGGCCATATGTGTAGGATCTGTTATTTTAGTGTTTTCATTTAATTTTATGTTTGTAATAGATTCCTTTGGCAAGTTCTGTTTGGTCTTGTTTATTATTTGCCACGTAGCCTTGGATTTATTTATAGATGTTTTTATTTTATAATTATTTTGAGCGCGCTTAGTTAAATTTATATATTTTTTTGACATTTTAGTGTACTTAACATATTTTTGGTGATTACTTTTTGTGAGTTTTAATCTGTAACTCCATAGCAACTGTCGTTTCCGCTTACTACAAATTTTAATACCACGCGATACCCATTTTTGTTTAGTATATATATATGTATAAGTTTTTTTATTACAGGAAAACACAGGTCATAAAAGTCTAAAATTTCCTATAAAATGCTGATACGCTAAAGTTGGGTCTTCAGTTTCGTAAACCTCAGTGAAAGATAAGCTTTCTATGCATCTTTTAAATTTTAGGATATTTTCAGTGCTGAAATCCCTTTGAAGTTTACGCCAGCATTTTAATTTTAGTACTTTTCGTACTGGGAGCTTAATTAATTGTGCAGTATGGTCTGATAAGCCAAATTCTAACACTTCGGCCTTACAATTCTTATTATAATTATGTGCAAAATTATCAATGCAAGTATTACTAATAAGGCTTGTTGGTTGTTTCAGAGCCAGTTTTAGATTATAATTCAATAATAAACACTCTAATTCTAAAGTGTCATTGCTACATTTTAAGACATCAATATTAAAATCACCAGTTAAAACAATATTGTGACATTTAATTTTGGACACGTATCCTAAGACCACTTCAAGTCGGTTGAAAAACATGTTCAGATTATTTTGCCTAGGTACTCTATACACACAAATAATTATAATTTTATAATCAATCAATTCGATCGCACAGCACTCAAATACATTACTAATAGAAAAGCTTTTTACTGCTGGCAAATCTTTAAATCTATGTTCATTTTTTACCAGTATACATGCGCCTCCTCTTTTACTATTACGGCAAAAATAAGAGGCCAACGTATAGTTTGGTATAGTACATAATAATTCAGTCCCTGTCATCAAAAAGTGTTCAGATACACATATAATTTATTTATTGCAAGGAGAAATCGATCTTGTTGTTTCATGACCTTAAAATGAACCTCAACCGTACGGTGGTAGACCCAGGCCCGCCGCAAGCGGGGGACAGCTGGGACAAATTGCCCCAGGCTACCTTGAGGAGTGCCCCCAAATTCATTAACGTAATTTTTATTTTTCATATGAAAAATAAATTGAAAATTAAGATTGAAATAGATAGTAAATAAAATATTTTTTTATTTTCAGAGGATAAAAAGATAATGTATTATATGCATGTATTATGTATTATATTAAATTAAATAGACACAAAACGTTAAGTATTTATTAAAATCTTTATTTTTCTCGCTTTCATTTCGGCAAAATCATTAACGTCGTCATAATTAATATTGTTTGCTAACTCTTTTTCTATTCATTGAAATTAAACTACTATATACGGATTTTATCGCGTTGTATCTTTTTCTATTGATAAAAATTCAATGATTTAAACGGTCCTGGCCCATACGAGATCTTAAATAATTTAATTTAATTTTTACGTTAACTTATTTATGTAACATACTTATTTAATCATCGTTTTTAGTTTAGAGCTCATGGACAATTTAAAAGCTCAATAATTATACTTCATTTTCAAAAAGAATTCATTACAATCTAGCCTTCAAATCGGCCACTAGTTCTTAATTTATATAAAGCCACAACATTTTTGTACCTCCTTGTATTAGTAGTGTTTCATGCGCAAGCGCATACAAGCGTCTTAAGCAATTATTCCTTTTTTTTATTAAGTTATTTATTTAATTATTTATTCACTTATTTGTATTTGCAAAAATTAGACTCTCAAGATCACGTAGTTTATGCGAGCGTGAGTTTAAAAATAATAAAAATGTTTACTCGCCTGCTTTACTATCTGTTTACGTATCTTATTATTAAATTCTTATTTTCACTTGTCGATTGACTTTTTGTTTGAAAAATGAGCTTTGTTCGATTTTGTATGTGGAGAGGGGCCCCCAGTTCGAAAGATTGCCCTGGGCCCCCCGTTATGTGGCGGGCCTGGGTAGACCACACTTTTGGCTGACTGTACCAAAAGATTGTTTCACATCACATCACATCATCAGGCTATAATAGTCCACTGCAGGACATAGCCCTCCCAAAGATTGTTTAAGTTATAATAATTATATGTACAAGAATTGCCAGCTGCCTTCCAGGCGTTACTATTTGTATGCTCTTATTATTATTGTCATGATTTCTTATTTTTGTTAATAATTCTGTTCGGGAGTTTTTATTTACTCAACTGGCAATACAGCCAACCATCATTTTTAAATAGTGGGGGTTATTGTGGAAGGGAAAAATAACTCGTTCTCTCGGCGAAAGATCGCTCAGCGGTGAGAAACTAGCATTCAACTGAGTAAGACGTTCTCAATAGTCCGTGTAATTGCTGTGAATTTGGTAATTTAGTCACATAATATTTAAGACGAGTGAGTTTCATTATATTATGTAGTACAAAATCTCAAAGACTTAACCTATGTCACTTTTGCAAAGTGTATGGTAGACTAGATTTTGCCCGCGGCTTTGCTCGCTTAAATGTAGGTTAGGTTATAGACCAACTTACTTTTCTGGATGACAAGTACTGTACGTCCTTTTCTGTAACCCTGACAAGTTGTATGGGTAATTTCATGATGATCGGTCGAGTAGTTAAGGCGTTAAAGCTTAACAAACAAACTTACATTCGCATTTATAATATTAGTTAGGACGGCTAGGGTAGCCGTAGCATTGCTTCTATCACATCTGCTGATATGACATGAGTTTGTTGTGATTTTAGTCTTATTAGGTTTATGCATAAACTAGATGGTCCCGCGGTTTCACCCGCGTTTATCGTTACTGCGCCGTCCCCGTGGGTCGTAGCGTGATGTTATATAGCCTATAGCCTTCCTTGATAAGTAGGTTATCCAACACTAAAATATTTTTTCAAATATAACCTAAGTTCCTGAGATTAGCACGTCCAAGCAAACATACTTTTCAGCTTCATAATATTAGTATAGATTAATAAGTACTTATCTTGCCTTTTCAGAATCAAAGCCAACACAAAACGAAATAATATCAACCAAATCTATTGTAAGTACTGAGCCTAGATTTACACCAATTTAATAAATATATTTGGCTGCAGGCAGATGCTGGATGCGGCAAGCTGAAGACAGGGCGCTATGGCGCTCTTTGGGGGCGCTATGTCCAGCAGTGGACTATTATAGCCTGATGATGATGATGATGATGATGATGATGATGATGATGATGATGATGATGATGATGATGATGATGAGGATGACTATGACGATGACGATGACGACGATGACGATGACGATGACGATGACGACGATGACGACGACGACGATGACGATGACGATGATGATTTGGCTGCACGAAGGGCGTAGTGGTTTAAGTGGTCGCCTCGCCATTGCCATCGCGCCGAGTGTTGTGGGTTCGAATCCTACACGAGACAAAAATGTTTGTGATCTACAAATAGTTGTTTCGAGTCTAGATGTTTTATTTATTTATTCTCACATACAACTATTATCACAGGTCTTAACCTAATACGATAGCGTAGTTCTAGTACTTGTATCTAGTTATATCTAATATAAATGCAATATTCTTATTCTAATTAATACCTGTTATACAGATGTTATTAATAGCTATGAGATAATATGCAATAAGCGGTTCGTGTAAATTCACTCAGTGTGCAGCTAAATATATCGACCTTTTGCGATATCGCATTGAGCGCCCGCAACGCGCGCGTGAGGGGCGCCTGCTGCAGCAAGCTGGCGGGTGCCGACCCACAGCAGCGGCGTTGTTCTTTGTGCCTGTTGTTTGAATGTTTGTAAAGACCTACACAGGAATTATTCTTAGTGCGGGAATTGTTCTTTTGATAAACAAGAATAAAGGAAAAGGGAAATATATAATATAATAATATAATATAATATTCTATCACATACACACAACACCATCTAGCCCAAACTAAGTAGAGCTTGTACTATGGGTACTAGACAATGGATAAACATACATATATACCTTTTTTTTTGTAAATACGTACATATTATATATAGAAACACCTAGACCAAGACAAACATCCATGTTCATGCACACAAATGTTTGACTTGTGCGGGAATCGAACCCGCGACCTCAGGCGTGGCAGTCGGTTACACTAACCATTACGCCATCGAGACCGATGCAATGTTTTGAATTTTAATGCATTGGTTCCAAAAATAGTTTTTTGGATAGCCAAATGCAAAATATTGATGTGTACTTATTCGTAACCAGCTGACCTGCGCAACTTATGTTTCACACTACAGAATTTCCCCGTTTTTGCAACATTTTTCATTGATACGCCGCTCCTATTGGTCGTAGCGTGATGTTATATAGTCTATAGCCTTCCCCGTTAAATGGGCTATCCAACACTAAAATAAACTTTTCAATTCGAACCAGTAGTTCCTGAGATTAGCGCGTTCAACCAAACAAACTCTTCAGCTTCATAATATTAGTATAGATATCAGTATTATTAGATGTTCCCGCGGTTTCACTCGCGTTTATCTTTACTGCGCCGCCCCCGTTGGTCGTAGCGTGATGTTATATAGCCTTCCTCGATAAATAGGCTATCCAACACTGAAATAATTTTTCAAATCGCACCAGTAGTTCCTGTGATTAGCGCGTTCAAACAAACAAACAAACTCTTCAGCTTTATAATATTAGTATAGATTGCCAGCTAGTATATAACAGTGAAATAATACCCGGTTAGAAGCCTTTAACAGATTATAATTTTTATATAATAAAAAGATCGTGTCATGGTGTTTGTGGTCGTACTCCTCCGAAACGGCTTGATTTTTATGACATTTTTGTTTATATTTGGTAGGTATGAGAATAGGTCGTAAAGTATATTTCATACCGCTAGGTTATTAGGTGTCCCTATCGAATGAATTCATATGGCAGAACTACGTTTGCCGGGTCAGCTAGAGTTTATATAATCTTATCTTATGTGGGGGCCACTCAGTGCAGACCGGCGACACTTCGACCCAGTGGGATCTTTTGTGTCGACATTCTCAATAACGGCTACCATAGACGTTCATGGCAGCCGGGACCACCGGCTTAACGTGCTCTCCGAGGCACGGAGCAGGCGATAATTGTCAATCAATACGCACATAATTTCGAAAAGTCATATGACTTCCGAAAGTCAGAGGTGCGCAACGTGGGTTCGAACCCGAGACCCTCTGCATTGCAGTCTGTTGGTCTCCCAACTGAGCTATCGCTACTCTGAGTTTATATAATAATATCTGCCCTGTATTAAACTATGGCGGCCTCGATGGTGTAGTGCTTAGTGTAACCGACTGCCACGCCTGAGGTCGCGGGTTCGATTCCCGCACAAGTCAAACATTTGTGTGCATGAACATTGATGTTTGTCTTGGTCTGGGTATTTCTATGTATAATATGTGTGTATTTACAAACAAAAAGTATATATGTATGTTTATCCATTGTCTAGTACCCATAGTACAAGCTCTGCTTAGTTTGGGCTAGATGGTGTTGTGTGTATGTGATAGAATATTATATTATTACTAGCTTTTGCCCGCGGCTTCGCTCGCGTTAATTTAGAATTTGACAATCAATTCGGGTTGTACTCTGCTTGTATATAATAATTTGTGACATAAATATTTGTTAACTATTAATAAAGACTTATCAACAATTAATAAATGTACTTTCTTCCCAAATAAATATTTATTGAATGTTAAAATATATTATTTAAATTTAAGAAATTAAATAAATTATTAATAGTTAATAAATCCTTTTATCAGTGTATTGATAGAAAACAGTGACTTAATTTAAACAGTTTTCATTTGCTTATTATTTGACTTACCTTTCACAATAATAAAACAGGTATATTTATTAACCACGTATACGTCTTCGTTTTGATTTATTAACCACGTACACGTTTTCGTTTTGATTTAAAACAATTCCCAAAAAATGCTAAGTACAATATATACAGGTACGGTAATGGCCGCTGTTGGCGGGAGCTTACAACACGTGTTTATTTACATGAGATCACTTAATTAACTGAGAGTTAAAACTGTCTCTGTCAGATTAATAAATAGTAAATACATAAATTATTGCACTGGAAATTAATGATAATTTTACGATGACAGTAAAATTAATATGAGAGTTGCAAAGGAAAATTAAAATAATAGGTATAACAGTCACTGCTACGATTGATACACAAATAAAACTAAAAAAACATGGCTGAAAAATGTATAGTGAGTAAGACAGGAGACCGGCTTCGTCCTCATCCCTACTACGTAATGTTTGCTGGATAAGTGGTGACACTTGGCGGGGATAACTGATCGATATATAGTAGTAGACTACTGATAGTATAGTAGTATCAGTAGTCGAACGGTGAGGGCGGGAGATCAAATTGAATTTAAAAAAAAATCATAATTAAAGGAACTTGAAATTATAATATCTGGATAGGAATTAACAAATAAAAAATAGGGGTTGATCGTAAAGGGGTGAAAAATTGAGAGTATTATGAGATTTGTTATTGTAAGTCATCAAAAAATTTTAAAAAAATTTTGCCAAAAAATTAAAGTTTATAATTAACAAATAAAAAATAGGAGTTGATCGTAGAGGGGTGAAAAATTGAGAGTAATATGAGATTTTTTATTGTGAGTCATCAAAAAATAAAAATAAAAAATTACCAAAAAAATTAAAGTTTTTAATTAACAAATAAAATATAAGGGTTGATCGTAGAGGGGTGAAAATTTAGGGTTGTATGTATTTTTGTATGCTGTGTCATAAAAAAATAAAATCAAACAATTTTGCCTAAAAAATAAAATAAAAAATTAGGGGTGGACTACCCTTAACATTTAGGGGGATGAAAAATAGATGTTGGCCGATTCTCCACCCTGGCCGACAATCACGCTAAGGATCACAAAAATCGGTCGAGCCGTTTCGGAGGAGTTCAAGTTCGAACCCCGTGACACGAGAATTTTATATATTAGATTATTATATTAAACTCTCCCACTGCTGGGGACGGACCTTAATGAACGTAGGTATGAAGAGTAACCTTAAGTTTTCTTCGTGTTCCAGGAGTGCTGCACTTCAATATCGGAGATTCCAGAGGTAATATTAATTAATTCATTAATTTTTAAAGCAGCGATCGTCTATTGGGAGGCCCTTGAAATGCCATGCAAAGGTCTTGGTTGATGGCTTGCCTCGGCGTTTTTGACCACCTTTCGAAATTTTCCTGAATAGTAGAGCCACGCTGATTTCAGCATGAATGGGCCGGCTCAACCGAGGAAGGACTACGCTCTAACACCTTAGTTCCCAAAGTGGTTCAGGTGGATCTCCAGGGGTCTACGGGAGACTGGAAGGGGTTCTACGTTGGCGTGACAAAAAAATGGAGGTTCACAATTCGAAAGCGCAGGTCCACGAAAATTTATTTGCTTTTGATAGTGAAGAACTAAAATGTTGGCTTGACTTCACCTATCAATGTCAATGTAATATTATCGCCTCAGCTGCTATGAGGACAGCGTGGAGGCCACTGCTCTTAGACCACATGACTGCTTAGTCCTTACCATCAGGCGAAGTGTGGTCATTTTGATGAGCACCATAAAAAAAAAATGTTTAGTAATTCTCTGCTTTACGCGATGGAAAGTAGGAATTCCTAAGTGGAATTAAAACTAATTTTGTAATTACTGTTTTAATTTAATTATTTCGAGATGTAAATTCGCAAAATAAGTGATGTCACACGAAGGAGAGCGGAGTCCCACAAATGTGACTGGCTGTGATTAGGTCAAAAAATCATGAAATAGTTGTGACGTCATTTATGGATGGCCCCTAAGTATATATTTAAATAGTATACTCTTATTTCCAGGGTAAAATCCTGATCGCCAGAGTTTACCGGTATCTTCAACAGGAGTACGAACATCTAAAGACTTTGAACCAGAACGGTGGAGACCTAGGGTTTCTGGCTGATATTCTGAAGCGAACTGCTGCTGCCACCGGTGTTTCAGAAGATACCGTCACTACCATCTTAGAGGAAGAGAAGACTTCTGAAGAACGTTGTGAGAGTACTCCAGCGAAACGGTTTAAAACGGATGATGAGATAAGGTATACATATGTACATACAAAGATTCACGCCTGTTTCCCAGAGGGGCAGGCAGAGACTACGGATTTCCATTTGCTACGATCCTGACACACTTCTCTGGCTTCATTCGCTTTCATCACATTCCTCATACACGCCCGTCGGTTCAAGGAGCTCTGAACCTGGCCTATATGGCCTACAAGGCCTGTATTTAAACTGTCCCACTGCTGGGCACGGGACTTCTTAGTATGAGGTTTAGGCTATAGTCCACCACGCTGGCCCAGTGTGGGTTAGTATACTTCATATATCTTCGAGAACACTATGTAGAACTCTCAGTCATGCAGGTTTCCTCACAATGTTTTCCTTCACCGTTAAAGCGAGCGATAATTAACTATTTAATACTCACACAAAGAACAATGGTCAAATCGTACCTGACGGCGACCCGACATGTATTGTATATGAAAAAATCCGTTATTATTTAAGATTTTAGGAAAGATAACATATATCTGTTTATGAAGCCACGAAAAAAAGATATACATTTTTTTTATATTGTATTTTTCTTTAACTTACATAATTTTAGAACGCATATTTTCATTTCACTTACGATGTGATTCGTTTCTTTTCGCATACTAAAAGGCTCAATACTCAATACTTGCAATTATTTTCATAGAGTTATTAACAGTAGTACAAATAAATAAATACGTATAGATCAAACCAGTTAGTATAATTTTTTATGCAATTGATATATGCGTGTTATGTAGGTACAAAGTAGCGCAGCGTTTTGTTCACGATATTAAAATATTTCCGCTTCTTACACATTATTTTCATACAGGATGGTATTACATACATGAAAACAAACCAATCCCACTCCAGTTTGTTTCTGGACATGGCAAATAAAAACCAGGTACAGCTCCTATAGAAATTTGGCCATTGTTCTTTGAAAACAGAGGTGAACGGCTTGGGATCGAACTCGAGACCTCTGCGTGGCAGTCCAAGGGTCTCCCACTAGGCTATCGCTGTTATACTTAAGGTATGAGATTATGATGTTGTTAATTCTACTAGTCTTAACTATTGAGTAAAAGGCCTGTGCCCAGCAGTGGGACAGCTTATAAACAGAGCTGGTGTTTATATTTCAATAATATATGTATCTTCTTGTCCCTAGCCTTTATTATTCCCAAGTCACTTGGGGTCGTCTTTTCTGGTCTAACTGGATTTGTCTCGATATCAGTTTTTACACGGAGCGGCTGCCATCTGACCTCCGCAACCCGAAGGCTAACGATACCCTAAGGCTAGACCAGTGTCAGGATATTAGAGGGCACTGACTTCCCAATAACGACTGCCATAGATGTTCATGGCAGCCGGGACCGACGGCTTAACGTGCTTTCCGAAGCACGGAGCAGGCGATAATTGTCAATCAATACGCACATAATTTCGAAAAGTCATAATTTCTGAAAGTCAGGGTGCGCGACGTGGGTTCGAATCCGAGGCCCTCTGCACTGCAGTCTGTTGGTCTCCCCACTGAGCTATATAATATACTAGCTTTTGCCCGCTGCTTCGCTCGTGTTAATTTAGAATTTGACAATCAATTCGGGTTGTACCCTGCTTGTAATAATATAATTCAATCATGATTCGAAAGACACGTGGCGCCGTCTATTATTATGAGAACATTATTGTTATTTTCCTCGGGAACAGTATTTTTTTCGGGATGAAAGGTAGCCTATGTCCGTTTCTGTACACCTGACATGTGACGTATGTGCAAAATTTCAGGATGATCGGTTCAGTGGTTTAGGCGTGAAAAGGTAACAAACAAACAAACTCATTTTCGCTTTTATAATATTAGTTAGGAAGTATATTTTTTTTAACTTACTGTTGCAATCGTAAATAGTTAATGCAAATGTTTCACACTAGATCTCTGGTTCGATTACTGAGTTAAGCTAGTAAAAGTTATAAGATTTTTTGGCAACATCCTAATAACACATCTATACTAATATTATAAAGCTGAAGAGTTTGTTTGTTTGTACGCGCTAATCTCAGAAACTACTGGTTCGAGTTGAAAAGTTCTTTTAGTGTTGGATAGCCTATTTATCGAGGAAGGTTATAGGCTATATAACATCATACTACCACCTACGGGGATGGTGCAGTAACGATAAACGCGGGTGAAACCGCGGTAACATCTAGTTTATTTAATAAAATATAATAACATTTGTAACAGATTTGACTTTGACGTATTTACTACGAATCCTATTCAGGCAAAAAGATACTTAAGCCTTGACTTCTTTAAAGATAATTAACAGTCGGTACTCTATAAAATTCATTTATATTATCTACTAGCTTTTGCCCGCAGCTTCGCTCGCATTAATTTAGAATTTGACAATCAATTCGGGTTTTACTCTGCTTGTAATAATAAAATCAATCTTGATTCGAGAGACACGTGGCGCCATCTATTATCATAAGAACGTTATTGTTGTTTTCCTCGGGAACAGTAATTTTTTTTTCGGGATGAAAGGTAGCCTATGTTCGTTTCTGTACACCTGACAACGTATATGCAAAATTTCAGGATGATCGGTTCAGTGGTTTAGGCGTGAAAAGGTAACAAACAAACAAATAAACAAACTCATTTTCGCTTTTATAATATTAGTTAGGATTGTGTTATGATCTAATAAGTAAGAGAAATATTGTATTAACTTCACATATATTATATAAAATATAAATTAATTAATTCTTACCCGTCTGGGAAACAGGCGTGGATCTATGTATGTATGTATGTATATTATATAAAGTTGTAGCGTCTCCGCATAGGCGAAGAAGTTCAGCCTACATCTAACAGATGGCGCTTTTAACAATAAGAGCTTGAAATGACGTCATACAATCCTGAATCGCACAAGTAACATTTACACATGACTCAAAAGATCCCACTGGGTCGAAGTGTCGCCGGTCAGTACAGACTGGCCCCCACACACAAGATAAGATAACATTTACACAGGGACTAAGTATACAAATTCCCGACATCAGCAGTTGGACCGCGGCCAGACACGATCACCCAGCCTGGTCGGAGGATCCTCCCTTTGTGTTCGAGGGACATCACACCACGTGATCCGTGATCCTCCACAAAGTGATTAGGTAGCGTAAAATGAACGAGAACTAATCTAAAACCTTAGTTGGCAGAATGTACGTCTAAAACACCCCTTCGAGGATATAGATATGAAACTATGTATGTATGTTTGTTTGTGCAGATCACACGAGGAGGAATCAAGCAATGCGGCACAAGAAGGACAAGAGGAGTACGGGTGAGTGTCATGAACTCACATAAAACGGATATAATAATTTAGTTATTTCTCTCTTCACAATGGTTCGCAACAATATACATAAAACACATACATACATAGTTCCACGCCTGTTTCCCAGAGGGGTAGGCAGAGACTACGGATTTCCATTTGCTACGATCCTGACACACTTCTCTGACTTCATTCACTTTCATCACATTCCTCATACACGCCCGTCGGTTCAAGGAGCTCTTAACCTGGCCTTTGTCCAGAACGCCTCCGATCTGATCGAGAAACGTTCGCCTAGGTTTTCCCCTTGCGACTGTTCCATTCACACTAGCCTTATAAACTTTCTTAGTCAGTCTTTCCTCGTCCATTCTTTCTACATGTCTAAACCAGCTTAACATACCCTTTTCTATTCTTGTCACTATATCGACGTTCATGCCGCATCTCTCTCTAATCACACTATTTCTTATTCTATCTTTCAGAGTCACACCACATATGCTTCTCAACGCTCTCATTTCTATAGCATTTATTCTGCTCTCATACTTCTTCTTTCTTTACATAAAACACATTTGACACAATACCAGGATTTATAGAATTACGAGCCTTTGTGAGAGTGAGAGACTGGAGTCCATACTAAGGAAAGAAAGAAAGAAACAAACATTTGTTTGCTCAGAATACAGGTGGTACCAGATTTAACAATGGTGAATAGAAATTAAACTACTATATACGGATTTTATCGCGTTGTTTATTTGACACTTTATTACAAAATTTTGAAAATTTTTAAGCTAATTAAATTATTGAATCAATTTTAATATATATTGAATAATTTTAATGAATAACATTCGCGTTAACAGAAGACAATATAATGGTGAATATTTCAAGCTATATTCTGACTGTATTAGGCATGCAAATATTAATAATTATATTGTTAGGAATTAGATGTGAAACAGCTTAAAAAAATAACAGACGCACTTTAACCTTTAAATAATCATTGAATTATTCAAGAAATGCATTAACATATAAAGTAAGAGATAATTGATATCACCCAACAGCGATCACACAGCACGTCCGTTCCGTCCGCCTCTCGATGTCAAAGTGAGTCATTGCGCGCCGAGCGCGCTTTTATAGCATGCTCGATCGGATGATTCGTGACGTTACTTGTTTACGTCGCATTCCGCAACTAACAATATAATAATATCAGCCCTGTATTACATTGTCCCACTGCTGGGCACGGGCCTCTTCTCAGTGTGAGAAAGGTTAGGACATAGTCCACCACGCTGGCCCAGTGTGGGTTGCCAGACTTCTCATATGTTCGAGAACATTATTAAAAATCTTAGACATGCAGGTTTTCTCACGATGTTTTCCTTCACCGTTAAAGCAAACGATAATTAACTATTGAATACGCATATAACTTCGAAAAGTCTGAGATACGCGCCTTGGGGTCGAACTCGAGACCTCTGCGTGGCAATCCAACGATCTCCGACAGGCTATCGCTCCTTATATAATTATATAAAAAAATATATATATTACGAAGAAAATGTTTAGCATATTTATCATTATTAGGTATATTACACTAGATGTTCCCGCGGTTTCACCCGCGTTTATCGTTACTGCGCCGCCGCCGTGTGTCGTAGCGTGATGTTATATAGCCTATAGACTTCCTCAATAAATAGGCTATCCAACACTCAAAGAATTTTTCAAATCGAACTAGTAGTTCCTGAGATTAGCGCGTTCAAACAAACAAACTCTTCAGCTTTATAATATTAGTATAGATTATATTCAAATTTACAAATATTTAGATTCAATGGTTTTATGTTGCATAAACTCTTCTATTGTATAAAAGCACTATCCACTAGCCATTAAGTTTAAATTATTTAAATGGAACCTCCCGTAGACTCTTAGGTAGTTTATTAAAAACTGATATGCACATGTGATAAACATTATTTTTATATAACCTTTTGACCGCCACGGACGTCCATTCACGTCAAATTAAACTGTGCTCACGACGTCCCCGACGGCATGGCACGTCGAAAATACGACTATTTTACAGTTCAAAATAAACATAAAAAAATATGTTTGTTGTGTTCCTTTTACCTATTATTTAAAACTACATTAATCATCGCCTGGCGTAGGGGGCACGACGCTACTTTTGTGCTGTGGCGGTCAAAAGGTTAAGGTTGTTCTTCAAAATGGTATCATTATTTTAGTAGGATTTCTTGGTCTGGAAACCCTGTGTTAGGGATCACCAGGCCCTCACTCAGAACTGTAGGGGTATGAGTATTATACAATGTAAAATGTAATCATTGGAGTATTTGAGAGTAATTAGTTTACTCACAAACTAAGGCAAAATAAATTAGGATTAATTCTATATCTCAAATATTATCTAACTGTAATATGTCATTGTTAACAGAGAGGAGAGCCAAGATGCGTATGAGCTTAAACTGGAGGTGGATGTTGAAGATGATAATGACAGGTCTGTACCAGACTGAAAGGTCTACCATGAAAAGTAGATGCCAAAGTTTTGGGTTGATTGTTCTATTTGAACTAGCAACTACACAATCGAAGAAGTTACGACTCACGACAAAAGATGGCGCTTTGCACAGTTCTAAACTACTTCCGACAAGTCTGCATCGCGCAAGCTAAGAAATATAAAAGACCACCACCACTAAGATATTCATGCAATAATTGTTTTATCAGTTACAGACGTCTGACACAGCGCATTACTCAACGCACCGGGACTTCACCGCCATTGCAGAACACACAGTGAGTCCTTTTCTTTTTCTTCCCAGAAAAATCCTTTATGTATACCCCTTCCCCCCGGGGGGAGAGGGGAGGAGGGTTATGTGAGACTCTCCGCCCCTGAAGTGGGTCGGTATACACACTAAAAACCTGGGGTGAGCAGTCCCTCCGCCGACGGGGTGGGGCGGAATGGGGTCGCGTTAGCAATCACCATCCCACCCCGGCGGTTGGCCCGGCTGATGGTAACCGGGCCTCAGCACCTGTGGAGGGGTGGCCTTGCTCACCAAGGCCACCCCCCAGACGTGTGGAGCCGTGCAAGCCGGTACAGAGTCCCCCGACTCTGTACCAGTGACCCCACTATACACGAGCGAGAAGGCGGGCAAATCGCCTCCTCGCTCCCGTCCGTCTGCGCCGGATAGGGTCAGCGAGGAGATTGTTCTCCCTGACCCTCTCCGCGGTCTTCTGCACCATGACAGCCTCGCAGAAGGAGACCACCGCCTGCCACGACCTCTCGCCGACACCGTGAGTCCTAGTTTGATATAATATAACCCTATATTCAACAAACGAGTTCATCAGGAGTTTGGTGGTGCTCTTTTTTAAGAAGGGTGACAAAACCCTCCTTAAAAATTATAGACCCATCTCGCTCCTGAGCCATGTCTATAAGCTGTTCTCACGAGTGGTCACGAACCGTCTCGCCAGAAGACTCGACGAGTTTCAGCCGCCGGAACAGGCCGGGTTTCGCGGAGGATATGGCACCATAGACCACATTCACACAGTGAGGCAGATTATACAGAAGTCCGAGGAGTATAATCAGCCCCTGTGTCTGGCCTTTGTGGACTATGAGAAGGCCTTTGACTCTGTTGAAACCTGGGCTGTTCTGGAATCCCTACAGCGATGCCAAGTAGACTATAGTTATATCGAGGTGCTGAGATGTCTGTACGAGTCGTTTTACCTACGAACATTTAATTTTCGACATATCCTAACGAATGTTATAAACGCTAATGTGAGTTTGTATGTTTGTTACGATTTCTCGCCTTAACTACTCGACCGAACATCATGACATTATTTTATTTTTATTGCCATTGGTGGCAGACGAGCAAGTGGCCCACCTGATGGAAAGTGGTAACCGCTGCTCATGGACTTCAGCAATGTCAGGACACAGCAAAGCCGCTGCCTACCGTGAAAGAAGAACTCTCTTTAAGCCTCGTTTGAAGAAGGACATATCATAGCGCTCGGGAAACACCGAAGCTGGCAGTTCATTCCAGAGCTTGCTCGTACGTGGGAGAAATGATCGCTGAAAGCGTACCGTCTTGGATTTGAACGCTTCCAGGTGATATGGATGAACCCTGCTTCGTTGTCGAGTGGTATGGTGATAGAAAGGGGCCGCTGGTAAAAATCAAACAGTTCTTCAGAGCACTCCTCGTGAAAGAGTCGGTAGAACACGCAGATAGACCCATAGTCTCTCCGTTGCTCATACACGTTGTCAGGAAAACAGAAAAAGACATAGGTTACTTTCATCTATATATTTATAAGGTAGTAGATCCTCGCTGGTTTCAGCATGAATGGGTACCACCCTCTCTCAGAATACCGGCGTGAAGTAACGGTACCCGTACTGTTGCGTTTCGTATCGGTGAGTGAGAGATCCGGAGGCCTAGTTACCCCGATCCTGTTCCTATCCTTTCCTTTGTCCTTTCCCTCCTTCATTCCTTTTTAAAGGGCTGGCAACGCACTTGTAACTCCTTTGGGGTTGCGGGTGGGTGTCCGTGGGCGGCGGTAATCGCTTACCATCAGGCGATCCGTCTGCTCGTTTGCCCCCCTATGACATAAAAAAAAAATCTAGAAAAAGCAATTTTACTAACCTAATCAAACTTACATTTACGCGAGCGAAACCGCGGGTAAAACCTTGACACCAATAAATTAAAGTGCATCATAACTAAATATTTTTATTATTCAATAGACAGTCTTCAACGCCAGAGCCTGTATACACCACAAGCGTAGCTGACGTCAGGATTGAACCGGTTGATACTGGACATCCAGAACATTCAGCAAATCCACAGTGAGTATACTCAAGACGTGATTACGTCATCGTGCTGAATCTTGTAGACGAGGTCTATCCTAACTAATATTATAAAAGGGAAAATGAGTTTGTTTGTTTGTTACCTTTTTACGCCTAAACCACTGAACCGATCATCCTGAAATTTTGCATAATGAAAAAAAATACTGTTCCCGAGGAAAACAACAATAACGTTCTTATGATAATAGATGGCGCCACGTGTCTTTCGAATCATGATTGAATTATATTATTACAAGCAGAGTACGACCCGAATTGATTGTCAAATTCTAAATTAACGCGAGCGAAGCCGCGGGCAAAACCAGTTGTCTATACACTTAGAACCATCCCTCGGTGGTGCAGCGGTAGCAATAATGCTGTCCAAAGGTCTCGGGTTCGAATACCGGAAACCCAAACCCGGGATACATCAAAAAGTTATTGGGTAAACAGGAAGTTGGCCTTTTTTATACAACTAAGGTGGCAAACTCGCATATGGCTCTACTGATGGTAAGTGGTCACCGTAGCCTATGGACGCCTGCAACACCAGAGGCATCACTTGCGCGTTGCCGACCCTTAAGGAAAGGAAGTGGGACGGAGAAGGAGGAAAGGGGGAAAGGGGAAGATTGGGCCTCCGCCAGTCTCACTCACCAAACGAAACAATAGTAGGAATACGGGTATTTCACGTCGATATTCTGTGAGAGGGTAGTCCTTCCCCGGTCGAGCTGGCACATTCATGCTGAAATCAGCGAGGCTCTACTACTACTGGCGTCTTTTGACCCGTGCCTTGGAAAGCACGTAAAGCCGTTGGTGCTGCGCCTGATCTCTCTCCCGTCGTGTCAATAATCAATATATTTATTGCACTCTCGGATTATGAGAGTTAGGGAACAGAGATAGATAGTATCTCCTGCGCAGATAGCCAGTCTCCTCTAGGATTGGCCGCCGTGACCGAAATTCGGTTTGGCGGACCTTAATAAGTATATATCATAAGCGTGCGTGTGTGCGTGCGCGCCATTAATAACGATAGCGTGTGTTGTGCGCAGGCGCAGCTCAACATCAGAACCCGTGCACTTTAACGTCACAGTCAAGACCGAGCCTGTTGAAGATGACAACCATTATAGAAGTGAGTATTGGTATTTATATGTAAAATGTATATATTAGGTTTTTATATATAAAATGTATGTTCTCTATGAAATATTTGGTAACATTGTATTTATCACTAGCTGTTACCTGCGACTTCGTCCGCGTAGATTTTAACTAAAAGTGTTGGTCTCTGCGGAAATCTATTTTTTTTCTAAAATCAAAGTTGCCTATGTCACTCCTTATAACATCAGCTATCTGCCAAAATTTAAAAAATAGATGTTTTCGTATTCGCCTTATATACTTTCATATGCATTAGATAAAAAGCTGTTATTTTGACATTACAAACAGACACTTCAATTTTATTTATTTGTATAGATCTAAACTATTTCATCAATATTTTTTATGCCCGGTTACTTTATTTAAGAAACAAGTAGTTTTAGCTACGGACATTTTGACATATTTTTTATTTATTTATTTATTAAGATTCACCAACAGTTACTACAATATCACATACACATAAGAGAAACATTTTGAGTCTAACCAATTGTATAACTAATTACAGGTGAATTCAGCATGCATTACATTTTAAATATTACATAAATAATATGACATAAGAAACAAAGATAAATATTAAAAGTAAAGAAATATCAATATAAATTAAATTATATCAAATTATATCAAAATCAAGTAAATTTCATTTGTCTTACAGTCACATAAATTTGTATGAATTACTTTAAATAATAAATTCTAGATACATTAGTACATAAAATAACAATCAAATTAAAATATAAAATTAATAATGTAAATGTATTGTAAATGTCAAATGAAATTAGGTACTGCAATTAAAAAATTAAAATCAAAATCAAAAATAAAATATGTGTACCAAAAATAAAATAAAGTACTGAGTACTTAACCACTTGAAAGTCCACGGATAGTATAGTGTCTAAAAGAATTTGCTATTGTCTGTCCGGGATATACAATCCAAAATGACACATTGTAAATATTGCCATCTAGTATAAATATGCAGCACTACATGAACTTTGTGCTTGTAAAAAATTATTGTCTATGAATTATTTCACTAGAAAAATCAATAGAGGGCAGTGTATAGTGTTTGAGTGCGTAGAATTATAAATGTCAACTTCAGTCGACGCGTCAATGTGTTTGTTGTGTAAGTGTTTTGGAGCACCAGCGTTTATGTCGTAAGTATTTCGTTTTTTTTATACTTTATTGTTAGTGTTCGGTTTATTAACCTCACCAGTTACCGCGTCAGCGACATACCGCGCACTTGACCGCGTCAGCACAGTACAATACTTATACATTTATTTGTTTCAATTACTTACTTTACAATAAGTCTTTAGCAAGATAAACTCGTGTATCAAGCAAATAAATATATAACAATCATCAAGGATTTTTCATTTAGCAAGATATATCAAGTGTGTCGTTCGGCAGCATCAAGGCAACCGTACGACAGTTAGGTTATTATCAGTGATCGGATAATCGGGCGTTAATATTATACCTAAACTTCACTTTTATTCCCACGAAAGAATAATACGGACATGCTTTTCAATTAATATTTTTTAGTCTTTTGTTCGTATAAAAAAAAATTGTGGATCCGATCACTAATCTGTAAGATAAATCAATTTCCTCTACTTAACCATGTTGTGCACATTATCATTTTTTATTGATATTCCATTTATTTTGAAAAAATTAAGGTACTAAATCAAAATAACCAGGCACTGCTATAATTTCATTAAGTTTGTTAGTAGTTGTTTTTACAAAATTGTTCAATCCGGGAACCCGGGATTACTTATTTTTTCAGAAAGGAATGTCTGTGAGGTTTTGGAATGAAACACTTTCTGTTTTGTAACGCTGTCTGGAGCTAGAGGTTAACACGTCCGTATCGCTCGGCGGTTAGTCGACGACCGACTATCCGCCATCGCGCGCCATCGTAGCACACCGGTCCATGCAACCTATAGCTGCATACTCTTTATTTGTATACATCACATCTCTTCCTTATTAATAATTAAATTTTGATTTTATTTTATTAATTAATCAATAACAATCGGTTAAATAAAATTTTGCTAATTTAGTTTTAAAGTAGAATATTAAACTTATTTTTATTGTTTTTACTTTTACCTTTAGTTTATTATAAAAGTTATTATAATGTAAATGTTGTATACATCACAATGTCCATATTATTCTTTCGTGGGAAGAAGTTTAGGTATACAAGCGCCGGATTATCCGATCACTGGTTATTTATTATACATCAAAATGAACTTTAGTTCCTACCTGTACTACACTTCAGGATAACTATATCTGATTACAATTTTTTAATGCTGTTTGTTTCTTACAGAGGACATTCAATTGTCGCCGCTTAAAGAGCCAGTAGAAGAAGCGGATGCCAAAATTCGTAAGTAATGTGTCTTTATCTATACTAATATTAAAGCTGAAGAGTTTGTTTGTTTGTTTGCTTGAACGCGCTAATCTCAGGAACTACTGGTCCGATTTGAAAAATTCTTTCAGTGTTAGATAGCCCATTTATCGAGGAAGGCTATAGGCTATATATCATCACGATAAGATCAATAGGAGCGGAGCACCAATGAAGAATGTTTCAAAATCGGAGGGTTTTTTTTTCCTTTAGAGAGCTTCCGCTGCGTGCGCTGCGTAAACAGTTTAAAGTTTCGCAAAAATCATGTATGACAGGATTGTTCCCCTTTAAAAGTTCTAAAAAAAGTCCGCGACAGCATATGTCTATCTTTTAAGGTTGGCTCACTATAACCTTTTTTATGCTAACCAAATTTGTACTAAAATAATGCATTATTTGCGAAGGTGTTTTTATAAACATTATATTAATCCTTATCCAAATAAATACGTTATTCATCACAAGTATTTAATTTAAAACAAAATTGCCCTTTACATCATTCGATTTCAATGAATATCTTAGGAGATATTGCAGTTTTAAAATAACATACGCAGCAAAATAATGAGCAAATACTGCGCGCGCATTTACGATGTGCAAGGCCGGCCGAAAACTCTGCGAGATACCATGCCGCGCGGCTCAGACGCGTGGTCATGGTCGGCTCCTTACGGAACGGTACACGGAACATCACGCTACGACCCACGGGGGCGGCGCAGTAACGATAAACGCGGGTGAAACCGCGGGAACATCTAGTGTATACATATGTACGAGGCGCGTTAAATGTATTCTCGGTATCGGGTTGATATTCTAATTATGAGGGTAATTAAATTATCTCATTAGTTAAAGACACTCTTTGAGGGTATAAATATAAAATTTTATTTAATTGTCACCAATAGTATTCAAGATATCATTACGAAAAGCCAACTACGATGACCGATGCGACAATGTTGAAAAAAAAAAGAGCATCGCGCTGTGATAAAATTCCTTACAAAACAAGGAAAAACTCGAAAAGTTATTCACCAAGAAATTGTGGCTGTTTACCAAGATTCTGCTCCTTCATTATCTACTATTCAAAAGTGGTCTAGCGAATTTAGACGGGGTAGTGAGAGTATTGAAGACAACCCCCGTGGTTTTGGTATTCTAAGGATATCTTACTGATTTAGACGGGGTAGTGAGAGTATTGAAGACAACCCCCGTGGTTTTGGTATTCTAAGGATATCTTACTGATTTAGACGGGGTAGTGAGAGTATTGAAGACAACCCCCGTGGTTTTGGTATTCTAAGGATATCTTACTGATTTAGACGGGGTAGTGAGAGTATTGAAGACAACCCCCGTGGTTTTGGTATTCTAAGGATATCTTACTGATTTAGACGGGGTAGTGAGAGTATTGAAGACAACCCCCGTGGTTTTGGTATTCTAAGGATATCTTACTGATTTAGACGGGGTAGTGAGAGTATTGAAGACAACCCCCGTGGTTTTGGTATTCTAAGGATATCTTACTGATTTTTTTACCTTTTTTTGTGTACTCACACAAAAAAGGTCAAAGTATTACTGCTGCATCTTGCGCAAACAACTTACGTAATTTAAAGGAGGCAGTTAAAAAAAAAGACGTGGTAAATTTACCGCAGGTGTCTTGCTTCTTCACGATAACGCGCCGGTTCACACAGGGCACGTTGCTAAGGCTGCTGTGCGGGAATGCGGGTTGGAAGAAATCAATCATCCACCCTACAGCCCAGACCTGGCCCCTAGTGATTACTTTCTGTTCCCAAATCTTAAGAAAGATGTTCGAGAAAAACGTTTTCCGACGATGAAGAGTTGAAGGCGGCTATTGATGAACAAAGAAAGAAAAATATTTTTTAAAGGGTATTGAAAAGTTACTTTGCCGCTCTAATAAGTGTATTGAGGTGATGCGGGACTACATTGAAGAGTTTTCTGCTTATTCTTTCATGCTTAAACCGAGAATACATTGAACTCCCCTCGTAGATAACCACTTATTACAAATCTAAATCTAAATCTTCACTGTTTTGTTACAGAGGACCAGCTAGTAACAGCATTTCAGGAGCAGGGAGAATTGCTGCGCGTTGGTGCGCCAGATGCCGATACAGTACCCAATTCTCCCAGTTCTCTGGAAGATTGAGCACAGCTTTAAATAGGGCATTGATGTCCAAAACGCCCCATAAAAAGCGATACATCGACAAAGCTCATTCACCTGAATGACTGAAACTTCGTCGATGTTTTCCTTTTTGTATATCGTTTTTCCCTATTTAAATTGATTTAATATACTACCGATATATGTATCATACTGCCAATAAATAAAAACGTTGTTTTTAAATGTTTTTTGTATGGCCTATCTTTCTGAGAGATTTGGTGCCCTATCCCAGGTCTTTTTTTATTACTCTTGTGTTAAGCGACGGCAAATTGTAGGTTGGTTATATTGAAACTCGTACAATGTTATTTAATATAACGTTAATGCTTCTGATACGGCAGTGGAGACAGAGGTCAAAATGTCTATGGCGCCTTCAACAAGTAAACACCGATCTTCGATTCGTACTTCTAATTCTATTTATTTAACCTCAACTTCTTCTCTCTAGCCTTTATTATTTCCAAGTCACTTGGGGTCGGCTTTCTAGTGTAACCGGATTTGACTGGATATCAGTTTTTACACGGAGCGACTGCCATCTGACCTCCGCAACCCGAAGGCTAACGATACCCTAAGGCTAGACCCGTGTCCGGATATTAGAGGGCACTGACTTCCCAATAACGATTGCCATAGATGTTCATGGCAGCCGGGACCGACGGCTTAACGTGCTCTTCGAGGCACGGAGCAGGCGAAAATTGTTAATCAATACGAACATAATTTCGAAAAGTCATATAACTTCCGAAATTTAGAGGTGCGCAACGTGGGTTCGAACACGAGACCCTCTGCATTGCAGTCTGCTGGTCTCCTCACTGAGCTAGGACCTCAACTAGGAACCTTAATATGGAAGACAACATTTTTTTTTTGCAGGTATTGATGAAAAACTTTTTGACCAGACTATTGACGACTGGATAAAGCTGACTGACGACTTCAGAGACTGCGACATAGACTTAAGTGATGAGGTCTGCCCATATGCCAAAACTAAAATCCCACGAAATGCATCGACAGAACCTGCTACCCACAGCGACTTGAATTATCATGACACTATTGTTTTAGAGGCTGAAGACCGACAAAATGATCTCGCTATGAGAGAATTTGTACCTCAGGACTGTTATGACTTTACTTGGACGAAAGACAGAAATATATTTATCGGACAACGGGAGACATTTACCGAAACTCCGGGACCGATAATACCTGTGAGTCAGACCAGACACGTATTACTGACATATTTTATAAAATGATAGACAATGACTTTGTAGACAGAATTTGTACCGAAACAAACAGATACGCCGATCGAAAAATAAAATTATTACGAAACCAAGACAAATTTCTTCCGACTTCACGACTGTTTCGCTGGACGCCAACTGATCGCAACGAGATGGTCAGTTTCTTAGCCTTGACTGTTTTACAAGGCCTATATCCCCTCCCAGAGGAAGAGTCTTATTTCTCTTTTAACGGTTTCGGGACTATGCCTTATTTCCGTAAAATTATGTCCTACAACAGGTACCAATTATTGAAATCTCTGATGCATTTCGTGGACAATAACAATATTAAAGAAGTGACTAAGCTGTCCAAAATTCAGCCAATTATAGACTACTTTAATGACAAATTTTCGACTCTGTACTATCCTTCCCAGGAAATAGTTATAGACGAATCACTCTTAAGTGGCACAGAAGGCAGGGGTTCGCACAAAAAAATTCCTCTAAGGTTTTCTGTCGGCGTTCAAACCTACGAGTTGTGCGAGTCTTCCAGTGGTTACCTTTGGAAGTTTTTCGTCTATGCTGGGAAGGACGGGACCAAGACTGTGTCTACGACTAATGACGACACTAACGCTGTCAACTTAGAGGGCAGACCCGAGGAACCTGAAATGACTGACCAAACTACAACTGACCGCCCGACTAATGCTACCTCAAAAATAGTTTACGACCTAGTAGAGCCTCTTTTTCACCGCGGACACACGTTAATAATGGATAATTTCTACAATAGTCCATTATTAGCGCGATGTCTGAAACGAAAAAAGACTGACTGTTACGGCACACTAAGATTGAATCGGGAATTTGTTCCTGATTCATTGAAGACTGTGACGAAGACGGACCTTCGACAAGGTGAAGTAGTGTGTAGCTACAGTTCCGATTTATCCATATGTGTATGGCGAGATGCTAACATAGTTAGCCTGATCTCGACATACCACTATCTTCAAATCGGGACTCAACAAAAATATAACAGACTGACTTTTAAGCCAAGCGTTGTTCTAGATTACAACAAATCCATGGGAGGTGTGTACAGGAAAAATCAATACCTGTCTGCAAGCCTTAACAGTGCTCTATAATGCACTTGTTCGTAGTACCTTGGAATACGCATCGCCTGTTTGGAATCCCATATACAAAACACACGTGAATCGTATAGAACGTATCCAAAAAAGTTTTACACGCTATCTACGATACAAATGTACCGGTTGCTCTCTCGATGCTAATTACTCAGGAAGGCTTGCTCATTACAATATGATATCTTTAGAAAACCGTAGACAAGTATACGATTTGACTTTACTTTACAAAATTGTCAACGAAACTATACAAATCCCAATGCTTCTCAAAATTGTAAATATTTCTGTACCACGTCACTGCCTATTTAGGAATGCCCGCGAGCTAAATGTTTTCGCCCCCAAGCACATCCAAATCGAATCTCGGCCGCTCAGCGCCTATGAACCGGTTGATGAGGACGTACAATGAGTACCAAACACGCTTCAATAGTATTGACATCTACGCTAAGTCTCTATCACAATTTCGAAAAGCACTGTTCATCAGGAGCTAATTGAATTGGCCTGTTATTTTATTTTATTTTGTTGTTTGATATTTTTATTTTATTATTTTCATTTGGAATTGATTTATTATTGTGTAATTCATAATTATTAATGTTGTATCTACTTTAATTATTATTTTCATTTTAAATGGTTATTATTTAATTTGATTTAATTTTTAGATTTAATTTATGTGTAATTTTACTAAATTTAATATAATTTAATTTATTTATTTAATTCTTCGTCATTGAATTTTATCTAGTTTAATCTTATTTTAATTAATTTGGTTTATTTAAATTTTTAAAATTTATATGACATTGAATTTTGTAAGTGCTGTGCACACCTGTAAGTGACAAATTCACTCAGTATAATTATGTTTAATAGTAAAGTATGTCGAGTGTATTAGTGAGTAAGTCATTGGAGTGCCATAATTAAATAAATAAATAAATTATTGTAGATTAGAATTGTAAAAATTGTGGTTGATAGGCGGTCTGACGCTTGTGGTTGATAGGCGGTCTGACGCTTGTGGTTGATAGGCGGTCTGACGCTTGGTTGAGAGTGTCAGTTGTTTATAGGTTATCTTTATTTCATGCGTATTATTTTTATTTGTGGCTGTTAACTTGTGTTCATCCAATCCGCATTCACGAAGCCTGCATTCGAAATTAATAGGAAAATCAAATATTCGGCAAATGATAAGGGCCCATTTACTGTATATGTTTCTAGTGCAGACCCAGACCTCTCTGCAGTGTATTCATTAAAAATTTTGAAGTTTGCTCAATTCCATCATAAAAACAATGTTTCAGGCATTAAAAATGGTGGTATAAAAAACCTTGGTCGCAACAAGATATCAATAGAACTCAAATCAGCTGTGAGTGCCAACGAATTTCTTGAATTAAGTTTACTGGAGAGCAACAATTATTAGGCATTTATCCTAAAATTTCAGGTTTTCCTTATAGGAATTGTTATGGATATCCCTACGGACTGGTCGTTATCAGGCCTTTTAGATGGCATTTCCACTGTTGGAAATTGTGGTGAGGTCATTCGGGCTAGAAGGCTTAACATTAAGTCTCGGAAGGATAATACCACGAGTTGGATCCTGTCCAATTCAGTGGTATTAACTTTTCTGGGACAACCCCTACCTGAAAAGGTATATTGTTACAATGCCTCACTTCCTGTTTCAACTTACCGACTACCAACTATTCAGTGTCGCAACTGCTGCAGGTTTAGATATTTTGCCAAACAATGCAGGTCCCAGCCTCGCTGCTACATCTGTTCCCAAAAGCACAGTGCAGATAGCTGCCCTACTCAGGATTCAAATCCTACATGCTTTCTTTGCCGTGGGGTAATCACAAGGCTATAGACTCCAAATTTCTTTAGCTTGCCGGCCAGAAATTAAGATAGTCATGTCTGAGCAAAATATCAGCTGGAAGCTTCAGCACGATATTGCCTACCTAAACGTCTTTTTTCTGAAATTGCAGCCACAACCCAGTTTCCCTCTACTTCCCACCAAAAAACCCAATTGACTCCTTGTATTACTACACTCACTACTTCCTGTAGGCAGACTGTGTTTCTTCCACCCCAGTCCCAGTCTGTCATGGGTAAGTCCTACGACAGGCCTTCTCACAATGCTATTGTGTCTTCTCCTTCTTAGCCTTGTGGCTGTGCTCTTCTTCCCGCCATTGAAACCACTCCTGTTGCTACTCCCAACGATAACCTCGTTGAACTTCTGCTTTGATCCCTTAACATGTTATCCAAATTCTCTGATTCCCTACCGTACAATGTCTCTGTTTTTGTTGAACAATTACTTTCTGTCCTCTCTCGAAACAACTCATCCAATGGCTTTGCTGCTCCTTCAGTGGAACTGTAGAAACATCCGTCGTAATAAACAAGATGTTATCTATCTAGTGAATCGCTATAAACCGTCTGTCTTTGCTGTCTCGGAGACAGTCTAAGGCCTAAAACTCATTTTAGGATATCGGGCTTCTTGTGTCTCTGTGATGACAGGGAAGACGGTAGGGTGGGTGCCGCTCTACTAATTAATAGATGCATCAAGTTTTCCCAAATACCTATACCAGATCACAATACTGGCTTGCACATTGTAGCTGCTCGGGCTGCAAATTTGTCTTTTGTGTCTGTATAGTGTATACATCCCTCATCGTAATCCTAATATAATTTCCGAATTACTTTCCATCCTTCTGTCCCTGCTCCATCCATAAGGTGATTTTAACTGTCGATATACACTTTGGGGTGCCCAATTGCCCACTATTATGATCCTTGCTCTTCTTCTTTATTAGATCTTTTGGATGACATCAATCTTTGTATTTTGAATGATGGATTCGCCACTCACAGAGTATCTCCATCCCAAAATATTAATGTCCCAGACCTTTCCTTTTCTTCTCCCTCTATAGTTTCACTTATTTCCTGGTCGGTTCAGCCAAATTCGTTTTTCAGCGATCACTTCCCTATTTCTATTTCTTATTTCTGTCCTACAATCCCTCCTCCCAAACCCTAACAACTTCTCCTTAAGTACCAGCTAGCACAAGATTTCCCCATTGCAACCGATATAACTTTCTTCTCTTATTTGATCAGTTTAAATCTGCCATATTGGAATCTGCTCAATCCTCTATCCCATTAAAATCCACTTCCCGCAGCTTGGTTCCCTCCTCCTTGGTGGGATGCTGAATGCTTTGAGAGCGTCTGGTTGCGTAGGGAGGTGGAAAACAGTTTTGTAATATCCCTGGTTATGTCATATTTTATTGTCTACAAACTGCTGCCCGCACTTCCAGACTATTCTCTAGAAAGAAATCCATTGGTTGGCGTAAATTTTGTCTAAAGAAGAAGCATCTTATTTTACAGAAAAGATATCAAATTAAAATCCATTTACCCATAATGATTACTAATTAACAATGAAGCATTGTTTACAATTAACTATGGTAGATGGTAAAATATGCAGTGCCTTGAGTGAATCATCTTTTTCTATCTGTAAGGCAACACCTTCACAGATGAATAAAATAGATTATTGTTTGTGTGCTTGAATATTTTATTCATCTCGCTTGCAGAGATGACATTAAAAAGTGGCAAGTTCGTTCTGATGAAGATAAAATACTATTAGCGGAAACAAAAAATCTATTCAAAATAAATTTAGTTCTAGATTATTAGTAAATAGGTCTAGATTAGTTTTAAATGTTGATAAACCATGAAGTGGCGGAAGTGAGACATTGAAAGACGGTAATACCGCAAGAAAATTTTTCATGAATTCTGGTTTAGCTGCTGAAATTACCGGGTTAAATAAGAACTTGATTGACCGTTGTTCTGTTATTTTACAAGCTTTGTCATATGGATACAATATACATGTAGATAAATTTAGGGAATATGCTTTAGAGACCGCACGACTTTCGGTTTATGAATATCCGTGGTATAATCTGCCTGCTTCCGTCCACAAATTACTTCTTCATGGTCCCGAGATTATTCAAAATGCAATATTATCGATTGGGGAACTTTCCTAAGAGGCATCCGAAACTAACAATAAAAGCAAGGCATATCGACGAGATCAAACTCGAAAAATGTCGCCGGAGCTAACAAACGTTGACTTAATTCATAGACTCATGCTCAGTTCGGACCCTTATACAGATTGTTAGGCACACGGTTGTCCAAATGAAATAGAGATCTGGTTTGGGTTATTGTCAACGCGTTGGACTCAGGCAAATAAAATTTTGTCTCAAAGATTGGGCGAAATGATTTTTTAAAATTTTAAAACTAAAAGGTCAGAAATTTGTACTAAAACTGTAAAAATGTTAAACGAATATGGGTTTAGCTGTCATAATGATTTTCTTTATTTTAGTTAACTATTGCTACATTTCATTAAAATTATTATTTCCTATAGACACCTTGTAAAAAAAGTATAACAGGCTGTCAAAGTTTCGGAAAGGGCTAAAAACAGAACAAAGTACGACTTTGCATGATTAAAAAATAATAATAAAACTTAATTTGCCCGACTCCAACATGTTGGCAATAGCCCAAACCAGATCTCTCTTTCATTTGTACAACCGTGTGCCTAACACCCTGTATAACGAGTCTTCGGAAGCTTCCCCAAAAGAAAAAGAGCACAAGTGTGGTGCTTGATCTATTACAGGTGTAACTTATTATATTGTAATATTAGTATTAATTATTATAGGGACACACACATACATAGCTAGGTGTATTGTACGTCTGTACCTATGTATGTGTATCGCGTCACTTACATCGTTTTCGCACGGTTCAATTTATTACCGAGCAGTCTGCTTGAAACTACAGATATTGTAATAAATGTTCGGACTATTATTGACGTTATATTATTTTAGACAATTATAGGGAGTATTCCGCTTTCGGCAACAATTTTTTCGGCACCTACGGTTTCGACACCTAAGTTATTCCACTTTTTATTTCCGAAACCATAGGTGCCGAAAGCGGAATACTCCAATTATAGACTTATAGACCTTGAAGGTAGGTATATGTATTTACGGCCTTAACCCTTTGTGTATTTGTGTGTGCCACACATTGTGAAGAAATAATATAATAACATTGCAGTGACGACATTCCGACCATTTATTTATGCTCCACATAGTGAACCCTAAAATTATATATAAGATTTCGATGTCGGTCATTTTGTAACTTGTATTTAGTCTTAAGTTAAGATAGTACGTATATTTTGTTGATTAAAGATAATTTACTAACTATTTCATTTATTTTATGATAGGTTTATGATAAAACTATTTACTATAATTAAAACCAATGTTTATCTAATAATTGTCTAGAACATTTATGAATGTAAAACAGAAATATTTCCTTTGCAATGTATTGATGTGGCAATGTGATAAATATATTATTTTATGATTAAATATACTAAATTAACTAGACTTTGCTTTTTATATTATTTTATACCTAAAATGCATGACAGCAGCGATAGCCTAGTGGAAAACCGTTGGACTGCCACGCGGAGGTCTCGAGTTCGACCCCAAGGCGCGCATCTCTGACTTTTCGAAGTTATGTGCGTATTAAATAGTTAATTATCGTTTGCTTTAACGGTGAAGGAAAACATCGTGAGGAAACCTGCATGTCTGAGAGTTCTCAAAGATATGTGAAGTCTGCCAACCCGCACTGGGCCAGCGTGGTGGACTAAGGCCTAACCCTTCTCACACTGAGAAGAGACCCGTGCCCAGCAGTGGGACAGTTTAATGGGCTGATATTATATAAAATGCATAAAAACAAGCGCTATTGAAGATATAAGTATTTATGACCGCCTTTGTTCCAGCGTAAAGGCACCGTGCTTAGTGGTAAATTCAAATTTTTTTATAGTAATGTATTTATTTTAAAATGAAATTACATTGTAGTTATACACACAGTCTTATTGCTTAAATTTTAATTATTTATCGAAAATAAATGAATAAAATGTTAGCGGTAAAAAGTTCTTTATTTGCCAAAACACATACAATACAGTTTACACGTTAAGAACTTAACACTATACTTTATATTTCGGGTAATTTGGGGCTCTGCCGTGTACGGAAAATGATATTATAGTAGGTACGATCCCGATCTTGCCGGAGACTCACTGAGGAGCCGGGAGCGGGGACTCGCGCGTCGCTCGGTGTTTAGCGAGAGCTAGGGATGGCCGCGGACGGCGCATACTAATTACTAGGGTTGCGCGTTACAAATTTTATTTATTTCGATATACCTATTCATAAAAATATTATTACAGATGTATTACATAATAATTATAATAGTGTAGTTACCAGTTTACAACATACATGAAAAAAAAACATGCATGTTTATGCAAAGCCAATAGATAATATTGCATATTATTATACTTATTAGTCATATGTCGCAGTCGATGATATGATGCACGGTAAAACTCGAACGAGTTTGTTTGTATCAGAAAAAATAATTTTAATTGTAACTTTTATTATTTACGATGCGAATAAAAGAAAATAAAAATAAGTGGGGGAATGCTTTGACGCATACCCCTCCGCGGGGGCGGGCGGAGGGGTTATGTCGGACTCGCCGGGGTAACAGAAAGATGTTAAAACGATAAAATGGACCTCCCGGAATACCGACTAAACCTACCACGGTGTTCCTCGACAAACCACTATCGCGGGGCCGCGCGAATCACTTTCACATGCGGTCGCGACCCTGCCGAGGTTACGGCCCGCCGTATGAAACGGCAGGCCACTACACGACCTACCCACTGGTCACAACTACAAAAAAGCCCTACTGTACCCCCCCTAGAGGGGAGACGGACACGACACAGAGGCACGCGTGGGAACACGCACGCCGCCTCTCGGACCTGGTGCTGAACGGATGGCGGGCAGGCCCACAAAGCCCGCCACCCCCAGGTCAAACCTCAGGGTGGCTGGAGGTCGTCCCGCGCCCTCCGGCGCCCGGTTCTGCGGTTGGGGAGAGGGTTTAAACGCTCCCTCTCCTGCTCCGCCGCCTCCTTGATGGAAATCACTTCCTCACAGAAGGAGGCGACAGCGTTCCACGACCTCTCACTCCGGACCATAGACTGAACTACAGCCGGGAGCGAGAGGGCAACCAATCCGACTGCCGCGATAAACTCGCGGCGCTGCGATGCCCAGGCGGGGCAAACCGCCAAAGTGTGCAGCGCCGTGTCCTCAACAACGTCGCGGCAGTCGCCGCAGTGGTGACAACCGGGCGTCTCTTGCCGGCCTATACGACACAGGAACCGGCCAAAACAACCATGGCCAGTCATTACCTGTGTCAGCCGGAAGGCGAGGGCGCCATGGAATGGAATGGAGTTCCGTTCCATTCCATTCCATTCCATTCTAGATAAGTGTTACTTTGTGACCAAAATTAATAAATTATTTTTGACTTTGCTAGAGTGATAATTGGCTTTGTTTGTTACAGTATGGAGCTAAGCAGAACAAGAGCTGTGATACGTTTTTAAAGAACACTGTGCTTTTATTTCAATAGTGTGTATATATTGAGTTTTAGATCTATTAAATGAAGACAAGTCAATATTGATTTTATTTTCTATATAGTGACCGTCACGTAAAAAGAACGCTGCCCGTTTACCTGCGCACTGAGCGATTTATCGATCTAATTGGTGGTATGAAGGCGCGGGACGGGGGGACGGTCCGGCAGTATGTCTATGCGCGGACGCTATTATCGCGCTCGTATTTTTGCAATGTACCGAATTTATAAACATAATTTAATATGCCTATACGCTGCCCTTGTGTATGTATGTAGCAGAACCACATTTACTGTATTTTTGTTGTAATGTTAAGCATTTGCCTCCGTCCGTGCACCACGGTATCGGGTGACCAACTGAAAACCAGCGCTGGTGCACTCAATTTGGGTGCCCAGCTAATGCTGAGGTGGTGACCCTTTTCGGTGAGGGCATACACATTTTCTTTTATAATATGTATAATATGTTTGTTTATTTTGTTTTAATTAATTGTGTGTGCTCTGTACGAAATAAACAAATTTCTTTCTTCTCTCTATTGGTTCCTCAGGTGACCCATGCGCAGAAACATCCCCTCCACTGTCGCTCAGCGTTCTTTTTACTTGACGGGACCTATACCTATAAATCTGTGCTGATTATGAACAATTTTTGTTGAGGAAAACATTACTACATATTATATAATAAAATCCTCCGCCGCGTCTGCCTGTCTGTTAGCAATTAACTCAAAAATTACTGAACGGATTTTCATGCGGTTTTCAGCAATAGACAGAGTGGTTCATTAGGAAGGTTTAGATGTATCATTTGTTACGGTTACCCGTGCGTAGCCGGGGCGGGTCACTAGTATTTTATGAAGCTGGATTTGAACGTGAGGCTTCGACTCGTTGTATCAGGTATACGAACAACTCTGTCATAATAAGTGAAACAGCATTTAATAACAAAAATATATATTTGCACTGTATATGACCTGTTCCATTGCTGGGCATAGGTAAGAGGAGCACAGTCCACCACGCTGGCTCAGTGCGGGATTGCAGACATCACATATCTTCGAGAACATTACGGAGAGCCCTTATGAGCATTTAATAGTTAAATATAACAGTTGTAAGCGTCTGCGACTTAGTGATATGGTTAGAATGAATGGAACTAACAACATCAGCATCAAAAATGATAGATAAATAACGTAAATTGAAAAAAAATTTATTAAGAAAATATTTTAGAAATAGAATCATAAAGTGATAAATAAGGTCCCTGATTATGTTAGGGGAGGTTTGCGCAACACGCTGCGATGGCGGGTGCAATATAAAAAAAAACCATGGAGAACTCTCAGACATGCAGGTTTCCTCACAATGTTTTCTTATGGCTCGGCATGTTTGGTCTTGTCTTTGACCTGGTCAAAGATTTGGACCAATTTATATGGTCACTGATATCCTTTATACATAGGGTGATTCTGAATGATGGGTAGGTAGTGACATAGTCATTGGAATGTAAATTACAAATGTTCGTGTTTATGTTGTTGATGTGCCTTATACCTAATAAATAAATAAATAAATAAATAGTCACTTCGTCTGCTCAGCGTCATACTGCAACAAATATCATACCAGTTAAACGTTTTCAGACTATCGCGATTTGTACACATATTCAATACTAGATGTCCCCGTGGTTTCACTCGCGTTTATCGTTACTGCGCCGCCCCCGTGGGTCGTAGCGTGATGTTATATAGCCTATAGCCTTCCTCGATAAATAGGCTATCCAACACTATAAGAATTTTTCAAATCGAACCAGTAGTTCTTGAGATTAGCGCGTTCAAACAAACAAACAAACTCTTCCGGCCCGTTCACGAGCTCGCCGCTGTGAGCGGCAGCTTAGCGCGGGGCGGCGAGCGGTAAGATCAAATGTATTAAAATGTTTGAAGCACGCCACGAGACGCCGCTCATAGCGATAACGCGCGAGTCAAGGTTTAATGAAACCGAATTTCCAAAAAAATATATTTATTTAGAAAGCAAGGTGTTTACAGAGTTGTTCGCGAGAACAGAATGAATCTTAATTAAATTATAAATTATAAACTAAGTACATAAAATGTCGGTTGCACAAGTTTCATATAACCGGGATTCTAGTAAGTAAAGTGACAATCAGCATTATTTGTTCTAGAACATTCGATGTTTACACGGGTTTCCAGTAACAAGTATCATATGTAAAAGTCAGCATAATTTGTTCTAGAACTTTCCATTAAGTTTCTCACGCTGCCTTACATGTGTTATGTATATTTATGTTATTTAGAGCTAAGTAAGCATATATCTATGGGGGTGGCATCCTTAACGCGCGCGGTTTTCTCCGAGCGAAACGCTACAGCGGCGCGCGCTGCCGGGAGCGGCGGGAACAAAAGTACAAGCGAATGAGTGGCGTGGCGTCGCACGACACAGGGCGGCGCGGACAGCGGTGTAGGAGGGCCGCTGCCCACAGAGTACTTTTTTAAATAAGGAATAGAGGTCTCTCTCTGCCCCTGAAATAAGCATCGCGACACTACCGCCGCCTGCATTGTTGTGATCGAACTATTTCCAGCAAATATACATAACTATACCTACATTACCTAGGTACCCATAATCTGTGTACGGGTAGGTACCAGGCCTTACTTATATGTAAGGTATATTATATTTATTTTATTACCGTTAGCATTATTTCCAACTGTCTATATTACAGAGTTAAAGAAAGTGCTAACGATAAATACATCTTGTCACTTGAGGTTTTCAGGAATAAAACAACAATTAACTATAAATAATTATTTATTTCATCTTTTAAAGCACTTGTGAAAGTATTTTTACGCTTTTATTTGATATTCATCCTCATCATCACTAGAACCTCTCTTTCCTACTAATATTTTATTAATGTCTGTCATAATGTCTACAGTCCACTAGTATAAACACAAAAGCACAAAATAATACGAGTCTCTATCTCAAACAAAAACGGAACAACTTCGTACAACGCGACGTAAATCTGGAAGAGAAGGACAAAGCACGTAACTCAACAGACTAGGACTAGGAAATACAATTACTCCGTAATATCAATTCAAAAGCATCAGTCATCAAATTCACAACAAAACAAAGTCAACAAAAGATGAAATTGAATTAATAATAACGGCGCGGTGTGGTTGACAGTAAGATTATAATTTCTACTAAAATAAACGTAAAAAAATTAAAAATATTATCATTTCCATATTCTTCAATATTTTTATCGATTTTAATTAATCTTGTGAAACGACAAAAAATAATTTCATATAAAAACTATAATTTGTATGGCAATCACATGGCATTTTTATAGCTCTCATGGATTAGCAATCTACCATATAAAAATAAAATTTGTAGCATGTTTAAAATGATAATGCAACTAGTTTTAGAAGTAGTGGCAATACACTGCAAGTGCCGCCAAACGACTGTGTTCCAGATTTGGTATAATATTCTCGCTGGTAGTGCCATCTGTATGCCTGATACCAAAGCAAGACATTATAATGCTACTAAGTTAAAAACGTACAAATGTACATGGGTTCTCTATTCTTTTCTGTTCAACATAATTTAGTACCTACTATTATTATTATTATTATTTTTTTCTATCACGTACACACAACACCATCTAGCCCAAACTAAGCAGAGCTTGTACTATGGGTACTAGACAATGGATAAACATACATATATACTTTTTTTTTTGTAAATACATACATATTATACATAGAAACACCCAGACCAAGACAAACATCCATGTTCATGCACACAAATATTTGACTTGTGCGGGAATCGAACCCGCGACCTCAGGCGTGGCAGTCGGTTACACTAACCACTACGCCATCGAGGCCGACTTTTTCGACAAGTCATGAAATAATATACCTACTAAGATTGAGTACCCTGCCGCTGCCGCTAACCGCTACTGAGGGTACGCGGCGTGCACGACGCTCCGCCGCCCCGCTCGCCGCTAACACCGAAGTCATAACCTGGTCGTTAAGCTTTATAATATTACCTGGTATAGATAATGCTAGGCAACGTATCTTACTCGCGATAAAGTATTTAAAAGTTAATAAATACCTATTGATTGCCCGATGTTTCGACCGACTTGCATCACTCGTGGTCACGGGTTGAGTAGTGTGAGTTTAGCGGCGCCTTCGTAAAGTGCGGTTTTCGGCAACTACCCTCACTTGGTCACTATATAATAATAATATTCTACCACATACACACAACACCATCTAGCCCAAACTAAGCAGAGCTTGTACTATGAGTACTAGACAATGGATAAACAGACATAATTATATACTTTTTAGAGTTCGAAAAAGCTTTTATACAACGGCTTTGTCCGTCCGTCTGTCTGTTATACAATTTCAACTCAAGAACCGTACGAGCTAGAGACTCGCGGTCAACGCCATTCGACTCGGCATAGTCGATATACCCCCGAAATGATTTTAACTTTTGACCTCTGACCATCACGGTAACGTGATACAATTTTTTCGAACTCTAAGATTTACGGCAATTCATTGCCGTTTTTCACTTGTTTTTTTGTAAATACATATTATAGGTACATAGAAACACCCAGACCAAGACAAACATCCATGTTCATGCACGCAAATGTTTGACTTATGCGGGAATCGAACCCGCGACCTCAGGCGTGGCAGTCGGTTACACTAACCACTACACATACCATCATATTTTCGCAGAAATTAAGAAATTATTGTTTTGAACAAAATAAATAAAATAAAATTAGACAGGAATCCATCGTGCGCTGTTCCTTGTAAGGCTATAGGCTATATAGACATCACGCTACGACCCACTGGGGCGGCGTAGTAACGATAAACGCGAGTGAAACCGCAGGAACATCTAGTAGGAAATAATTCTATAAGAAAAATAATGTGCGGGGTCTATAAAAGAGCTACAGAAGCCAAAACAGTGACTTATTTAACCGCGGCCTGCCAGACAGGATCACTAAGCCTGCTCGAAGAATCCTCCCTTTGTATTGAATTTTTCATCTTGATACGTCCGTCGCCTAGAAGTCGAGTAGGTACTATTTACTTTTCTTTTTCTTTTGTGAAAAAGACAAATCCCGCACTAGGTGTCATTCCTGGGGTCATAGAGTATTAGAATATTAAAACAACTGCCCCAATGAACACCCAAAATCGGAACAACCATTTATGGATCACACAATTTTTGTCCCGTGTGGGATTCGAACCCACAACCCTCGGCGCAGTGGCAGCGGCGAGGCGGCCATTTAAACTACTACGCCATCCATGCAATCATGTATTATGTGTGTAGATCAACTTCATTTTACATACAAGGAAAAACAAAAAACCTACTTCCAAATCGATCGCGTGAACATCCTAGTATCAGAATAAAATACTGAGAATTCATACTAAGATCATTATAATTTATCTAAAGCGTAAAAACCAAAATACAGAGTAGATAGTATTATCTATTATATAATAATGTAATCACAAACTAATGGCCCGAGAGAACGCAGCTGAACTCCAAACTAACTTTACGTATTAGTTGTCGACCAGCGCTCGCTGTGGTCGCTCGCCAGAAATGTATAAATTATTTATATTCTCCCTGTGCTTATCTGCAAGCTTATCTGTCATAAAATGTGATCTTAATAAAGAAGAAGGTATGTTGTATTTATTTTGTATAGACATACATACATACATAGATTCACGCCTGTTTCCCAGAGGGGTAGGCAGAGACTACGGATTTCCATTTGCTACGATCCTGACACACTTCTCTGGCTTCATTCACTTTCATCACATTCCTCATACACGCCCGTCGGTTCAAGGAGCTCTTAACCTGGCCTTTGTTCAGAACGCCTCCGATCTGATCAAGAAACGTTCGCCTAGGTTTTCCTCTTGCGACTGTTCCATTCACACTAGCCTTATAAACTTTCTTAGTCAGTCTTTCCTCGTATTTTGTATATCTATACTAATATTATAAAGCTGAAGAGTTTGTTTGTTTGTTTGCTTGAACGCGCTAATCTCAGGAACTACTGGCCCGATTTGAAAAATTCTTTCGGTGTTAGATAGCCCATTTATCGAGGAAGGCTATAGGCTATATATCATCACGCTACGACCCACGGGGGCGGCGCAGTAATGATAAACGCGGGTGAAACCGCGGGAACATCTAGTATTATATATACAGGTTGATTTTGAAATCGTGTAATTCTTTTTAACCACGCATTCTGCTGGTGGTATAGAATAACCCTGACCAAATTTTTTTTTATTAGAGTAATTTTTTTGTAGAAACTAATGCTCCGTTTTTTTTCGTGAAATGGTTTCAGATAGTCATATGTTAACCACCCGAGGTAATTTTAATTTCTTACTAATAAAAAAATGACATATCAATAATTAATGTCGTAAATAATAACGGACGGTCCTTTTTATTGCCCCTTATTATTTACGATATCAATTATTGTTGTTATTTTTTTTAAATTAGTAGAATATTAAGATTATGTCGATTAACATACGACCATCTGAAACCATTCCACGAAAAAATCGGTAAATACATAAATTTTTCCAAAAACAATTCTAATAAAAAAAAATATGGTCAGGGTTATTCTATATCACCAGTAGAAAGCGTGGTTAAAAGGAATTACACGATTTCAAAATGACCATGTATATATATGTGTTCGATTACAAGGCACGCATTTCTGACTTTTTGGCGTGTTTGTATATACGAGTACATATGAGTTCGACCTCAAGGCACGCGTCGACTTACGAAGTTATGTGCGTATTATATAAATAGTTAATTATTATCGTTCGCTTTAAGGAAAACATTTTGAGAAAACCTGTATGTCGGAGAGTTCTCCATAATGTTCTTGAAAGTGTGTGAGGTGAGCTAACCTGCAGTGGGCCAGCGTGGTGGCCTATGGCCTAACCCTTCTCACACTGTGAAGAGGCCCGTTCCCAGCAGTGCGGCAGTTCAATATAGTGCTGATATTGGTATTTTATATACCTAATAATGTCAATCTATACTAATATTATAAAGCTGAAGAGTGTTTGTTTGAACGCGCTAATCTCAGGAACTAAAGGTTCGATTTGAAAAATTATTTTAATGTTGGATAGCCTATTTATCGAGGAAGGCTATAGGCTACATAACATCACGCTACAACCCACGGGGGCAGCGCAGCAACGATAAACGCGGGTGAAACACATCTAGTGGAGATAATAAAAGAGTAATAGACAAACAAACTCACATTTGCATTTATAATAGTATATTTAGGACCGCCAGATGTTGTCTATGTCCTTTTCTGTACCCCTGACAACGTGTATTCGAAATTGCATGATGATCGGTCGAGTAGTTAAAGCGTGAAAGAGTAACAGACAAACAAACTGATATTCGCGTTTATAATGTCACTACATCACTACATATTGTAAAATAAAGTCCCCTGCCGTGTCTTTTCGTGATAAACTGAAAAACTACTGAACGGATTTTCATGTGGTTTTCACCAGTAGACAGAGTGATTCATGAGAAAGGTTTAGGTGTATAATTTGCTAAGGTTTTGTACTATCCGTGCGAAGCCAGGGCGGGTCACTGGTTAGTTAATAAATATAATACCTACCTATTATCAAGTTCACTCATTAAAACTATACACTATCGTTATTTATGTTGAGGTAATGGGGTGTTGTATAGGTTGACTAAAATAAAACTGCCTCAACTTACGGTTTTGGTTTATTGTCACACATACATAAACAAACGTATACCAAGGTTGGAAGGTGAATGAGTTTAACAATACGGTACGATAAACATATAACAACAATTTATAAAATATATACCGATCTATCGAAATACGAGTCCCTTATTGAAAAATATCTCTAAAACTGACGGCTCGTACCTCTGACATATCGAGCCTAGAACATTTTACTTTTCGTATTTTGAATGCACGTTCTCACTGTACTTGCGACCAGCCAGGTCGATAATTATGTTTGTTTAGACCTGCGTGTTTAGTAATACTGTGTATCCTAATCCTAATCCTAACTTCCTAACTAATATTATAAAAGCGAAAATGAGTTTTTTGTTTGTTACCTTTTCACGCCTAAACGACTGAACCGATCATCCTGAAATTTTGCATATACATTGTCAGGTGTACAGAAACGGACATAGGCTACCTTTCATCCCGAAAAAATTACTGTTCCCGAGGAAAACAATAATAGCGTTCTTATGATAATAAATAGCGCCACGTGTCTTTCGAATCATGATTGAATTATATTATTACAAGTAGAGTACAACCCGAATTGATTGTCAAATTCTAAATTAACGCGAGCGAAGCCGCAAGCAAAAGCTAGTATAATATATAAACACGTGTAATTGTAAATGAATGTACAATGTAATACTAGCTGATCCGCGCAATTTCGTCTGCTTCATATAAGATAACAGAATTTTCTCCGTTTTTGCAACATTTTTCATTGCTGCTCCGCTCCTAGTTGTTGTAGCGTGATGTTATAGCCTATAGCCTTCAGCGATAAATGGGCTATCCATCACTAAAATAATTTTTCAATTCGGACCAGTAGTTCCTGAGATTAGAGCGTCCAAACAAACAAAAAAAAATTTTTTTGTCTTTATAATGTTAGATGTGAGCTCACTCTTCTTAGTGCGGACTTCTATGATTTGAATCGTTGATCGTGATATTATTATCATAAAAACGCGCGATTCTCCTTGTTCTTTACTTTTTAGGGGTGACATTTAATGATCCTTATCTGTTTCAAGTTCATTATAATTGTTTATTTATAAAAACAAGTTTTAAATGTTATTATTGGTATGTTTGACTTTTGACCTGTGTAGATAAATTGTTTTATTTTTTATTGTAGCTAATAAAAATGCATAAAGTTGCATCATAACAATAATTTATTATCTGCCAATTTGAGCTGACCACGCAACTTGATTTGCAACATTTTTCATTGATGCGCCGCTCCTATTGGTCGTAGGTTAATTATTATCAAATAATTAATGTCGTAAATAATAAATAATAACGGGCGGTCCTTGTTATTGCCCCTTATTATTTACGACATCAGTTATAGTTAATTATTTTTTTTTTAATTAATAAAATATTAAGATTGTTTCGGGTGGTTAACATATATTACGACTATTTGAAACCATTTCACGAAAAAATCGGTACCTACATTAATTTCTCCAAAAAAAAAATTCTAATAAAAAAAAGTTTGGTCGGGGTTATTCTATACCACCAGTAGAATGCGTGGTTAAAAGGAACTACACGATTTCAAAATCATCCTGTATATTTATTAGTTTATTGTACTCATATTACATATACCGCATTACCTGTGCGTGTATTATTTTTATTTATTTTATTTTTATTTAAAATTTTCAGAAAACTTACAGCTATTAAAGTAATAATTCGAATAATATAAAAAGGAAGGCATATTACAAGTTTTCACTTATAGATACTAAATGGCTAAAAAAAATAATTACAATACATGGTAAACATTAAACCTACAAAAATGATAAAAAAAAAACAATTTATAGACTAAACATAATAATATTATTAACACTTCGCTGGTGCCATATTACAAGGTACTATGTCACATTTAAGAAAAAAAATTAGTGATGAATATTGCATGGTTCTATATGTCATTCCTTTTTGTTTAGACTAATGTAGTAATAGATGGAAGCACTTACCACCTCACAATATTAAATCGCAAATAGTTCTAAGTTACTTTTTAAGTTATTTTTACTGATATGCAAATTTTAAACCTCATTTCCCCAAAGTTAATATAAATAATAATAATAATATTCCACTACCTACACACAACACCATCTAGCCCAAACTAAGCAGAGCTTGTACTATGGATACTAGACAATGGATAAACATACATATATATACTTTTTTTTGTAAATACATACATATTATACATAGAAACACCTAGACCAAGACAAACATTCATGTTCATGCACACAAATGTTTGACTTGTGCGGGAATCGGACCCGCGACCTCAGGCGTGGCAGTCGGTTACACTAACCACTACGCCATCGAGGCCGACAAAATACGAAAATATCATAGAACCTTGTAATAATGAGCCAGCGACTTAATAGTAACTACATCTTTAGGTGCTGACTCCAAAGTACCAATTGCACAATACCTTTTTCAATTTAGAAATTACTTTATTATTGAATTATTGTATGAAAATGAATTATAATTGAATTATTGTAAAAAAGTATCACAATTGTAGACAAAACTAGTATACCTATAAATAAATAATTTACAGGCGAAGACTGTGTGTGGAGCATACCAGATAAAGGCGAGTTCCAAGGAAAGTGTGTTAACTCAAAACAATGTTTCACTACCCTCGCCAAACGAGAAGAAAAACCTCCTGTAAGTGCCCACCCATCAATTCCTAAGCCTAGCAACACATCACAGCCTCTCAGTCTTTTATCTTCCTTCTTGTATTTGTGTCATTTTATTTTTATTTGCCATTGGTGGCAGACAAGCAAGTGGTCCACCTGATGGAAAGTGGTAACCACTGCTCATGGACTTCAGCAATGTTAGGACACAGCAAAGCCGCTGCCTACCGTGAAAGAAGAACTCTCTTTAAACCTCGTTTGAAGAAGGACATATCATAGCGCTCGGGAAACACCGAAGCTGGCAGTTCATTCCAGAGCTTGTACGTACGTGGGAGAAATGATCGCTGAGAGCGTCCGTCTTGGATTTGAACGCTTCCAGGTGATATGGATGAACCCTGCTTCGGTGTCTGAGATGACAACGCGAGTAATGATCTGGACTTACTATTAGGTAGATTTGAGTGCTCGGATAGTTAAGTGGTTTAAGTGACCCCGTCACTGCGACTGCGCTGAGTGGGTTCGATTCCTACCCAGGACAAAACTTTGTGTGATCCACAAATGGTTGTTCCCAGTCTGGATGTGTTTTGTGTCCGTTGTGTTATAAAAAAGTTTGTGAAGTCCCCCGCGATACAGGATTTATTTCTAGTGCAGTTGTCTTTTTAGGGTGCCGTACCCAAAGGGTAAAACGGGACCCTATTACTAAGACTCCGCTGTCCGTCTCTCTGTCCGTCTGTCACCAAGCTGTATCTCATGAACCGTGATAGCTAGACAGTTGAAATTTTCACAGATGATATATTTCTGTTGCCGCTATAAAAACCAATACTAAAAAACAGAATGAAATAAATATTTAAGGAAGCTCCCATACAACAAACGTGATTTTTTTGCTCATTTTTGCTCGATATTGATAAAGGCAACAGGTAGACGCTTGAAATATTCACAGAATATATAGTTATATATTTACTTTAAAATAAATAATTAAATTAAAATAAAACAAATATATAAGGGGGGCTCCCATACAAAAAACGTGATTTTTGTGCTGTTTTTATAGATAATGGTACGTAACCCTTCGTGCGCGAGTCCGACTCGCACTTGGCCGGTTTTTAACAGAAACAAAACAAAATTATTTTCTTTCTTTCTTTTCTTTAGCTGCTTTCATTAACGTTCTAAGTTTATTTAATATATTCATTGCTATTCCAGGTATGCTCAAAAAAAGGCGATGTGACCATTGTTTGCTGTACCGACTGTGAGCTCGTCAATGACACCAGGTAAGCTTCTAACAGTACACTGGTAGAAAGGTTAATAATATAAATAATAAATAAAGAGTTTATTATTTTCTCGGCGGTGGCGGTAAAGCGAAAGAGCACCGCTAGACCGCGCCGGGCGGTGTACGTGTATTAGGCATCAACGGATTTAGTAGAGGCCAATGCAACAAGAACCGACAACCGCTGGGGTAAGCGTGTTCTTGAGTGGAGACCGCGACTCGGCAAACATAGTGTAGGACGCCCTCCGACCAGGTGGGATGACGATCTGCGAAAGACTGCAGGCAGATGCTGGATGCGGCAAGCTGAAGACAGGGCGCTATGGCGCTCTTTGAGGGAGGGCTATGTCCAGCAGTGGAGTATTATAGCCTGATGATGATGATGATGATGAATGCGACATGAGATCCGCTTCACCGCCTACCGCGGCGATGCTCGATGCCGTGTGTTAATCGCCAAAATTTTTAGGCATAATGTTTATTGTCATAAATATTATTGGCATAATAATAATGAAGCATAAGTTTATAAAGCACTAGCTGTTACCTGCGACTTCGTCCGCGTAGATTTTAACTAAAAAGTGTTTGTCGCCGCGGAACCCAACTATATTTCTCTGCCCAAGTTATTTAAATGGCGTAGTTTTTATGGTGTAAAGCTAGATAATAGCATGGCTTACTCAAAAACAACATTTAAATATGCGTCGTTAGATTACATGCTGTCACAGAATGCGTAAGAAAAATAAAGATTCACAGCTCCTCCCCCGTAGGTGATAGCGTGATAATATGTAGCCTATATGTTGACCCGACCTGTTAGTAATATTCATGCGAAATTTGAAGTAAATCCATGCAATACTTTTTGAGTTTAGCCCGGACATACATACAGACAAACAGACAAAAATTCTTAAAACTATATTTTTGGCTTCAATATCGATTGTAGATCACGCCCCAAGTATTCTTTTAAAAAAATATTCAATGTACAGTTTTGACTTTCCTACGATTTTATTATATGTATATATGATGTTATAAACGCATAATTTTTTCAAGCATTTTGTGCAAGTTGAATTGTATATTATCACAACTAGCTGCTTGCAACCTAAAAAATATTTTTCGGGTTGTCACTAAGATAATTTTAGTATATCAAGATATGAATATTATGCCTTAAAAATGTATGCAACTCCAAATTATCCCAAAACAAATTAGACCATATTATGATAGTTATGCTATTCTCTGCATTATTGCAAAGTATTATTAAGCTAAGTAAATTTATGCGTAGATTTTATGTGTTTGGTATAGCTCTAAACAAAGTCAAGCAAGTTAAGTATTTGGGTCACTGGGTCACCGAGGACCTTAAGGACAGTGTGGATATCGAAAAGGAGCGCAGAGCGCTGTCTGTCCGATGTAATATGTTGGCCCGCACGTTTTCACGGTGCACGGGGACTGTAAAAGTTGCGCTTTTTAAGGCGTACTGTCAGTCATTTTACACCTGCAGCCTGTGGGTTAACTATGCGCAGCGGACATACAGCGATCTGCGCGTCCAATATAATAACGCGTTCCGGGTGATGATGGGGCTGCCACGCTGCTGCAGCGCCTCCGCGATGTTCGCGGCGGCTGACACAGACGGCTTTGCGGCCATCATGCGCAAACGGTGCGCATCTATCATGCGCCGCACGCGCGACAGTCCCAACACCATCCTGCGCGCGTTGGCGGACCGGTGGGACTCTCCGATACTGGCTCGCTGGATACGACTGCACGCAGTCGTTTAGTGATTTGCCACTATCGTCGCGGAGTCCACCCGGACCTGCCACTAGTGTTTACTTAATTCCATTATTTATTACTAACATTAGTTTGTAAGCTCGCAATTTTACTAACAAATATGGATGTAATCTTAGGATGAATCTGAAATAAATGATTATTATTATTATTATTATTATTTATAACGTCTTCGTATAAATTATGCCTTAAAATTTTATGGGGGATTTCCTAGTAAGATAGGCACAAAGGCGGAATATCCATAAAGGCAATGTTGGCAACTGCCTATGGGGGCTACTAACAGCCCAGCGGCTTGTTACAATATTAAAATGAATTTGAATATTGTATCAGCAGCCATGGCCAAGTGGGAAACCGTTGTACTGCCACGCAGAGGTCTCAAGTTCGATCTCAAGGTTCGATCTCTGACTTTTCGAAGTTATGTGCGTATTTAGTTAATTATCGCTCACTTTAATGGTGAAGGAAAACATCGTGAAGAAGCCTGCATGTCTGAGAGTTCTCCATAATGTTCTCGGAGATATAGGTAGTCTGCCAATCCGCACTGGGCCAGCGTTGTGGTCTATGGCCTAAATCTTCTCACACTGAGAAGAGGCCTGTGCTCTACAGTCGGGCGGTTAAATACAGGGCTGATATTTGAGAGAGAGAGACATGCAGGTTTCGTCACGATAATTAAAGTTAAAATCAAAAATCATTAACTTCTTGAGCGTCAAGTGTAACTACGGAAAAAAAATTCATTGTGCAAACAATACACAAACGGACAAACGTATATCTGCTCGACACTTGACTCATTAACGAGTCAAGTGTCGGGCGGACATACGTTTGCCAGATTTCTTTTTTAGTGTCTCATTTTTTGCTGACAAACGTATGACCGCTCGACAGTTGACGGGTTAAATTCATTTAGGTAACGAAGTAACAATTATGAACGTTAAAGGTTAGTAGTTTAAAAATTATGGAGGTGTCTCCATAGAGCGCCTTGTGGTACAAGGAAACGTCGAGGCCAAACAAGCACGTGGTAGATCGCCAATGCGCTAGTCCGACCAAATTAAGGCAGCATTAGACAATGGTCCTTTGTATGAGTGCACCAGAAAGCAAAGGTGCGTGAAGACTGGCGACGGATTGGCAAGCATGCTACACAACCTTAAAGATGACCACGACCACTCTGTCAAGAGTGAAACGATGTAGAAGAAGAAGATTTAATACGCGCAGAGCTTCGATAAGTCAGAGACACGCGCCTTGGGATCGAACTCGAGAGCTCTGCGTGGCAGTTGTACGGACAAATATAATGAATGGTCCATACGCCAAGGATGATGAAATGATAGACATAATTAAACTGTTATAACTTTTATTATCTCTGCCAAAGTAGTGTTAAAATATAATACTATTTAATACTATATTATATGATATGTGTTACGGTCAATGACACATTTGCTAGATCAACCGATTAAGTACGATGCTTGTTCGGTACTAAATTGATTATATATGTATAATTATGTCTAAAGTAAACAAATGGCAGGTATCGGCATAATGCTGACACCGCAATGATTTGATTTGCCCATACAGCAGTACAACGGTTTTTTAAACCCAGTTTGCAGACGATTATACGACCTGTCACAAATAAATCTGTCGAAACTAATGGTAAATCAAATTCATGTCATTTCAGCAACGCCGTGATAAGTCCCAAAAGTGGAGTACTCTGGAAAGATGGTCGCAAGTTTAGAGATCGTAAGTATTTTTTTAGCTTATACATAGGTACATACAAACATATATTCACGCCTGATTCCCAGAGGGGTAGGCAGAGACTACGGATTTCCATTAGCTACGATCCTGACACACTTCTCTGGCTTCATTCACTTTCATCACATTCCTCATACACGCTCGCCGGTTTAAGGTGCTCTTAACCTGACCTTTATCCAGAACGTCTCCGATCTGATCAAGAAACGTTCGCCTAGGTCTTCCCCTTGCGACTGTTCCATTCGCACTAACCTTATAAACTGTCTTAGTCAGTCTTTCCTCGTCCATTCTTTCTACATGTCCAAACCAGCTTAACATACCCTTTTCTATTCTCGTCACTATATCCACTTTCATGCCGCATCTCTCTCTAATCACACTATTCCTTATTCTATATTTCAGAGTCACACCACATATGCTTTTCAACGCTCTCATTTCTACAGCATTTATTCTGCTCTCGTGCTTCTTTTTCCATACCCAACTTTCACTTCCATGCATAAGTGTCCTTATAATGTTTATTATTCCCTGTATGAGTTGCAGCGGTACACCGGCGGCCAGACACATAGGTTTTTATTTATGTCAGGTATTCCAGGAATTTACAGGTTGCTCCTTAAACAAGCCCAACATGACATCCTAACTAATATTATAAATGTGAATGTGAGTTTGTTTGTTACGCTTTCACGCCTTAACTACTCGACGGATCATCATGAAATTTCGCAAACACGTTGTCAGGGGAACAGAAAAGGACATAGGACCTTTCATCCGGTACTGTTACTAAGCTAACCTACACTTATTAAATAAATTAAAATCTTTGTTATTGCTAAAATGTTACTAGGGTGTTGATGAATACCTCAAAGATAAGATATGATATGAATGCAATACATTATTTTTATATTATTTCATTTCATCATTATTGCTTATATGTATATAAATTATTGGATTTTATTTGACATAAATTTAGTATTGAAAATGACATGATTTTTTTTTAAATAGTATATTATAATTCTTAATAGATTTGAGGCGCTCATAGCCAGATGCACTCGCTGATCGGTAAACGATTAGCGAGGTTGCTTACGTTGGGTGCGGTCAGTCTATAGATGGGTGACCGCTTAGAGGTATTTCAACTGAGCGTCTCCATGCTTCGGAGGGCACGCAAAAAGTCGGTCCCGGTTGTTGTCAAATTGACAGCAGTCGTTAAGCCATGTCAGAGGCCTACGGGCGGCTTGAACAACTCTTGACAACAGGTTGGCCACTAACCACACGAAAAGAAGAAAGAAGAATAGATTTAATAGATCGAGAATTGGATTCATATCAGTTTAGTACTTAATTGCAATTGATTTAAACAAATATGTTCAACACAATATTTTTTGTTATGAATAATTGAATAAATACAAAAAAATACAAATATGCGAGCGAAATCTATTAGTTTATATTTCATTACAGATTGTCTCCAATACCTGAACGACTTGCCGAACCGGTGTCCTGAATACTACGGTGGTATCGCCAGATATCTGATCACTGCAGAGAAGTGCCATAGATACAGCATCTGGGGTGTGGGTGGACCCCCGCCTTTGGGCATGGAACCGCCGTCAGTCAATCCTTATGAGGTGAGAAGTCTTCTTGTTGACGAAAATTTTGGAATAACTTGTTGATGCAAAGTGTCAATGGCTTGTTGACATCCCAATGGTCTAATCTTTTTTAGTTTTGTATCCTCAGGGGCTATTCCACCACCTCCAAATAGAATTTATCTATAAGATAAACGTCTAGACATCTCTCTTCTTTAACGTAACAAGAATGAGACAGCATGCGATTTATCTTTCGGATAACTTTTATTTGGTAGTGGTGAGATTGTCCATCAGATGGTAAAACTTATACCAATGTTGAGATTAACAATTTTTTTGTAAAATGCCTTCAAATTTCTTGATTTGGGATTGTAGGGTTGAGCCCGGTAGAGATAAGTAAAATCTGTAAGAACGAAATATATGTATATTTATTACTTTAACATTTAAATATTATAATTTACGAACGTACATAATAACATATGCTTCAAAAAACGTGATATGTGAAAACGTCGCGGCTGACACCTTTACACACACATAGACATGTAGGTACGTATAACGTACGTGACTATGTACATATGTGTGTAACTGTGTCCCCACAGGGATAATAATAATAATAAGTATTTATTGTTCAAGAAAGGTTACAGGTTACAATTTGATGCCCTAGACCCCACACTAGGATTCGCTGTATCGTGGGATATAGTCTCTGACAGTCCGAGACAGATGTATACATATATTTAAATCTAATTTATCTTCCTTAAACATAATATTGTCTTCTGTTTACGCGAATGTTATTCATTGAAATTAAACTACTATATAGGGATTTTATCGCGTTGTTTATTTGACACTGTTACAAAATTTTTTTGAAAAACTGTTACACTACTATAATTACTATAAAACTTTACAAATTTTTAAGCTAATTAAATTATTGAAACTATTAAAACTATTTATACTATTACTATACTATTATACTATTTAGATTTATTTTTACACTTTCCCCGACGTTTCGGTTGCTTTTCAGCAGCCATGGTCACGGGGAGACTATAGTAATAGTATAAATAGTTTTAATAGTTTCAATAATTTAATTAGCTTAAAAATTTGTAAAGTTTAATAGTAATTATAGTAGTGTAACAGTTTTTCAAAAAAAATTTTGTAACAGTGTCAAATAAACAACGCGATAAAATCCGTATATAGTAGTTTAATTTCAATTACTTAAACATTTTAATTAATGAAGAAAAATAAAAATAAAAGTTAAAATTATAAATACTTAATTAAAAATAAAATGTTTGTGTCTACGTGTGTGTGTGTTATGTGTGTGTATGTGTGTAAGGGTGTGTGTGTGTGAGTGTGTGCGCGCTCATGTGTGTATTTAAGTGTTGCAAGTAAAATAAGGTTTAATGTTTTAGGATAACTTGTTGGTAAAGCACAAAGTGCCGATGGGTGCAGTGTTTGGTATCCTAGGCGGGTAAAAAAACGCCCGCATTGCACCGATGGTGTAGTGGTTTAAGTGGTGCCACTGTCGTCGCGCCGAGTGGTGTGGGTTCGATCCAGCCAGCGTGCAGAACAAAGTCTGCTAGAGCCGCTATTACTAACTTCCTAACTAATCCTTACTCTTCTCCCTAGCCTTTATTATTCCCAAGTCACTTGGGGTCGGCTTTCTAGTCTAACCGGATTTGACTGGATACCAGTTTCTACACGAAGCGACTGCCATTTGACCTCCGCAACCCGAAGGCTAACGATACCTAAGGCTAGATAAGTGTCAGTATATTACAGGGCACTGACTTCCCAATAACGACTGCCATAGATGTTCATGGCAGCCGGGACCGACGGCTTAACGTGATCTCCGAGGCACGAAGCAGGCGATAGATGAGGCCTCTGCATTGCAGTCTGTTGGTCTCCCCACTGAGCTATCGCTGCTAACCTAACTAATCCTTACTAATATTATAAATGCGAAAATGAGTTTGTTTGTTTGTTACGCTTTCACTCCTTAACCACTCAACCGATCAACATGAAATTTTGTATACACGTTGTCAGGGGTACAGAATAGGACATAGAGTACCTTTCATCTAAAAAAATAACTGTTGCAAAGCTTATTTTTTTATTTATTTTTTGTACCCATGAAAAATGTCGGCTAGGGGACGGCACCGGCGGGGCGTGTGGGACCCCGCCATTCTGGTATACCCACTAAAAAACCTGGGGTGTTCCCTCTCTCACCTAACGTAACCTACATTTACGCGAGCGAAGCCGCCGGTGAACACTAGCAGGTACATATTATAAATGCGAATTTATATAAATGCAAAATTGTTTGTTTGTTTGTTACACTTTCACGCCTTAACTACTCGACCGACCACCAGGAGAACAGAAAAAGACATAGGGTACAATTTATCCAGGAAAAAGAACTGTTACTAACCTAACCTAACCTACATTACCGCGAGCGAATCTGCGGGCAAAAGCTAGCTAGGTATAAATCAGCTACACTTTATAACCCTTTTAAATAATTTCTTAGGCTTTGGTGGGTTACGGCAAAGACCTGGAGACAGCCAAGTGGAAGACTTCTGGCGCCATCATCAGCGACAAGTACATCCTTACTTCAGGATTCGACGGCACTCATACGTAAGACTTTATCCTCAACTTTCTTAAACCTTCATAATTTCAGGCAAAGGAAAGAGAGACAGCGCCTAGAAGGGGAGTTTTTAACAAAAAGACAAGTCTCTTAAAAAAACAAGTCAAGCACTAGGACCAAATTCTGTGTCGAAGGGAACTTTACAAACATTCAAACAACGGACACCAAGAACACCCAGGCTCAGAACACACATTTGTGGATCACACAATTTTTTTGTCCTACGTCATCAAACCCACAAGAGTCACGCCATAACTTGAGAACGACCTAATCGAATTCATTATTTCCTTTTAAGTTTTCTTTCACTTCGTAGAAGGTTCTTACGAAAAGAAAAGTTAAGAAACTTGCGCAGAAAATTGGATAATTTCGGAAAACTGAACGACTATACTAACTTCGCGAGTTTGTTTGTTAGTCTAGGACAGGACAGTGTCTGTCAGGTCAGCTAGTATAAAATAATATCAGCTCTGTATTAAACTGTGCCACTGCTGGGCTCGGGCCTCTTCTCAGTGTGTTAGTTATGTCATAGTATACCACAGCGGCCCAGTGCAGGTTGACAGACTTCATATATCTTCGAGAACATTATGGAGAGCTCTCAGACATGCAGGTTTCCTCACGATGTTTTCCTTAACCGTTAAAGCGAGGAAAAGCCTTCTGCTAGGCACGGGCCTCTTCTCAGTGCAAGAAGGTTAGTCCATAGTCCACCACGCTGGCCTACTGCGGGTTGCCAGACTTCACATATCTTCGAGAACATTATGGAGAACTCTCAGACATGCAGGTTTCCTCACGATGTTTTCCTTCACCACTAAAGTTAGCGATAACCGCCTGCTGGCCTCGGGCCTCTTATCAGTGCGAAAAGGCTTAGGCCATAGTCCACCATGCTGTTCCAGTTCAAGTTAGCAGACTGCTCATATCTTCAAGAACTTTATGTAGAACTCTCAGATATGTTTTCCTCACGATTTTTCCTTCACCGTTAAAGCGAGCGATAATTTAATACATACTTTGTCTTCACGAGACAGGCCTGACGTATGTGGAGTAGTATATAAGCAATTTTTTCCATAATCTATAATTATTTTTTTAATAATAATAATATTCTATCACATACACACAACACCATCTAGCCCAAACTAAGCAGAGCTTGTACTATGGGTACTAGACAATGGATAAACATACATATTATATATTTTTTTTTTGTAAATACATACATATTATACATAGAAACACCCAGACCAAGACAAACATTCATGTTCATGCACAAAAATGTTTGACTTGTGCGGGAATCGAACCCGCGACCTCATGCGTGGCAATCGGTTACACTAACCACTACGCCATCGAGGCCGACATTAAATACTCTGTAATATTCAAAGGTCTATTGTTTAAGGAAACGTGTGGATGTTTTTCTGGCAAAATAAAATACTTACACATAACTTCAAATGCCTACGGCGGTAGAATGCGACTGCTGTGCATGAGGTCACGGGTTCGAATCCCGGGTTGGACGGACAAAAAGTTATTGGGTTTTTCGGTTAAGAAATTTCAATAGCAGCCCGGAGTTAGGAAGTGTGGTGTTAGAGACCCGTGCCTCGGAAAGCACGTAAAGCCGTTGGTCCTGCGCCTGATCTCTCTCCGGTCGTGCCGGATTGCGATCCCATCGAATCATGAGAGTTAGGGAACAGAGAGTGCACTTGTGTTTGCGCACACACTTGTGCACTATAATATCTCCTGCGCAGATGGCCAGTCTCCGTTAAGATTGGCCGCCGTGACCGCATCTCGGTCTGGAGGACATTATTAACTTCAAGTAGTCAAAGGTGAGTACTTTGGGATCGGACTCGAGACCTCAGCAGCAGTCTAAGGATCTCCTCCTGGACTAAACCTTTTGACCGCCACAGACACGTATGCATGTAATAAATCTATACAGTTTTTTATAGTCAGTAGTATATGGCATAATGGCTGTAACACCTTGTTAATCTGAGTTGTAAAATACTGAAATTATATTTAACTGGCGATTTAAAAGAGTGGCCGTGAGTTTCTTGCAGGTTTCTTCTCATAGGCTCTACCCTTTGCCTGAACCTAGCAACTAACCTAAATGTAGCTTCAGTAACTTAGTAAACTCACTAACCTATATACTTTGACTTTGACTACCTACTTGAAATTGAAGTGTCTGTTTGTAATGTCAAAATAACAGCTTTTTATCTAATGCATATGAAAGTATATAAGGTACCTATACGAAAACATATATTTTTAAAATTTTTGTCTGTCTGTCTGTCTGTTTGTTCCGGGTAATCTCCGAAACGGCTGAACCGATTTTGACAGGACTTTCACTGGCAGATAGCTGATGTTATAAGGAGTAACATAGGCTACTTTGATTTTAGAAAAAAATTGGGTTCCGCGGAGACGTGTTTGTCTCCGCGGAACCCAATTTTTAGTTAAAATCTACGCGGACGAAGTAACAGCTAGTCTTATAAAAAAGTATTATTATTCTTATTTGAGTTGTTAATTATGTAGGTGTTGTAAAAAGTGGAGCAAGTGAAAGAGTTTGTATATTTGGGTACTTTGTTTACAAGGGATGGTAATCATGACGGAGATATTGAAAGGAGAACGATTGCTGGAAACAAAGTGAATGGAGCTCTACGCGCTTTTATGAACAGTCGAAATGTATCCGAAAAGGCACGTTTGGCTGTTCATAGAGGACTATTAGTGCCCACACTTATGTATGGAAGTGAAAGTTGGGTATGGCAAAAGAAGCATGAGAGCGTTGAGAAGCATATGTGGTGTGACTCTGAAAGATAGAATAAGAAATAGTGTGATTAGAGAGAGATGCGGCATTAAAGTGGATATAGTTACAAGAATAGAAAAGGGTATGTTAAGCTGGTTTGGACATGTAGAAGGAATGGACGAGGAAAGACTGACTAAGAAAGTTTATAAGGCTAGTGCGAATGGAACAGTCGCAAGAGGAAAACCTAGGCGAACGTTTCTCGATCAGATCGGAGGCGTTCTGGACAAAGGCCAGGTTAAGAGCTCCTTGAACCGACGGGCGTGTATGAGGAATGTGATGAAAGTGAATGAAGCCAGAGAAGTGTGTCAGGATCGTAGCAAATGGAAATCCGTAGTCTCTGCCTACCCCTCTGGGAAACAGGCGTGAATCTATGTATGTATGTATGTAATTATGTAGGTAGACTCATCCTAATTTATATTATGTAAACTGCTTACTATTTATTTTGAGCGTTTACTTGTAGTTCCACTACTTTAACCCACTGGTTTGTCGGCCTCGATGGCGTAGTGGTTAGTGTAACCGACTGCCACGCCTGAGGTCGCGGGTTCGATTCCCGCACAAGTCAAACATTTGTGTGCATGGACATGGATGTTTGTCTTGGTCTGGGTGTTTCTATGTATAATATGTATGTATTTACAAAAAAATATATATATGGATGTTTATCCATTGTCTAGTATTCATAGTACAAGCTCTGCTTAGTTTGGGCTAGATGGTGTTGTGTGTATGTGATAGAATATTACTGGTGGGTCCATAGGTAATTTTCTTTCCCTATAGTCCCACTGGAATAGATATTGTTTTTTTCTTATTTAATAGGCACTTTCAACGGATCCACTGGTAATTTTGATCAACCGAGTGATAATTTTGATTAACTCACTGGTGGGTCCATAGGTATTTTTCGCCGTAATAGATGCAATAGATTTACTTTTTATATCGTTTGACTCATTTCTTATAAAAAAAAAATAACTTTATTTATTTATTTATTTAAAAGGATCTCTAACAAGAAATACACATATATTGCAATTAAGAGCTAAGCACAGATATTGTAGGTCTTATGTTTTCTTACTAATAAGAGATCACAGCATGCGACAAAAATAGTCGGTACATACATAAATGCAATTAAAATAAAAGTAAAATATTATAATATAAAAGCAGTAACTATGAAATTAAAAAAAATACAAATTACAAAATAATAAAGAAAAAGAGAAACTTCATCTGCTGTCGTTCCCCTAGTTATAACTGGCAAAATTTGACGGAAATTTATTTATTTTATTTATTTATTTATTTATTAAGGATCTCCAACAAAGAATATACACAAAATTGCACAGACAAATGGACATTAGTTTTGTATAGTGTACTCCTTTACTTATAGGAGACCACAGCATGCACATACATATAACAACAAAGCATAAAATAGAAAAATTTAAAATTAATTAATTAAAATAAGCTACACGTTAGGAATTAACTTAACAAAAGAAATAAACAATGTGAAACTTAATGAAAAACTTAAATAACCCGTTCTAAGTGTGTTTTATATTTTGGTAAGGGTTGATCGTCAGAGAATAAAACAGTACCTACAACCAGTAGTTACTGTTGCGCAGATCTCGCATTGTCCTGTCTAATGCCTCAACTGAAGCTTTATGAGACATAAAAGACCCATCCCATTTGGTTTGCAGTTTAATTATTTAATCAAACTGCAAACTCTCATTAATTTTCCGGCATTACTCTGTTTAGAAATATTGCAAATGCTAGTGACGTCATCACTACATATTTTTAATGGCAGTTTGAATGTGGAATGGGCGGTCGCCCAGCTTCCAAAAGTGTGGCTGCTTCGCCGGACGATGCCACAGCTAGGGCAATTTTTCTGTCGGATCGTACTTTTGCTAATATTTTACCTGTGCCTCCAGGGGCATCTAAAAGAAACATTATACCTTCATTACTCGAAATTAATTTCGTTGCGCATTATTTTGATTTGGCTATATCTCCTAAGGTATTCATTTAATTTGCATGGTGTAACGCGGAAAAATAATCTTCATGAAATGCTTAAGCCAACTAATGTATTTAAAATAATAAGGATTAATACCGTATTTGTGTAAATAGCTTTCCAATTACCGCTTTATAATTGCCCATTTTTTTAAGTATTAAAGTGGATATAGTATGTTATCGTTAAGAGATAGACATATGCCATCGCGGACTTTTCTGTAAACCTATATAAGATACACAATTCTACCGTACATTATTTTGTTATATCTCAAAGGGTTTAGGCAGCGTTTTCGTTGAAAGCTCCCAAACGGCTTATTTTTTTCGTCATCTCCAACAAATATCGTTATATTTTAGCTAATCTATACAAAATCTTAACAAATTATATACTAAAACTTTCCTCGAGAACCACTCTATCCATTGGTGTAAACAGCATGTAAATTGGTGCAGTAGTTGTTGAGTTTATCGCGAACAGACAAACAGACAGACGCGGCGGAGGACTTTGTTTTATAATATGTAGTGATACCAAATCAGAGAGAGTACGACGTGATTCTAGAGAATTTTACAAACGATGTACGTATTAAAGGATGAAATCGTAGCTTGGCGCTGAGAACACGCTTTTGTTTTTTGACGTGGCGGTCAAAGGGCTAATATATGAAGGAACATTTTCAGGGGTGGTCTCCAGCCAAAGTTCGTGGCAGTGGGCGTGAAGAAGCAGCAGACGAGTGAACACAGGTGGCAGACTTATGTCGTGAAGAAGATCCATGTGAATCCTAAGTACTCGGGACCCTCGAGGTACAACTACGTCGCTTTATTGGAGCTGGCAACACCGTATGTATTCGTTTTAAATTCCTTTTTAGGGTGCCATACCCAAGAGATGCTAATGGATAGGTAGTGTTGAAATATTCACGGCGGCGTGTAGTTGTATTGCCGCTATACCAAGATAACTGGATGGCGAATTACAAATTGTTATTTTATAAAAAGAAAAAAAAGAAAATGGTTTAGGTTAAACGTACCCAGGTTTTAAACTATCTTTATACCAAATTACATCCAAATCGGTTTAGTGGTATATCTGCGATGAGGTCACAGACAGACAGAGTTACTTTCGAATTTATAATATTAATAAGGGTTTTTTGCCGAACACACACACTAAAGATATTATTATTTTTCTTTTTTTTATTTTTCTTTTTTATTTTGCTCTTCAAAATGACCACACTCCACCTGATGGTAAGCAGTCGTGTGGTCTAAGAGCAGAAACTAAAGAGCAGAATCTAAGACAACTTCTGCACTAGGATTTAGATAGGAATTCCTCTCGCGGGGGACCTTACGAACATTCAAACGACGGACACAAAATACATCCAGACTCGGCACTGCCAAATGGAACACACAAAGCTTTGTCCCGTGTGGGGTTGAAGATGCAACACTCGACGCGGTGGCTGCATAATAACCTAATTTTGATTCTCGTAAATCTTACTAGATGCTGTTTACTGCTATTTCAATTTCAGACACTACATTAATGCGTGTATGTGTAATTCGTATAGACTAGTCTATATGAATATTACAAAGAGGCAAGATTATATTTTTTGTTTGTTTGTTGTTTACAAACAAATAATCTATCATTATACAACCGATTTTAATAATTCAAACCGGGTAACATAGCCTATATTTTATTTAAAAACATACTTCTACGCGAGCGAAGCTGCGGGCAAAAGCTAGTATTATTATGGATTACAAATATGGTTTATTTTTGTAAACCTATTTTATATAATTATGTATATTTATTATGTTGTAGGATTGAGTTCAATGGAGATGTGTTCCCGGCGTGTCTGCCAGACCCTGAAGATAAGTTCGACACGTCCGTGGCCCAGGTCACTCCGTTTGTGGACCCCACCACGAACTACGCCTCCTTCGAGAACACTCGGGACACGGTGAGTTGTCTTTTGTTAAAGTTACCGGTACAACAGACCTTAAATTCTTGAAAGGTTGAAAATATTAGGTGCTTAAATATTAGGTGCTTAAATATTAGGTGCTTAAATATTAGGTGCTTAAATATTAGGTGCTTAAATATTAGGTGCTTAAATATTAGGTGCTTAAATATTAGGAACTTAAATATTAGGTGCTTAAATATTAGGTGCTTAAATATTAGGTGCTTAAATATTAGGAACTTAAATATTAGGTGCTTAAATATTAGGTGCTTAAATATTAGGTGCTTAAATATTAGGAACTTAAATATTAGGTGCTTAAATATTAGGTGCTTAAATATTAGGTGCTTAAATATTAGGAACTTAAATATTAGGTGCTTAAATATTAGGTGCTTAAATATTAGGTGCTTAAATATTAGGAACTTAAATATTAGGTGCTTAAATATTAGGTGCTTAAATATTAGGTGCTTAAATATTAGGAACTTAAATATTAGGTGCTTAAATATTAGGTGCTTAAATATTAGGTGCTTAAATATTAGGAACTTAAATATTAGGTGCTTAAATATTAGGTGCTTAAATATTAGGTGCTTAAATATTAGGTGCTTAAATATTAGGTGCTTAAATATTAGGTGCTTAAATATTAGGAACTTAAATATTAGGTGCTTAAATATTAGGTGCTTAAATATTAGGTGCTTAAATATTAGGAACTTAAATATTAGGTGCTTAAATATTAGGTGCTTAAATATTAGGTGCTTAAATATTAGGTGCTTAAATATTAGGTGCTTAAATATTAGGTGCTTAAATATTAGGTGCCTTTTTTTTTTTTTTTTATAGGCACCCGCCGTCACAGGGTGTTGTGCTTATTCCCCTGACATGGGGATCAGGGACCTTATTTAAGTAATTGTTTATAACAAGCTTATAATTATTGTTCTTATTACTAAATACATTTTTTAATTATTACGTACACACATTTTATCACATTTAATTTCTATCATATTTTAGATATATATGTATATTTTACTTGTTATTCTAATGTTAAGCTATGTATTTGTACCCTGAGTTTGTGTTTGTTGTGTTTTGTTTCTGACGTTAACTTTGCTTGCTAATAATTTGCAGTAATCTATGAAAGGCTTTCTTTTCGATTTATCCCTTAGCACTTTGTAGAAGTTTTTGACGTGGATGTTGCAGTCCAGAATATTTTCTAGGTTGTACCTGGGCTTACTGTACAGGGGACACTCAGCCAGGATGTGTGGGACGGTTTCGACCTCTCCCAACCCACAAGGACATGATGGGTCCTCTTTACACTTGAACCTGTGCAAGTATTCCGAGAACCCACCATGTCCTGTGAGTATTTGGGTGAGAAGAGAAAAGGGCTTGATGTCACGGACGACTTTATACGCCTCTACGGCATCCGGTAAAAAGAGTTTAGTGCCGGATGCCGTCTGGCCGTCTTGGTACCTCCGGTTCCATTCGCCAAGCGAGTCCTGACGGATTTCTCGCTTGACGAATGAAACAGGGCACCGATCATAGGCCGGTCTTACCTTGAGGTGCAGAGCTGCCTCCCTGGCCAGTTGGTCTGCGCGCTCGTTCCCCTCCAACCCTGCGTGAGCTTTGATCCAGTACAAGGAAATTTCCTTGCTCTGGAGTCTGCCTTGCTTTATGTTGGCTCTTGCTTTCACAGCCAGTGGATGGAGGGAATCACGATTGACGACAGTTTCCATGGCCGATCGAGAGTCGCTCAGAATGGCAAAGCTCTCATGCCGGCTGCTAACAATCATATTTGTTGCTTTCCACACAGCGTAGAGTTCCGCCTGGTATACCGTGCAATGTGACGACATCTTCATTTTGACGGCTTTGGTCTCGGCTCCATTGCTCCAAAGAGACAATGCGGCTCCGACCTTGCCATCAATTCGGCTACCGTCGGTGTAGACAGTGACAGCATGGTTGACGTGTGTGTCTACATCCTGCTGATCTACCAGGTTTAGGAACTCCAGGTCTGTGTGGTCCGCCGGATGAGGGCTCTCCGCAAAGCCGACCCGCCGCTCCACCTCCCTATCCCCCAGCACTGATTGGGTCACTCCCTTGGCGACATTGTATAGCAATGCCGCCTCTCGAATTCTAATATCGAGAGGGAGCAACCCTGCCAGTACCAGAGCAGAGTTCAACGAAACGGTGCGATAGGCCCCGCATAGTTTCAGAGCAAACCCTCGTTGGACAGCGTTTAGTTGTTTCTGCACCCCTTTTTTGCAAGTTGCCGGCGCCCAGGCGCTGGCGGCGTACAGGATTATGGGCTCCACCGTGGCCACGTAGATGGTCCGTATGACCTCCGGGTGGAGTCCCCAATATTAGGTGCTTAAATATGATGCAAATGCTGCAAACTGATGCTTTGGCAAATTTTTTTTTTTCTTCTTAACATCCACACAACACCATCTAGCCCAAACTAAGCAAAGCTTGTACTATGAGTACTAGACAATGGATAAACATACATATATACTGTTTTTTTTTTACACAGACTCCCCTTTCCTATCCAGAACAACGCGTGCTGGGCTTAGATGCCATCCTTACACGGTAGAGTCGACTAGAGCGCGTACCAAAAAGTTTGGGTCCTCATACCTCTGCCGGACGACCAAGGCATGAAATTCTCTGCCAAGGCACGTGTTTCCTTCTTCCTTCAATCCTGGGTCCTTTAAGCGGGGCGTGAAAAAGCACCTTCTCAGGCCGTCAAAGTAGAGACCTCAACATCGCCTCGGCTACTGTGGGGGCGATGTGGAGGCCACTGCTCTTAGACCACACGACTGCTTACCATCAGGTGGAGTGTGGTGATTTTGACGAGCAAAATAAAAAATAAAAATAATAGAAACACCCAGACCAAGACAAACATCCATGTTCATGCACACAAATGTTTGACTTGTGCGGGAATCGAACCGGCGACCTCAGGCGTGGCAGTCGGTTACACTAACCACTACGCCATCGTGGCCGACAATATGAAACTTTTCTTCATACAAAGCAGCCATTGTATGAAGAAAATCTTTTGAGAGGGATCTTTATAAGAGTTACAGATACCAAAGCAATTGATATTAGTATTTTTGTTTGGCTGTAGTTTGTATGTACGTATGTACGCGCAACACGCAAAAACTACTGCACGGAAATGAATGCAGTTTTTACAGCTGTTGCTACCGCCTCCTTAGTATTGGAACTAGCACCTCAACTTCAATATTACAGCCTCCTTAGTATAAGAACTACCACCTCAAGTTCCGCTGCGTCATCGCACTAACAGGTTTTTATTTTATTACTAATTAATTAATTATTTATTATTTATTATTGTCGGCCTCGATGGCGTAGTGGTTAGTGTAACCGACTGCCACGCCTGAGGTCGCGGGTTCGATTCCCGAACAAGTCAAACATTTGTGTGCATGAACATGGATGTTTGGCTTGGTCTGGGTGTTTCCTATGTATAATATGTATGAATTTACAAAAAAAAAAAACGTTGTATATGTATCCATTGTCTAGTACCCATAGTACAAGCTCTGCTTAGTTTGGGCTAGATGGTGTTGTGTGAATGTGGTAGAATATTATTATTATTATTATTATTTTACCGTCAAATCTATTCTTTATCCTACCTCATTACTGTATCAATCTTGTAATGTTCTTTCTGTTCGTCAACTCTTTATTCAAGGTATTCTGTTTAAACAACATGCTGAACTAATATACGACTCCAGCGTTTCAAGTAAACGGAGACAGTATAACGTGTGCTTACGCAAGCATTCCCCAAAAACCTCATTTATTAGAAGATTTTTTGTTTTCCTTGGACCTTACTTATACAATAAAATTAACAAAGCTATTGATATCTATTCACTTAATAAATTCAGTAGCAAAAAGAGAATACAGCACTATCTAATGGGCCTCTCGTATGATGAAACTGAGGCAATAATCAGTATTCCAGAGTAGTTTAAATATTATTGTTGTTGTACAGGACATATACATGATCCACATGCACGCACACACACTCACACACACACACACACACACACACACACACACACACACACACACGCACACACACACACACACACACACACACACACACACACACACGCACACACACACACACACACCCATACACACATATTATACATACATTATACCTATGCTTTGGCAACCTATTAATTTGTTATAAGTAACTACCATTACGTTTAGAAACTGGCTTTTAAATTTGTACAATTTTTGCAAGGGGATGAGCTGCATACCGAGGTACAGGTTACCACCTAGTCGGTTGCAGATGTTCCCAAGCTGTTTACATAGTTTCACTGTTCCACTCAATGTTCATTTTTTGTAATTGTTTGAACTTTGTAATGATGTATTTTATTATTATTAATAAACTTATTATTATTACGTACTAATCATTCTTAATAGATCGTGTTTAGTTTATTTTTGTGTGAATACTAATGATGTATTTGTTATAATATGTTGTTATATTGATCACGCAGTTATCATTAAAAAGAGGCGTTGGCCATTCTGATGTTGGTGCGTTACGTTGAGTACGTTTGGTATTTTTATTTCTGCCACATACCTTAAATAATACTGTGTTGCTGAGATCTAACTTAACACGTTCAGCGCCACGTGTATATGTCCTAGTGCACCTCTCACAGGCCAGTGAATATCTGGACACCTTGAGTAGTCAACTTCAGAGGCCAGTGTATTTGAATATACACCGCGCCGAACATCTTGTACCCCAGATACACCAAACGATTTGTGAGGGCCAAGGCAACAAAGTCATATACAAAATGTTCGGCGCGGTGTATATTCAATGATACACTTGCCTCTGAAGTTGACTACTCAAGGTGTATAACCAGATATACACTGGCCTGTGAGAGGTGCACTAGGGTGTATAATGAGCCCCGAGAGCGCGCGCGGTGTTCCCGCGCGCCTTCTAATGTCGAAAGGGGAGAGCGGTCAGTCTCTCCCTTGGGGATGAGAGGTGGTCGGGTCCGTTTGACCCAGCCCGCACCCACACGGGGGGGCCTGCTATGGATGACTCAATTCTTTTAAGAGCTCCCAACAGGCCCCTCCCATTGGGTGAGATGCGCTATTCATGCTGGGAGTCCCACACGCCCCGCTGGTACCGTCCCCTAGCCGGCGGATAGTGCATCAAGCATTTTTCCTGTGTACCAAAAAAAAAAAAAGTGTTGTATAATGAGAATGACATATATACGTGGCGCTGAACGTGTTAAAATCTGTCGCATGTTTTAAATTGTTTCGCCGCCTAGAAGTCAAGTATGTGTGTAGATCAGCTTCTTTTTACATACAAGGAAAGAAAGAAAGATATTTATTCGCCAAGAATATGGTACATTAGATATTGACATCAAGTAACAGCCCGACATGTTCGCCTATAACAGGCATGCGAATATTTGCTTAAGACTAGTGAGTATACATACATTAATTATTACGTTACATTTTAATTTAAATAAAGTTAATTTTTAAGAACGATTAAACAATAAATTCGTTCAGAGTGTAAAAGCTTATTTTTTTTTTAATTTCTTTAATTTTAAGGAACTTTGTATATACATTTTGTACATGTTTGTAAAAGCTTATTTTGAAAAAGAAAAGTTTCGCACTATATTTAATTTCTGTGGGGATCTAACATTCAAGCAACAGACGACAAAGAAGATTTGACACGGCACAAGTATTTGTGGTTCACCAAAAGTTTTGTCCCGTCCGGGGACCGAACCCATAACACTCGACGCGATCTACTACGCCATCCGTGCAATCAAAATTTTAGTAATTAATAATATTAGTATCGCTCGCTTTAACGGTGAAAGATAACATGAGTAAACCTGCATGTCTGAGAGTTCTATATAATGTTCTCGAAGACACGAGAAGTCTGCCAGCCCGTACTGGGCCAGCGTGGTGGACTGTGGCCTAACCCTTGTTACACTGAAAATAGGTCTGTGCCCAGCAGTGGGACAGTTTAACACAATAATAATATAATAATAATATTCTATCACATACACACAACACCATCTAGCCCAAACTAAGCAGAGCTTGTACTATGGGTACTAGACAATGGATAAATATACATATATACTGTTTTTTTTTGTAAATACATACATATTATACATAGAAACACCCAGACCAAGACAAACACCTATGTTCATGCACACAAATGTTTGACTTGTGCGGGAATCGAACCCGCGACCTCAGGCGTGGCAGTCGGTTATACTAACCACTACGCCATAGAGGCAGATCTGATATTAAGTATATTAATATTATAAAGAGGAAATATTTGATTTTTTGTTTGTTTGTAATGATTTAACCCAAAAACAAAAACCAATCGAATATAAATAATAATAATAATATGTATATACGGTGGCCTTGATAGTGTTGTAGGTTCCCTGACTTAGTTTTACCATATTTATGTGATATTCATATATATACTTTCACTTTACACTTCTTTACAATTTTACACTTTACTATTTATATATTTTATATTTATATATTATATTAATAATAAAACATTACATACATCCTTGCGATATCGGTTTGTCGATACACCAATATCGATAGTCAACTATCGACGAGGCCTAGACCCTATTACCACTCCTAAGTACATAGCAGATATATTTTTACTAACCGCGCGTGTGCACGCGCAGAGCTCAAGGCAGTCATTAAAGCACCACGACCCGGAGCGCTTGTCACTCGCTTATATAAACGCCTATGTATCTTTCGTATTTCTTCCGCTATAAGCATAATAATTATTATCTTCTATATCCTAGTGCTTTTGACTTTGAACTGTATTCTGTGGTTGTGCTTGTCTATTCTACTCTCTAGTGCCTTCTGAACTTTTGTGTATGTGTCTACGGACCTGGACAATATATATGCTGTAACCGTGAGTGGAGTATATTTTATTTTATATACCTTAACGTAGCCACATTACCTACAGTGTAGTGGTTAGTGTAACCGACTGCCACACCTGAGGTCGCGGGTTCGATTCCCGCACAAGTCAAACATTTGTAAGCATGAACAAGGATGTTTGTCTGGGTCTGGGTGTTTCTATGTATAATATGTATCTATGTATTTATAATAACAAAGTATATACCTATTTATATTTATCCATTGTCTAGTACCCATAGTACAAGCTCTGCTTAGTTTGGGCTAGATGGTGTTTGTATGTGATAGAATAGAATAGAATATTATATGCTAATAGTTATGTTGTTTAGGTACATGTAACGTTGCTGACAGCTGAGAACTGCAGTGCTCAACTCACGTCGGCGCATTCGCCTGCTCGTTCATCCTTCGCACGAGCGCTGCCCCGCGGCGTGGACGCTACACAGGCCTGCTATGGAAATCAAGAGACTTGCATGGTAACTAAACAACCCATAGATCCCAGTAGCATTAAGGGGTCACCGCGAAACGTGACGTACGTACTCATTGACACTCATTGTGTATCAATCGTTAAAGAGCGGTCATAAGGTATAAAATTGCGATGCGCCCGCAATGATCGAGAGCGCTTAGAAATTGTTTGTTAAAATCTTAAAATATTATTTAAAGATGATTGGTTTTAGTTATGGAAATAATGAGCTAGCAAATTACTAATATTGATGTTACGAATATATTTGAGTAATTCCTAAGCATAATGATAGTGTAACTTCCTTGTAATTTCAAAAATAGTAATTTTTCAGAGGTGTTTTCGAAAATAATTATGATCGAGCCAAAATCACAATATCGTGTTTTTGAGCTAGGAAATTCTAGTTAAAGACAGCAATTTACCTATATCAAAATTCTAGATTTATTGGTCTTCTCATAGGCCTATACTATTCGATGAAAGTTAGTGCATTTTTTTAGTGTATCCTCTTAAATTACCCTGGCTTAAACAAAAACACTTAATTACAAAAGAAAAAGTAATATTGGAAGGCCTAAGAACTAATATTACTAGCGGTCGCCTAGTAGTCAAAATTCGACCAAAATTCCTATACTTTGTTTTCTATTTCTTTATTAAATACTAGCTGTGCCCGCGGTCACACCCGCGTCAGTGGTATTTCTGTTTACTGCGCCGCTCTCGTGAGCCGTAGCGTGATGTTATATAGCCTATGTCCTTCCCAGGGTCTCAGGCTATCTCCATTCCAAATTTCATCAAAATCGGTTCAGCGGTTTGAGCATGAAAGGTAATAGACAGACAGACCGACAGACAGACAGACCGACACACAGACAGAGTTACTTTCGCATTTATAATATTAGTAAGGAAAAATAAGGTATAGGTAACCATATTTACAAAGAATTGTACGACGTCAGACGAACAATGTCGAAATACTACGAACGCGATTCGACTGCGTGTGTCAAATGCATGGTTGTGTGCGTGTAGTGATTTTTCATTAATTTAATGTATTTCTAATGCATATTTTATATAAATATTAGGATTCGCCCCTCCTCCTCCATATAAACTCCAACTGTGCCAAATTTCATACTCCTCCGTCCGCGCAATTTTCGTAAAAAGGGGTACAAAGTTTTTACTTCACGTATTAATCTATACTAATATTATAAAGCTGAAAAGTTTGTTTGCTTGAACGCGCTAATCTCAGGAACTACTGGTTCGAATTGAAAAAATTTTTTTTTGTTGGATTGCTTATTTATCGAGGAAGGTTATAGGCTATATAACATCACGCTACGACCCACGGGGGCGGTCACATCTAGTACATAGATAAATGCGAATGTGAGTTTGTTTGTATGTTACGCTTTCACGTCTGCAATGCCACGGTGACTGGAACAGATGCGGTGATGCTTGGGATATCTCCAAGGTCACTGATAATACCTACATCTACGTTGCCAGTGTCCTGAACTCGATAGTTTTGTGTTAGTCCTAACTTATCTATACTAATATTATAAAACGGCGATAGCCCAATGGATAAGGCATTAGACTTGCGATCGAGAGGTCGCAGGTTCGAATCTCACCCATTGCACAACCAAGCAACGTGAACTCACTCCTAACATGAATACTATTAATTTGTAACCCAAGTTTGTAACCCAAGTTTGTAACCCAAATTTGTAACCCACATTTGTAACCCAAATTTGTAACCCAAATTTTGTAACCCACATTTGTAACCCACATTTGTAACTCAAATTTGTAACCCAAATTGCAAGTAATCTTAAAAAAAACTTGTAGTTGTTTATTTGTTTGTTTGTTTGAACACGCTAATCTCAGGAATTACTAGTAGTACCTATTTCATTTGGCTATCCATTACAACACTGAATTGTTTTACTTTGTTTTTTACAGACGGTGCTGGGATCCCCAGTAGTCGTGAACACGTATCTTGACAGCTGTGTGAACACAGTCGTTGGGGTCAAAGTGTTCGGTGAGAGCTGTGGACCCGCCGTGTACGCTAGAACGACCGCCTACGTCCCTTGGATTGAAAGCATTGTGTGGCCTTAGACCTCAAATATCACTAATTTAATAAAAGAGCTTTCAAATGTGAAGTTTGTATTTTAATACTAGCTGTTACTTGCGACTTCGTCCGCGTAGATTTTAAGTAAAAAGTGTTTGTCTCCGCGGAACCCTATTTTTTTTCTAAAATCAAAGTAGCCTAAGTTACTCCTTATAACATCAGCTATCTGCCAGTGAAAGTCCCGTCAAAATTGGTTCAGCCGTTTCGGAGATTAGCCGGAACAAACAGACAGACAGACAGACAAAATTTTTTAAAACAGATGTTTTCGTATATGTACCTTATATACTTTCATATGCATTAGATAAAAAGCTGTTATTTTGACATTACAAACAGACACTTCAATTTTATTTATTTGTATAGATTAACTGTTGTGAACTGTAGTCCGACCAGTTCAAAAACATTTTACGCCCTGGCCATTTTAATGGTCGCCTCGCCTCTGCCGCTGCGTCGAGTGTTGTGGGTTCGAATCCCATACGCGACAAAAATTTGTGTTCCACAAATGGTTGTTCCGAGTCTGGACGTTTTTTGTGTCTGTTTGAATGTGTGTATAGTCCCCGCGACACATGAGTTATTACTCGTGCGGGTAGGGTTGCCAACATATTTTCGACGAAATATAGTATATTTTAAATAAGCTATAACAAAATATATTACATTTATTAAAATATAGTATTTTATGGAAAAATCATTTATTTGTTATCTACTGTTTTTTAAATATGTTCGACCTTGTTAATTTGACATCACGGACACGTTAGAAACGGATTATTACGGATATATGCTTTCGCATCAGTAGTAAAGGAGCGTCGATAGTTTTTTTGAATAAAGAAGAAAGAAGAAAGAAAAAATTAAAAATATATTTATTTGACACATACCATAAACACATAATAACAAGTATAAAATAAAAAGAAATACTCAGATACAAACATAAACTTAGCGAAACTAAACCAAAACAGAAAAATAAACAAAATACATATAAAGTGTCAACAGTAGTGTCAAATAGGGCCCAGTTCAGCATGTGTCAGACGAAAGCCGGAAGCTGGTTTTCAACTGGGTCCTTTAGTGACTCACGGAAACCATCTATAATATAATCAAAGAAAATATAACAAATGTACATAATATACCTATAAACAGAATAATATCAACTTTACACACAGACACAGATAATATACCTAATACAAGATCTCACAACAAAATTATATATAAAAATAATTGTATTTTAGCATACCTACTACATATTTCTTCAACAGTAGGTATATAGTACACAGACTCGAAATATAGTAAAATACTATATGTTGTAGTACGGTTAGCAACCCTAAGTGCGGTAAATGTCTATTTAAAGGCAACAAAACGAAAATATTAGATACCAATAAGGCTAAGTTCAGATGGTCGCGCGTTGACGCGCGACAAAGGAGTTCAGATGACAAGCGGTAGCTCACGGCAGTCGGGCGCGAGCAGTCATCGAGAATGAAAGTGGACGAGGCAATATGTTTGTGGATCGCGCGAGTCAACTGAACAGGTTGATACGTGAACCAGCTAATGCTGAGGTGGTGACCCTTTTCGGTGAGGGCATACACATTTTGTTTTTAATATATATAATATTTTTGTTTATTTTGTTTTAATTAATTGTGTGTGCTCTGTACGAAATAAACAAATTTCTTTCTTTCTTTCTTGAATAAAGGAACTCAATACGCACGCATCAAGATACCGGCGATGGAGCAGCGACGATCGCGCGTAGCTGCGTGTAGACGCGCGTTCATGTAAACGGTCTGATGTATTCACTTAGAAGTTCTTTACGCGCGTAAGGATGAACGCGCGTCAACGCACGACCATCTGAAGATAGCCTAATAATATATTTGTTTAATAATGATTTTTATTATTAACGTAATATCAACGACAGACAGAGTTACTTCCGAATTTATAATCTTAATAAGGATAAACGCTGTGAAAATGTTGACACTGAACCTACTCATAAATTTTCTACCAACCACTGCCGTCTTGGTATGAGTTAAGCCTAGAGTTGAAAATGCCGAAAATAAGTGGTTTTTTGCCATTTTTTTCGCATGTTACATAGAAAAATTAACAGAAGGAATCCTTTGGAAAGAAAGAAAGAAAGAAAAACCGTTTATTTGCCACAGATACAGTTCAAAAAGGAAATACATACTTACAATATAACTTAACATTAATTATTAGAAACGTGCAATCTGTGGACAGATTGGTACGCACTCAGCATTGTTGCTATATTGTGGTTCATAGGGGATCCACAATAGAGCGCTGATTTTCAGTGCGGACCTTTAGATGTCGCACGGACGTAAGTCAGCCTAATTATAATTCTATAATATCATATTATAATTTCATTAAATTGTGCACGCTATATATACCTACGCAGCCTAGTTTATCGCATGATTAGCACGTCGCGCGTCGCGTCGTTCCAGCGCAGCGTTCCCCACTATCCAACAACTAGGTACTAACACCTTGCACTCCACAAGCCTTGGTGGCCGGCGTGCGGCGCATACGACCGCTGCGCTTGGTCTCGCGAGGCGCTCGGTTGCGTAATCATTTGTTTACATAACAATACGGGGAATATTATCACATTGTAATTACGATCAACATAAAGCACATTTTCTATTTATACGACTAACAGCGAACAAATTATGCGGTCTCAAAATTCATATGGAATACGGAAACAAGGATAGACGAAGATTGACTATTTAGTTGGAAAAAAACATACATAATAGACATGCAATGGTGAATGCCGCCTCGACTCGCTTGGAAGCCGAAAGAAACAGGATTCTTTCGAATGTTTTGAAAAGTTGATAAAATCAAGTTTTTTTTCATTCTACCCTACATTTTATCGGTACGTAGGTATTATTATGGAAAGAGTTAAAGCATAGAATATCCTAAGTTAAATCCCGTACTTATAGTAAGTACGGATTTGAAAAAAAAACATGAAAGGTTTCCCGTTTCTTTCAAAATTTTCGGATTTTTACGGTTTTATTGGAAAAAAACATGAAATATATACTGGCAAATTTTCTTGAAACTTTCGAATGAAACATTGAAAAAAAACAACGGATTTGGAAATAAACGGGATTTTTTCCTACTTTTTTCAACGCTAGTTAAGCCAAAAGCTATGAAGACTTATTGTAATCCTCAGACATCCGTATTACCGACGCCGACGGCTGGGTGGTTGAAGCCCACACGATGTCTTCTATCCAGGGTACGTAATGTCTGACACGAGTGTACACTCCGGAACTACGGCCAAGGCCGCACCCGCGCCCGTATGACGTCACACCGAGCACCGTGTATACGCAACGCTCGTGGTCTTTCGACTGCAGTGGACCGCCGCTGTCTCCCTGCCAGAAATAAGTGTTTGATTATAATAGCCATGTATTAAACTGTCCCACTTCTGGCCACGGGTTTGTACCATACAAAGTTATGTCCCGTGATTGACAATTATCGCCTGCTCCGTGCCTCAGAGAACACATTAAGCCGTCGGTCCCAGCTGCCGTGAGCATCTATGGCAGTCGTTATTGGGAAGTCAGTGCCCTCTAATATCCTGACACTGGTCTAGCCTTAGGGTATCGTTAGCCTTCGGGTTGCGGAGGTAAGATGGCAGTCGCTCCGTGTAAAAACTGATATCCAGTCAAATCCGGTTAGACTAGAAAGCCGACCCCAAGTGACTTGGGAATAATAAAGGCTAGGGAGAAGAAGACTCGTTACCTCACAGGTGTCTTTGGGCTCATCGCCTCTGTCTCCATAGCACATCTGCGTGGTGTGATTGTAGCCCTGCAACAAGTGGCGGTGTGGAGGGTATTTCTCTGCGCACTCCTCCTCGCTGTACCTGGATAACTTCACCTGGGGATAGACCAGCAGCTTCAGAACATTCCAGAGGTATATCACGACCGGGAAAGTACCATCTCTTCTGGAAATGGCTATGGCGTATACAGGGTTAAATGAAAATTACTTATAACCTTTTACCGTGTCTTCTTTACATCATACTAAATAACTTTTGTTCTGCCATTTTTTATAGAACTCCAAACTTTCCTTATATCATCAAATTAATACGTGAAGCAAAAACTTTGTACCCCTTTTTACGAAAATTGCGCGGACGGAGGAGTATGAAATTTGGCACAGTTAAAGTTTATATGGAGGAGGAGCGAATCCTAATATTTTTTATAAAATATGCATTAGAAATACATTAAATTAATGAAAAATCACTACACGCACACATCTATGCATTTGACGCACGCAGTCGAATCGCGTTCGTAGTATTTCGGCATTGTTCGTCGGACGTCGTACAATTCTTTGTAACTATGATTACCTATACCTTATTTATATGTAATAAAGAAAACAAAGTAGCAAGCTTAGGAATTTTGGTCCAAGTTTTGACCACTAGGCGACCCCTAGTTAATTTAACCTTAGTTAAAAATTGCATAACGTCATCTCTCTCTCCCCGGTGTGTTTTTTTACGCGCTAATTTCTGTTGCGTCTGCGTGTAGTCTTGTCTTAGTCATGCAATTAGAGCAACCAATCTCAATACTTGTATAAAAAAATCAAATAAGAAATTATAAAAAGTGATAGGACAAAAATTGTTATAATAATATCAGCCCTGTATTAAACTGTCCCACTGCTGGGCACGGGCCTCTTCTCAGTGTGAGAATGGTTAGGCGTGATGGACTATTCCATCACGCTGGCCCAGTGCGGGTTGGCAGAAGAACACTATGTAGAACTCTGAGACATGCAGGTTTCCTCACGATGTTTTCCTTCACCGTTAAAGCAAGCGATAATTAACTATTTAATACGCATATAACTTCGAAAAGTCAGAGATGCGCGCCTTGGGGTCGAAGTCGAGACCTCTGCGTGGCAGTCCAACGGTTTCCCACTAGTCCACTCTAAAATATATGGTTTCATCTCAAAATACTAGGATTGTATGAAGACCTTCACTGTGGGGCCGTCTTAAATACATATGCCAATGAGATGGTAAAGAGTATCGACGTAAGATGATAAAGGCAGAGAGTCTCGAGTTCGAACCCACGTCGCGCACCTCTGACTTTCGGAAGTTATATGACTTTTTGAAATTATGTGCGTATTGATTGACAATTATCGCCTGCTCCGTGCCTCGGATCGCCTCCCGGATGCCACGAACATCTATGGCAGTCGTTATTGGGAGAGTGTCGACACAAAAGATCCCACTGGGTCGAAGTGTCGCCGGTCTGCACTGAATGGCCCCCACATAAGATAAGATGATAAAGAGTTCCACAAAACTTTGCTTGCCTTTCATTTCATTTCTTTCTCCAAGGGTTTAATGATGTTGGATACCCTTACCATTGGGCGAGCCGTATACTGAAAATCTCTGTATACGGGTTCAGCAAGGTACTGCAAAAGTTATATGAGAATACTTACAGACTGCAGAGTATCGGCTAGACTCTTCTTGTGTCCGAGGGTGCCCCAGCCGGTGGCTTCTGCTAGCTTGTCGACCTGATCGTCTACGTGCAGACACGCGGGGCGGACGTGTCCGAACTTGATGCTGCAATACAAAGTAAAAAAATTGGTTGTCTGTAAATTCTGTTTACGGATGATAGTTTAACGTGACAATGTCATAACGTGCCTGATGAACGCCGCCTGCACGCACGAAAAAGGATGACTCATTGTCCCGTTACGCTCATTGTAACGTTTTCATCAATGTTTTGTTATGACGTTGTCACGTTAAACTATCGTCCGTAAACCGACTTTACAGACAACCATTTTTATTACTGCTCCTCCTCTCCTATTGGTCGTAGCGTGATGTTATATATAGGCCTATAGCCTTCCTCGATAAATGGGCTATCCAACACTAAAATAATTTTTCAATTCGAACCAGTAGTTCCTGAGATTAGCGCGTTCAAACAAACAAACTCTTCAGCTTTATAATATTAGTATAGATATCAGGCCTGTATATAGACTGTCCCACTGTTAAACACGGGCCTCGTCTCAGTGTGAGAAGAGTTAGGCCATAGTCCACTGCGGGTTGGCATACTTCATAAATGTATGTATCTTCGGAACATGCAAAACTCTTAGATTGCAGGTGTCCTCACGCTATTTCCATTCACTGTTACAGCGAGCGATAATCTATACTAATATTTAGTCTTTATACTGTGCTAATATTATATAACTGAAGAGTTTGTTTGTTTCTTTGTTTGAACGCGCTAATCTCAGGAACTACATGTTCGATTTGAACAATTATTTTAGTGTTGGCTAGCTCATTTATCGAGGAAGGCTATAAGCTATATAACATCACGCTACGACCCACGTGGGCGCGGGTCCGGCCGTTATGGTCTCATTCCGGTACGCCCACGGGTGGCACGCACCCACAGTGAAAAATTTGTTATTCCGCTACGCCCCCGGCCGAGACGCTCCCATTGTAAACCAACCGGAGAAGACACTTGAGCAAATACTGGTAAAACAAAAGTGTTTTACAACAACATTTTTGAAACATATTTTTAAACAGTATATTTAAAACTAATCTTACTAATTATTAATTAGCTGATACATGATAGCAAAAACACTTGTTGTCAACAGTGTTTGCTCAAGTGTCTTCTCCGGTTGTTTTACAATGGGAGCGTCTCGGCCGGGGGCGTAGCGGAATAACAAATTTTTCACTGTGGGTGCGTGCCGGCCGGGGGCGTACCGGAATGGGACCATAACGGCCGGACCTGTGGGCGCGCCGGGCGGCGCAGTAATCATAAACGCGAGTGAAACCGCGGGCACATCTAGTTAACTATATAATACGCACAGTACTTCGAAAAGTTCAAGGTGTGTGTCTTGGGATTAAAATGGAGACCTCTGCATGGCAGTCGAATGGTCGCTTACTAGGCTATCGCTGCTTAAAATTACTAGACAAGAGACAATGTGGTTTTGTTTGGCTGCAAACGAGCCACTGGTTCACTCGGTGGCTAGACACACCACATTGGTTATGGTCTACGTCTACGCGTTTTTAAGCGGTCTACTCATCACGTCTACTCGGTCTACTCACTCTTTGTCAGTCTCAATCAGCGCGATGTCGTGGTACTTGAAGGGCGGCTTGTACTCCGGGTGAGGGATGAACCTCTTCACGTTGAGCCGCTGCCAAAGCTCCGATGGATCCGATCGCTTCAGGATGCCCAGAGCGACGTACTTCACTGTTCCTCTGAGGATTAAAATATTTTAGGAGGTTAGGAGTGTTAAAGGGGAATTCGACTCAAGTCTAAAGTAGACCGACTGTGGAAACGTATCAGGTTTGCCAACCTTAGAAATTTATTTCTCGCAAGGCAGAAACCTCGTAATTTGGATCTCAAACCTCGTACATTCTATTTTTCGGTGGTAGATTACTAAAAAAAAAGTCCGCTCGCCTACCGTGCTAGGTTCAGATCAGAGAATTCCTAAAAAAAAGAAAAAAAGTTCGGCCCGTAGAGTTTTGATCAAAGTTTTGTGATTGTCTGCGTATTATTGTCTCCCATTTATGCTACAAAATGTTGCCTACAATGTGAAATCATCTTATTATTTTCACTATATCAAAATCTCGTACATAACTGTACGAGGCTGACAGTGTCCTCGTACCTCGTATACTGCAAATGTTTTTTACGAGGAACCTCGTATGGTTGGCAACCCTGAAACGTATTTCTCTTTTTTTAGAACATCTGCGCCACTAGGGTCCTGTGTCGATGGAGACTTTACCAACATTCAAACAACGAATACCATATGTGATTCATCGGACAAGGAACCTGTTAAGTTATGACTGGACGAATGACGTGGTTTGAGTTGTAGCCTTACCAGTGCCACTGCGCTGAGACTTGTGGGTTCGATCCCCACATGGGTCAGATCTGTGTGATCTAAAATGCCGAATCCAGATTCGGCATAGCGACAAAAAAATGGGGGTTCACAATTCGTAAGCGGGGGTCTACGAAAATTTATTTACTTTCGATAATGAAGAACTAAAATGTTGGCTTGACTTCACCTATCAATGCAGGCAGATAATATTTTAAGAAGCTTAGTTGCATATTCCACATTCAGTACCAGTGGTCTCGAACCTACCGACTTTTCGGAAGAGAATTAATAAAAAAAAAAGTCAGCCCGTAGAGATTTGATCAAATGTTTTAATTGTATGAACTTGTTTGATTCTTCCACAATTTAAATACGAATGCCAAGGAATATGGTAGAAATGTAGCTGCAGGGGGTCCACCGGAACCAGCTTAATTTTGAAAGTGGTCTATGAGAAAAAAAGTCTGGGAACCTCTGGTCTAGACAATCACTAAGAAGTTGCGCACTTGAATCGGATTCGGCAGTTATGAACTCTATAAAAGATGAAGTTGTTTTTAAAGGAAGAGTACTTAAATAAAGAAGGATATTATAATTAGTAATATAAGAGTGCTAACTACTAAGCTACAGCAGCGATAGCCTAGGGGGAGACGGGGTCTGCCACGCAGAACTACGAAAATAGTCACCATAGGAATAATACAGAACTCATTCAGCTACAACCTTAACCCATTCGCTGTCCAGTGATAGACACAATTGAAAATCATTTGTTATGTGTCATATGTGATTCATCGGACGAGGAACCTGTTAAGGTATGACTGGACGAATGACGTGGTTTGAGCTGTAGCACTTGTAGCCTTACCAGTGCCACTGCACTGAGAGTTGTGGTTTCGATCCCCACATGGGACAGATCTGCATTTTAGATTCTGCATTCGGCATTTTAGATCACACAGATCTGTCCCATGTGGGGATCCAACCCACAAGTAGACCCCCGTCGAATCTCCCGTGGAGCCCTGGGGATCCACCTGGACCACTTTGGGAACTAATGGTCTAGACTCAGATAATGTTAATCTATATTCTTTGAAATTAAACTACTATATACGGATTTTATCGCGTTGTTTATTTGACACTTTATTACAAAATTTTGAAAAACTGTTACACTACTATAATACTATTAAACTTTACTAATTTCTAAGCTAATTAAATTATTGAAACTATTAAAACTATTTATACTATTACTATACTATTATACTGTTTATATTTATGTTTACACTGTGTTGTGTGTGAACATGTGCAACAGGGGACCAACCACTACCTGAGATTTGACAAACCACAGATGCTTGCTAAAGAACACCGATTCCTACCAAGGATGCTTCGCGAGGCTATTGAAATCAAGAAACATCCTAATTTCAATAGAGAAGATGGTTGGAATGTACCACCAGCTTGGGATCCAGTAATTCAAATAGTCAAACCCAAGAAGAAGCAAACCACAGCTAGACTTCATGATACTTTGAGCTCATTCTGCGTAAATAGAAACACCCATGATTAAATTATGTTCGGGTACTTTGAAATAACTACACTGGAACTTTGAGACAACTACCATCTTAGTCTCCCCGTGACCATGGCTGCTGAAAAGCAACCGAAACGTCGGGGAAAGTGTAAACATAAATATAAATAGTATAATAGTATAGTAATAGTATAAATAGTTTTAATAGTTTCAATAATTTAATTAGCTTAAAAATTAGTAAAGTTTAATAGTATTATAGTAGTGTAACAGTTTTTCAAAATTTTGTAATAAAGTGTCAAATAAACAACGCGATAAAATCCGTATATAGTAGTTTAATTTCAATGAATAACATTCGCGAAAACAGAAGACTATATTCTTTGTCAAACGACTGGCTACAAAGGAGGACGAGTAAAAAGTACCGGCTGATCAGCCAGCGTTTAACGGTATGAGGTGGACATTCCCATCCTCTATGACTAAATCAGTTTATGATCTAGCGTTCTCTCTATACCAACCTGTCGGCTGTAATAGAGAGAGCCGCTGTACCTTCCATTGCCCGAGAGCACCTTCCGGGACTAGTTATAGACAGTTCGCAAATCTCGATTTCCAATGCCCCTTACTCCAGAGATTCGGTTCTCGTTATAACCAGCTACTTCGTGCCCAGTGACCGATAGGTACCGGAGCAGTAAAGCCGCTCACCACCAGAAACTCTCAGAGTTGCTAACGATAACCTCTCTGAAGCCGACGGAGAAGCCGCCTCCCATATCTCTGGTATAGTTCAGTGAGACATAAGGTGGACAGTAGGCAGTACTCACAAGACGGGCGCGGCTTCGCAGTGTGCGGCAGTGAGCACGAAGCGTTCGCTGATGACAGAGCCGCCGCACAGCCAGTCAGCTGACTCCATGCTGTCTCCGTACCCTAGCAGTGCCTGCATCAACCAACATAACACTTACACTATATTCCGTATATCGTCCATGATTCTTATGATCATATCACTATCATAACAAAAATAAATTACGTATATTAAAAATCAAAATGAGTTGAATCGTCAAAATAAACCGTTCTAATAAATGTCATAGACTGTCTCGACTCTCGACAAAGTGGACTGGTAATATGCCCAGAAGACAGGATTGCTACATTGAAGGCAATGCTTAAAAAAATTAAGTTAAATTGCTTTTGAGCACCTTAAAGGTGACCTCGATGGCGTAGTGGTTAGTGTAACCGACTGAGGTTGCGGGTTCGATTCCCGCACAAGTCGAACATTTGTTTTGTCTTGGTCTGGGTGTTTCTATATATAATATGTAAGTATTTACAAAAGAAATATATTTATATGTATGTTTATCCATTGTCTAGTACCCATAGTACAAGCTCTGCTTAGTTTGGGCTAGATGGTGTTGTGTGTATGTGATAGAATATTATTATTATTATATTATTATTAGCCGCCGTGACCGAAATTCGGTCTAGATGACATCAACGCCACCGGTACCGTTTCGCCTTCGCTGTCAGTGTGTGGCCTTGATACTGTTACACCCAGTGCCATCTCTCGGCATTGTGTAGAAGACTCGGCAGTTCCCTCGTATAATTTATTACAGCGCCATCTATTGATTCTTACGGAACTCCGTACGAGAAGACTAGAGAGAACGCTGGTACATTCTCGAATATTCATACTGTTTACATACCGGGTATGACGTTTCTAGAAAACTCCGGAAACACTTTAACCGCGTATAAATAGAGCGCACGCGCACCGCCAAGTCAGTTTACAATCGTAAGCGGTCAAGTATTCATCGAAGCGAACGGAAGCGAAAATACTACGGCGTTTGAAGCAGTTACAGTGGAAAAGTGTAGTAGGCTTCGATCAAATATACCATAGATGCACATTCTCATACAAAAACCGCGTCAATATGTGGCACTGACCAGTACTACTTACTTATAAGTGTCTGCATTTATTATGCAATCCCGGAAATAAACCGGAATAACCATTGAACGCCCACTAAGAAACATTTTGTAATAGTTTAGCTAAAACGCGTCAATGTAAAGCGTCCTTAGTGTGTTACTCGCGATACGCAAGCGTACTAAGTATATGGTACGGTCTCCATGCATCGTAGTAGTGGTGTCGATTCGCTCTCGCTTACGGGCAGCGCACGCAAGAGTGAGTGGGACAGTTGCGTAATAAAAAAAAATAAAAAAAAAATAAAATCTCTTTATTTCAGACCTTTTTAGGCCCATAATATTGTTAGTAGCACAACTTAAAAAACTATATTAGTTAAATATAGAAATTAATTTAATTTAAGTATTTACCACCCTCTGGGGCCCCGGGCATACATGCATTTAAATTTAAACGAAAATATCTTCAAATATATTATTTAAAGCGCCATATTCAACAAAATATAATAAATATTTCATAACAAAACTATACTTACCGAAAGTACGACATTCCATCCTATTTTTTTGCACTTTTAGAGCATAGTTTTTGCATTTTTTCACTACACACTTTGGCATCGTGAAACGTGTGACTGCTAGCGCGGTCGTAAAGTGGCTGCGAGCGAAATTGCGCACACGACTGATTTATGCACAGTTTTGTTGGGGCCGTTTTTCGAGCGACGATCGTGCATCTATGGTATATTTGATCGATGGTAGTAGGTATATTGTTTGTTGTATTTTAAATTTAATTGTGTGCTAGAATAAAACGTGTTGTAGTCGGTAATATTGTTTACATTCTTATCCGTCGAACCCAGCACATAACAATACTCTATTACTATACAACAATACTCTACACCTTTGGGAAAATAAACATGAGGTCTTACCATGTGTGGGTACTCTTCTCTCTCCGCATCTCTGCCTCCTTCGGCAATGTATGACCATTCGATAGTCTCGCTCTTGTATTCGTGGCAGTTCCTCTTATAGTTGTGTGACCTCTTAATTATCTCAAACACGAAATTCTTGCACGGGTAATACAAGTTGTGGATGTACTCCACGCATTCTGTAAAAAATAAACGTCTATAAGATTCTAATAATAGTTGCCTATGTATACACAAATTATTTCAGACCTGTTATAGTACAAGGCAAGATTGTCTGTATCACACTTTCTAAATCAAAGTTTGTTTTTACAAATAGATTTTTCGCATTCTTAGGGCCTTTTCTTTATAATAAGATAAATAAACAAACAGCTATATAATTATGACCTAAATTATGTAAGATCTAAGCGGATAGTCTGTCGGTATTTACATATTTATGACTCATAAATTATGAGGATACCGAAGATTTGTCGATTGTTGTTATATAAGTAATAACAAGTTCCACGGTAATAATTATGATCTTGGCTATTTTTGCTTATATTGATATAATAAGTATGTCTAATTGTATGTGACTTAGCTCCTAGTAGTATATTGTAAGTGCCCTTAACGCCTGCGGCACAGGTGTACCTAGTACAGGCACCCATATTATATTACCTATATTAAGTACTTTATGGACTGTATTCATGTTTCACCACTGTAATCCTAATCCTAACTAATATTATAAAAGCGAAAATGAGTTTGTTTGTTTGTTACCTTTTCACGCCTAAACCACTAAACCGATCATCCTGAAATTTTGCATATACGTTGTCAGGTGTACAGAAACGGACATAGGCTACCTTTCATCCCGAAAAAAATTACTGTTCCCGAAGAAAACAATAATAACGTTCTTGTGATAATAGATGACGCCACGTGTCTTTCGAATCATGCTTGAATTATATTATTACAAGCAGAGTACAACCCGAATTGATTGTCAAATTCTAAATTAACGCGAGCGAAGCCGCGGGCAAAAGCTAGTCAATAGATAAATAATTATTAGTACAGTCATTTGGTAGTTTATTCACTGGATTAGTTTACTTCTTTTACGTAAATATACGAAAAATACTTGTTGGTGTAGGTAGTTATGCAGTCCCAACATACCGTTCGCACCATAACAGTAGCCTGAAGGTATACAAATATCAATATCATGTTTAATGGTTATTGTTTTGGTCATCGTTAAGTTTGGCTTAATTCAGTAGTTACCAGACGACACCCGGTGACAATAGCCATGTTACCATGTCAGAGGGTCCCATGCATAACCCCCCACCTTAGCAAGTAACATTATATAAACTATGTGTATTCAGAATATGGTCATTCTCATTGTACTGCTCATGCTGAGCACATCAACTTGTAAAATAAAGTTTTTAAAAAGTTGTTTAACCGCCGTTTATATTTGACTGGCGCAGTCGGGGCGGATTTTTCGCATATAAAGTAAATCGCGTTCGATATACACGAAAATCGGTACGGGCGTCGCGTTTACCAGCGGATCCGAAAAGAACTTACAAATTTTGTCAACTACGGCGAGCAAGCAGCAGCAATCCGAGAATCGGCATGGCAACGGGCAGCTTAATGTGAGTAGACCTTTTTCGCACTGTTCCGTTCCTGTGTCTATCCTTAGCGTTTAATTGGACTAAACATCGCTAGTTAACGCATTTTTCGTGTTATTAGACAAAAATAGCTAAAGACGTATAGTTAGGTTTAGAACGGTATTACTGGACAAACATAGCCGGAATACACGTTATTTAGTTTCGCGTAAAATTGGATAAACATTGCCATATTTACGTTATTTATTTGTCTTATTTGTGAATTTATAAGCTGTAAGAATGAATCAAATACAACTAATTCCTAAGGAAATTCAGAGCATTATCCCTCGCTTCGATGGCGATGAAAAACTGTTAAACTTGTTTATATCTAAATGTGAATATGTAATAAGAACTTTTAGGGGAGATAATAACCCAGCCCAACAGATTTACGTATTCCACTGCATTACCAGTAAATTAGTAGGTAAAGCCGCAGTATTGGTTAGTGAAAGAGAGAACGTTAATACTTGGGAAGGCTTAAAGGAGCTTTTCGTACAGCATTTTGGCGATCCCAGATCGGAAGCGTGCATTGCTATAGAGTTAGAAAGTATTAGAATAAAACACGGCGAATCATATATTGATTTTTGCCACCGTATCCAGAATACCAGAAGTTCGCTTATGTCAAAAGTAAATTTATTAACTGATGAAGGTATCAAAGCAGCAAAAATGATCATTTACAATAACACTGCATTGAACTTTTTTCTTTACAATTTACCCGAAGAAATGATTAGGTTTGTTAGGCTGAATAAATGTACGAGTCTCGAGTCAGCTCTTAGTGTTGTAACGGAGGAAGTAAACTTCTTAACACAATATAATTCGAAAAATAAAACAGAAATAAATACAGGTAATAATAGTAGCAATCAAACAAATAATTTTAAGTCTAACCCTGTTACGCCAAATCAATTTAAATTTGGTATACCTCAGAATCAACCATTTAGAAATAATTTCCATAATAATCCACAGAGGTATAACCCACCTCAGAATCTAGTACCTAGATTTAATAATAATCAACAAGGTCTTGCATTGGCTAAACCTCAGTTTAGAATGGGAAATAATCAACCTCAACAATTCCCTAAAACTCTAAACAACTACAAGCAGTCTGGTTTCTTTAAAACCAATCCGAATCAGCAATTTAGTTTCGGCATTTCTAACCAGATGCCACCGAAACAGAATACGGATGTTTCAATGAGAACAGCTCGTAACAATATGTTGTCGGACCCGCATGATACGCAGTTCGTCAATAACATGTATACATCAGATAGTTTTAATGACAATTTTAGTAGTGAAAACGATTCACCATATTACTCAAATGAACAGTATTATGTAAATGAATCTACTGTTAATCAGGATTTTCCCTCTACCTCTTATGATAACAATGTAAATTTTCCTATAGTAGCCTCGCAGACACATCGAACGAAGTAATTCAAATTAATTACTCAGATGCGCTGAGACTACCGCATATTGAAATACCAGAGATAGGAGCTATTTTTATGATAGACACCGGTAGTACACGTTCATTCATTAGCCCAGAAAAGGTAGAACAGTTTTATTCTTATTTTAAGAAGTTAGAGCCCTTCGAGGTTATAAGTACGCATGGTCGTAGTATACATAACGAAGTTGTATGTATCCCATTGCCTGACATATTCCAAACGGATCTATGTCATAAGTTTTACGTATATAAAGTAGCACCACAGTATGATGGTTTAATAGGTTCTGATTTATTGAAACAATTGGGAGCTAACGTTGATATGCAAACTCAAATATTGAAAACTCGTTTTGCAAATATACCAATATTCTATAATCCGTTTTACGAAATTAAAATACCTCCTAGATCGGAAACTCGCGTTAGAGTACCGACCATGTTAGAAAACAGTGAAGGTATACTTCATTTTACCGAGTTTAATCCAGGCCTTCGTATGCCAGACGCCTTAGATAGATGTATTAACTCTTTTGCTGAAACAGTTATACAGAATGTAACTAACAAAGAAGCAATAATTTCATTTAATAAGCCTTTAGATGTTTTTCCATATAAAAGTGAACCTTGTCACATAAACACGACAAGTTGCGATAATACTTATAATTCGGACGAGTTATTACAACAAAATTTATCTAAGTTAAGATTGGGTCATTTAAACCCAGAGGAAAAAGCATGTATTTCTAATCTCTGTTTCGAATATAGAGATATATTTTATTGTGATCAGTTAGCATTATCTTTTTCTAATTCAGTGAAACATAAGATTAGGACAACCAATGAGGATCCTATTTATATTCGCCCTTATCGGCATTCCCCTAGTGAAAATCATGAAATTCAGCAACAAGTAGAAACTTTATTAAAAAACGATGTTATTAGGGAATCCCACTCCCCGTGGAGTGCCCCGGTTCATTTAGTGCCGAAAAAGATAGATGCCTCAGGCGAACAGAAGTTTCGCATGGTAATCGACTATAGGCGCTTAAACGAAGTCACCATAGACGATAAGTATCCTTTACCAAATATCACTGATCTTTTCGATAAATTAGGAATAGCAAGTTATTTTACAACAATTGATTTAGCATCCAGGTACCATCAAATCGAAATAGAAAAAGAGGACCAACCGAAAACAGCGTTCACTACACAGTCAGGTCACTATGAATTTAGGCGTATGCCATTTGGTTTAAAGGCGGCACCCGCTACATTTCAACGTGCAATGGACAATGTACTAAGAGGCCTCCAAGGTATACACTGTCTAGTATATTTAGATGATATAATTTGTTATTCTTCTAGCCTTTCGGAACACATAGATAAGTTAAGGAAAATATTCAATAGACTTAGGGAAACTAACCTTAAGGTAACGTTAGATAAATGTGAGTTTTTAAGGAAAGAGGTCTTATATCTAGGACACTCTATATCTAAAGATGGCTTACAACCAAACAATGATAAAATTAAGGCAGTATTGAAATTCCCTTTACCTAAAACGCCCACGGAAATTAAGAGCTTTTTAGGATTAATAGGATATTACCGTAAATTTATTAAAGATTTCTCAAAAATAACTCAGCCATTAACTAATTGTCTAAAAAAGGGTAAAAAGATTGTGATGTCAAAAGAATATATGGAAGCTTTTAAAAATGTAAGGAGCTATTAACTAACGCCCCTTTACTTCAGTTTCCTGATTTTTACAAACCTTTTCTACTGACCACAGACGCTTCAAACTTTGCGCTTGGTGCAGTACTATCACAGGGTCCTGTAGGCAGCGATCGGCCTATAGCATATGCAAGTAGGACATTAAATGATGCTGAAATTAAATATAGTACAATAGAAAAAGAGTTATTAGCAGTTGTATGGGCCTGTAAGCATTTCAGACCATATCTGTATGGTAATCAGTTTACCATAGTCACCGATCATAGACCACTTGCGTGGTTACATTCGCTAAAAGAACCCGGTTGTAGATTAACGAGATGGCGTTTAAGATTGGCGGAATATGATTATGAAATCAAACATAAGCCAGGCAAACAGAATTGCAACGCGGACGCACTTTCCCGTATAAAGCTTAATATTTTAAACGACGAAAATGAGTCAATGATAGTGAGTATAGATAAGAAATCTCCAAGTCCTATTGTAATTTCGTCGGATGAGGATACTCAAAGTATACCCTCTGTGAACCCAAATAGACCACATTCTCCATATTCAATAATGTCGTTAGATAGTAAAACAGCTACGGCTTCGGAAAAGCCTGAATCTACAATAGCTACCGTACATTCGGAAGAAAATACCGACTCATCGGAGATACCGATACTCCATGAGGCGATCGATACGAAACCAAACCAAATTCTCGTATTTACATGGCATAAGAATGAGATTAGTGTTAAAAATCTTTCTAGAGATCGACAAAAGGTGTTAGAAGTACACATGCCAACAAACAATTTAGATTTAATAAAGCAGTTTTTAAAAGAGTACATACGTCCTAAAATTAAATACTATTTATACTTCGAGGATAAACGTCACCGAGAACATTTCTGTAATGTAATAATAAACCTCTTTAAAAAGGATTCTATCCAGTTATACGAGTGTACTGAAAGAGTTGTGGAAGATGAAAACGAGCAAAGGGAAATCGTTTTAAAATACCACGTAGGAAAAACCTGCCACCGCGGCATTAAGGAAACTATTGCGCATCTCAAAAGAACTTATTACTGGAATAATTTGAGTCAAACCGTAGCTAGCATTATAAATTCATGTGATTTATGCAAACAAATGAAATATGATAGGAACCCATTGAAACCAGAGTTACAACTAACTCAAACACAATCTAAACCGTTTGAAGAACTTTTCATAGATATATTCTCAATCGAAGGAACTTATTTTCTCACTATAATCGACGCATTCAGTAAACTCGGACAAGCGTTCGAAGTATCAAGCAGATCGACGCCTGAAATAATCCGAGCATTAATTAAGTATTTTTCACTATACGGTGTACCAAGCAAAATTAGTTCTGACCCAGGTTCAGAATTTAACAATAGTTTATTAAAAGAAATGCTTAGTTTTTACAAGATCGATCTACACATAAGTACCCCTCACAACCCCAACTCTATGGGATTAGTAGAACGTTTTCATTCTACAATATTGGAAATATATAGGTTAGCTAAGTATGAGAGAAAGATCACAGACGCAGTATCTGTGATGACATACGCAGTGATGTGTTTCAATCAATCGATTCATAGCACAACGGGCCTCACACCCTTCGAAGTGGTGTTCGGTCATACAGATTCGTCAAATGTTTTTGATGTTGACTATAACAAACAATATACACTACAGTTAGTTAGAGAGCATGTTAAACGCACTAAATATTTATATGGTTATTTATCCGAAAGAATGTTAGCATCTAAAGAGAAAATTAGGGAAAAGCGCGGCGGAGAAAAGCAGTTTAAAATTGAGCCAGGTGACAACGTCTTTATTAAGGGCGTTAACATTAGGCGTAGTAAGGACAAGCCACGCTATCAAAAGGCTGTAATAGCTAGTAACCCTAATAGAAATACAGTTACAGTTCAGAAACAAAATCGTATGTCAAAGGTTCCACTTAAAGACATTAAGCGTCCTTCGCAGGTTCATCCTGGCGATAGTGACACTAACGACCCCAAGCCGGGCCCTTCAACTTCGACAACTTGAAGAGAACCCAGGGATTCTCCCAGTAAAAGAAGGTCAAGCCACTATTAGTTTTTACAATTGGAATATAGTTAAAACATTACATTTAGAATTAGTGAGTAAATCTCTCGAGTATAACATAGGAAAATATAAGGAAATTATCAGTTATATACATGATAGGTTAGAAAACATATATACTTTAGATGATAGTTTAATAGATGCCGACTTACAGACTCAATATATTATGAACACTACAATTGATAGGTACTATCAGTTAATTCCGAATATTAGGATTAAAAGAGGGCTAGTTAACCCTGTAGGTTCAATGATAAAAGCAATAACTGGTAATTTGGATAACGAGGATGCGATAAGATACGATAAAACAATCAACAGTATACAATCAAAGCAAAATGCACTCTTAAATAAAATGACATTAGTGACGGAAATAATCGGTTCATTTGTTAATTATACTAATTACTCAAGACATAACTTTATTATGTTAGAAAAATCTATGTTAGAAATAGAAACTTTTATGAATCAAACCCAATTCCAAAGGAGTAAACGTTTAGCCTTAAATACTTTTAATCTACTTAATCATAACTTTCAAATAATCTTAACAAAACTAGATGAAGTGGAAACCGCAGTAGCTTTCAGTGGGGTAAACGTTTTACACCAGTCGATATTAGACACAAATGAAATATTTTCCATTTTTAAAGATATTGAGAAAACCGATAGATTAACTTTTCCTGTAACTTTAGAAAATCTTATTAACTTAGAACATTCTCTAGACATTAAGGCTTATGTAAAAGGCAAGCAAATAACTTTCATATTATCAATACCGATAGTCCAATTAGATGTTTACAACTACTATAGACTACATCCCTTTCCTATGTACAACCCTAACCTTAATAGAACATTCCTTTTGACACCTAAATATTCCTATATCCTCGCGAAAGGGTCGAAAGTATTACTACTGTCACAGCCCTGCAAAGAAATAGACGAAGGGAAGTACCTTTGTTATGAAAGCAGCGTGTCATCTACTCAGGAAGACAAGTGCATAGCAGATCTACTGAAATACTCTACTAGAATCACATCATGCCTTCCACTATCCGTCGAAACCTCTGAAGTCAAGATAAAACCTATACAATCGGACTCATGGATTGTATACACCGGCGCACACATATTTTTAACAGAATATTGTGAAAATGACATCACCCGACAAGAGATCATGGGAACATATATCGTCACTCCTAACGATACATGTACAATAAAGATTGACACAATCACCCTGAAAAAACGTCGGCTACAAACATCACAGATTGCCTTTAGAAGCACACCGTGTATACATCTACCCAGTATTACAACGCCAGCGGATTTCCTCCAGAGAAAACCTATCAGCCTTGATGAAATCGACATGGAAAATCTTCAGTTACTGTCACACGTACTGAAAGGTAAAAGTGAAGTGTTAAACAGTGAAAAACCTACGAACATAGTGAATATGCACAGCATCAGTGTAGGAACTTTAGTAATTTACCTAATTTTAATAATTGTATTGTTTGTATTTGTGTATCGATACAGGTCAAAATTTCTGTGTAATTTTGAACAAAATCATCCTTCTTCAAGTGATGATTTTGATCTTATGGAGGGAGGAGTTATGCAGTCCCAACATACCGTTCGCACCATAACAGTAGCCTGAAGGTATACAAATATCAATATCATGTTTAATGGTTATTGTGTTGGTCATCGTTAAGTTTGGCTTAATTCAGTAGTTACCAGACGACACCCGGTGACAATAGCCATGTTACCATGTCAGAGGGTCCCATGCATAACCCCCACCTTAGCAAGTAAGATTATATAAACTATGTGTATTCAGAATATGGTAATTCTCATTGTACTGCTCATGCTGAGCACATCAACTTGTAAAATAAAGTTTTTAAAAAGTTGTTTAACCGCCGTTTATATTTGACTAGGTAGATGAATACAACGGCGCTCGTACGCCAAAACTATAGATGTTACAAAAATAATGTAATTACATAAATTGTAGGAATTTTTCTCTAGTTTAATTTTGTATAAGATGTTTTTATCGAAAATGATTGCAACTCATTTTCGATAAGAACATCTTATACAAAATTAAAGTAGATATTGTCAAAAAACTGTAGTCAGGCGCCATTTTGCCAATATGGCGGCGCGAGCGGCAAAGGCACGAGGTGGCAAAGTTGAAATTCGGAGAGAGCACATCAAAATCTATAAAACTACCAAGTTTCAAAACTCCCGGACTACTTTCCAGGTCACACTTTTATTTCGGACCAAATGACTGTATCTACTATTAACCGAAAACAAAAACCAGTCAGTAAGGGCATTGATTGTTTTATATTGTTATCTTTTAATTTTATTTTACGTTTACTATATTGTGTTTATCTATACAAATAAATAAAATTGAAGTTTCTGTTTGTAATGTCAAAATAACAGCTTTTTATCTAATGCATATGAAAGTATATAAGGACAAAATCTATTTTTAAAATTTTTGTCTGTCTATCTGTCTGTTTGTTCCGGGTAATCTCCGAAACGGCTGAACCGATTTTGACGGGACTTTCACTGGCAGATAGCTGATGTTATAAGGTGTAACTTAGGCTAGGTACTTTGATTTTAGAAAAAAAATAGGGTTCCGCGGAGACAAACACTTTTTAGTTAAAATCTACGCGGACGAAGTCGCAGGTAACAGCTAGTTAGTTATATATAATTATGTTATCATGAGTCTGACCTCATCTCGCAGGTACCATCTACCTGCGAGATGAGGGTTTATATAATAATAATGCTTACTACTGTTTTTTTATTTTTATCATGTGGCTATTTGTGAGAACCCACGTATTAATGGCTTTCCGTATTTACGAATTATTGTTTACGTTGTGTAAATGCTGTTAGTTTTTTAAATAATGATAAATAATTAAAATCATGGATCCGGTTCTAATAAAAGTGACCCTGTGTCTTATTATAAGTTCTACTTGATATTCACGTAATAAGAATGCCCTTCAGACCAAATTTCGGTCACGACAATCAATTTTTAGAAAAAATAGTCTTTTGCGGGAGAATATTTATATGTAGGTACAGAACATATAATTCTTACTTCTGATTTAAATGACTATTTTTTGTGTGCGTAAATAAGGCTGAGGCTACATTAGTCCGCGACACGACCTGCGATACGTAAGCGATAAAAAAATTTTTTTTTTTTTCAGAAATATATATATAGTCCATATTCACGTTAATGGTTACACCTTACGCCATATATCGCTATTAATCTTTGATTCGTTTATGCGATATAAACAACATTAGTGTAATCACGGCATCGGCTACATCAACTCCTCAGCGAAATTGAAGCGAATTCATTAAAAATTTTCGCTTATAATGTAGCCATTCCATGTTTATATCGTTTCGCTTTCACAGTCGCATCGCGAACCGCTGCCTACTGTAGCCTCAGCCTAAAAGCGATACTATCATAGATTGATTGAACGGCAATTCGACACGACCGGAGAGAGATCAGGCGCAGTATACAGTTTTACATACTTTCCGAAGCACGGTGATGAATCATCCCCAAATTCTTACCCTTTCTTCTCCTTAGCCTTTATTATACCCAAGTCACTTGGGGTCAGCTTTCTAGTCTAACCGGATTTGACTGGTTATCAGTTTTTATACGGAGCGACTGCCATCTGACCTCCGCAACTCGAAGGCTAACGATACCCTAAGGAAAGACCAGTGTCAGGATGTTAGAGGGCACTGACTTCCCAAATAACGACTGCCATAGATGTTCATGGCAGCCGGGACCGACGGCTTAACGTACTCTCCGAGGCACGGAGCAGGCGATAATTGTCAATATACGCATATAATTTCGAAAAGTCATAACTTCCGAAAGTCAGAGATGCGCGACGTGAGTTCAAACCCGAGACCCTCTGCACTGCAGTCTGTTAGTCTCCCCACTGAGCTATCGCTGTTACCTTTTAATTCTTTTTTAATTCTTACCCTTTGGTCGCTATAAATAATAGGGTGTTTAAATATGAAGTTGCCGCTTTGTATGAAAATAATCGGTAACGTTGTGGCTTCCATACTATTTCATAAATATTTTTTAATTGCCTTTTCGAATTCTATGATATTTTTTCGTGTATAAGTAATGGGATTAAATATAATGATCATCAAAAATACTAATTGGTCAGCAAATATTGCACAGCATAACGAGCATCTATACGCCTCAAATCACTGCATTCCGTCTCGGAAGTGTTAGGTTATGTTAGGTTTATTTTTTTAAATCCACCCAAAAATAGGAGCCCCGCGAACGTCGGCTTAGTTTGATCTCTTTAAAGTTTGCTGGCCATGAGTTGCTGATCAATTAGCTATTTCTGCTCACAGATTATATTTTTCTGCTCACAAAAATACCAATACTATGCTAACCATTTAAATAACACCCATAAGTAATTGCTTGTATTTAAGTCACTATGGTTTGTTAAATTAACAAAAACATCAACTAACATGTTATTATGACGAATTGAAACAACAAATACGGAGCGATATCACTTTAAATACAATTTGTATAACATTTTATGGCAGCGATAGCCTAGTGGGAAACCGCAGAGGTCTCGAGTCCGAACCCAAGGCGCGCATCTCTGACCTTTCGAAGTTATATATGTGTATTAAATAGTTAATTATCGCTTGCTTTAACGGTAAAGGAAAACACCGTGAGGAAACCTGCATGTCTGAGAGTTCTCCATAATGTTCTCGAAGATATGTGAAGTCTGCCAGCCCGCACTATGCCAGCATGGTGGATTATGGCCTAACTCTTCTCACACTGAGAAGAGGTCCGTGCCCAGCAGTGGGACAGTTTAATACAGGGCTGATTTTATTATATAACATTTTATTAATATTTATACTAAATGTCGCCCGCGGTTTCGTTCGCGTTTACCTATGTAAAAAGAATTATCCCTCGGGAACAGAACGTTTTCCTGTACAAAAGGTACCCTATGTCTTTTTCTGTTCCTCTGAGAACGTGTATTCGAAAGGCGAATGCCCTTTTTTGGCTAACGTGTAATTTTTAGCCGCCCAAGATTACACATATGATAAAAAAATATTATAATTTCTAATGATTTTTCGTACTATTCATTTACCGAAAGAAGTTAGCAAAACCTAAAGGTATAATAAAAAAGTATCGTAACGGAAATAAGTCTTATTATAATCACCAGTGTTGCCACGTTATAATTTCAACGTAAAAGAGACTAATATTATTGAATAAAAATATTAGAAGTGATAAAGAAATAGCATAGTGGTATTATTATATGTTAATAATCCACAAATAATAAAGCAAATATATTATTTTATGTTATTATGCCAGTAATAAGCAAAATAATTTTGTTACGTGCTGGGTTCGACGGATAAGAATGTAAACATTGTATTACCGACTAAAACACGTTTTATTCTAGCACACAATTAAATTTAAAACACAACAAACAGTATACCTACTACACTTTTCCACTGTAACTGTTTTTTTTCGTTCGTTCGCTCCGATGAAAACTTGGCCGCTTACGATTGTAAACTGACTTGGCGGTGCGGGTGCGCTCTATTTATACGCGGTTAAAGCGTTTCCGGAGTTTTCTAGAAACGTCATACCCGGTATGTAAACAGTAGGAATATTCGAGAATGTGCCAGCGTTCTCTCTACTCTTCTCGTACGAAGTGCCGTAAGATGTCAATAGATGGCGCTGTCATAAATTATAAGACGGAACAGCCGAGTCTTTCACACAATGCCGAGAGATGGCACTAGGTGTAACAATAATATCGATTAGATATTGATCTATGGTTTTTTGTTTTTAACTTGCAACACCGAAACCAACTGTCATAACACAAATCGCCTTCCTTGCTTACTCGGTTTGCGTGAATGTTTCTTTCATTGTGATTTTGTTTTTTAATTACAAACAAGTTTGATAATGCTTAGTTTTCAGACAATCTTTTAATTGTGTATGATAATATTGATGATGTGTGATGAGTGTGTATGAGAAAACATTTATATAAAATCTTTTCATCGGTAAAATAAAAAATTTTTAATCTCAATAACCCTCACTTTTATTGAATTAAATTCCTTGATTAATCATTTAATGATATTGCATACTATCATTTAAATATGGTTTTAAATATGGGCACTCGTGGCCAAAGTCACTATGGGTAGTGGGCATTCCCCTTTCATGATGATCAGTCGAGTAGTTAAGGAGTGAAAGCGTAACAAACTCACATTTCGTCAGCCTCGATGGCGTAGTGGTTAGTGTAACCGACTGCTACGCCTGAGGTCGCGGATTCGATTCCCGCACAAGTCAAACATTTGTGTGCATGAACATGGATGTTTGTCTTGGTCTGGGTGTTTCTATCTATAATATGTATGTATTTACAAAAAAAAAGTATAAATATGCATGTTTATCCATTGTCTAGTACCCATAATACAAGCTCTGCTTAGTTTGGGCTAGATGGTGTTGTGTGTATGTGATAGAATATTATTATTATTATATTATTTGCATTTATAATATTAGATAGGATTCTCGAAATAAAAATGATTTTTAAAATAACCATTGCATATTATAAGACAAGAAATTAGATGTAGGATATAAACGATTTCATAATTAAAGACCTTATATTTTCTTGATAGAGAAAGCGCAATATATTTTGGCTAGTCTGACTCAGGATTCGAGACTGAGTCCTCATTATCCGCAGCCGTGTAAACTACTCACAAGTCAAAAAAGGCGAAAGCGATAGTTGCCCAGGGGTGGACTTGAGAAGGATGATGGACTGAAAAGTACTCACTGTCTTTGGCCTTGTTCGTGCCGGTCTTGTTCAGAACGCCCAGGTTATGATTAATCAACAACAGTCTGAAAACGTCAAGATAATAATAATTAATTTCAAGAGCCAAAGCTGTTATCTGAATGAATCTGCGATAGAGATGTCACGGGTTCAAATACCAAGTTTTTTTTTTTTTTTTTGTTTGTTGTCTCATAAAAAACAAGCAATACATGGATTGAGGCCCTAGACCCACACTAGGATTCCCTGTGTTGTGGGATCTAGTCTCTTTCGTTCAAATACCATAGTTCGACAATAGGATAACATGAAATGAAAGAAGTACAAAACAAAGAAAATATTATTTTAGTTTTAAAAGTACTAATCTCTGAAAATGATTACTGTCGTGTGCGTCGCGACTCGCGGGGCACTTCACAAACAACACAAAGAGCTGGGTGTACTTGGTGTCGGTTGTTTAAATGTTTGTCAAAAAACGGACACAAAATCGGAACAGCAATTTGCGGATCACACAAGTTTATTTGTCCAGCAGTGGACATCTCTGAGCTGAGATTTATTTATTTATAATATGTGTATTATAAAATAAATATATAAATAAGTTTGTGTAAATAGGTTACAGTCTTAACATAGTAAGTAACAATGAACATCATGACCAGTGTCAGGATATTAGAGGGCACTGACTTCCCAATAACGACTGCCATAGATGTTCATGGCAGCCGGGACCGACGGCTTAACGTGCTCTCCGAGGCACGGAGCAGGCGATAATTGTCAATCAATACGCACATAATTTCTAAAAGTCATATAACTTCCGAAAGTCAGAGGTGCGCGACGTGGGCTCGAACCCGAGACCCTCTGCATTGCAGTCTGTTGGTCTCCCCACTGAACTATCGCTGCTTATCGTAATTCTAACTAATATTATAAATGCGAAAATGAGTTTGTTTGTTTGTTACGCTTTCACGCCTTAACTACTCAACCGATCAACATTAAATTTTGCATACACGTTGTCAGGGGTACAGAATAGGACATAGGGTACCTTTCATCCAGAAAAAAGTACTGTTGCAAACCTAACCTAAACTAACCTACATTTATGCGAGCGAAGCCGCGGGTGAAAACTAGTAATATATAAACCGAACAGATATCCTAAAGTAGTGTACACAACATGTACATATTAGAGCAGATTACTCATAGAAAACAAAAAATAAAAGAAAAGTCGGCCTCGGTGGCGTAGTGGTTAGTGTAACCGACTGCCACGCCTGAGGTCGCGGGTTCGATTCCCGCACAAGTCAAACATTTGTGTGCATGAACATGGATGTTTGTCTTGGTCTGGGTGTTTCTATGTATAATATGTATGTATTTACAAAAAAAGAGTATATATGTATGTTTATCCATTGTCTAGTACCCATAGTACAAGCTCTGCTTAATTTGGGCTAGATGGTGTTGTGTGGTAGAATATTAATAATTATTAAAATCTTAAATTCGTTAGCGTAGGATACAAGTAGATAATTATTGTAGGTTTTTACTTGATAACTGTAATTTTACATTATAACTAGATTTGGAACCTTACGGAACTAAGCACACCTGATACAATCTTTTTATATCTATTGAAACTTATGTCAAAAATGTCGACCTCTTTATTTACATGTGCTACTTTATTATAAGCTCTGCACATTCTTACTATTGGATTATAAAATGACTAGCGTTTGCCCGCGGCTTCGCTCGTGTTAATTTAGAATTTGACAATCAATTCGGGTTGTAATATACTTGTAATAATATATAATAATATAATTCAATCATGATTCGAAAGACACGTGGTGCCATCTACGAACGTTATTATTGTTTTTCTCGGGAACAGTAATTTTTTTGGCGATGAAAGGTAGCCTATGTCCGTTTCTGTACACCTGACAACGTATATGCAGAATTTCAGGATGATCCGTTCAGTGGTTTAGGCGTGAAAAGGTAACAAACAAATAAACTCATTTTCGCTTTTATAATATTAGTTAGGATGTATGAGATGATGGTGCTATAAGAAACAGTGAGTATACCTGGTGTCTTCGACGAGGTCGCAGTCGGTGCAGCATATTATTGGCGTCGTGCCCTCGTAAGAGCATATCTGAAACTATACATACTTACATATTAATACAGTGTAAACTCTATATAACGACACTCAAGGGACTGTGCATATTTTGACGTTATAGAGAGTTATCGATAAATGGAGAAAAGAAAATCTGTATTAGAAAAAGAAAAAGATTATTTCAGACTAGTGTTAGAAATTGAATAAAAAACAATTCTTATTTGAACGCTATTGCGTATAGTCTGTTATTTTCGTCTGACGTCTTTTGCTGCACCAGTAATTTTGTTGTATTTTTTTGAATCCATGACTCCTACTAATAACAGTCTACACGTGCAAGCAATCCCAATTTGTAAACAAAAGAACGGATTTCTTAGAAAGTTCGGTGTGTATGATGCCGGCAGTTGAGTTTATTACGGATAGGATAGGATACTAGGATAATAAAGCGACAATAGAACGTACATAGCTGCGCAGTTTTTACTGATTTTGGCAACTTGAAAAGTACTTTTTATTATTTAATTATTGTCGTTATTGAGAGTGGGTGTAATGCTATATAGAGTACCTATATTATTGTATGGAAGACAAGCTAAACCAACCAAAGCCTCTGAACTTTTTGGTGACAGTTACGTTGTATATAGACGTGATCGTGAGACCTCAAGTCTAAGTAATCATAAAAATAGAGGAGGAGGTGTCTTAATAGCAGTCTCAAGTAGGTATAATTCAAGTCGCAGGTAAGAATGGGAGAGTAACTGCGAAGATCTGTGGGTTACCATAGAACCACAAACAGGTAAGACTAAACATAATTGCATTAAGCTATGTGTCGTGTATTTACCTCCGCCATTAAGTGGCAATGTCTTCGAAGAATTCCTTGACATCTGCAACAACGTGTTAGGTACAAATTCCAATAGTTCTACACTAATCGTTGGAGACTTCAACCTAAGTTCCATTGATTGGTCAGATAAAAATAGTAATGAGGCTTGCGAGTTATTACCTACTTCGAATTCTAGCTACAATAAAGATCTGTTTGTGGATTTTGTTGCTTTTAACAATTTGAATCAGTTCAATTGGATAAAAAATTGTCATGATAAAATACTCGACCTTATACTTTCCGACATAGACCAAATAATAGTTAGAGATTGTCGTAACCCTATTAGAAGCATAGACAAATATCATCCAGCAATTGAATTTGAGCCATGGATACCTGTAAAATGCAAACCTAAACTCAAACCACAACTAAAGTTCAACTTTTACAAAGCGAATTATGACAATATCACTACTGCACTCAATTGTATTAACTGGTCGGAAACATTTGGTCAAAACTCTGACGTGGACTCTATGGTGGACGATTTTTACTAGGCTATACGTGATATCATAAAAATATATGTGCCTCTAACATCATCGCACTCAAACAAATATCCACCCTGGTACTCCAAACAACTGAAACTTATATTAAAACGCAAATATATGCTCCATAGAAAAATTAAAAAATATAATAACCCACTAGACGTTATCGAATTTAATTATTTAAGAAAGGAGTGTAGTTTATTGATGAAGAATTGCTATACCAAATACATTGGTAACATAGAATAATCTATTAAAAAAACCCTAAATCCTTCTGGACACACATAAAAAACCTGCGCAAATCAAGTTCCTCCTGCCCTACATGCATGACTCTAGATAACAAAGTCGCTAAAAACTCAAAAGATATATCTAATCTGTTTGCCGAACAATTTGCATCTGTTTTCGACCCAATATGCTCTGACGGTGATGCGTTGTTGTCCAGCACAGGAACACTTGCTATGTCTGAACTTAGTGCCAGCTTGATATCACAGACAGCTGTAGAACGAAAATTCATCACTCTCGATTTATCGAAAGGCTCCGGACCTGATAATATACCTCCCATATTCTGGTGTCGTTGCGCTAAGCCAATATCTGCACCCTTAACAATGATATATAATGTGTCCCTCTCCACGGGAGTTTTCCCAACTAAATGGAAACAAGCAAGAATCGTACCTATATACAAAAAAGGTAAGCGTGATATAGTATCTAACTACCGACCAATATCAATTCTGTCTACTCTTTCTAAGGTCTTTGAGTCTCTAGTGTACAAAATATTTTACAATCATGTCAAGAACTGCTTCTCTGCTAACCAACATGGTTTCGTTGCTAAAAAATCCACCAACACTAACCTTGTTAATTTTATATCTCATATATCAGCTGCAGTTGACCATGGCTTACAGGTCGATGCCATATATACTGACTTCACATGCGCATTTGACAAAGTGAGCCATGAGATACTTTTACGAAAATTGCATTCTTTTGGAATCACTCAGAATACTCTTAATTGGTGTAAGTCATATCTAGACACAAGACCGTCTTCTGTTGTAGTTGATGGAGCGGAGTCGTCGGTGTTTTTCGCAACGTCGGGTGTACCACAAGGCTCCATCTTAGGATCTTTATTTTTTAATTTGTTTATCAACGATATATCTGATATCGCTATAAACTCAAATCTTTTTCTCTTTGCTGATGACCTGAAGCTTTGTCGCATAATACGCAATGAGTCCGACGTGCAGGCACTCCAGTCAGACATTGATAGATTGAGTATATGGTGTGATAGAAATAAAATGCACCTTAACTGTGCCAAATGCAATCACATTAAAGTCACGCGCAAGAAAAATAAAATCCCTTCAGTCTATAACATAAAAGGTGTTAATCTCACCGAAGTCACCGCCATTCGTGATCTTGGAGTCCACATAGACACTGATCTACGCTTCATTATACACATGGATGAAATACTCTCTACAGCTAATAGGTCTCTTGGATTTATATTACGGAATTCTAAAGAATTTAAAATGCCATCAACCACAGTCCTGCTGTACAATAGTTTAATACGCAGCAAGCTAGAGTATTGTAGTACGGTGTGGAACCCATCTTACCAGACACATATAAATAGATTAGAAAGAATACGAAAGACACTACTACGTAATCTAGCATTTAGAACTAGAATATCACGGTCCGTTAACTCTTATAATGATAGACTCCGCCACTTCAATATGATCTCACTCGAATCTCGCCGATCTAATATTTCTATACAAATTATTAAATAACTTTATAGACTGCCCGGACCTACTAGCAAAGATAAACATGAATGTTCCCTCAAGACCTCCTCGCAATCGTCGCGATCTACTCGTAACCCCTAGACATCGCACCAATCTGGGTAAACACGCTCTAATTGCCAGACTCACATCGACTTATAATCGTGTATCGGGCATTTCGGCAGATATAGACGTCTTCGGCAATGGATTGGAGAAATTCAAAAAGAAACTGTATGATCAGTTAAGGATTAGTTCTTAGACATATGTTTATATTTTCTATATTTTGCCTCATGTTCTGTTTTCATTTAGAATTTATTTTTGTTAAATTTCCATTATATTATTTTTTTTAGCAGTGTTCCTTTTTAATTTAACTGTGTTTTGTTGAATTTGTATTTGCATTAATATAAATTTACCAAACTGTTTAACTTCATATAAAACCATTTTTTATAAACGATGTGAAATGATGATGTACTCACGACGTGTTCTCCTGTAATTGAAGGAGCACAAATTATCGAACCACTTTTTGTAATTATTGCATGTACTGTGTATCCTTTGTTGGAGTTCCTAAGAATAAATAAATAAATAAATAAAGCCGAGTGATTTCAACGTTTTAGGGAGTTTGTCGTTAAATCGAGTGACGTTACATGGAGTTTACACTGTATTTTATTTTATTTATTTTGTTTATTTTATTACTTTATTTATTTTATCCTTACTATCCTTACTAATATTATAAATTCGAAAGTAACTCTGTCTGTCTATCTGTCTGTCTGTCTGTTACCTTTTCACGGTTAAACCACTCAACCGATTTAGATGAAATTCGGTACCGATATAGTTTAAAACCTGGGGAAGGACCTAGGCTACTTTTTATTGATGTAGGTACCACGAGGGCGGAGCCGCGCGCAAAAGCTAGTTTACTATATTTATGTTAAGTATTTTTTTAAATTTCAATTTTTTCATTAATTTATTTCTTTTATTTACTTTATAAAAATCATTCAAGCCGTTTTGAAGGACTGCGACCACAAACACCGTGACACGAGATTTTTATATATATACAAATTAAGGTAGTGTGTAATTATGGTTTAACAATTTATGTTAATAACATATCACTACATTACTACATATCATAAAACAAAGTCCCCCGCCGCGACTGTCTGTCTGTCTATTCGCGATAAAATCAAAAACTACTAAACGAATTTTCGCGCGGTTTTCATCGATAGATAGAGTGATTCTTGAGGAAGGTTTAGGTGTATAATTTGTTGAGGTTTTGTACTACCCATGTGGAGCCGGGGCGGTAGTATTTTTATAATTGAATCCATAAAACAATCTCGTATTATTTAGATAAGCACCTAATTGTATATTGATTGCACCTATGGTTAGGTATGGTATAGTCACGAACTTTAATTTGAGGCCCACCTAAGGTGGAATATCGTATAGCACACTGTAGACGTTAAGAGTTAAATATTAATCCAAATGCAGTGTCATAATGTCTGTCATCGACAACTTACGTTTATTTTTTTCGACTAAATGTCACTTTTTGTTATCTTTGTGGCCATGTTTCCTCTCCGATATCCGATATACATATTTATTTTGTTGCTCGTAGGTATTTCAGAAATAAATAAAGAAACAGTCATTTCCAATTATTTCCTTTATTATAAAATATAATCTAGCTAACTAACCTAGAAATTCGGCGATTCCAGTCACAGTGTTTATCGAATGTTAAACAAAATAAACTGTTTTATTCTCTCATTTACTCACTCAATAATTTGAAGTCTTAATTGCTTACGATTAGCTGCAAGCATATTTGTTATTTGGAATTATATTTTACACAGACTTTTATAAATATTTTTTGCCTGACACTGACTGTCAGTGACTGACACATTCGTAACTAGAAAACCGTGATAGCTTTGTGCAAAGAGGTTATCTAACTAATAAATACGAATATAGCGATATAAATGACTTAACTTGACAACTTGACTTTGCACCACTATTATTGAACTGACATTTTCGACCTTATTGCAATTTGAACATTCTAACAACATTTCAAGGAAATGGGTCCCATATTAAAGTTCGTGACTGTATGATTAGCGAGGGATTGACAGCGTATCCAAACATTTACGCATATTTTGATAAAAATTCAGGTACTTTTTAAAGGGTATTATTTAAATGGTTAACAAAAATACCAATACTATGTGTATTGGTATTTTTGTGAGCAGAAAAATATAATATGTGAGCAGAAATAGCTAATTGATCAGCAACTCATGGCCAGCAAACTTTAAAGAGACCAAACTAAGTCGACGGAGTCCCGCTTCGAGGGGCTCCTATTTTTGGGTGGGTTTAAAAAAAGGAACCTAACGTAACCTAACACTGCCGAGACGGAATGCAGTGAGTTGAGGCGTATAGATGCTCGTTATGCTGTGCAATATTTGCTGACCAATTAGTATTTTTGATGATCATTATATTTAATCCCCTTTTTAAAGGGATTAAATATAATGACCACCAAAAATATTAATTGCACACCAAAATATGCTTACTAAAATATATCATAACGAGCACCTATACGCCTCAAATCACTGCATTCAGTCTCGGAAGGGTTAGGTTATGTCAAGTTCCTTCTTAAACCCACTCAAAAATAGGAGCCCCGCTCAGCGGGGCTCCGTCGACTTAGTTTGATCTCTTTAAACATATTTTGCTGTGCAATTAGTATTTTTTTGCTGTGCAGTTAAATACTAGCCCTTTTTAAATTATTTATTTTATTTTTTATTGATTCACCTCTTTCAATGTTGCAAGTAACTAAAAACTTATAAAAAGAGCAGTCATACTAATTGTGCCTTTAGGCAGGCTCAGCCCGACCGATAGTGCAATTGGGGATTTCAGGTACCTCAGGCCTTATAAAGTCGACGCGAGTGATAAATGATATTTATTTCAAAGAAATTTAAGGATGTTGTGGTATAATTAATACATTTAGCTCTTCCATTTAGGTAGTCACAAAGTGGCATGCGAAATGATTTACATTTTTAAAATAATTCTAATTATTGTATAGGTATAAATTAATCAATTTTACACAGTGAATGTGGATTAATTATTTTAAATTTGGTTTTTTTATTTTATTTTTTCTCGTTATGTAATCTTACATATGAGTTGACATGAATATTTACTTTGTAAAGTATTATATATTGTTTTAATTATTGTGAATGTGAGGACTAAGTGGTTTTTTTTTCTCTCAATAAGTTTTAGTGTTGGTCTGGCAGTTTAAGTACTTTTTGCGACCTACCCAAATGTCCTTTCTTTGGTATTGTTCGTCGAATCGTTGAGCTCTTTAAGTTCTGAGTTGAGCTGCACGATTACTGACAAATGCGTGCACTGACTTGACAGGTCCACTCAATCTGTGTGGTTCTTTCCTCAATAGACCATTTCAGACACAGACTGCATGGTCTTCACATGATCTGACCAAGATTATGTCTGGACTTTAAAAGAGACTGTGACCTCTTGAGTTTGTTTCGGTCTTTCTTCTCAGAGTAGTCAGATACGAAATGCCGGCCTCATCTAGTTTTCAAAATGTGATTGACATGTAAAAGTGTTTCTACAAACCTACTTACAGAAATAAATCATTATTATCATTATTATTTATTAGATATTATTATTATGATAATTAAATTAAATTAGTGACATTGATATTTAAAAATAATGCTGTTATATATTATCATAAATTGTTTAATGTAGAAACTCCTTAAGGGAAGTATGACTTTTCTAGTAACCATGCCTTAAGGTGATTTTCCACCAGAGTGGCGAGACGAGGCGAGGCGAGGAGAGAATTGAAATTTGTATGGCAAATTTTCAATTCTCTCCCAGCGCATCTTTGGTGGAAACAGTGTGGATTGACGAGGCGAGGCGAGGAGAGAATTGAAATATTTGTTTGTGTAAAAATGAACCGTATTACTTTATACATAGAGTATAAATTGACTTTGCAGCAGAAACACGCTTCTCGCGATAGGCTTATTGTTGATTGTTGCTACTTATCGCATTGGGTTATACATATAGCCTGTAACTGTACTGTAGCTATTTTTAGTGGAAAAGGGCAGTGCGATTTCAATTCTCTCCTCGCCTCGCCTCGTCTCGCCACTCTGGTGGAAAATCACCTTTAAGGTGTTTCTTAATTAAATCGATAAAAAGGTAAGTCTTTAAAACATTCCGGAACTTTGTTATATATAGTTATATATACATTGTAGTTCTCGAAATGGACTCTAGAACTAACCTAGTGTCTCCCACTAGTGGGCTACATACTGTGTGTACTCACGGGCGGTTCGTCTTTATCCTTGACGTTTTCCATGGCGCCGAAACACTTGAAAATGCTGACACACCTGCCCATCACGCCTCCCCATTTGCATGGCGACCCTGCGACACATACGTACAAAACATTGGAATTAAACTAATTTATACGAATAAAATAACGTAGTTTATCGTAATCCTAACTTCTTCTTCTCTCTAGTCCTTATTATTCCCAGGTCACTTGGGATCGGCTTTCTAGTCTAACCGGATTTGACTGGATATCAGTTTTTACACGGAGCGACTGCCGTCTGACTCCGCAACCCGAAGGCTAACGATACCCTAAGGCTAGACCAGTGTCAGGATATTAGAGGGCACTGACTTCCCAATAACGACTGCCATAGGTGTTCATGGCAGCCGGGACCGACGGCTTAACGTGCTCTCCGAGGTACGGAGCAGGCGATAATTATTGTCAATCAATACGCACGTAATTTCTAAAAGTCATATAACTTCCAAAAGTCAGAGCTGCGCGACGTGGGCTTGAACCCGAGACCCTCTGCATTGCAGTCTGTTGGTCTCCCCACTGAGCTATCGCTGCTTGTCGTGATCCTAACTAATAATATAAAAGCGAATGTTAGTTTGTTTGTTACGCTTTCACGCCTAAACTACTCGACCGATCATCATGAAATTTCGCATACACGTTGTCAGCGAAACAGAAAAGGACATAGGGTATCTTTTATCCAGTATAAAGTACTGTCCCTACATACTTACGCGAGGGAAGTCGCGGACAAAATCTAGTTATTATATAATTTTACAATGATTAAACTACTACTGTTAATCTTTTTTTATTAAACTTACTATTTGCGTTAGGTTACAAAGGTTACATGACCATAGCTGCTGAAAAGCAACCATAAAGTCAGCTGTCAAACAACCAATTTAGAAGTCGAAAAATAATTTGAAGAACAAACTGATGTACATACATAATACTAGGCTTGTAGGCGGCTTACCAGGATGAAACATGCGCCAGATTGTAAGGGAGACCGTGAGCAATTCAATTGTGGAATCCGCATTTAATTTCGTGCAGTACTTTCTACGCGATGCGCATACAAACATACAAATAGACAGACAACAATTCTATAAACCTTCTTACCGCTTGTGTCGCAGTGAGCAATTCAATTGTGGAATCCGCATTTAATTTCGTGCAGTACTTTCTACGCGATGCGCATACAAACATACAAATAGACAGACAACAATTCTATAAACCTTCTTACCGCTTGTGTCGCATTTATGCGACACATATGTGAGCAATTCAATTGTGGAATCCGCATTTAATTTCGTGCAGTACTTTCTACGCGATGCGCATACAAACATACAAATAGACAGACAACAATTCTATAAACCTTCTTACCGCTTGTGTCGCATTTATGCGACACATATGTGAGCAATTCAATTGTGGAATCCGCATTTAATTTCGTGCAGTACTTTCTACGCGATGCGCATACAAACATACAAATAGACAGACAACAATTCTATAAACCTTCTATGCGACACAAGCGGTAAGAAGGTTTATAGCTCCCTCTCGTTCCCACTTTCTTTTTTCCAAAAGGGTCGGCAACGCGCAAGTGATCAAGTGATGCTTCTGGTGTCGCAGGCGTCCATAGGCTACGGTGACCACTTACCATCAGGTGGGCCGTATGCTCGTTTGCCACCTACGTTGTAAAAGAAAAAGGATGCGGTGTTCGCTTTCGCATTCATCCTGCAGGGCCGCCTAACGCCTGGTCAATGATTCGGATGATTCACAAGTTGGTATTGCCTAGGTTCAAGGAAAGAGCATTGGCAATGTTGCTAACCTTGGATAGGGCTGCAGACGGCCAGAGATAAGCTGCGCACTATTTGCGTAATTAATGCTTGTATTATTGAATATAAAATAAAATAAATGAAATATTACCTATTATGTAGATATAAACAGGTTAAACTTGTTGTCTTTGAGCTATAGACGAGGATGTTTTACGCAAGTTTGTTAATTTTTGAATAATACAACAAAGCACTAACTACACAGGGATTAAATAAACCCTAACTTCCTAACTTATATACTAAACTAGATGTGCCCACGGTTTCACTCGCGTTTATGATTACTACGCCGCCCCCGTGGGTCGTTGCGTGATGTTATATAACCTTCCTCGATAAATAAGCTATCCAACAAAAAATATTTTTTCAATTCTAACCAGTAGTTCCTGAGATTAGCGTGATCAAACAAACAAACTCTTCAGCTTTATAATATTAGTATAGATAGGTACGATTTTCCCGAATGAAAGGTACCCTGTGTCCTTTTCTCTACCCTTGACAGCGTGTATGCAAAATATCATAATGATCGGTCGAGTAATTGAGGCGTCAAAGCGTAATAAACAAACTCACATTCTCATTTATAATATTAGTTAGGATGTAGTCGGAACCTAACGAGTTCCCACTAGTATTCTCACGCAGAGGTGCTAAGTTCGATCCTAAGACGCCCACCTCTGACTTTGTGCGTATTCAATAGTTAACTATCGCTCGATATTTAACTAAGGGATTAGGTATAATGATCATCAAAAATACTAATTGGTCAGCAAATATTGCACAGCATAACGAGCATCTATACGCCTCAAATCACTGCATTCCGTCTCGGAAGTGTTAGGTTATGTTAGGTGTCATTTTTTAAACCCACCCAAAAATAGGAGCCCCGCTAAGCGGGGCTTCGTCGACTTATATAATAATAATAATATAATAATAATAATAATAATTTATTTGCGTAAAATGTGGTAGTTACAAAAGTAGGTGGTAAGTACATAATTATAGGCGCTGACCACATTTCGCTATATTTAAATAGCATGCAAATTTTTATACATTTACACTTTTAGTAAATAGGAATACTTATCAAGAACACAGTACTTTACATAATGCAAATCATAAATCACTATATTTTATAATCCTAAAATCAAAATCTATTTTAAACAGAACAGAAACATAAACTTAAATAGGTATCTAAAATAATAGATAAACTTTAAAAACTTGTTTTACAATACATTTCTAAAGTGATAGGAATGAGAGGCAAACTTTTTAATAAATTCGTCAATTGAGTAGAAGCTCTCTTTTATTAACCAATTTCTTAAAGCTGTACAGAAATTATTATAAGGAAGGTATATTATTTCCTCAGGTAAAGAATTAAATATCAGCGGTGCCATGTACACACAACTACGTCTAAACATTTCTGTATGTGGTATTGGCATTTTTAAATAAGAGTGAGTGACTTTACGTTTATTAGTATTATCTTTTCTTTCAAATAGTTCGGGGTTGCATTTTACAAATTTTGCTACTTCATAGATATATATACTTAGTTTGATCTCTTTAAAGTTTGCTGGCCATGAGTTGCTGATCAATTAGCTATTTCTGCTCACAGATTATGTTTTTCTGCTCACAAAAATTCCAATACTATGCTAACCATTTAAATAACACCCTTTAACTAACTATTGAATACAAATAAATACAAATACGCACACTTTAGATGTACTTTAAGGAATACATCGTGAGGAAATCTCCATGTCTGAGAGTTCTCCATAATATTCTCGAAGATATGTAAAGTCTATCAACCAGCGCTGGCTAGCGTGGTGAACTGTAACCTTATCTTTGTAACACTGAGAAAAGGCCCGTATCCATCAGTGGGATACATTAAGACAGGGTTTTTATTTTATTTTATTTACTAGCTGTTACCTGCGACTTCGTCCACGTAGATTTTAACTAAAAAGTGTTTGTCGCCGCGGAACCCAACTATATTTCTCTGCCCAAGTTACTTAAATGGCGTAGTTTTTATAGTGTAAAGCTAGATAATAGCATGGCTTACTCAAAAACAACATTTAAATATGCGTCATTAGATTACACACTGTCACAGAATGCGTAAGAAAAATAAAGACTCACAGCTCCTCGTAGGTGATAGCGTGGTAATATGTAGCCTATATGTTGACTCGACCTGTTAGTAACATTCATGCAAAATTTTAAGTAAATCCATGCAGTACTTTTTGAGCTTAGCCCGGACATACATACAGACAAACGGACAAACAGACAAACAGACAAAAATTCTAAAAACTATATTTTTGGCTTCGATATCGATTGTAGATCACGCTCCAAGGATTCTTTTAAAAAAATGTATATATAGATTGCGGGAAGCGGTTGGATGCGGGTGGCCCAAGACCGGCCTGTGTGGAAAACCTTGGGGGAGGCCTATGTCCAGCAGTGGACGTCTTTTGGCTGACATGATGATGATGATGATGTATAGATTGGGATCTCCAACAACTGTATACACAATTATTTACACTTGATACAAACTTATAGAAAATAATAACATTGTGTAACAATTACTTATAGCTAAACACCACATGAGTTATTTAAATGTTAACAAAATCCTAGCTAATATTATAAAAGCGAAAATGAGTTTGTTTGTTTGTTACCTTTTCACGCCTAAACCACTGAACCGATCATCCTAAAATTTTGCATATACGTTGACAGGTGTACAGAAACGGACTTATGCTACCTTTCATCCCGAAAAAAATTACTGTTCCCGTGGAAAACAATAATAACGTTCTTATGATAATAGATTGCGCCACGTGTTTTCGAATCATGATTGAATTATATTATTACAAGCAGAGTACAACCCGAATTGATTGTCAAATTCTAAATTAACGCGAGCGAAGCCGCGGGCAAAAGCTAGTAAAGATATAATCTAAATACGGTTGCTAATATAACACAAGAATAAGAATAAGAGAACTATGCATGGTCAAAACATATTTTGTTTTGACCTACAATAAACAAAATTTTAACAAAAAAGAAAACCCGACTTCAAATAAGAATATTCTAAAACATAAAAAGCACTAAAAAGTTAATAAATAATTGCATATTCTTGTAAATAATTAAATTATTGTTATTATTGGAGTCGGTGTCAGCCGCCCGCGCCGCGTGCTGCGTCTATGTGTGTAATTGTGCATGCCAATGTTATGTTATGATTATAGTAAGACATCTCATGTTTAATTAGTTACAAACCTACCTTGGCTGACACCGACTCCAATAATAACAATAATTTCATTATTCACAAGAATATGCAATTATTTATTAACTTTTTAGTGCTTTTTATGTTTTAGAATATTCTTATTTGAAGTCGGTTTTCTTTTTTGTTAAAATTTTGTTTATTTATCGGTTTTTAGTGGACCTTGCCTGTGAACCTTATGAGAACATCATCAATGTAGCCAAATACGCATTATTAAGTATAACTCGGAAACAAATGGTCAAATCTTGATCAAATGGGACCACACGGGAAGCACCAGCTTTCAAATAAAAAAAGAATCATCAAAATCGGTTTACCTAGTCGAAAGTAACGAGGTAACAAAAATAAAAATAAAAAAAATACAGACGAATTGAATACCTCCTCCTTTTTTTGAAGTCGGTAAAAATAACAAAGAAAGATACAAAGATAAAGCCAGCTTGTTGTAATTTTAAATTATTCTGACAAGGACAGTTGACAATAATTTCGACTAATTCGATAAAAATAAAAAGATAAAAATATTTAATATCCGGCAAACATTTGAGGATCTTAAATTTTTGATTTGCAACAGAGAGTCGATAATCTTATAAATCCTGTTATTATTTAATTTGTAGTTACACCAGCGCGTCGCTCTCAGTCGCTTTACACTAATTGAGGCAATTACTTAGAAGCGTTCGTCTGCGGCTCACTGCCGTCTTATCGGCCAAGAAAACCTTTTTTTTTAAATTAGCTGGCAGATAGCTTTACTGATTCCAAATAGTTATTGTCAGTCTCGATGGCGTAGTGGTTAGTGTAACCGACTGCCACGCCTGAGGTCGCAGGTTCGATTCCCGCGCAAGTCAAACATTTGTAAGCATGAACAAGGATGTTTGTCTGGGTGTTTCTATGTATAATATGTATGTATATACAAAAAATAAAGTATATAATTATGTATGTTTATCCATTGTCTAGTACCCATAGTACAAGCTCTGCTTAGTTTGGGCTAGATGGTGTTGTGTGTATGTGATAGAATATTATTATAGTTATGTAAAAATATTAATTTCAAAAATAAATTTTAGGTTCCTTTTTCTTATGACGGCAGTAATGTAGTCGACTATTTATATGTATATTAATACGTGAAGTCAAAACTTTGTATCCCTTTTTACGAAAATTGCGCGGACGGAGGAGTATGAAATTTGGCACAGTTGAAGTTTACCTATATGGAGAAGGAGGGGCGAATCCTAATATTCTTATAAAATACACACATACATAGATTCACACCTGTTTCCCAGAGGTTTTCCAAATAATGCATTAGAAATACATTAAATGAATGAAAAAAATACTACACGCACACAACCATGCATTTGACACGCAGTCGAATCGCGTTCGTAGTATTTCGGCATTGTTCGTCTGACGTCGTACAATTCTTTGTAACTATAGTAACCTATACTTTATTTATATGTAATAGTGAAAAACAGAAAACAAAGTAGCAAGCTTAGGAATTTTAGTCGAAATTTGACCACTAGGCGACCGCTAGCAGGTAATAAATAAAAGCCACAAAGTTGTAATCACAATTTGCATAATATGCATTTAAATATTTTTGACCTTTGCACTAAAGTACAATAAAGTATTGACCAGTGTACACATGTTCGCAAATAAATGATTTGATTACATTTGAAAGTTAAACATATTTATATATATTAATTATATTAATTTAAACTTAGATTTTTGTAGATGTGGTCATTAAAATAGATGTAGTGTTCAAAGAATAAAAGACAGAGGGTTAGTATGATACGGGAGCTTAACATTAATAGGCTGGATGTGGGTATAATACAAAGTATTTTGTCTATACCAACATCCAGTGAAGCTAAACTTATTTATGATCTAGCCTTGTACAAATATGATGGCTCTTAATTGTATGCAGTGTTTGAGTGTCTATTCCTGTTAATTTTATTTAGATATAAGTTATATGTGTATATTTAAGTTTAAGGCTTGATGGGACTGACATATCCTAAACAGATAAAAGTCCCTAAACAATAAAAGATTTAAAAAAAAAAAAAATAGATGTAATCTAAAGTAAGGTTTTTATATACAGCAGCTATGACCTAGTGGATGACCGTTGGCACTGCCACACAGAGTTCTCGAGTTCGATCCTGAGGCACGCACGTAAAGAATTTTCGAAGCTTTTTGGCTTTTTATATATACGTAATTAATAGTTGATTATCACTCGTTTTAACGGTGAAAATATTTTGCACACACGATGTCCGGGATAAGTACATAAAAAGACATACGGTACCTTTTATCCAGAAAAAAGTAGGTAGATATTGTGCGCGAGGATAAAAAAAATGTGTGTGTGTACCAGAGTACACAGGTAAGAAGTGAAACTTCTTTACGACATTAATTAGTTAACAAAAATTATTTAACTAACTTTAATATTAATATTTATTTCATAACTTAATAAAAATAATTCAAAGCAGATATTTAATGACTTAATCAATTACACAAGTTATGAATAAATAATTGGAATTATCTTTTCAAAGTAATACAATTATATGATGACAGTTAATCTTGTAGAAATGCAACGATTTTATAAAATTAAAATGAATAAATAAATCATTAAAAACGAATAATTAAAAAAGATGTACGTATACATATTTTTATTTTCTAATCGTGTTTCGTTTTATTTTTAAATTATTATTTAATTTATATTTTTTATTGTTTTTAGAATTAATAATGTTCACTAGATTTACAGTCATATTTATTAATACTTGCTAATTTTAACAGATTTATATACATTCACTGATACTTACAATCAAAAAGTGAGGTTAACCTCAAATAAATATTAAAATCATGCTCATACGTGTTGAATTTATAAAACGAAATATATAATCACTCTCACTTTTCTTGTAAATTCACTTAAATTTGAATAAGTATTTTTATTTTATCACTTTCAAATTAATATATTGTTATTCTTATTTCAAACCAAACTTCAAAACTAATATATTGTTGTTATTATTATAAATATATTACATTATATTCTTTACGTCACTATACTAAACTTTGATAAAAAAAGCAACATGGCGCGTAACCGAAAAACGTGACGTTTTTTTTTACACTGCTACAAAATTTCTCCCATACGTCGATAAAGAAGTTTCACTTCAAAAAAATTACAAAATCTACATAAACGCAAGTGAAGTCGCATGCAAAAACTAGTTTATAATATAAATAAGGATGACGTACCTTGAGGCAGCTGTAGCTGTTCACAGATAACGTATGGAACACACAACAACACGACGAGTCGGCTCCACATGTTGACTGACGACTGACGCGGCTCGCTCTTAGCGCTCTTCAACTCTCACTAACAGATGTATCTTTATTCGTTCAACTACATACAACTATATACAACGTGCTTATCTACTTACCTACAATACTGTAGTGTGATATACTGGTCTCCTGCGCATTGTCGGTACCCGGGATCATCGACCATAGTCCACCACGCTGGCCCAGTACGGATTAGCAGACTTCTCGTGTCTTCGAGAACATTACTGAGAACTCTCAGAGATGCAGGTTTCCTCACGATGGTTTCCTTCGCCGTTAAAGCGAGCGATAATTAACTATTTAATACGCAGATAAGTTTGAAATGTCAGAGGGCGCACTTCTGACATTTCAAAGTTATGTGCGTATTAACCTTGCCTTGGAACCGAACTCGAGACCTCTGCGTTGCAGTTCAACGGTTTCCCACTGTCGTGCGTTTTATGTTATCTTTTAATATTGCAAGGGTTTTAATTACACATAGTAACAGACATATCTAATCATTTTACCTACTAATCTGCATTCATTTTACTTACTGATCTATAGCTATATTTTACTTACTGATCTATAGGTATATTTTAGTTACTGATCAATAGGTATATTTTAGTTACTGATCAATAGGTATTGTTGAGTCATACAACTCGCCGGTGCCTGAGGCGGGGACTGCGGGGAGCGGGGCGTGCGGCACAACGGCCATCGACCCGGACATCATTCAGCTGAGATCTGCGCTAACGCCACATAGTGTTCGCGCTCTCAAATTACATACGAATATATATACTTACGACATTTGAATTTATGTAATTACTCGTATTGCATATTAAAATATCATTTTTATACAGTCCATTCGTTTGTTTATCTCATCAATCGAGCCATCGTCGCAACATTTTGGTCCTTCTCCCGTGAAGAAACGTTCCAGAAGCAGAAAGAATAATTCAAATTTGTAGAAAAAACGGTTTCTGTCACAGTGGCTGTTAGAAGATATTTTCAAACTCCGCTTTTGTTTTGTGCTGGCATTAGATGTGGTGAATAGCGGCACGATTCAAGTATATAACATTCGCCTTCGCCGAATTCAATCCAACGGACACAAGAGGAAAGAATCTTCTACCATAGTTGGCAGCACATCCACATATTCAGATTGTCGTCGAGCTTGTGAAATTACCGTGAAGAGTAACCTCGTCACAATCAGCATCTGTGGTTTGGGCCAACTAAATCTGTGAGATCGTTCCAATATTATTTCTTTCTTTCATTTCTCATAATTATTTATTTCCATTTCATTTCATTTATTGAATCACTGTCGTGAGTAATATCATATTATCATTAGATAAATTCATCTCATTAGAAGTACGGATTGCAAGTCATTCAATCATACTTTTATTACTTCTTAATTATTTTCAGCCATTGTTAAACTGGTTTATCTCTTCATATTCATAACGTTGGTGTACATAATCATATAAATGGATGCACTATCATCATATTAATTAGTATTTCAAATAAAGTAGTTTCCAATAAACTAATTTATCGAATACCTACATTTACTTATAATTATTTGTTGTTCATCGTCACAAAGCACTTTTGCTATGCATATTTCTTTACTGCATTGCTAGTAACATTACTATAGGATATTTTTAGCGTTCCTATAGTTATTTGTATTTATAAAACGCACCTTGTATTCTTTTATTGCTCGGCTATTATAATAACTGTAGGTTATTTTAGTAGTTAAAGTAATAAGCGTATCATACCATAGCGTATCACTTTGCCTATACCGTTGCTATTATAATATTTTGTTCATACTGCTTAGATCTCTTTGCACTTTTAGTGCTAATTTAGTAATATAACATTATGGACATAAAAACCTTTATTAAAAAACGAGCTTCGTTTAAAGCTAAGCTTACGCAATTTGCATCTTATTTAAACTTAACGAAATCTTGTGAAAGGTTAAGTGAATTACAAGCGCTCGAAAACGAACATAGGCTTAATACTTTCGAAAGCTTATACGAAAAATATGATGCGTTACAGAGCGACTTGGAGGCATTGATGGATGACCCCAGCGAGCAATTTGCCGAACGTGAAGAATTCGAGAAGCAGTACTACAGCTTGGTGGCTTCTGGTCGACAGCTGATTAACAAAGCTCGGACCCTTCTAAAGGGAGATTGCACGTCAGAGGTGGGGGCCTTGTAGTTCTAATACACACATACACAATTCAGTTCGGTTACCAAAAATTGATTTACCTAAATTCTCAGGCAGTTATCATGATTGGCTGGAATTTAGAGATACATTTGTTTCAATAATACATAATAATGAAAATATAGATAAGATAAATAAATTACACTATCTTCGTGCATCTTTGAAGGGCAGTGCTTCGCTTGTAATTGACAATCTCGACTTCAAGTCAGATAACTATGACACGGCCTGGAAATTACTGCTTGAAAGGTACGACAATAAAAGGTTACTTGTCAATAATCATGTGCAGAGCCTTTTTAATGTTCATCCCGTCAACAAGGAGTCAAGTAAGTCCTTACGCTATATTGTCGATACTACAAACAAAAATTTAAGAGCTTTGTCGACCCTTGGTCAACCAGTTCAACACTGGGATACCCTTATCATTTATATTATGACTAACAAGCTTGACCAAGTGACGAATCGTGAGTGGGAAGAGTATAGGAACTCTTTAACAGAACCGCCAACATTAGCTGTTTTTATTACTTTCATCAGCAACAGGGCTGATTTATTGGAAACGCTTGAGGAGGCTAATTGTGTTAAATCTAATTGTGGTAGCTCACATTTTAATAATACTCAGTTAAATAAATCTAGTTTTCATTCTTATACTACTAAAACTAATACTAAAATTTTATCATGTCCCTTATGTCAACAAAATCACTTTATATTTCGGTGTGAAAAGTTTAAAGGATTGTCTGTTCAGGACCGTATTAAAAAAGCTCAGAATTCTAATGTTTGCCTGAACTGCCTTCGACCAGGTCATGATGCTTTAAAATGTAAATTAAGGCATTGTAATTATTGTCGTGAGAAACATAACACATTGTTACATATTGATAGCGATATTAGTCCTCCTATTGCACGAAATATTGTACTATCCGCTAATCATTTTACTAAATCTCGGGTTATTTTACTTTCAACAGCGCTCGTGCGGGTGGTGGATGCCAAGGGCAGTCTTCACGTTGCACGGGTCTTGCTGGATAATGGAAGTACTGCTAACTTCATATCAGAAGACTTTGCTCGTAAGCTGAACATTTCCACGTATAATTCGAGATCAAAGGTGATAGGCATAAATCATCAATCTTCTACTTGTTGCAGAGGATGTTCAGTTTGATTAAAATCTTTTAATAATGATTATGAGATTGACATTGAATGTCTAATATTGCCAACGTTATCATCATTAATTCCTAATACGTATATTGAACCCAGCAGAATATGTATTCCTGATCAGGTACATCTCGCCGATCCTCAGTATAACGTTCCGTCTTCGATCGACATAATTGTCGGCGCGGAAGTCTTCTGGGGAGTCATAGGTTCGAATCGTATTAGTTTAGGTAAAAACATGCCATCTTTGTATGAATCTAAATTCGGCTGGCTTCTAACAGGTGTTTTACAACAGTATAACTCTTCTCCTCATGTATGCATGTTCATAGATAGCTTGAATGCACACCTAGCACGCTTCTGGGAGCTGGATTCCGTGTCTTCGAAACATATGTTAACAAGTGAAGAGCGTTTCTGTGAAAAATTGTTCGTAGATACTACTTATCGTAATTCAGAAGGCCGGTTTGTAGTACAAATTCCTCTTAAAGAGTCTCCTGACGTATTAGGTGACTCATTAACCATGGCTAAGCGCCGATTTCTTTCTCTCGAACGTCGCTTTACCAGAGATCCTCATCTTAAGGAGTTATATGTTAACTTCATGAACGAGTACATTGACTTAGGGCATATGTCTGAATGTACTGTTCAGGCACAGACGGTGTTGAGTTACATAACTCAACACCGTCTTATTATTTGCCACATCATGGTGTCTTCAAAGAATCTAGCTCTACAACTAAACTTAGAGTCGTTTTCGATGCTTCGGCTAAAACTACTTCAGGGAAGTCGTTCAACGACATCCAAATGATAGGTTCTTCTCAACAGGATGATTTATTATCAATTCTACTTCGCTTCCGTCAACATAAAATTGTCGTTAGTGCGGACATTGAAAAAATGTACCGTCAAACGCTTATTCATGATAATTTTCGATCTTTACAGAAGGTTCTTTGGAGATCAGATCCCACGGAACCCTTGAAGTCTTATACATTAAACACAGTGACATATGGCACTGCATCAGCACCTTTCTTGGCCACTAGGTGTTTAATTCGTCTTTCCGAGGACTGTACGGATCCTTCTACTCGGTTTACAATAGCACGTGATTTTTATGTCGACGACTACTTGTCTGGCGGAGCATCTGTAGCGGAAGTTGCGACAAAATGTCGGCAAGTCCTTGCTGGTATTCAGAGTGCGAGGTACAACCTTCGCAAATGGCAATCAAATTCACGTGAATTATTGAAAATGCTTTGCTACGATCAATACATTTCTGACGTAGTTGATTTTAGTGATAGAGAGATGCCAAAAACTCTAGGTCTTCATTGGAGTACCGTCAATGATGTATTTTCTTTCTCTATTAATATAACACCCGTTGAAAAAATTACAAAACGTCAGATTCTGTCAGTCATATCGCAGATTTTTGACCCTGTTGGATTGGTAGTCCCTGCTATTGTCGAAGCAAAGATTGTTTTGCAGCAGTTGTGGTTAACTAAATGCTCTTGGGATGACCCAGTACCAACCAAAATTCAGTGCTCTTGGAATGACTTTCAGGATACCTTACCTCTTTTAAACGAGATCAAAATTCCTCGTTGGGTAATTTGTGATTCAGTAAACTCGTCTGGAACTATGTGCTGCGTTGTTGATTCAGTAAACTCGTCTGGAACTATGTGCTGCGTTGTTGATTCAGTAAACTCGTCTGGAACTATGTGCTGCGTTGTTGATTCAGTAAACTCGTCTGGAACTATGTGCTGCGTTGTTGATTCAGTAAACTCATCTGGAACTATGTGCTGCGTTGTTGATTCAGTAAACTCGTCTGGAACTATGTGCTGCGTTGTTGATTCAGTAAACTCGTCTGGAACTATGTGCTGCGTTGTTGATTCAGTAAACTCGTCTGGAACTATGTGCTGCGTTGTTGATTCAGTAAACTCGTCTGGAACTATGTGCTGCGTTGTTGATTCAGTAAACTCGTCTGGAACTATGTGCTGCGTTGTTGATTCAGTAAACTCGTCTGGAACTATGTGCTGCGTTGTTGATTCAGTAAACTCGTCTGGAACTATGTGCTGCGTTGTTGATTCAGTAAACTCGTCTGGAACTATGTGCTGCGTTGTTGATTCAGTAAACTCGTCTGGAACTATGTGCTGCGTTGTTGATTCAGTAAACTCGTCTGGAACTATGTGCTGCGTTGTTGATTCAGTAAACTCGTCTGGAACTATGTGCTGCGTTGTTGATTCAGTAAACTCGTCTGGAACTATGTGCTGCGTTGTTGATTCAGTAAACTCGTCTGGAACTATGTGCTGCGTTGTTGATTCAGTAAACTCGTCTGGAACTATGTGCTGCGTTGTTGATTCAGTAAACTCGTCTGGAACTATGTGCTGCGTTGTTGATTCAGTAAACTCGTCTGGAACTATGTGCTGCGTTGTTGATTCAGTAAACTCGTCTGGAACTATGTGCTGCGTTGTTGATTCAGTAAACTCGTCTGGAACTATGTGCTGCGTTGTTGATTCAGTAAACTCGTCTGGAACTATGTGCTGCGTTGTTGATTCAGTAAACTCGTCTGGAACTATGTGCTGCGTTGTTGATTCAGTAAACTCGTCTGGAACTATGTGCTGCGTTGTTGATTCAGTAAACTCGTCTGGAACTATGTACTGCGTTGTTGATTCAGTAAACTCGTCTGGAACTATGTGCTGCGTTGTTGATTCAGTAAACTCGTCTGGAACTATGTGCTGCGTTGTTGATTCAGTAAACTCGTCTGGAACTATGTGCTGCGTTGTTGATTCAGTAAACTCGTCTGGAACTATGTGCTGCGTTGTTGATTCAGTAAACTCGTCTGGAACTATGTGCTGCGTTGTTGATTCAGTAAACTCGTCTGGAACTATGTGCTGCGTTGTTGATTCAGTAAACTCGTCTGGAACTATGTGCTGCGTTGTTGATTCAGTAAACTCGTCTGGAACTATGTGCTGCGTTGTTGATTCAGTAAACTCGTCTGGAACTATGTGCTGCGTTGTTGATTCAGTAAACTCGTCTGGAACTATGTGCTGCGTTGTTGATTCAGTAAACTCGTCTGGAACTATGTGCTGCGTTGTTGATTCAGTAAACTCGTCTGGAACTATGTGCTGCGTTGTTGATTCAGTAAACTCGTCTGGAACTATGTGCTGCGTTGTTGATTCAGTAAACTCGTCTGGAACTATGTGCTGCGTTGTTGATTCAGTAAACTCGTCTGGAACTATGTGCTGCGTTGTTGGGCACTAGGTTGTACACTAAGATTCGTAATTCACTTACCTTACATTTCGACGACGTCATATTTTGGTGCGATTCGACTATTGTTTTGGGATGGTTGTCTGTTACATCGTCACAACTGAAGACATTTGTTCGTCATCGTGTGTCTGAAATTCATGACTCTGTTGGTAGCTATACATGGCGTTATGTTCCTTCTCTTGAGAACCCCGCAGACCTCGCTTCGCGTGGACTTAGGGTGGACAAGCTGTTGTCATCTTCATTATGGTGGACAGGCCCAGAATACCTTCGCAATGATGCATCATCATGGCCTCAATGTCCAGAATCAAATCGTCGATCGTTAAATTTACCCGAAACTGTTACATCTTACCATATAGATACTTCAAATACTATTCAAAATTTTGTTGCAAATGTATTTCCTAAATGTAGTAATTTTAATTTATTACAACGATTGATGGCATATGTCCTGAGATTTTATAGAAAATGTAAGAGACAATCTTTTGATCTCGGACCACTTAAATCTGTAGAATTAAGCAATTCATTATATTTCTTGTGCAGATTAAGTCAACAGGAGTCGTATCCCGATGAATTTAAATTACTTTCAACAGGTAAGAAATTACCATAAAAAAATAGACTTCTATCGCTTTCTCCTTTCTTTGATAATAAAGCTAACTTGATACGTGTCGGAGGCAGGTTAAGCAATTCTTTCTACGACTATAATATTAAGCATCCTATTCTTTTATCAAGTTCACATATTATTTGTAAGTTATTATTTACTATGTATCATATTCGACTTTTACATCCAGGGCCTCCGCTTTTACTTACTACGATTCGTCACCATTATTTTCCTATCGGAGGGAAGAACTTGGCAAAAAAGGTGACACATCAATGCGTAAAATGTTGTAGAATCAAAGCTAACACAATACAACCAGTTATGGGTAACCTACCAGCGCAACGCCTACATTTAGAATTTCCGTTTCTAGATACAGGTGTTGACTATGCTGGGCCAATCATGATAGCCGACCGAAAGGGTAGAGGCAGTCGGCTCATCAAATGTTTTATAGGTGTATTTGTGTGTTTGGCTACAAGAGCCGTGCACCTTGAGCTTGTGTCGAACCTTACGAAGGAGGCATTCTTGGCTGCCATGAGTCGGTTTGTTGCTCGCAGGGGTAAACCACGTAATGTCTTTTCAGACAACGGCACAACATTCGTAGGTGCCTTCAATGAACTTGCTAACATTCTATCACAGGACTTAAATTGCAGCGTGATTGATTCCAGTATACATTTTTCCTTCATACCAGCGTACACCCCACACTTTGGTGGTCTTTGGGAGGCCGCAGTCAAGTCCACAAAACACCACCTAAGACGCATTTTAGGATTAACTAATTTAACATTTGAGGAGATGACAACGTGTTTAATCCAAGTTGAGGCTATATTAAACTCAAGACCATTAACACCTCTCTCCAATGATCCCTCAGACCTCATCCCTTTGACTCCTGCTCATTTTCTCATTGGACGATCACTGATTATGTTGCCTCATTCACAGATACAGAACGCCAACATCACCAGCTTGCAGCGGTTTCGACGTATCGATTATCTCAAGCAGCATTTTTGGGCTCGATTCTCTGATGAGTACATCATGTGGCTTCAGGAAAAAACAAAATGGCGCAAATCGTCGGGAGAGCTGAAGGAAGGAGCACTCGTTGTCATCAAAGATAAAACCTCACCACCTCTTCTTTGGCTTCTAGGGCGCATTATTAAGGTGCATCCTGGCAGCGATGGCGTCGCAAGAGTTGCCGACATCCGTACACGTAAGGATGTATTACGGCGCGCCTTCAACACCATCTGCCCGTTACCAGTGGCTACAGTTGAAGATACTTCAACGGGAGGAGTATGTTGAGTCATACAACTCGCCGGTGCCTGAGGCGGGGACTGCGGGGAGCGGGGCGTGCGGCACAACGGCCATCGACCCGGACATCATTCAGCTGAGATCTGCGCTAACGCCACATAGTGTTCGCGCTCTCAAATTACATACGAATATATATACTTACGACATTTGAATTTATGTAATTACTCGTATTGCATATTAAAATATCATTTTTATACAGTCCATTCGTTTGTTTATCTCATCAATCGAGCCATCGTCGCAACAGGTATATTTTACTTACTGATCTATAGGTATATTTTACTTACTGATCTATAGGTATATTTTACTTACTGATCTATAGATATATTTTACTTACTGATCTATAGGTATATTTTACTTACTGATCTATAGGTATATTTTAATTACTGATCAATAGGTATATTTTAGTTACTGATCAATAGGTATTGTTGAGTCATACAACTCGCCGGTGCCTGAGGCGGGGACTGCGGGGAGCGGGGCGTGCGGCACAACGGCCATCGACCCGGACATCATTCAGCTGAGATCTGCGCTAACGCCACATAGTGTTCGCGCTCTCAAATTACATACGAATATATATACTTACGACATTTGAATTTATGTAATTACTCGTATTGCATATTGAAATATCATTTTTATACAGTCCATTCGTTTGTTTATCTCATCAATCGAGCCATCGTCGCAACAGGTATATTTTACTTACTGATCTATAGGTATATTTTACTTACTGATCTATAGGTATATTTTACTTACTGATCTATAGGTATATTTTAGTTACTGATCTATAGGTATATTTTACTTACTGATCTATAGGTATATTTTAGTTACTGATCAATACATATATTTTACTTACTGATCTATAGGTATATTTTCCAATCAATATTATAGGTATAATACTGCACGAATGGCGATTAAGCCATTTAGCTTCGCCATTGCCAATGCGTATATTGTGCGCATTATAATTATTTTATTTTATTTTTATTTTACAATTTTAGGAAAACTTACAGCTAAATTAGTATCATAGACAGGTTTGATACGAAAAAAGAAGGCCAATTAAAAGCTTTTACACAAAGTTTTTTTGATTTGGCTATTACTATAAGTAAACAAGTCTATATCAACACTCTGGCATGCCGTGTTGAACAAGCGACTCGCTCGAATTAAAAATGAATGTTGCCTGTAGGTTGTACCAGCTATTGGTGTATGTAGTAGGTGTGATTTGCGCAGGAGTGCAGATGGCACACGCAGCCCTATTTTGTTCACCAGTTTATTTATATAATCATGCAGGAGTAAGCATACTTTAAAAAAGAAAAAATAAGGTAAGTATATAAAGATAGTATATATAAATATATAAACCAGCGCTAGTGCACTCAATTTGGGTGCCCAGCTAATGCTGAGGTGGTGACCCTTTTCGGCGAGGGCATACACATTTTGTTTTTTAATATGTATAATATGTTTGTTGATATTGTTTTAATTAATTGTGTGTGCTCTGTACGAAATAAACAAATTTCTTTCTTTCTTTCTTTCGTATAAGAACAACTGCACACGCGCAGTACTCGTAGTATTCCTCTTGTTGTAGCTTGTCGCTGCTTCTTGCTGGCGTGGCGTGCGTAAAACAGTAGTTTCATACAAGTTGATGTTGTGCAAGTCACACGTCACATAGGCTGATATACTGAATTATATTAATATTAGATTATGGCCGCGGTTTCGCTCGCGTTTATATAGATTTTAATAATAAAATTCTATCCCTTTGGAACAGTATTTTTTTCGGATGAAAGGTACCTCGTGTCTTTTTCTGTACCCCTGATAACGTGTATGCAAAATTTTACGGTAATCAGTTGGGTAGTTTAGGGGTGAAAGCGTAAGAAACAAACAAACTCACATTCACAATTATAATATTAGTTAGGATGAACATTAAATAATGTTTTAGGGTACATAATATATGTTTTATGAATTCGTATATAAGCAGTATAGTCACCTCTGTAAATACGAGTATAACGAGAATGCAGTTATCCACACGTCATCACATTTATTTTGATCACACTTTTGTAAATGTGACGACTTAGAAGCTATTTTTATATAACTTGATATGATTTGTTTATAAATGAAATAAATAATATAGATCGTTGATCCACAAGGTTAAGCGCAGTCACAGGTTAATAAAGTACCGATGGCCGGACAGACACCCCGCAAAGATGGCGTAATGGTTTAAGTGGTCGCCTCGCCGCTGCCTCGGCGTCGAGTGTTGTGGGTTCGAACCCCACACGGGACAAAAATTTGTGGGATCCACAAATAGTTGTTCAAATTCGAAACTTTATTGCTTTGCTACAATGTAGTATATAATCCTTACTAATATTATAAATGTGAAAATGAGTTTGTTTGTTTGTTACGCTTTCTCGCCTTAACTACTCAACCGATCAACATGAAATTTTGCATACACGTTGTCAGGGGTACAGAATAGGACATAGGGTACCTTTCATCCAGAAAAAAGAACTGTTGCAAGCCTGACCTACATTTACGCGAGCCAAGCCGCGGGTGAAAACTAGTAAATAATAATAGATGGTAGACTTATAGCTAAGAATCAATGGTGGACCCTGCCGGGCACAGCGTGTTAGTGGTTCCGAGTCAGATTACTCGTTGTGTTTATTGTTTGAATTGTTTTAAAGTCCCCTGCGACTTAGTAATTATTATAGCAAATATAGAGCTAAAAAGCTACGTTCACCAAAAAAAAATATTTTTGGTGTACTTTACAGTCGGTTTACGGGCGATAGTTTAACGTGACAACGTCATAACAAAATTTCTGTCCCGTAACGTTACAATGAGCGTAACGGGACAATGAGCGTAACGGGACAATGGGCGTAACGGGACAATGAGTCATTCTTTTTCGTGCGTGCAGCCGGCGTTCATCGATTTATTAGACGTTGTCACGTCAAAAAAAAGTAAAACTGAATCTCTTGTTTTGGCTCTCCTGAAAAGTAATATACTACTACGCTTTATCCTCCAAGGTCAACATAATGAGGTTAACCTCTCGTGTGTTTTTTGCACATTGGTGTTCATAATTTTGTCGGTCTAGATGGCGTAGTGGTCAGTATAACCGACTGCCACGCCTGAGGTCGCGGGTTCGATTCCCGCATAAGTCAAACATTTGTGTGCATGAACATGAATGTTTGTCTTGGTCTGGGTGTTTCCATGTATAATATGTATGTATTTACAAAACAAAAGTATATATGTATGTGTATCCATTGTCTAGTACCCATAGTACAAGCTCTGCTTAGTTTGGGCTAGATGGTGTTGTGTGCATGTGATAGAATATTATAAGCGCCAAGGACTTTCCTTTCACTTTTTTTTGCCAGACACTCAACTTATTCTCCAAGGTCGATATATTAAGTCGTTATTCTGTATCGACCTAATTTGTGGCTGAGAACCAAGATCGTGAGCCTAAAAAAGGCACGATCAAGAGATAATTATCATAATAACAGCAGCTCCTTACAAATATAATTTGTAAAGTAATTACATACATACATACATATATTCACGCCTATTTCCCAGAGGGGTAGGCAGAGACTACGGATTTACAAATAATTAGCATTGTAAAGTAAATGGAAATAAGTGAATGAAACAGTCGCAAGAGGAAAACCTAGGCGAACGTTTCTCGATCAGATCGGAGACGTTCTGGACAAAGGCCAGGTTAAGAGCTCCTTGAACCGACGGGCGTGTATGAGGAATGTGATGAAAGTGAATGAAGCCAGAGAAGTGAGTCAGGATCGTAGCAAATGGCAATCCGTAGTCTCTGCCTACCCCTCTGGGAAACAGGCGTGAATCTATGTATGTAAATAATCAGCATTGTAAAATTGGAGATTAAAAAGAGTGGCCGTGAGTTTCTTGTCCGTTCTTCTTATTGGGTCTACGCCCTTGCTTTGCTGAACATAGCAACAGGTAAATGTAAATTAATTTTGTAGTTTCAGTTAAGGTAATCTTGATATTCATAAGTGTTACTTAGTGATCTAAATGAGTAAAGATCTTTTGATTTTAGAATAGTATATCCATTTTGAGATTTGGTCTAATATTCTGGGGTAATTGCAGTATGAGAGAGCAAGTGTTTAAAGCGCAGAAGCGATGTATAAGAGCAATGTGTGGTTTAAAAATTACAGACAGTTGTGTACCAATGTTTAGGTCTCTTAAATTATTTACATTGCCTGCATTGTATATATATACGAAATTGCGGTCTTTGTTAAAATTAACAAGAGTTTATGTACAACTATATCAGAAACCAGAAAAGGTCCTGTTAGAGCTCAGTATAAAAACTTACTGTATGTTAACAATTATAACACTGCCTTACTCAAAAAAAGTGTCTTTAACATGAGCACTATTATATATAACAAAATACCAGACTTTATAAAAACTGCTCCAATCCAGTTGTTTAAAACTAAATTGACATCACTACTACTCGAAAAATGTTATTATTCTATCAATGATTATTTAAATGACCATACAATTTAGATTTTTTTAAATGTAATCCTATCTTTATAATGCGCAATTTCATTTTGATTTTTATAATTTTGTCATACCTAATTATATTATTTTTGTAATCTTATAATTATAATGTTTGCATGCCTAATCTAAAGTAGAATGTACAAGGATCTTATAACCTCTTGTTAACATAATTATTTGTTTTTACCTACATTCTATGCAAATAAACTTATTATTATTATAGTTTTGTTTTATATTTAGTCTCCCTTTCATTTAAAAGGGGTAAAAACCTGACACACGGGCCTTAGCCAAGTGTGCCAGAGGGGAAAGAGTTAAGAAGTAGATGATGCAAGAAATTTACGTGTGAGGCGACATGTGTTAAGAAGAACGGCTTTTTGTATGAGTGTGATTGTAGATTTCGGCATGTCAAGTATGCTCAGGCTATTTCGAAGTGTCTTAGGGACTACGCCGGTTGTAGATATGACAATAGGTATGATTTTTACAGTGTCTACCTGCCATTGCCTTTTTATTTCGGTAGCTAAATCAACATACTTCGAGATTTTTTCCGCATGCGTAGTGAGGAGACTATGTGTGTTACATACTGCGATGTCTATTATGAAAACAGTTTTTTTTGTTTTGTCTAGTATAGTTATGTCTGGTCTATTGTAGTGTATGGTTTTGTCGGTAATAATGGTCCTATCCCAGTACATTTTAAAGGAATTATTCTCTAAAACAGTACTGGGCTTATATTTGTAATAGGCAGTTTTTTTTTCAATAAAGGAATATTTGTGGGCTAGGTTCTGATGGACTATTGCTGCGACTTGATCGTGTCTATGCTTATAATCAGTTTGTACTATGGATTTACATGAACCAGTTATGTGTTGAATAGTTTCAGAACTACTATGGCAACGTCTACATAAGTCAGTGAGAAGGTTAGGTATACGGGTTATGTGTTTCTGGTAATTTCGGGTGTCTATTACTTGATCCTGAATGGCGATCACAAAAGCCTCCGTCTCCGGAAAGAGCTCTCCGCGCCGTAGCCATTCGTTCGACGCTTCTTTGTCGACGTGTTCTTGGCCGAGATCAGCGCGATGTCTCCCGTGCAGAGACTTTGGGACCACAAAACAATTTTCTGCTCTTTGCTCAATAATTTTGGCTGTACATTTCTATTCAATAGGTTAAGGGGGTTAGTTTTTTATCTGCATTCGTTAAGTATTTGTGAAGTTGAGATTGCTCAGCTTTGGAGTAGAAGTATTTGCGTAATTTGTCTGTTAGGTTATCGTGTAAGTTGTGTATGTCGATGAGGGCTCTTCCTCCACTTTGGCGTGGCAGTGTGAGACGTGTGCGCATGATCTGGGATGTTTTCTGTTGGCTGTCATGTGTGTGTTCATTGTGCGCTGTCATTTAATTAAATCACTTTGAGACCAATTTATAATCCCGAAGGAATAGATGAGAACAGGTATTGCATAGGTATTTATTGCCTTTATGATGTTGCGAGAATTTAACTGGGTTCTTAAAATTTGGTTTAGTCTTACTTTGAATTGTTTAGTTAACTCTAATTTTGTTTGTTTTTGCTGAATTTGCTTGGATTGATGAAAACCTAAATATTTGTAAGTGCTGTGTTCGTTCATGGGTTCTATTTGTTCACCTGTATTAAGAGTATATATATTGTGTTCAGTTTTCCCTCGAGTTATAGAGTGTATTTTGCACTTATCAACTCCAAATTGCATTCGGATATCCGTCGAGAATGTTTGTGTGGTGTCGGCTAGTTTTGTAAGTTCGGTGTTGTTTGCTGCATATTATTACATTTAATTTTAATTTTAAAATATTATTATAACTTGGCAGCTCATGATAAACAGTCACACTTCGCTGGCGATGAAAAAACCAATATTATAATATAATAATAATATTCTATTATTATATTATAATATTGGCGATAGTTCAGTGGGAAGACCAACAGACTGCAATGCAGAGGGTCTCGGGTTCGAACCCACGTCGCGCACCTCTGATTTTCGGAAGTTATAGGTCTGACTTTTCGAAATTATGTGCGTATTGATTGACAATTATCGCCTGCTCCGTGCCTCGGAGAGCACGTTAAGCCGTCGGTCCCGCATGCCATGAACATCTAGGGCAGTCGTTATTGGGAAATCAGTGCCCTCTAATATCTTGACACTGGTCTAGCTTTAGGGTATCGTTAGCCTTCAGGTTGCGGAGGTCAGGTGGCAGCCGCTCCGTGTAAAAACTGATATCCAGTCAAATCCGGTTAGACTAGAAAAGCCAACCCCAAGTGACTTGGGAATAATAAAGGCTAGGGAGAAAAATAATATTCTATCACATGCACACAACACCATCTAGCCCAAACTAAGCAGAGCTTGTACTATGGGTACTAGACAATGGATAAACATACATATATACTTTATTTTCGTAAATACATACATATTATACATAGAAACACCCAGACCAAGACAAACATCCATGTTCATGCACACAAATGTTTGACTTGTGCGGGAATGGAACTCGCGACCTCAGGCGTGGCAGTCGGTTATACTAACCACTACGCCATAGAGGTCGTCATCGAACATACTTACAATTTTGTATCCCTGGCAGTACTCTGGCAGTAATACACCGATATTTCGTCAGATAGTTTTTTTTTCTTTTTAAGAATAATAATATTCTATCACATACCTACATTAATGAATAATAATAATAATAATATTCTACCACATACACACAACACCATCTAGCCCAAACTAAGCAGAGCTTGTACTATGGGTACTAGACAATGGATAAACATACATATATACTTATTTTTTTGTAAATACATACATATTATACATAGAAACACCCAGACCAAGACAAACACCCATGTTCATGCACACAAATGTTTGACTTGTGCGGGAATATGACTTTACATTTTAAAAAGATAGTAATTTATTTAACTTATATATTTATACTAGCTTTTGTCCACGGCTTCGCTCGTGTTAATTTAGAATTTGACAATTAATTCAGGTTGTACTCTGCTTGTAAAAATATAATTCAATCATGATTCGAAAGACACGTGGCGCCATCTATTGTCATAAGAACTTTATTATTGTTATCCTCGGGAACAGTATTTTTTTCGGGATGAAAAGTAGCCTTTGTCCGTTTCTGTACACCTGTCAACGTATATGCAAAATTTCAGGATGATCGGTTCAGTGGTTTAGGCGTGAAAAGTTTACAAACAAACAAACAAATAAGCTCATTATCGCTTTTATAATATTACTAGTTAGGATTAGGATTAGGATTACTAAAGCTCATCAATACCTACTAAACAAACCAAAAAATAAAATCAGATGACAAACTCAATCACTGCTAACTTATTGTATAGGCTGCTGGGGAAGCGCTTCCAAATCATCTATACTTATAATAAAACTGTAGAGAGGTCAATTCTGTACATTGAATATATATTCAAAATTAATATTGGAGGATGAATGGTGATCGATACTGATGACAAAAATGCAATCAGCAAATTTTTTGTCTGTCTGTCTGTCTGTCTGTATGTGCACGCATGGGTCAAAAACTACTGAAGGGATTTTAACCAAACTTGGTACGATTGTAGTCCATACTCCTGGGCAGGTTATAGGCTATATAACATAACGCTAAGACACATAGGAGCTGAGCAGTGACGATAAATTTGAAGCAAGTCGGACGAAAATGCGCTTTCGAGCTCTTATCCTCGCATACGTTGATCATACACCAAAAGTATGTATTACAAAGATGATGGTCTTCAAAAGATCTACAAAAAGTCCTGAATAGTATATATCTATCTTTTATAAATTAGCCACAATAACGTGTTTAATCGTTACGCATTTCTTCAAAGTGTATTAAAATACATAAATATGTTGTATTTCACATAGATATATCTTTATCAAAGTCCCATATTCAAAAAATACACTTTAATATTTATATTATAAAAAAATATATACGAATCGGTTTATAAACACACAAGATATAGATGAAATAAAACTTCCAAATCTCGCCGCGCCAGTATGGGTACGGCTATACGGTTGATTGTTGTTTAACGCGCGAAAGGGCCATCCGCTGCATTTATAAAAAGGCGGGGGCGCTCACGCGCCGACTTCACTCACATTTTGTTTGTTTGGTTGAACGCGGTAATCTAAGGAACTACGGGTAAAAATTAGAAAAATATTTCAGTGTCGGATAGCCCATTTATAGAGGAAGGCTATAGGCTATATAACATCACGCTACGACCAATAGGAGCGGAGCATAAATGAAAAATATTGCAAAAACTAGGAAAATTCTCTTATGTGAAGCAGACGAAGTTGCGCGGGTCAGCTAGTTCGTAATAAATCTGGAGAGAGCCCAACGTTCAGTACTCAAAATAATGCTAAAAAAGCACTTTAGATATTCCACTTCACAGCTTTATAAAGATAGCAAAGTACTGAATGTTAGGCAGTTATTTATTTTGAGAACATTTATTAAAGTACACCGTAATGTTATAAATTCCGAAAAGTATCAGGATCTGCTCAAACGTCGTGTGTACAAAATTATTGTCCCGAAAGTCAACAGATCCTTTGCCAGACGCTTCAGTCCATTCAAAGATCATTATATCTATAATAAAGTAGCCTCCTTTTGTGAGATAACGCGTTGTTCCTTGAACGAGGCGAATATAAAAGTAACAAACTGGCTTTCTTCCTTGACTTACGATTCCACTGAAAACCTTTTGGTACACCAAGCTTGAACTTTTATCCCAGTTTCACACAAAACCCGAACGCATAACATACCATAGTTTACATACACTTACGTTATAATATTTGTATACACACATCACATTAAACACATTATGTATATTATTATTATATTTTCAATAAACTTACCTATACATATTTATTTACAATAATAAAAAGCATATGCATTTTAATTTAAAATTATTATAATTTATATATTACTCTTCTTATTAATTTAGATCCATATATAACTAACTTAGTTAAGAAATAATTTGTATTGATGTTTCCGAGCACCAAGTTAACCAATTTGTAATCGTTGTAGGTACCCACAGGACAGGCTTTGCCTAGTGTGGGACCAACGGATATTGCGTACATATTGTAATGTTTTTTTCGTAATAAATATTTTTATTATTATTATTATTATATAAACTCTGGAGAAAAAGGTACTGAACTGTTTTGTCTGAAAAAAGAAAAGAGCATGTGACTATAGGTTTGATTGAAGAGCTCGTGCTAACTTCTTCCTCCACCTGACTACACCAACAAAATAGCAGTCAAAGAACAGCAATAACAGTCTACTTAATCAGCTTATTGCCCTCGACCGTCCAGTCCAGTAGTTACGAAGACGCCGCAGTAGGTGCAGGCCACACGATGTCTTCAATCCAGGGTACGTAATGTCTGACACGAGTGTACACCCCGGAACTACGGCCAAGACCGCACTGGCGTCCGTATGATGTCACACCCAGCACCGTGTAAACGCAACGTTCATGCTCCAGCGACTGCAGGGGACCGCCGCTGTCTCCCTGCGAAATACCATTCACCATTAGCCTGTAGCGAGGTCCACAGAAACCAAAAAGTTCCGACATAGGACAAGAGATGGCACTGCACATAACTAAACACTTCGCCATATAATCCTGAATCACGCAAGCGAAGTTTATGCTCTAAGCTAAATGAACACCTTACCTGGATGCAGGATCTTATCTTTGTATTGGAGAAAGAAAGAAAAGTTTTATTTCTATCTCCATACATCCATGGCACTCTTTAAGTCACCCATACCTCGGTCACTAAAGCAGCTTAACGTTCTCTTAGACTTTAACCCAGAAATTGATATTTTTGCGGATGCATGGAAACTATTATTAGGTACTAGAATGTATGAGGTATTGTCAGCAGAAGGTGTGAATGCTTAACTTTAAATTTTTGTTATATTGTTGTGATTGAATAGTGTGATTGGCGCAAGTCGTTCTATTTGAAGTAAAATAAATAATAATAATGCCGAATTTCGGCCACGGCGGCCAATCTTAACGGAGAATTGCCATCTGGGCAGGAGATGTTCCCTCACTTTCATGATCCGATGGGACAGTTATCCGTCACGACCGGAGAGAGATCAGGCGCAGGACCAACAGCTTTACGTGCTTTCCGAGGTACGGAGATGCCTAATACCGCCAACTTCCTAACTTCGAGCTCGTATTGAGATTTCTTAACAGAAAACCAATTAACTTTTTGTTGGCCCAACCCGGGATTCGAACCCGAGACCTCATGCACAGCAGTCACATTCACTACCGCTGCGCTATGGAGGCAGTTATGGAGTAAAATAAATAAATAATACAATACAATAAAATAGAAACATATACAGAACAGTATACAGTATGGAGACCAAATTAGGTACCTGCGTCAGCTATTGTTGCAGTTAAAATTGCAACGCTGGTATTCTCGCATGTGCCTCCACAGTCTAGTAGTGGAACGCAGCAGGAATATTCACTAAACCTGGTATTTTGCTCAAACTGTACCAGCCCAAGCGGGGAACTACTTCTATCCTATAGAAAATCATATTTCTACTTACTTCTAAGGGTACGTTCAGATGACAAGCGTTCAACGCTAAATGTTTGTATAGTGTTCACATGACACGCGCTTGTCAGGCGTTAAACGCGCGTTGCCGCGGCCGCCATGGTTCAGTAAAGTTCTTACATTTGTCGAAGATGGACATAGAAACAGTTTTAACGGTGATTTTATACCGACGAGGCAGAAACGATGCGACACTTCACAGAATATGAGGACGAGTTATTCCCAAGCCCTGTTCTTATCTAAATAATCGCTACTTGTCATGTCCCATGTCGCAGGACGTTTCTCTATTTCATCTATAAATAATTCCGTATTAAAAGCTTCGGTTTCCATTTCGGACGATTTCTGGACAAACTGATACTGATGAACCCTAAAATACGTCTGTCCGTGTCGAAAGCGCGCGCTCAACTGAACGGAAACATAGAAAACCAATGGTCTCAAAGCGCGCGTTAACGCGCGCTGACAACAGTCGAGCGCTAGCGCAGCGTTCAACGCGCGCTCTATTAAAACGCGCGTTAGCATGTGTACGGCCCGAATAAAATGTATGTGGTTGTAAACGTGCGTTATCAAAACGCGCGTTGAACGCTTGTCATCTGAACGTGCCCTAAGGAAATTATCAGACGTCAATTTTATAGAGAGATGAAGAAGATCGTAAGAGCATCTTTGCAAGCCGATTAAAAAAGCAAGTAGTCCTGACCTGACAGGTATCCTTGGGCTCATCATCAATGTCTCCGTAGCACATCTGTGTGGTATAGTTCAAGCCATGCTTCAAGTGTCGGTGTTTAGGATACTTCTGAGCACACTCCTCCTCGCTGTACCTGTTTATCACCACCTGGGGACAGACCAGTTCCTTTAGGACATTCTAGAAGAATATTGCTTACATGTCTTGAGGCACAGCAGAGTGCCATGCAATAATGACAAGTAAGATTTGTAAGTGGAAGATGCCGCCGTTGGCCACATTGCCAGAGAGAGATAAAGGGATAAGGAGAAAGAGAGAGAGAGGTTCCCACATACTAGTATAAAAAAAATAATTTTAAACTTGGAATACGGATAGGTTGATAATAATAATAATATTCTACCACATACACACAACACCACCTAGCCAAAACTAAGCAGAGCTTGTACTATGGGTAAGACAATGGATAAACATACATAATATATACTTTTTTTTTGTAAATACATACATATTATACATAGAAATACCCAGACCAAGACAAACATCCATGTCCATGCACACAAATATTCGACTTGTGCGAGAATCGAACCCGGCGTGGCAGTCGGTTACACTAACCACTACGCTATCGAGGCCAACAATAATGATAAACACTTACAGACTGCAGAGTATCGGCTAGATTCTTCTTGTGTCCGAGGGTGCCCCAGCCAGTGGCTAGTGCTATCTGGTCGATCTGATCATCCACGTGCAGACACGCGGGGAGGACATTGCCGAAAGTGATGCTGTAACGCAAACTAACGTTCAGACTAAGCCAATGATGAAGTCAATCGCGATTGTGTGACTTTTGTCACTTTTCGTTTTGAAAGTTGAGTGCACCCAAGTGACAAATGTAAGTATAAATGTAAATATAAGTATTGCCATTCAACGTGGCAATGCTGCCAGTCTTCTTCCAACTGACGACGATGCGGAGGAGTATTATGATGCTTTTTAATTTTGTTGTTTTATTTTTCTCTTTAGTTAATATGTCTTGTAAATAATTTGTGTATATATTATGTTAATTATTTGTTTATTTGATGTGCAATAAATACAGTAACAAATGTCCCTTTTTTATTCCAGAACGTTCTGTTTGTATTCTTTTTCTCTTTTCTACACGAATCTTAAGACATACCTTCATGCAAAAAATACGACAACAGCGCAACAATGATTCATTCTTGATTCATTCGGATTGAATATTTGGAATAAATAATGTCAAATGTCAGTCGTATCACTCGTGTGGTGTTTCGTCCATTCTACTGGCTTGTGATATTTCTTTTGTTTTGTTTTTTTTCGATGGCTATTGAATGTGTCTACATCATTGTAAAGGGCATTTCTTGTAGAAAATAGTTACATAATTATTATATAATTATTTTCTTTACCGAAACTTCACTGAACAAACTAAAGGATTTGGCACACTGGAAGCGTTCTGCGGTCTGCGGTCAGGTCAAAGTGAACGCTGCCCGCATTATGTATGAACAACATTGTCGGTCTCTATATATTTTGTATAGATAAGCGATCCGACCGTGCGAGCATGATCAAAGAACGCGGGGGAAGGCAGATCTACTCACTCTTTGTCAGTCTCGATAAGTGCGATGTCGTGGTACTTGGAGGGCGGCTTGTACTCCGGGTGAGGGATGAACCTCTTCACGTTGTGTCGCTGCCACAGCTCCAAGGGGTCTGATCGCTTCAGGATGCCCATAGCTACGTACTTCACTGGACCTCTGCACACCAAAACATTTTAAGGAAGTTAGGAAATTAAAATAATGTCCTCCACCGAATTTCGGTTACAGCGACCAATCTTAACAAAAATTACACATTACGCATCTAAAATTTATAATAATGTCCTCCAGATCGAATTTCGGTCACGGCGGCCAATCTTAAAGGAGACTAGCCATCTGCGCAGGAGATATTATAGTGCACAAGCGTGTGCGCAAACATAAGAGCTCTCTGTTCCTTAACTCTCATGATCCGATGGGACGGTAATCCGACACGACCGGAGGGAGATCAGGCGCAGGACCAACGGCTTTACGTGCTTCCCGAGGCACGGGGGTGTCTAACACCGCCAACTTCCTAACTCCGGGCTGCTATTGAGAATTCTTAACAGAAAACCCGATAACTTTTTGTTGGCCCGACCCGGGATTTGAACCCGAGAGCTCATGCACAGCAGTCGTATTCACTACCGCTGCGCCACGGAGGCAGTATCTAAAATTGACTACCCAATACAAAACACTCACAATCAAATCAAAGTCAATGTAAAATGTAATGTAAATGTAATATTCTACCACATACACACAACACCATCTAGCCCAAACGAAGCAGAGCTTGTACTATGGGTACTAACTAGACAATGGATAAACATACATATATACTTTTTTTTTATAAATACATACATATTATACATAGAAGCACCCAGACCAAGACAAACATCCATGTTCATGCACACAAATGTTTGACTTGTGCGGGAATCGAACCCGCGACCTCATGCGCGGCAGTCGGTTACCCGAACCACTACTCCATCGAGGACGACAAACAACTAAAATGTGTAAATTTTTTTTAAGTTTACACATTTGTAATTATACAAATGTGTAAACTTCACTTGCGTGATTCAGGTATGTATGGCGAAGCGCGTTTTGTTAAAGCGCCATCTTTTGTCCATCGTTGCTATACTACACACTACGGTACTCGCTTATCATCATGCGAACCATGGATATCTTTAACCTTACCACTTTCCGGGACAGATCGCCTTTCGACGTTATATCTGTATATCGTTACGTGACAGTACGGCTACGTGCGGCGAACTTTGTTGCATGCAATTTGGCAAACCATCGATAGCCGTAGCTTTTCCATAACATTTCTAGGAAGCACGTGATCTCGTGTCGCATCACGCGGCTTCTATCGTTCGTAGGTGACACGGTAAACTCTTTTCTAGTCATTTTTCAATACACACATACGCTGTGCATAATGCACCAAAACAAAACGTTTACACCGTCGTAAGGCGTAGACTGAGCCATTTCTGCCCTTAATTAAGCGTCAACGACTGTGGACGTAATTGTCGTATCAAATAAATAAAAATATATGTAATGTGGTAGTACGGTCATAGACGGTATGATAAAATGTATGGGGTTTTATAGTGTCATATTATGACATTTGCAAAAAGTCGAGTGTCCCGGAACGTGTTATATCCTTATCCTTAAGAAGTGGTATGAGGCAGTACTTACAAGTCAGGCGAAGCAGCGCAGTGTGCGGCAGTGAGTACGAAGCGCTCGCTGATCACGGAACCACCGCACAGCCAGTCCGCCTCATCCATACTCTTGCCATAACCCAGCAGCGCCTGCAAATTAGCTTAAACATCAGACTATACTCATTCTAAATGATATCACCCACGCCTTACCAGTTGAGTTACAGCGGAACACCGGCGGTCAGACACAATAGATTCTTAATTATGTCTGGCATTCCAAGACCTTTCTTTCTTTCGGTTAAACACCTACCCACATTAACCTGTCAATTAAATAATTTTAGAGTAGTAGAGCCTCGCTGATTTCAACATGAATGGCCACCTATTAAGTAAATATATATCCTTATTTACTTTTTTGTTCACATGATAATGTGTATGCGAAATCTCATGATGATCGGTCGAGTAGTTAAGGCGTGAAAGCGTAACAAACAAACACACATTCGCATTTAGGTATAATATTAAGTTAGGATTCGAAAGTAACTCTGTCTGTTTGTCTATATGTGCGTCGACACGGCTACTTAACCGATTTGGATGAAATTTGGTAGAGACATTTTTCAAACCTGGGGAAGGACATAGGCTACTTTTTATTGCTGGGCGGAGCCGCGCGCAAGAACTAGTAATCCTAACTTCATATTATAAAAGCGAAAATGAGTTTGTTTGTTTGTTACCTTTTCACGCCTAAACCACTGAACCGATCATCCTGAAATTTTGCGTATACGATGTCAAGTGTACAGAAACAGACATAGGCTACCTTTCATCCCGAAAAAAATTACTGTTCCGGAGGAAAACAACAATAACGTAATGATAATAGATGGCGCCATGTGTCTTTCTAATCATGATTGAATTATATTATTACAAGCAGAGTACAATCCGAATTAATTGTCAAATTCTAAATTAACGCGAGCGAAGCCGCGGGCAAAGCTAGTCTAATATATGAAACTACCCTATTCTAAATATTACCATATGAGGGTATTCTTCTCTGTCCGCGTCTCTGCCGCCGGCGATAATGGTTATGTCGTAGTTCGTTTGGTGCTCGTGGCAGTTCCTCTCATCATTCAAGATTTTCGAAATTGACGCCCTTAGAATCTTCTTGCAGGGATAGTCCAGAGTGTGAATGTAGTCCAAGCATTCTGCGATAAATAAATGTTTGTAATCTATATTTACTAATATTATAAAGACAAATCATCTGTACTAATATTATAAAGCTGAAGACTTTGTTTGTTTGTTTGAATGCGCAAATCTCAGGAACTACTGGTTCGATCTAAAAAAATATTTTAGTGTTGGATAGCCTATTTATCGAGGAAGGGTATACGTTATATAACATCACGCTACGACCCACGGGGGCGGCGCAATAACGATAAACGCGGGTGAAACCGCGGGAACATCTAATATTTAAATAAAAGTGTTATAATAATAATATCGGCCCTGTATTAAACTGTCCCACTGCTGGGCACGGGCCTCTTCAGTGTGAGAAGGATAAGGCCATACTCTACCACGCTGGCCCAGTGCGGGTTGGCAGATTTCACAAATCTTCAAGAACATTATTTAGAACTCTTTTCTGTATATAATATCACAAGCGTTGTATTCAACTATTTAAAAATAAAATCTGTACTGAATTATTTATTGCACATCAAGTAAACAAATAATTAACATAATATACCTATACACAAATTATTTACAAAACGTTAATTAAAGAGAAAAATAAAACAACAAAATTAAAAAGCTTATTATTTCTCCGCATCGTCATCAATTGGCAACGTGCCCAGAAGACTGGCAGCATTGCCACGTGGAATTTAACGGCCTCGATGACGTAGTGGTTAGTGTAACCGACTGCCACGCCTGGGGTCGCGGGTTCGATTCCCGCACAAGTCGAACATTTGTGTGCATGAACATGGATGTTTGTCTTGGTCTGGGTGTTTCTATGTAGGTATAATATGTATGTATTTACAAACAAAAAGTATATTTATACATTGTCTAGTACCCATAGTACAAGCTCTGCTTAGTTCGGGCTAGATGGTGTTGTGTGTATGTGATAGAATATTATTATATTATTATTATACTTATAATATATAAATGTAATATAATCTGTACTTGTATGTGTCTGTGTATCCTTCAATGTATGTATAACAGTACTTACTGTCTTTAGCTGTGTTGCTGCCAGTCTTCTTGAGAATGCCCAAGTAAGGGTTAACTAGCATCAACCTGAAAATTAAATACAGAATTAAATACACAAGCTTAGTTTATGTTATGGGTTTTCTTCTCGTGTTCGATCCTATCTTATCTTAACTTATGTGGGGGCCAGTCAGTGCAGACCGGCGACACTTCGATCCAGTGGGATCTTTTGTGTCGACACTCTCCCAATAACGACTGCCATAGTTGTTCATGGCAGCCGGGACCAACAGCTTAACGTGCTTTCCGAGGCACGGAGCAGGCGATAATTGTCAATCAATACGCAAATAATTTTGAAAAGTCATATAACTTCCGAAAGTCGGTGGTGCGCGACGTGGGTTCGAACTCGAGACCCTCCGCATTGCAGTCTGTTGGTCTCCCCACTGAGCTATCGCTGCTCGTGTTCGATCCTAACGGTACCTCTGACTTTTCAAAGTGATGTGCGTAATAAATAGTTAATCATCGCTTTAATAAATAGTTAATCATCGCTTTAATAAATAGTTAATCATCGCTTTAATAAATAGTTAATCATCGCTTTAATAAATAGTTAATCATCGCTTTAATAAATAGTTAATCATCGCTTTAATAAATAGTTAATCATCGCTTTAATAAATAGTTAATCATCGCTTTAATAAATAGTTAATCATCGCTTTAATAAATAGTTAATCATCGCTTTAATAAATAGTTAATCATCGCTTTAATAATAATTATACTCGCATCACGTCCTCGAGAGAACTATCCTGAAATTAATCCTAATCCTAACTAATATTATAAAAGCGAAAATGAGTTTGTTTGTTTGTTAACTTTTCACGCCTAAACCTCTGAACCGATCATCCTGAAATTTTGCATATACGTTGTCAAGTGTACAGAAACAGACATAGGCTACCTTTCATCCCGAAAAAAATTACTGTTCCCGAGGAAAACAATAATAACGTTCTTATGATAATAGATGGCGCCACGTGTCTTTGGAATCATGATTGAATTATATTATTACAAGCAGAGTACAACCCGAATTGATTGTCAAATTCTAAATTAACGCGAGCGAAGCCGCGGACAAAAGCTAGTATATTATATACACAATGTAGTAACGCTCTAGGTGCTTTCATTTCAGGATACTTATCTCTTCGGACGTGGTGCTTCATATAATTATGATAGAACTTCACTTGGTAAGTTCGTTTAATCATCAATAATACGTTTATTTTGAATGAAGTCCATTGAGTGTTAGTAAATTTACAATTTACACAATATTGTCTTATGTTTACGCGAATGTTATACTTACATTGAAATTAAAACGGGATTAAATATAATGATCATCAAAAATGCTAATTGGTCAGCAAATATTGCACAGCATAACGAGCATCTATACGCCTCAAATCACTGCATTCCGTCTCGGAAGTGTTAGGTTATGTTAGGTTCCTTTTTTTAAACCCACCCAAAAATAGGAGCCTCGCGAAGCGGGGCTCCGTCGACTTAGTTTGATCTCTTTAAAGTTTGCTGGCCATGAGTTGCTGATCAATTAGCTATTTCTGCTCACAGATTATATTTTTCTGCTCACAAAAATACCAATACTATGCTAACCATTTAAATAACACCCAATTAAAACTACTTACTCTATGCGGATTTTGTCGCGTTGTTTATTTTAGATAGGTACTTCTATTACATAATTTTGAACTATAACACTACTATTATTGAACTCTACTACAATTTAAGATATATTTTTATTTTTTGTTATACGACTAAGGTGGCAAACAAGCATACGGCCCACCTGATGGTAAGTGGTCACCGTAGCCTATGGACGCCTGCAACACCAGAGGCATCACTTGCGCGTTGCCGACCCTTTAGGAAAGGAAGTGGGAAGGAGAAGGAGCAGGAAGGGGGAAAAGGGTGATTGGGCCATATCTATACTACTAGTATAGTATTATATTATTTGTGTCTATACTAATATTATAAAGCTGAAGAGTTTATTTGTTTGTTTGAACGCGCTAATACTGGTTCGAACCTAAAAATTCTTTTAGTGTTGGATAGCCCATTTATCGAGGAAGGCTATAGGCTATATAACATCACGCCACGACCAATAGGAGCGGTGCAGCAATAGAAAATGTTGCAAATCAGGGAAAATTCTCTTATTTGAAGCAGATGAAGTTGCGCGGGTTAGCTTGTGTATGATAAAATTACAGCATGGAGCTGCGTCCATTTCTGCAGCATCGGGGTTGCCTACCGATCCGCGAACACACCTAGGATGGTGTTGGGTTTAACGGTGAAGGAAAACATCGTGAGGAAAATGTCTGGGGTTCTTTGAGTTGACTCCAAAAATTCTTTGTTGTTTATGGTTTGGGTAATGGATCTATTGGACTTAATCCGTCAAGTGTCGAGCGGACATACGCTGTCCCCAAAAATGAGTCATCAAAATTTAAAAAAAAACGACAAATGTATGTCCGCTGCACACTTTCCTCGTTAATGAGTCAAGTGTCGAGCGCACATACATTTGTCCGTTTGTGTATTGTTTGCACAATGAATTTTTAATTATTTTTTATGTATTTCCACTAGACATTCAAGAAGTTAAATAATAAAAATTGGAGTCAACTACTCTATGGCACAGTACCTAGTGTCTTCGACGAGGTCGCAATCGGTGCAACATATTATCGGCGTCTTGTCCTCGTATGAGCATATCTGGAACACGGCGGGGCTATTTATTACTACACTCAGCGACACAATTAACTGCTTACTTAATTATGTCAATAATTACGAAAAAATGCAATCACCCCACTTCTTTTTTCGTACTGCCAAATAATATATGCAATAATTAGAGTAAAATAAAAAAAAATAACGCAATTAATTACTAAAATTTATTAAAAAATCAACAAATAGCGGGCAATTAATTACTGAAAACTATGGACTGTGGGTTCACTCCCGTGAAAATGTGGCGACATACTTGGGGAACATTCACACTCACACACACACACACACACACTTACACACACACACACACTCTCACACACAAACACTAACACACTCACATGGACACACACACTCATACGTTTACCCACTCACACATCTCCCAACATGACGTACATTCTCCACACGAACATACTAGCCCTACTCATACACATTCCACATATTCAGAGCACGGAGAGGCTGGTTATCTGTAATACAGGACCTCCTAGTACAGAGACCAGTCTCCCACAGACTATACATTCACTGCTTTCTTGTATGGACTGTTTATTTAAGATGTCAAATATTATGTACTGTGTGAGAGAACAAATAAACAATTATTATTATTATTCATTTACCTAAATCAAAATTCTAGATTAATTGGTCTTCTCATAGTCCTATACTATTCGATGAAAGTTAGTGCATTTTTTCAGTGTGTCCTCTTAAATCGCAATCTTTTCTGTTCCGGGATCAAAGTACAAAAACCGGTTTGAAAAATTACCCGGTTTCCGTACCACGAAGTTTGTAGAGGATTCAGCTCAATCCCACTAGTGGGCTACATAACGTATGTACTTACGGGAGGGGAGTTTTTGTTCTCGATACCTTTGATGGCGCCGAAACACTTCAACTCGCTGACGCATTGGCCCTTGACACCTTGCCACAAGCATGGCGACCCTGCGGCACATACATGCTTCAAATAAAATCAATCCTAATTAATATTATAAATGCGAATGTAAGTTTGTTTGTTTGTTACGCTGTCACGCCATAAATACTCGACCGATCATCATGGAATTTCGCATATGCGTTTTTAGAGGAACAGAAAAGGCCATAGAGACTTACATCCAGAAAAAGTAGAAGTTAGTAGATTACTTATACAATTTAAATCGCTTAAATAGAAGACTTAAGTGTTTAACAATAGTAGTTTAAAGCTTAAAATCTATACGAATACTAGTTGTCCCGACAGACGTTGCCCTGTACAAGAGAGAGAGAAACAAGAGAAAAAAAGCATATCTAAACCATCCTCGAATCCACTTGAATACACGCAAAAAGTTTCATTCAAATTGGTCCAGCCGTTTAGGAGGAGTTCACTGTCAACACACGTACAGAAGAATTACATAGGTATATAAAGATTATAAAGATGAAGAGTTTGTTTGTTTGTTTGGTTGAACGCGCTAATCCCAGGAACTAGGTACTGCTTCGAATTAAAAAATCTTTTAGTTTTAGATACTTAGTCCATTTATCGAAGAATGCTATAGCTTAATAACATCACGCTACGATCAAAAGGAGCGGAGCATTAATGAAAACTGTTGCAAAAACGGGCAAATAATAATAATATTAATATAATATTCTACCACATACACACAACACCATCTAGCCCAAACTAAGCAGAGCTTGTACTATGGGTACTAGACAATGGTTAAACATACTGTCACGTAATCGACTCGCGACGCACGGCTGCGAGTCCTCCTTCCTTCCGCTGCGCTGCACTACTGAGTTAAGTGGTTCTTCCTAAAGGAACCACGTAGGAAGCCTTATAGAACCACGCCCTGAGTATTGTTCGCGTAGTGTAATTTATATAATTACTTGTTGTTATTAAAAGTGTTAATTGTTGTACTATCTTTGAATCAACTCTACTTAAAGTAACCTCAAGACACCACGCCCCTACAGCGTGGCCTGTCGTATTCCTATCTGAATACTTAAGGTTACAATACATAGGTATATACTTGTTTTTTTTCTTACATAGAAACATCAAGACCAAGACAAACATCCATGTTCATGCACACAAATGTTTGACTTGTGCGGGAATCGAACCCGCGACTCCAGGCGTGGCAGTCGGTTACACTAACCACTACGCCATCGAGGCCGACTAAAGCTCACAACTAACAAATAAAAACTAGTATTTGATTACCAATCGTTACAAAAAACTTAATTTATGTTACATACTTAAATCATTTTGTAGAGCTCACCTAAAAAAAGATAATCTGTCTGAGCTTTTTATTTTAAGTCTGGCGCAAAGGTCAATAATATTTAAATTAATATTATGCAAATTCTGTTTAAAAAATTAATAAATAAAGCTTAACATATATTTAATATATTGTGTTAAACTTTATTTATGACTCGTTTTTGCCCGCGATTTCGTACGCGTATATATAATATATTATTATGTATAATAATATAAGTATACGTAATCTTTATTTTGCATTAAGTAAGAAAAAGCTGATTTACATAATATTGTAAAAATAGCTTAAATCTCTCTCTTCGATTTTTATTATACTTACTTTCCTTTTTTTTTTAAAGAGAACGCCCTCATTTGCTTTAAATTCTGTGTCGCGGGAACTTTAGAAACATTCAAACAACCGACACGGAGAACATCCAGACTCAGAATAACCATTTGTTGACCACACAAATGTTTGCCTCGTATGGGATTCAAACCCGCAACACTCGACGCAACTCGGCGGGCAAATCCCGCATTAGGAATAATTCCTTACTGCGCCTGCCCCGTGGGTCGTAGCGTGATGTTAAATAGCCTATAGCCTTCCTCGATAAATAGGCTATTCAACACTAAAATATTTTTTCTATGCCAACCATTAGTTCCTAAAATATGCAAACAAACAAACTCTTAGCTTTTTTAGGTATTATATTAGTATTAGTATTATAGAAACGACGCACGCGCAAAAGAAGATAGCAATCAGGTTTTTTATTTATAGAACAAGTTTCCTAGGTACTTATGTTATTTACAGTCTTAGATGCATTATAGTAAACATGTTATACATAGGATTAGATGTAAAATACTAATAATTTATTAATACGCGCCTTACATCATACTTATACATAACTAGCTGTTACCTGCGACATCGTCCGCGTAGATTTTTACTAGAAAGTTTTTGTCTCCGCGGAAACCTATTTTTTTTTCTAAAATCAAAGTAGCCTAAGTTACTCCTTATAACATCAGCTATCTGCCAGTGAAAATCCCATCAAAATCGGTTCAGCCGCTTCGGAGATTACCCGGAACAAACAGACAGACAGACAGACAAAAATTTAAAAAATAGATGTTTTCGTATAGGTACTTACCTTATATACTTTCATATGCATTAGATAAAAAGCTGTTATTTTGACATTACAAACAGACACTTCAATTTTATTTATTTGTATAGAAAACTAGCTGACCCGCGCGACTTCGTCTGTGTCACGTAAGAGAACTTGCCCCGTTTTTGCAACATTTTTCATTGAGGCTCCGCTCCTATTGGTCGTAGCGTGATGTTATACAGTTTATAGGCTTCCTCGATAGATGGGCTATCCAACGCTAAAGAATTTTTCAATTCGAACCAGTAGTTCCTGAGATTAGCGCGTTCAACCAAACAAACTAACAAATAATCAAACTCCTCAGTTTTATAATAGAGGTATACACTAGCTGTTACCTGCGACTTCGTCCGCGTAGATTTTAACTAAAAAGTGTTTGTCGCCGCGGAACCCAACTATATTTCTCTGCCCAAGTTACTTAAATGGCGTAGTTTTTATAGTGTAAAGCTAGATAATAGCATGGCTTACTCAAAAACAACATTTAAATATGCGTCGTTAGATTACACGCTGTCACAGAATGCGTAAGAAAAATAAAGATTCACAGCTCCTCCCCCGTAGGTGATAGGTTTCTGCTGGAAGGGTGTTTATATTCTCTGGATGACATGCAAAACTGTATTTACCGTGAAGTGGAACAACAATAATAATAATAATTATAATTATTACAATAATTTTTATTTTCATTACAATTAATTAAAATTTTTACTATTTTTATATTTTTATTGTCATTGGTATTTTACAAAGTGCTTTTTTTATTTTTTATTATATTATTTTAATTATAGACCATTGACTATTATCTTGACATATATGTTTAATGGTGTATGTGTAATGTTTATTGTCATGAAATTGGAATAATTATAATATGTCCCTGTATTATTTTTTTTTATAACTATGCATTCAAACACAATGTGAAAATTGTTAATGAATAAAGTTTGAATTTGAAAATTTGAAATTTGATAGCGTGATAAATTATGTAGCCTATATGTTGACGCGACCTGTTAGTAATATTCATGCAAAATTTGAAGTAAATCCATGCAGTACTTTTTGAGTTTAGCCCGGACATACATACAGACAAACAGACAAAAATTCTAAAAACTATATTTTTGGCTTCGATATCGATTGTAGATCACGCCCCAAGTATTCTTTTAAAAAAATATTCAATGTACAGTTTTGACCTTCCTACGATTTTATTATATGTATAGATTAAATGTAAACTAATAATAACTTATTAATACGTGCCTTACGTCATATGTATCTACTTATATAATAACTTGGTAAATACTCACCCATTGCAAGACTGTCGAGGCAATAAATATAATAGCCATAGCCACAGACGTGGTAGACATACACATATTTGACGACGTATTAATGAAATTTAAAAGAAATATCTACGATAACATTGCGCTGTGAATGTTGACAAACTTCAATTACTCGCTTTATTAGTAGTTCTAATTGTACCTAATTTTATTTGACATTTACAATACACATTATTAATTTTATATTTTTATTTGATTCTTATGTAATGTATATTGAATTTATTATTTATAGTAATTCATACAAATTTATGTGACTGTAATAGGCACTATTGAAATTTACTGGATTTTGATATAATTTAATTTTAAACTTAACTTTTATATTGTTATTTCTTTACTTTTAATATTTATCTTTGTTTCTAATGTCATATTATTAATGTAATGTTTAAAATGTAATGCATGCTGAATTCACCTGTAATTAGTTATACAATTGGTTAGACACAAAATGTTTCTCTTATGTGTATGTGATATTGTAGTAGGTAACTGTTGGTGAATCTTAATAAATAAATAAATAACTAGATTTTAACCGCGGCTTCGTCCGCGTAAATGTAGGATAGGTTAGATTATGTTAGCAACAGTACTTTTTCTGGACCCCTGACAACGTGTTTGCGAAATTTGCTGATGACCGGTCGAGTAGTTAAGGCGTGAAAGCGTAACAAACAAACAAACTCACATTCGCATTTATAATATTAGTTAGGATTAGGATAATAATATCAGCCCTGTATTAAACTGTCCCACTGCTGGGCACGAGCCTCTACTCAGTGCGGGAAGGGTTAGGCCATAGTCCACCACGCTGGCCCAGTGCGGATTGACAATTGACACGTCTTCGAGAACATTATGGAAAGTTTCAGACATGCAGGTTTCCTCACGATGTTTTCCTTCACCGTTAAAGCGAGCGATAATTAACTATTTAATACGCACATAACTTGGTACAGTCAGATGTTGATAAGATGAGCGACGTGTGGTTTTCCTGACACCACGCAAGACAAGCGTCAACACGAATGACCTTTGATTTGATAAGAGAGTCGCGCAAGAGGGAAATTATCTGTTTTCCATTTATACTACAATTAATTAATGTAATTCTTACTAATATTGTAAATTCGAAAGTAACTCTGTCTGTCTGTCTGTCTGTTACCTTTTCACGGCTAAACCACTCAACCGATTTAGATGAAATTTGGTACGGATATAGTTTACAACCTGGTGAAGGACATAGGCTACTTTTTATTGATGTAGGTACCACGCGGGCGGAGCCGCGCGCAAAAGCTAGTTACATATATATGTACACTAGCTTTTGCGCGCGGCTCCGCCCGCGTGCTGATGTAGGTACTACATCAATAAAAAGTAGCCTATGTCCTTCCCCAGGTACCAAATTTCATCTAAATCGGTTGAGTGGTTTAGCCGTGGAAAGGTAACAGACAGACAGACATGTCTGTATGTCTGTTACCTTTTTACCATACCTACCTCGTTACCAGACAGACAGAGTTACTTTTGCATTTATTATATTAGTAAGGAAGTAAGGATATCAGCCCTGTATTAAACTGTCCCACTGCTGGGCACGGGCCTCTTCTCAGTGTGAGAAGGGTAAGAAAATTAAGGAGAACTCTCAGACATTTTAGGTTTCCTCACGATAGTTTTCCTTCACTATTAAAGCGATAATTAACTATTTAATACGCACATAACTTCGAAGTCAGAGATGCGCGCCCTGGGATTGAACTCTAGACCTCTGTGCAGTCCAACGGTTTCCCACTAGGCTCTCGCTGCTATAATATAATCAAGCTGAAGAGTTTATTTGTTTTGTTGTTTGAACGCGCTAATCTCTGGAACTAACAGGCGAATTTGAAAAATATATTTTTGCTTTTGACTCTATTTTTGAGCAACTTAAAGGCTACTAAATTTTAGCCGCGACTTCGCTCGCGTTAAAGTACGTTTTTAGGATGAAAGGTACCCTATGTTCTTGTCTTTTCCCCTGAAAATGTGTATGCGTTATAAGTGGGGTAAATGATAGATGATAATCTGGCCAGTCGACAGTTTCAGGGTTATCCATTATTTACGCCACATCCTCTATATATCAGTAACTTAGTAAACTGACTAACGTATATATTTTGACGTTCATAAGTGTTACTTTGTGACCCAAGTGAATAAATGATTTTTGACTTTTAATAGAAAAAGAAGTGTCGTACCTTGAGGCAGCTGTAGCTGTTCACAGATAACGTATGGAACACACAACAACACGACGAGTCGGCTCCACATGTTGACTGACGACTGACGCGACTCGCTCTTAGCTCTCTTCAACTCTCACTGATATATGTAGCTTCATCATTTAAATCAGAGGTTCTCAGACTTTTTTCCTCATAGACCACTTTCAAAATTTAGCTGGTTCCAGTGGACGCCCTGCATTGCTAGGGTGTTTCTCTCGTTTCGTGCAAATTGGAAGAATATGCGAGAAAAAAAAAATATTATTGATCTTCCATGCCTATTAAAAGTTACATTAAAATTAGTCATATTGATGTAGGTTTTAATTAATTATACGCAAAATTGCCGGAGATATTACCTAATATATTTTTTTCGAAAGCATGGTAATGAGAAATGTGAGATGGTAATGATATTTACTATTACGGTAATGAAAATATAATGATGGTAATGAAGAAAAGAATTACATACATACATAAATTCACGCCTGTTTCCCAGAGGGGTAGGCGGAGACTACGGATTTCCATTTGTTACGATCCTGACACACTTCTCTGGCTTCATTCACTTTCATCACATTCCTCATACACGCCCGTCGGTTCAAGGTGCTCTTAACCTGGCCTTTGTCCAGAACGCCTCCGATCTGATCGTGAAAAGGATTAAATAAAACATTTATATGTCAAATCAGATTTTTATTTTCATAATTAAAAAAGGTTTTCCATTCCAAACACACTACATTATAAGTATGTTGAGTTAGGTCAAGGTTGGTAACTTAGTAGGTAAATAATGTATATCGACTCTTAATGTTAGTTTATGTAAAGACTATACATATATCAAATATATTGTTCACATAAGATAATAGTCAGGTATCAAGTCTTTGGATGTCATTTTAAAAAGAAGCCTATACACAAATGGCATTATGAATAAACAATTATAAAAGCGATTTAGGTTACTATCTATATAATGTTGTTTGCTAGTTTATATCTGCATTATAACGAATAGGTAACCTAAACACATAAGAGTAATCTAAAATCTGTTTAAAACAAATCAACATTATCAATAAAGTTTTATGAAAATCTTGAACAATGATGTACTTACTTAAAATTAATAAAGTCAATTGTATTATCAAACCAACATATAAAGTTTAATCTAATAGGAACTATAATTGCAACTCAGTCTCCATTATTTAACAATTCGCCATCAAAATCAGAAAATATCATCTTCAGAGGAATCACAAGGATATATTATCTTAACATCTTCTTTAATTTGTCTTATGTCCTTACGTGTATCTTCACACTGAACTTTATTTCCTGTGTTTTTAGTTTCATATTTGCCATGATATCTTAGGTCTTCATCGGAAGAATCATCAAAGAAGTTACTTATTCTTTTTTTTGCAGTCCTGAGCTCCCCTTGTCTATTTTCTTTATTTAAATCCTCTTCTCGTCCCTTCTCAGCAACGAATCGTTCAGAGTTAGGAACTCTTGGGTAACATTCCATCGTATTTTTTTTAATAAAACGTTTGTTACTCCAATGTAGTCTTATATCTGAAAGAACTGTGATGGTTTTGTTTCGAGTAATGCCACTTGTTGAAGCCTTAGTGTTTGGTGGCATATCAATATCTATTATACTCGCAAGATGTGAATGCTGCTTCAAATTTAGTTCACTGTAAGGTTCTAGAGTTGGACTGAAAGCGTTTGCCACTTCCTTAAAAAAGCTTCCTGTCGTGTTTTTCTCCAGAAAGTCTTCGAATTGCAATGATTCGTCGTCAGGAATAGGTGGAGTGTCCAAAAATCCGAGGTGATATCCATGGGAGCATATTATATCATTTTCGCAAAAGAAGCAACTTAATTTTCTAAAGGTCATTCGGGAGCTGTTACATGACCAGAGTACTTGATGTACTGACATAGTTCCGTGAAATGGTTGAACTTTTGAGGGAAAACTTTTATCTTTCACGTCTTGTTCTGAGACAGAAAGCAGCTTGATGTTCTTAACTTTACGGTTAATTTGCTTCCAAAATTCTTTAATTGTACCAATATCTTTACCCATGCGCACAACTTGGTCAGCAGTTCTTTTTAAAACTGCTCCTACTCCATCTGGTGCTCCCTTTCCGTGTCCTGCTTCCAAATAATTCCATGTTACAGATTTGATCTGCGGAAAGTCCTCTTGTAATTGACTAATGACATAAAACATGTATCGATTCCTATATTGGCTTGATGGGCTGTCAGATATAAAATGAATTGTGTCAATCCGCGAAGATAATTCTTGAATATAAGCAAGCAGTGGTATCAGATGAGCCCATATAGCTCTGGCATCATGTTGATTACATTCGCTGACGCTGCAAACACTATAAGGCTTCATAATTCCGGTGCCTTCATCAATCATATATACCACAGCTGCGTGTAGTGTTATTTGGGTACGACTACCACCGAAGTGGAAGCTCTGTATCTCTTCATTAAATTGGACCGAATAATTTTCGGAGAAATCTAAATGTACTACAGCCTCCATAGCAGTTAATGTCGCCTTTAGAGTTTTTAAATGTTTATGCTGAGCGACAATGTTAGCATTATGTTTAAAATATGAGTTCAATGACTTTAGCAATTTTTCTATAACATTTTTAGGATAATCCTGTGTTTTTGTTTAAGTATTTACAATCTTAGTTTTTTCATTCCCTTTTGTGAAATATTTTTCCTTCTTTAAACCCCACTCGTAATAGTTTATTTTATTGTCATTATCAAACTCTTGAAAGCTTATAACTCTTCGTTTGCATGCCTCACAAACTCGATTCAAGCATATTTCATTATAAATATCACAACATAAACTTTGAAGTAACGCAGCTCCATTTGCTTCTTTGATGATTCTATTTTTGTTCAGACTTTTAACTAGTAAATCAAAATTCACGTGTACTTTACATGCACAGGTATTGCGATCAGACTCTTTGGGATAGAGTGCCCAAAATGGTCGATGCTTGCAGAACGTGGAATACCCTACCTCACTGTTTTGCATGTTAATAAACTTTTTATAAAGATTACTTAACGTGTCGCTTAAATAGCGTTTTTGTTTCCTAAGACCATTTCTCGAGTTATGAATTCTTTCTTTTCCGGAGATATCTACGTGTTGCTGTCATCGTCAAAAAAATCTTCAATCTGTTGTTGAATATTAGGCCTAACGTAGATAAAATCTTGATTTTTACTTAAAGTTTTATCTCGGACTGTAAACTTGTTCGCATGTCCAAGAATTTTGTGTTTCTTGAAAATGTCTTTGTTTTTCATAACGATGTCACTAAATACCCGTTTTTCTTTCTTCCGTAGTCCACTAAATCCTTCCGATAAATTTCTGGATACAATCTCACCAAATAATATTTTTTTCTTTACTTCTTCGCGTTTATTACTGTCAACTGTTTCGATCAATTTATCCACTTTTTGTTCAGTTGAGGGTACAGTTTGTGTTTGTTGCATTCGGCTTTTCTTTATCATCTTAGCTAGCATCCTTTTCATAGAATCTCTCTCTTTTTCAATTTTTTCTTTTTCCTGTTTTAGTTTCCCTATCTGCTTCTTATGATTATAGCGCAGTTTTTTTATTAAATTGTTCTGTTTTTGGCAAGTCTTACAATTTCGGTTGTAGTGCTGTTGTGCTTGGTGAGAAGGTCCTTCTAATGGATCCAGTCGAGGAGCTACATCAGCATTATCTTCACGCTCGCTTACTGCCGGTGTATTATCGACTATTATCTGCTGTATTCTTTGGTTTGTTTTCTTTTTGTCGTTTCGTCGTTTGCTATTTTCCCTCCATTTTTTTCTTTGATGTCTCTTTTCTCTCGATGTCATATCAGCCACACTTTTAATTTTCTTTTGTTCCTTTCGTTTTAAGTATCTCATTCGTTCTTTTTCTTTCTGCATTGCATATTTTTCGGGATCGTTTTTTATTTCTTCATATTTCTTTTTCTTTGCAATCTTGCTTCAGCTAGTTTATCTTCACGACTTTTCTTAGGTTTAACTTTGGCCATGTTTATATCTGTAAATTAACCAAATTTGTAAGTTTAACAAGTAAGCAGTTAAAGCTGATAGGTATTTAACGCACAAGTTTCCAATAATTGAACGGAAATAAGGCAAAACACTAATATAAACAGTATCAATAGGCTTGTAACGATAGCCGTATTGATATATTTATATAAATAAATATATTATATATAATTATAGTTTTCTTTAGACCGAATTTCGGTAAACAAGATCAATAATATATGGAGAAAAACAGGTGCACATTGTATCCCCTCATATTAATAGTTCCTAGACACACAGTAGCCCGACCAAAGAGACATCAGGCACAGGACTCATGACTTTACGTGTGAGAATTTCTTGACAGAAAAAACAATAGCTGTATGTTACACCAACCCGGGCTTCGAACTCTGGACCTCAGAAACAGCTGCCGTATATAACTAAACGACAATCACTAGACCAACTAGATAATAGTTCATTACCATTATTTTACGATCATTACCATTTTTCTAATAGTGGATGGTAAATTATGGTAATGAGATTAATGGTAATGATATTTGTTCACTCCTTTTAGATTTATTTTTTAAATAATTCTTACCCGTAAGATTAAAGCATTCAAAAATAATTGGAACTCGATTATGATTATGTTAGCATAAACAATATTATAAAACTATTAGTATCTATATCTAAATAACAAGAATGGTAATGAAAAAATGTACGTACCAAGGCTAAAATCTCCTCGTAAATGATAATTTTCTTAAAATCTGCAAGCGTTCGCACTGTTCACTGTTCACCGGCCGACTGAGTAAGGGGCGGGTGCAGGGCGGGGAGCGGTAAACTGCATTCATTCGTGCGTCTACAGGCTGATTTTGTTATTTCAAGTTGAACGAATGGTAATGAATAGATTTTTTGGACAACATTATTTTATTTCCGTGAACGTAAATAGCAGTCGTAAACTAAGTTTTCCTTGAAAAGATTTATTCCTTAATATATACTTTAAATATATAATTATAATATTACACAGTACAGTATAAGATTATTTTGTTATTTACTCATAATTGTCACAATTCATACCGTGCACGGTACTGGTAATGATATTTACGCATATAAATATTTTTTTTAATGTACTTATAAACCAATTACATAGTTAGTTTTAGGTGGCAAATGTACCTAACCACCACATCTCCAATTTAAAAAATAGGTGGTTTCGTTGGCGTGCGTAGTTTATTTTTTATTTTAACGAACATGTGATTTGCACGAAATGAGAGAACCACTCGCTACCATATTCCTTCATGCAATTAAAAAATTTGTTTATAAATAAGTCATTTTGTTTAATATAATCTAATAATGTTCTTTTGTATATGTTAAATGAGCTCACATTTTTTAACCTTTTGACCGTCACGGACGTCCATTCGAGTCCAATTAAACCGTGCCGACGCCCCCGACGGCATGGCACGTCGAAAATACGACTATTTTACAGATCAAAATAAACATAAAAAAATATGTTTGTTGTGTTCCTTTTACCTATTATTTAAAACTACATTAATCATCATTGAAATTAAACTACTATATACGGATTTTATCGCGTTGTTTATTTGACACTTTATTACAAAATTTTGAAAACTGTTACACTACTATTACTATTAAACTTTACTCATTTTTAAGCTGATTGAAGTGTCAAATAAACAACGCGATAAAATCCGTATATAGTAGTTTAATTTCAATGAATAACATTCGCGTAAACAGAAGACAATACTATATACATTAATCATCGCCTGGCGTGGGGCACGACGCTACTTTTATGCTGTGGCGGTCAGAAGGTTAAATCGGATGGTAACTTATTTGTTTGAATGTTTGTACTTAGTCTCACGCGGCGCTGTCGTTTTTATAAATGAAAAACACTCCTCGCTCCGACCCATGGGAGCGGAACAGTAGGTACCTAACTGTAAACGATGGTGAAACTGCGAGGGACAACGAGTAAATAATATTTATATTGATTTTCCTCATGACCTCACAGCCGGCACGATCTAGAAGCTATATTAAGATAACTTGATTTGAATTTTAGACTATTTATTGCATGCTGTTCGAACCCACGACGCGCATCCTTTCGGAAGTTATGACTTTTCGAAATTATGTGCGTATTGATCAAAGAGTAAAGTAATTGGTATTGATTGACAATTATCCCTGCTCCGTGCCTCGGAGAGCACGTTAAGCCGTCGGTCCCGGCTGCCATGAATATTTATGGCAGTCGTTATTGGGAAGTCAGTGCCCTCTAATATCCTGACACTGGTCTAGCCTTAGGGTATCGTTAGCCTTCGGGTTGCGGAGGTCAGGTGGCAACCGCTCCGTGTAAAAACTGATATCCAGTCAAATCCGGTTAGACTAGAAAGCCGACCCCAAGCGACTTGGGAATAATAAAGGCTAGGAGAAGTAGACAAAATAGAAAATATAGATTTTTGATCTACAAGGTTGAGCCCAGCCACAGTTGAAACGGGCACAGATACACAGCTGAATACTCACGCAAGGCAAACGTGGTCGACCGATAGTAAGTATCAGAGAGTTCCTCAAAAGGGATAAAGGAACTTTTATAGGATTACTTTGTTGTCTGTCAGTCAGTTAAGATCCTTTTTCTCAGGAACGTGTGGCTGTGTAACGACACCGTGTGATTTGATTCGATGTAATGTGCGTTGCATGCTCGTGTCAATTGAATATTCAGGCATTCTTTATATGTTTAATTTGTGGTACAGTCATTAATCGAATACAAAAGCTAAGATAAGATTAATAAAATGGACATCTACAAAATGCTATAATATTTATTAGAACAAGATTCTATAGACTACAAACCGATGTTATAAGACTAAAGGTGGTAGCCGACTTATACGACACCGCTCCAACACCACTCTCGCACAGCTAAGCTAAACGGAGAGGCCACTACCCGCTGTCCACGCACCGACAGCTAGCAGGCAACCAGCTGTCCACGCGCTTACAGCTAGCAGTCGACTAGCTGTCCACGCACCGACAGCTAGCTGGCAACCAGCTGTCCACGTGCTTACAGCTAGCAGTCGACTAGCTGTCCACGCACCGACAGCTAGCAGGCAACCAGCTGTCCACGCGCTTACAGCTAGCAGTCGACTAGCTGTCCACGCACCGACAGCTAGCAGGCAACCAGCTGTCCACGCGCTTACAGCTAGCAGTCGACTAGCTGTCCACGCACCGACAGCTAGCAGGCAACCAGCTGTCCACGCGCTTACAGCTAGCAGTCGACTAGCTGTCCACGCACCGACAGCTAGCAGGCAACCAGCTGTCCACGCGCTTACAGCTAGCAGTCGACTAGCTGTCCACGCACCGACAGCTAGCTGGCAACCAGCTGTCCACGTGCTTACAGCTAGCAGTCGACTAGCTGTCCACGCACCGACAGCTAGCAGGCAACCAGCTGTCCACGCGCTTACAGCTAGCAGTCGACTAGCTGTCCACGCACCGACAGCTAGCAGGCAACCAGCTGTCCACGCGCTTACAGCTAGCAGTCGACTAGCTGTCCACGCACCGACAGCTAGCAGGCAACCAGCTGTCCACGCTCACAGCTAGCAGGCAACCAGCTGTCCACGCGCTTACAGCTAGCAGTCGACTAGCTGTCCACGCACCGACAGCTAGCTGGCAACCAGCTGTCCACGTGCTTACAGCTAGCAGTCGACTAGCTGTCCACGCACCGACAGCTAGCAGGCAACCAGCTGTCCACGTGCTTACAGCTAGCAGTCGACTAGCTGTCCACGCACCGACAGCTAGCTGGCAACCAGCTGTCCACGTGCTTACAGCTAGCAGTCGACTAGCTGTCCACGCACCGACAGCTAGCAGGCAACCAGCTGTCCACGCGCTTAAAGCTAGCAGTCGACTAGCTGTCCACGCACCGACAGCTAGCTGGCAACCAGCTGTCCACGCGCTTACAGCTAGCAGTCGACTAGCTGTCCACGCACCGACAGCTAGCAGGCAACCAGCTGTCCACGCGCTTACAGCTAGCAGTCGACTAGCTGTCCACGCACCGACAGCTAGCTGGCAACCAGCTGTCCACGTGCTTACAGCTAGCAGTCGACTAGCTGTCCACGCACCGACAGCTAGCTGGCAACCAGCTGTCCACGCGCTTACAGCTAGCAGTCGACTAGCTGTCCACGCACCGACAGCTAGCTGGCAACCAGCTGTCCACGTGCTTACAGCTAGCAGTCGACTAGCTGTCCCCGCGCCGACCGCTTACACTTTTCGTGACAGACTCATACATCGCGCAGGCCGCCCGCTTGAAGTGCGCGGGCCACCCGCTTGAAGCGCGCGGTAAGCGTGGCTTCAACTATCGAGTGGTACGATGGCAGTAAACTCGCTTACAGCGAGCTGTTTGCTAATTTGTGACATCAATATAAATGATATCTACAGAGGACGCCCTAAAGCTCAAATTTCTATTAACATTATTTTGCCCCGGTGTTGTATAAGTCGGCTGCGACCTTAATGGCTGGCGCACACTGGCGGACGGCGGGGGAGAGCATCAAGGTAATTCCTCAATGCGCCAGCGCACACTGTCAAGTAAAATCCTCTGCGATACAGCGAGCGTCTGCCAGCTTGCTGGAGCATCGTATGCCGTATGCCGCGGTATGCCACGGTATCCACCGAGTAGCCAGCGCTCGTCGGAATTTGATTATTTTATTAGTGACCACCAGGCCCAGTCAACTGTCATACATCAAAGTTAAACGTACTGGGGGTACGAAAGAGCGAGCGAGGGAGATAATAATGTTACCATTAAAATACTTTTTTATAATAAATGATTTTTCCTTCTGGTAGCATCTACATTTTAAAACCAACATGCTGTCAAATCTGACAACTACAAGAAAAACTTTTGCCTTGTTTTTGAAGTTTATTTGTTACAAATAAAAGAATTTTAATTTTGCCTTCACATTAGATACGTTTAGTAGGGCTTCCTGTTCCTCCGTTTTAGTGTTTTGGTATCAGGGTTGGCTTTAGAAACGGGGTTGGTGCTGGTTGAAATATGTTGGGGGTGGATTTTCCAACCCCCCGGAACGATCCCCAACCCTCGCACTCGCATAGTTTATTTTTTAGGCATTTTTATAAACACGTAAAATGGAATGGCTTTTTCATGACACCAACATAATTTGTTTCGTCTTTCTTTAATAAAATGTGATACAAAACCTATTTTTAATTATTTAAATATGTAACAAAACATTTATTTTCAAATGATCATTTTAATTCACCAAATTTGGTAAAAGATATTATTTTTACGTGAGATGAAACGTAACTTTTTTCGCGCCAGAATCAGCAACTCAGTTACTCATACATGACATGACAGCCATTTCATAAAATTTTAGACAATATCGAATTAACCTACCCCGACTCTCCCTAGTACTTTATGCCCTACCCCTAGAGTAGTTATAAAAAGCCGGAGGCTCGGAGGGAGGGCAGCCTCCGCCAGCTGTAACTAAGCGCAAGCGCCGTACGAACCGTAGCGGCTGAGGCTGGTCGCCGAAGGCGACCAGCAAGCCGAAGCTGCGTAGGCGAGTGCGGATGCTTGCGCTTTGTTACGCAATGGCGTAGAGGCTGCACTTCCCGCAGCGCCGGAGACGTCCCAGTTGTAAGTTGCTTCCAAAACAACAGATTTTATGCAAGACAGAATATAAAATGTCACAATTTTGAGGTTAAGTTTGAACAACTGGGACTTAAATTTTTTTCTCAGGATCTAGACATTTGCGCGCGATGGTGGTAATTGGAGGGGTTCAGCACTCCCTCCCCCTTCCCCTCAAACACCCTCAACCCTTAATTAAATCGGCCCGTTTCTAAAGCAATCCCTAATTAAGTGTTGCGTGTTTTATGAGATAGACTCGATTGTGAAGTTAGTCACCATGAAAGAAAACGAAAGAAAGTGTATCAAGAGTGTGGATGCTCCTCTGCTACAGATCCGAAAATTATGTAATGTACCTTATAAGATAATTATTTGAAATAAAAACTTTTTAGAAATGTTTCTTTTTGTTTCCTAATACGAAGATGATATACCTACCTACAATTATATAGAACACTGAATAATACATATAGGTATATCTACGTACGTATAACTCGTAATAGTTTGAGTGGGTACGACATAGATGGCGTGTCTTGTTTTTGTATCGTTTTTTTTGTATGAAGTTGTTATTCTTCTCGTTAGGGTATATGTGTTCTGTGGTGACCACGCAATCGAAAAGTTGCTTTTGCGCGCGGCGCATACCGTGCGTAGATTGACCCACAAAACTTGGGGTATTGACAGGAGACCCACATCACAAAGGACACCCAGACTTAGAACAATTATTTGTGGATCACACAAGGTTTTGTCCTGTATGGGGATCGAACCCACAACACAAGGCGCCGTTTTTATACAGTAGCCGTTATACAGTTTGTGTATGCAGACAAATAAAACACGTAATTATATTACTGTAGTAAAGATCTTTATTATATAAAGCTTATATTATAATCCTTAGTCTAAGCGGCCACACCGTCCGGGACATCCTCTTCTGTAACAAACAAACAACAATATATACCTATACTAGCTATTGCCCACGGCTTCGCTCGCGTTAATTTAGAATTTGACAATCACTACGACAACATAGACTTCTATGCTATCCGCCTATGGGGCGTTCTCCCCAAGCTGACAACAGCCCCACCGCTAGAGCTATTACACTTATAAATGAGTTCCTTCAATGTAGTCCAGATGCAGATATATTTTTTGATTCCCAAAACATAATTTTGAAACATATTTATATATATCTGAATTTTAAAAAGTAATTTTATAGTTCCTAAGTTGATAAAAGGTTGTTTTTGTTGATTGTTATTACAAATATTATTTTATGTTATTTCTTTTGTTAATCTAAGTTTTTGTTAAGATTGTATGTAATTTGTTGTAATATTATTAGCATAGATATAAGCGATTTGGTGTATACTGTAAGCTTATATTTTTTATGAATAAATAAATATATAAATACGGGTTGTACTCTTTTTTTTTATTGTGCTCGTCAAAATGACCACACTCCACCTGATGGTAAGCAGTCGTGTGGTCTAAGAGCAGTGGCCTCCACACCGCCCCCATAGTAGCCGAGGCGATGTTGAGGTCTCTACTTTGACGGCCTGAGAAGGTGCTTTTTCACGCCCCGCTTAAAGGACCCAGGATTGAAGAAAGAAGGAAACACGTGCCTTGGCAGAGAATTCCATGCCTTGGTCGTTCGGCAGAGGTATGAGGATCCAAACTTGTTGGTACGCGCTCTAATCGACTCTACCGTGTAAGGATGGCATCTGAGCCCAGCACGCGTTGTTCTTGTTGACTCTGCTTGTAATAATATAATTCAATCATGATTCGAAAGACACGTGGCGCCATCTATTTTATTATGAGAACGTTATTGTTGTTTTCCTCGGGAACAATAATGTTTTTTGGGATGAAAGGTAGCCTATGTCCGTTTCTGTACACCTGACAACATATATGCAAAATTTCAGGATCATCGGTTCAGTGGTTTATGCATGAAAAGGTAACGAACAAACAAACAAACAAACAATCCCATTTTCGCTTTTATAACATTAGTTAGGATAATTATATTTTTATTTATAATAATAATAATATATTTCTATATATTTTATTATAGACGCAGCGATAGCACAGTGGGGAGACCAATAGACAATGCAGAGGGTCTCGGGTTCAAACGCACGTCGCGCACCTCTGAGTTTCGGAAGTTATATGACTTTTCGAAATTATGTGCGTATTAATTGACAATTATCGCCTGCTCCGTGCCTCGGAGAGCACGTTAAGCCGTCGGTCCCGCATGCCATGAACATCTAGGGCAGTCGTTATTGGGAAATCAGTGCCCTCTAATATCTTGACACTGGTCTAGCTTTAGGGTATCGTTAGCCTTCAGGTTGCGGAGGTCAGGTGGCAGCCGCTCCGTGAAAAAACTGATATCCAGTCAAACCCGGTTAGACTAGAAAAGCCGACCCCAAGTGACTTGGGAATAATAAAGGCTAGGAAGAAGAAGCCCACTACTTCTACCCCATTCATGTTGCGAGCTATGTGCCCTGCCCACTACTTCTACCTCATTCATGGTGTGAGCCATGTGCCCTGCTCACTACTTCTACCCTATTCATGTTGTGAGCCATGTGCCCTGCTCACTACTTCTACCCCATTCATGTTGTGAGCTATGTGCCCTGCCCACTACTTCTATCCCATTTATGTTGTGAGCTATGTGCCCTGCCCACTACTTTTCCAGCTAGTCTATCTGAGAAACACTATAGTATAATCTGCGTAGAAGACCAGTCTTTGGCTGCCATAAGATCTGGAAACCTTATAATAATCCTGCGTTTCTTTTTAACACACGTTCTAAAATTATTGCATCTCGTGTTACATGCGTACCCGTGCGCGTGTGTCTGTGTGTGTGTGTCTGTGTGTGTGTGGTTACCTTTGTCATCAGTATCCATGGGCTCAGGTGTCTCGCTGTATGCGGGCGCGAGCGGCGATACAACGACGCCGTCCCACACGGTGATCTCCGTGGAGATGTCCTTGCCTCCCTCGAACTCTTGCAGTCCAAGCACATAGCGGTGACCGCCGCGGGCTACTACACGCAGTAGACTGGAACAACATACTTAATTTAGTCGTCTATATCAACACAAATATCAAATAACATCAGCTATCAGACATTTGACGGAACAAATAGACAGACAGAGAAAAATTTAAAAAATTGTTTTTCTTGTCACCCCCAGCGACCTCTAGGATTTGGTGTTTGGAGCGGCCGCTTCTTTGTATGGTACTGCTTATGTTTAGTGCATGTAGTGATCGTACGTGTGTGCCGCGTGTGTCGTTGTCGCATGTGTGTGTGTCGCGTGCGTATGTCTTGTGACGCGGACGGGTCGCTGCTGAGCGACCGTGCTCGCGGCGCCTCTCCATCCCAGCGGCGGCTCTATATAAGCGGACGGCGCCCTGGTTTCTGCCTCCTTCCGCTGCGCTAACCAAGTTAAGTGGTTCTTCCTTACAAGATCCACGCAGCAAGTCCTTTTTACGAACCACGCTCTGACTACTGTTCGCGTAAAATTTTATAAAGTCTATATAGTGTAATACATATATATCTTTATTGTTGTTAATTAAAAGTGTTAATTGTTGTACTATCTTTAAATAATCTCTGCTTAACTTAACCTCAAGACACCATGCCCCTACAGCGCGACTCGTCCTATTTCTAGATCAATCTGATCTACAGTAAACAACTACATAAAAGGCCACAGTGTATGTACGTGTGCGTGTGTGTACGTACGTCTGCGCGGTAGCGGCGGCGAGGTCCTGCGCGGCGAGGTCGAGCGCGGTGTGCGCGCGCGCGTGCGCCGCCTCGCACGGGTCGGCCAATCCGGCGCAGCCCGGCAGGAACAGTCCGCCGGCTAGCAGCGATAGCGCCCGTCTGCAACAGAACAACATTTAGTAGATTAGGATGGGAAGAGAGAATTGCGGTATCTTCTGCATATGTACTAACAACAATTTTGTTAAAGTAATTTGCTATCACTAATATATTTATATGGTGTACAATATTGGTTCCATTGTACTGCCTTGTGGTACGCCCGGTTTAATTTAAAACAAGTATTTAAGTTCGGTATTGAATTACACTTCAAAACACCACTTTTGATGATATGAGCTTATAACAAATATAGGGATAGTGAGGTTGGGAGCACTGTTTTGTTTTAAGCAACTAGCTTTGATATGAGACTTTGTCGAAGGCTTGACTCAAGTCCAGGAAGGCAGCAGAACAATATTGTTTTATGATCTGCTCCTGTTATAAACAATACGAAGTCCTAGATCTATTGTATTTGTTTCTTACCTGAAAGCTACGTTGATAGGCAGCGCTTGCCTTGCAGGGTTGTTCATAATGCAGTGGTGGGCCAGCAGGTCGATCATCCACGGAGTCAGGGGTTCGAGCCCCGAGTGACGCGCGCACATGTCACGGAGCAGACGAATTAGTACCTACAAATTGAAATAGGAATATGAATCATTGTGTGGTATCAAGTTACGGTTGTGTTTACGCGGTTAGTAAAAACCAATATGGCGTCTAGTTGGACTTAAAACATAGTTGGCGAAATATGGCTGTTTGATACCTCTTCTTTTAGGAATAAACACACCTGAACGTATGTATTGTCTTACGTTCACAATAAAATTAAACTATTTATTACAGATTTTATGGCGATTTATTTAAATCACATCACAACTATTAGAAAAGCGTGAATGAGTTTGTTTGCTTGTTACCTTTTCACGCCTAAACCACTGAACCGATCATCCTGAAATTTTGCATATACGTTGTCAGGTGTACAGAAACGGAAATAGGCTACCTTTTATCCCGAAAAAAATTACTGTTCCCGAGGAAAACAACAATAACATTCTTATGTTAATAGACGGCGCCACGTGTCTTATGAATCATGATTGAATTATATACTGCAAGCAGAGTACAACCCGAATTTATTGTCAAATTCTAAATTAACGCGAGCGAAGCCGCGGGCAATAGCTAGTTTATATATATATATACAAGTCTCAAATTCACAATCACGCAATGTCAGATTATTTTTAAGTACTGTCCAGTGTATTCTTGATTAAAAAAGACAACTCCCGCTAAATCCTGTGACACGTGGACCTTTACAAACATTCTAACAATGGGCACATAGAATACCTACAACTCAGAACAAATATGTATTTGTGAACCACACAATTTTTTTTTTCCTGTTTTGTATTCGAATCCTCAATACCACGCATTGGCAATGGAGAGGCAAATATTACATACACATAGCAGCTATAAAATCTTTGCTATTCCATTTCTTACCTTGATGGAGGAATGATGAGCATTCTCCTCGAACCAGCGGCTGTGACGGATAGCTGCCAAGTGACTGCTGATAACTTTGTAGTCCAAATGCACCTGTAAAGAGTTTAGGATTTAAAATATATTTTTATTTTCATTGCTTCTGGTAGTAGACGAGCCAACTACGTGCTATGATGCTTAACGCCTCTCAACATGGTTGGTGTCCAAATTGAATAATTTTGTAAAAGTTTACACCTTGGCTCGAAAGATGACGTTGTACCGGGTACCTGGGTCGCGATATGGTTTCGTTACATGGCAGGGTATATTTTTGCGTTGCGGAATGGATCGGACACATACTTTGTTGTTTGAAATGGAAGAGCACTGATTGATTCATCGGTCACTTAACTACCGCGTATCTTATGATAGTTATAGTCAAAAATCATTTATTCATGTAGGTCACAGTAGTACAAGTAGCACTTATCTATAGTAATATTATAAATTACAATTAATTAAACTAATTAATTTTTTGTTTGGTTGCAAGGATTTTACTCAAAAAACAACCCGACCGCTATTAAAAATTCGTTCACCATTAGAAAGCTATATTATCACCGAGTAACATATGCCATATTTTGTTTAAAAAAAACCTGTCTACCTACTGCTAGGCGAGTGAAGTCGCAGGCAAAAGCTAGTGATCGATAAAATGAATGATAAGTTAATTAACATAAATGAGTACTATTGATTATGAACTGTGATCGCGCACTGGTTTGATTTATACAACTTATGCGAGGCGATGGAAAAGTGCTGATGTAGTATATGGCACGGGCGTGACAACTGACTGCGAGTAAGGCGTAGTGGTTGGTATGGCGTAGTGGTTGGTATGGCGTAGTGGTTGGTATGGCGTAGTGGTTGGTATGGCGTAGTGGTTGGTATGGCGTAGTGGTTGGTATGGCGTAGTGGTTGGTATGGCGTAGTGGTTGGTATGGCGTAGTAGGTGGCGATCTGCAGAGCCTGTGCTGAACAGGACGAGTCCATATCGCACCTACTGTGTGAATGCGACGCGTTGGCTGGACTTAGGATGGGTCTGATGGGATTGGCATATCCAAACTCTGAAGACTTCAGGCTTCTCCCTCTGAATTGTACACTGCAGCTAATGCAGTACATTCATAAGGAGATAGCTAAGGGATGAATCTTGGGCTGACACAAAAGATCCCACTGGGTCGAGGTGTCGCCGGTCTGTACTGACTGGCCCCCACACACAAGATAAGATAAGATAAGATAAGATGGCGTAGTGGTTAGTGGCCGCCTCGCCGCATCCATGCAGAGATTCTCTATAATGTTCAAAGCCTACACACCCTCACTCATACACACACACACCCTTATTCGCGGCTTTAATAAAACGCGGACCTTTACAGAAATACTGATTATGCGGGCCTACCTTTCCCGTCGTGATAGCAGAGTATTGGGTCCTTCCAAAAAAAGTGCTATCTCTTTCAAACACGTGTCTCGATTCAGATTTTTCATACACTCGAAAGTGACAGAGATATTCAACGTCAAATATTTTGACAAAAACCCCGATTGTGGGGACTTTTCCTACGCAACCGACCGCATAATACAGAGAGCACAAACGCTTGACAAACACACTGTCCTCATATTATAAGAAATATCATACATTTATACACAGTGTCCGCATAATACAGAGCACAAACGCTTCAAACACACTGTCCTCATATTATAAGAAATATCATACATTTATACACAGTGTCCGCATAATACAGAGAGCACAAACGCTTCAAACACACTGTCCTCATATTATAAGACATATCATACATTTATACAGTGTCCGCATAATACAGAGCACAAACGCTTCAAACACACTGTCCTCATATTATAAGAAATATCATACATTTATACACAGTGTCCGCATAATACAGAGCACAAACGCTTCAAACACACTGTCCTCATATTATAAGAAATATCATACATTTATACACAGTGTCCGCATAATACAGAGCACAAACGCTTCAAACACACTGTCCTCATATTATAAGAAATATCATACATTTATACACAGTGTCCGCATAATACAGAGCACAAACGCTTCAAACACACTGTCCTCATATTATAAGAAATATCATACATTTATACACAGTGTCCGCATAATACAGAGCACAAACGCTTCAAACACACTGTCCTCATATTATAAGAAATATCATACATTTATACACAGTGTCCGCATAATACAGAGCACAAACGCTGCAAACACACTGTCCTCATATTATAAGAAATATCATACATTTATACACAGTGTCCGCATAATACAGAGCACAAACGCTTCAAACACACTGTCCTCATATTATAAGAAATATCATACATTTATACACAGTGTCCGCATAATACAGAGCACAAACGCTTCAAACACACTGTCCTCATATTATAAGAAATATCATACATTTATACACAGTGTCCGCATAATACAGAGCACAAACGCTTGACAAACACACTGTCCTCATATTATAAGAAATATCATACATTTATACACAGTGTCCGCATAATACAGAGCACAAACGCTTCAAACACACTGTCCTCATATTATAAGAAATATCATACATTTATACACAGTGTCCGCATAATACAGAGCACAAACGCTTCAAACACACTGTCCTCATATTATAAGAAATATCATACATTTATACACAGTGTCCGCATAATACAGAGCACAAACGCTTCAAACACACTGTCCTCATATTATAAGACATATCATACATTTATACACAGTGTCCGCATAATACAGAGCACAAACGCTTCAAACACACTGTCCTCATATTATAAGAAATATCATACATTTATACACAGTGTCCGCATAATACAGAGAGCACAAACGCTTCAATCAAACACACTGTCCTCATATTATAAGAAATATCATACATTTATACACAGTGTCCGCATAATACAGAGCACAAACGCTTCAAACACACTCCTCATATTATAAGAAATATCATACATTTATACACAGTGTCCGCATAATACAGAGAGCACAAACGCTTCAATCAAACACACTGTCCTCATATTATAAGAAATATCATACATTTATACACAGTGTCCGCATAATACAGAGCACAAACGCTTCAAACACACTCCTCATATTATAAGAAATATCATACATTTATACACAGTGTCCGCATAATACAGAGCACAAACGCTTCAAACACACTGTCCTCATATTATAAGACATATCATACATTTATACACAGTGTCCGCATAATACAGAGCACAAACGCTTCAAACACACTGTCCTCATATTATAAGAAATATCAAACATTTATACACAGTGTCCGCATAATACAGAGCACAAACGCTTCAAACACACTGTCCTCATATTATAAGAAATATCATACATTTATACACAGTGTCCGCATAATACAGAGCACAAACGCTTCAAACACACTGTCCTCATATTATAAGAAATATCATACATTTATACACAGTGTCCGCATAATACAGAGCACAAACGCTTCAAACACACTGTCCTCATATTATAAGAAATATCATACATTTATACACAGTGTCCGCATAATACAGAGCACAAACGCTTCAAACACACTGTCCTCATATTATAAGACATATCATACATTTATACAGTGTCCGCATAATACAGAGCACAAACGCTTCAAACACACTGTCCTCATATTATAAGAAATATCATACATTTATACACAGTGTCCGCATAATACAGAGCACAAACGCTTCAAACACACTGTCCTCATATTATAAGAAATATCATACATTTATACACAGTGTCCGCATAATACAGAGCACAAACGCTTCAAACACACTGTCCGCATATTATAAGACATATCATACATTTATACAGTGTCCGCATAATACAGAGCACAAACGCTTCAAACACACTGTCCTCATATTATAAGAAATATCATACATTTATACACAGTGTCCGCATAATACAGAGAGCACAAACGCTTCAATCAAACACACTGTCCTCATATTATAAGAAATATCATACATTTATACACAGTGTCCGCATAATACAGAGCACAAACGCTTCAAACACACTCCTCATATTATAAGAAATATCATACATTTATACACAGTGTCCGCATAATACAGAGAGCACAAACGCTTCAAACACACTGTCCTCATATTATAAGACATATCATACATTTATACACAGTGTCCGCATAATACAGAGCACAAACGCTTCAAACACACTGTCCTCATATTATAAGAAATATCATACATTTATACACAGTGTCCGCATAATACAGAGCACAAACGCTTCAAACACACTGTCCTCATATTATAAGAAATATCATACATTTATACACAGTGTCCGCATAATACAGAGCACAAACGCTTCAAACACACTGTCCTCATATTATAAGACATATCATACATTTATACACAGTGTCCGCATAATACAGAGCACAAACGCTTCAAACACACTGTCCTCATATTATAAGAAATATCATACATTTATACACAGTGTCCGCATAATACAGAGCACAAATGTTTCAAGCACTGTGATTGCAAAAGAAAAATAATGAAGGTGTAATTATGTTAAGTGTTCTTTAATGTTCCATCACAATGTAACACGCTTTTATTTATAAAAAAATGGGTATGTGATAAAAACGCAGATTTAATACAAGGTGTAAAGTTTTAGGGTTTAATAAAAATGTCTAATAGGTATGTACCTACTTACGATATGGGATTATTGTGACGTACACGAATATGGTTAATTATCGTTAAAGGTTGCAATGTAGTTAGGTACCTATATAAGCAGCGATAGCTCTGTGGGGAGACCAACAGACTGCAATGCAGAGGGTCTCGGGTTCGAACCCACGTCGCACACCTCTGACTTTCGGAAGTTATAAGACTTTTCGAAATTATGTGCGTATTGATTGACAATTATCGCCTGCTCCGTGCCTCGGTAAGCACGTTAAGCCGTTGGTCCCGGCTGCCATGAACATCTATGGCAGTCGTTATTGGGAGAGTGTCGACACAAAAGATCCCACTGGGTCGAAGTGTCGCCGGTCTGCACTGACTGGCACCCACATAAGATAAGATAGGTACCTATATAATGATATTTTTCTTATCAGGTTTAAATTATTATTTTAAAATTTTTAGTTCTTTTTATTACCAAGAACATAATAATAATTATTATTATTTATTTGCAGACTGTTAGGTCCATAGGATTAGTATTACAAAGCAACTTATTAACTATTGTTAGTGAACATACGTACAATAAATACAAATAACAGTAAAACACAGATAAACACAAATCACTGGACACTCAGACAGACATGACAAACATTTCCTAATTGAGTGTGCAGTCTCACCCAGCGGCCGAGCATCTGACAGTCCCACCGGTTTGTCAATGCTCTCAGCATGCTGTGGGAGGTGGCGCATGTGCTGTGTCGAAGCGAGGCGCATCGCTTCCGGATTATGGCATAGAAGTCGTCAACCCTCGCGTTGGCAAACATGCCTGATGCGCTACAAAATGCGGCAGCCCCACAAGCATCCTGAAAGCATTGTTATACTGTATGCGCAGAGCGTTGTATGCCCTCTGTGTATATTTGACCCACAGACTGCAAGTGTACAAGTTTTGGCAGTAGTCTCGAAAGAGAGTCATTTTGACTTCATGCGTACATCGTGCAAATCGGCCGGCCTACATATTACTTCGGACACACAGCGCCCTGCGCTCCCTCTCTATGTCTAGGTCGTCACATAGATCCTTGGTGACCCAGTGACCCAGGTACTTAAATTTTGTAACCCGCTTCTTAAATTTTGTAACCCGCTTCAGCGGTGTGCTTGCTAGTGAGACGTGGGGTACATTAAAGTGTCTTTTGGCACCGACTTTAAAATCAAGCAACTTACTTTTACTCACGTTGTACCCGAGTCCATGAGCCACGGCGTAAGCCTCACACAACTTCAACAGCCTCCTCACTGAACTGATTGATGGTCCCAGCAAAACCATATCGTCCGCATAACTTATAAGACGGAAGACATAGATATATTTAATAATTCACCGACGAAATTCAAAAATGCTGTTACAGCTCATTTGCGGAATGATTCGTAGATCGCTTTTCTCTTTTTCTTTATTACTTGGTAATTTGTTTTTTTTTTTAATTTCATAGTTACTGCTTTTATATTATAATATTTTACTTTCATTTTAATTGCATTTATGTATGTACCTACTATTTTTGTCGCATGCTGTAATCTCTTATTAGTAAGAAAACATAAGACCTACAATATTTGTGCTTAGCTTTTAATTGAAATGTATGTGTATTTCTTGTTAGAGATCCTTTTAAATAAATAAACTTATGTTGTTCATAGTAACACCATCAACATGACAGCCGACACCGGCGTTGCTGAGCCCAACCATCAGCTGATTTAAATACAGATTAAAGAGTCGCAGGTGAGGTAATTCCCCCCTGCCTCACCCCACATTTCAACCTGTATTCTTCAGACATTGTACAGTCACGAACTTTAATATGGGACCCATTTCCTTGAAATGTTGTTAGAATGTTCAAATTGCAATAACGTCGAAAATGTCAGTTCAATAACAGTGGTGAAAAATCAAGTTGCCAGGTTAAGTCATTTAAATATCTCTTTATTCGTATTTATTAGTTAGATAACCTCTTTGCACAAAGCTATCACGGTTTTCTAGTTACGAATGTGTCAGTCGCTGACAGTGTCAGCCAAAAAATATATATAAAAGTCTGTGTAAAATATAATTCCAAATAACAAATATGCTTGCAGCTAATCGTAAGCAATTAAGACTTCAAATTATTGAGAAAGAATAAAACAGTTTATTTTGTTTAACATTTGATAAACACTGTGACTGGAATCTCCTAATTTCTAGGCTAGATAGCTAGATTATATTTTATAATAAAGGAAATTATTGGAAATTACTGTTTCTTTGTTTATTTCTGAAATACGAGCAACAAAATAAATATGAATATCGGATATCGGAGAGGAAACATGGCCACAAGACAACAAAAAGTGACATTTAGTCGAAAAAAATAAACGAAGTTGTCGATGACAGACATTATGACACTGCATTTGGATTAATATTTAACTCTTAACGTCTACAGTGTGCTATACGATATTCCACCTTAGGTGGGTCTCAAATTAAAGTTCGTGACTGTACCTGCCTACCTAACAGTATTTGTTTGATTAGCATACCAAAATTGTAATAGACTTATTATGCCGGCGTCTACCTCACTCTCGTTTCTTAATTTCTTCCATATAAGGTCGTAAGACACAAGGTCGAATGCCTTAGAGAGGTCTAAGAAACATGCATTAACGGAGTTTTTCTATCCGTGTAGTACCGGACAGTCTGCTTGAGACACATAATTGCACTTTCTGTCGACAGACCGGGTCTGAAGCCAAACTACGCGTCGTGCAAAATTATTCGAGGGGCCATGTATGTATCCAGCAGACTCTCCAGCACCTTGGCTATAATGGTTGCTAAAGATATGGGCCTATATTGAAATTAAACTACTATATACGGATTTTATCGCGTTGTTTATTTGATACTTTATTACAAAATTTTGAAAAACTGTTACACTACTATAATACTATTAAACTTTACTAATTTTTAAGCTAATTAAATTATTAAAACTATTTATACTATTACTATACTATTATACTGTTTATATTTATGTTTACACTTTCCCCGACGTTTCGGTTGCTTTTCAGCAGCCATGGTCACGGGGAGACTAAGATGGTAGTTGTCTCAATATTCCAGTGTAGTTATTTCAAAGCACCCGAACATAATTTAATCATGGGTGTTTCTATTTACGCAGAATGAGCTCAAAGTATCATGAAGTCTAGTATATAGTAGTTTAATTTCAATGAATAACATTCGCGTGAACAGAAGACAATATTATATGGGCCTATAGTTGGTGGGATCTGCTGTCACCGGTTTTGTTCTTTACAATAGGTACGACAACGGTTCTCATAAAAGATTTAGGCAGATACGAATGGCTTATACATAGACTAATAAACATAGCCAATACTCTTGGCAAATGTGAACCCGCATACTTGAAATGTTCGACGCTGAGGTATAAAGCTTGTTTTTAAAAAGTATTTTTCTTTTAATTTTATTTTAACTTTATATTTTAATAACTTTACATATCAATTAGTTATGTAATTACTGGTTAGTTGTTTGTAACGTTTCTCATTCTATCCGTTTCATTTAATGCGTCAATATTACAAGGTTTCTTCGAAGTCAACATGGAGCAGTCAAGTTCTTCGATTTGAAGACCCGCTAAAGACCGAACTCGGCTTAAAGCCACATAAGCTTGACCTGAAGCAAACAATTTGGAAGCAAGATAAATAATAGCATGATCTACAGTAGTTACCGGTTCGCCCTGGTACCCTGAGGCACAACGTTAGCGATATGACATGTTTATACACCCTCATACCAGTCAGCCCTCGGCAGGAGCTCACCTTGGCATTGGGTCATCCATCTAATCCAACTAATCAAAGACAGTATCCACATTCATAAAAAACGAAACGAACGAACTTTATTTCCCAAAGCTTCGCAGGGGTCGCATATTCACGTCCACCAAACCACCACCACTCACCACCCATCAAAAACACCACCACCACCCATTAAGACGAATCAAACTCGACGCGGTTGTGTCGCTTAATTACGGAGTTCCTATGGCCACCTTCCAGCACCATCATCAGACCCTGGTTACCATCTAGCACCAAAGTACTCGTCAAGACGAATGAAACGAGCTCATACTCGATGGGGTTTTGTCGTTTAATTACTGAGTTCTTATGGCCATCTTTCAGGTCCATCATCAGACCCTGGTTACCATCTAGCACCAAAGTACTCGTCAAGACGAATCAAACGAGCTGAGACTCGATGGGGTTGCGTCGTTTCTTTACTGAGTTCCTATGACCACCATCCAGCTCCATCATCAGATCAAACCCTGGTAACCATCTAAAAACAAAGTACTCGTCAAGACGAATCAAACGAGCCGAAACTCGATGGGGTTGCGTCGTTTCTTTACTGAGTTCCTATGACCACCATCCAGCTCCATCATCAGATCAAACCCTGGTAACCATCTAAAAACAAAGTACTCGTCAAGACGAATCAAACGAGCCGAAACTCGATGGGGTTGCGTCGTTTCATTACAGAGTTCCTATGACCACCTTCCAGCTCCATCATCAGACCCTGGTTACCATTGAAAGACAAACTATTCTTCAAGACGATTCAAACAAGCCCAAACTCGATGAGATTGTGCCGTTTCATAGCGAAGTTCCTATGGCCACCTTCCAACTCCATCATCAGATCAGCACCATGTCATCATAATATTATTGCATTGTCACGCGATTTACACATGTATGCAAAATTTCAGCTTAATCGGTAACCGAGAAGTGGATAATTTTTAATTTGCAAGATTTGATGACAAACATCGGCACAGGTGAAACTAAAATAAAAGCTTGTAAAAAGGGTATACAACGAGTAAAAGCAATATTAATTTATAATATTATTTATATAGCGACATTTCGTACAAAACGATATAGATAATATTGCTTTTACTCGTTCCTCCCAAAAGGTATCGGTCGTACATATTGGTTAGTTACATTCAATCAAGTCCGCATTTTATATCACTTAAGTACATTCTAATATGACTTATTAGGTAGTATACCTTGAGTCCGCATTTTGAATTGTAAAAACGTTACACATATTGAAGTCCGCATTTTGCTTCATACACTTATTTTAACACTAGGCGACCGCATTTTCAATTGCAAACTAAGTGACACATTGAAGTCCGCATAATATATAACGTACTAAATAATACACAACCAAGACTAGTGGCGCCACGTGGTGGTTACACGCCAGAACTAAAAGACTAACATGTGTAAGGTATCCTTGTCGAAAATCGCTATTAAGCGGTCAGTATTCATATTTTGCTGAAATTTTACCAGCGAACCAATCACAACGCGACGATTAATAAGCTATATTTGAGAGTTGTCCTAAATATTATGCGGACGTCCGCACAATAGGGTCCGTCCTCACAATCGTGATTTCTGTCACGGGAAGGGGGAAGGTCCGCATAATAATAATGCCGCGAACACACACACACACACACACACACACACACACACACACACACACACACACACACACACACACACACACACACACACGCACGCACGCACACACACACACGCACGCACACACACGCACGCACACACTCACACTCACACTCACACACGCGCGAGCACGCGCGCACACTTACTCACATACACACACACACACACACAAACACATTAGTTTAGTTAAAAACTTATTATAATTTAAAATTTATAAGCTGTTACTTATGTTAAACCAGGGTATCATTACTCTGTGTAACCTTTGTTATGGAAGAGGAGGGTATCCTAACACAGGTATCATTTAATACTTAAAAGGATACCTCCTGCCTAGACATAAGTACTTATGTATGTGATATCGAAATAAAACATTTTTAATTTTTTTTCACATAACCCTTTCTTACATTCGCCTATCATAAATAAGGCTGTGTTTCTAGCTTCCACATGACAACAACACTTTTTATTTTTATTAAAAAAAGACAGTTCCTGCACTAGGAATAAATCCTGTGTCGCGGGAGACTTTACAAACATTCAAATAACGACACAAAGGACATCCAGACTCTGAACAACCATTTGTGGATCATACGATTTTTTTTTTTTATGTGTCAGGATCGTAGCAAATGGAAATCTGTAGTCTCTGGCTACCCCTCTGGGAAACAGGCGTGAATCTATGTATGTATGTATATACAATTTTTTGTCCCGTGTGAGGGACTGACAGCACTCGACGCAGTGGCAGTGGCGAGGCCAGCACTTAATCCACTACGTCATCCGTGCAGTCTTTTAGAGAGTCGTTCCCACCTCTGGCTCGAGTTTCCTCAAGTTCTGATGCAGCGTGGTGACGAGGACACGCACGGCCGCCGACGCTGCAGTCACGGAGAACCCTCGCTCGTTGCACGCCGCCACCACTGTGGTGCCACCTTCCGCACGCATGAGCTTGTTCAACTCCTCGTTCACCTGGAAAATATTACATATATAGCTTTATAGACGTTACCACGCATATGCAGAAAGGTCAGTCGCGCAATAGTCGTCGTCCGCAGGCATTTCTTGCCTGCGTTGGACAATGCAGATTGAGTCGTTTTTGTAGTTTCAGTTTTTGCTTTTTATACAACTAAGGTGGCAAACAAGCATACGGCCCACCTGATGGTAAGTGGTCACCGTAGCCTATGGACGCCTGCAACACCAGAAGCATCACTTGATCACTTGCGCGTTGCCGACCCTTTAGGAAAGGAAGAAGAGAAAAAGAAAGTGGGAAGGAGAAGAAAAGGGGAAAGGTGGTGATTGAGCCTCCGGCACTCTCATTCACTGAACGAAACACAACAGTAGGAATACTGGTATTTCACGTCGATATTCTGTCTTTCCCCGGTCGAGCCCATTCATTCATTTATTTATTTACATCAAATAGAACGACTTGCGCCAATTACACTATTTAATAATATAATATATAAATTTATAATTATCGCTCGCTTTAACGGCGAAGGAAATCATCGTGAGGAAACCTGCAGGAAGATATGTGAAGTTTACCAACACGCACTGGGCAAGCATGGTAGGCTATGCCCAACACCTCTCACGCTGAGAAGAGGCCCATGTCCAGCAGTGGGACAGTTCATAAACAAGGCTGATATCTTAACTACTATTATAAATGCGAATGTGAGTTTGTTTGTTACACTTTCACGCCTAAACTACTCGACTGATTATCATGAAATTCCGCACACACGTTGTCAGGGTACAGAAAAGGACACAGGATACCTTTTATCCAGAACAAGTACTGTTAATAACCTAATCTAAACTAACTTACATTAACGCGAGCGAAGCCGCGCGCAAAATCTATTTATTAACCCATTCAATGCGGCGGACGCCGATCGGCGTCTTATTTTTTCATACTCAGATTCGGAGCACGCCGATCGGCGTCATGTATAGTTTGTTTTATATTTTACCCAAATTTAAAGATATTATATTAATAAAACAACAAATGTGTTCGGAATTTACTAATTAAATGCCTGATATGAGCAGTTTTTAGATATTTTGGTTTTTTTATTTCATCAAGTGCGGCTGACGCCGATCGGCGTTTACGTTAAATATGAGCCGATTCTGGCTAGTGAAAGCAAAATTTGTTGCCGCATTGAATGGGTTAATATAATATCAATTATAATAATTGCCTCCGTGGCACGGCGGTAATGAATACGACGACTGCTGTGCATGAGTTCTCGGGTTCGAATCCCGGATCGGGGCAACAAAAAATTATTGGGTTTTTCTGTTAAGAAATCTCAATAGCAGCCCGGAATTAAGAAGTTGGCGGTGTTAGACACCCCCGTGCTTCGGAAAGCACGTAAAGCCATTGGTCCTGCGCCTGATCTCTCTCCGGTCGTGTCGGATTGTCGTCCCATCGGATCATGAGAGTTAGGGAACAGAGAGTGCACTTGTGTTTGCGCACACACCTGTGCACTATAATATCTCCTGCGCAGATGGCCAGTCGGTCACTGGCCGCCGTGACCGAAATCGTTTTGGAAGGCATTATTAATTACAAGGTTCAGTACCTTGTTAGACAGTCCTTCCACAGCTTCCTTGGTAGGCAGGGTCTTCATAATGACCACAATGTCTGCCACATTCTTGCCGGCCATCATGGTGCCTTTCTTGTATGAGCCTACTTGACGCACCTCTTCTAGCTGCTGAAAGGTTGTAAATGTTAATTTAATATAAAAGCAAAACCAAAATAAAAGGAACGTAAAATAAAAAAGTGTGTTGCGTGTGATGTATTAATGGCATGTTTGGAGTAAGTATACAGTTATATATTTATAATTGAGGTCGCAGGTTCGATTCCCGCACAAGTCAAACATTTGTGTGCATAAACATGGATGTTTGTCTTGGTCTGGGTGTTTCTATGTATAATATGTATGTATTTACAAAAAAAAAGTAGTATATGTATGTTTATCCATTGTCTAGTACCCATAGTACAAGCTCTGCTTAGTTTGGGCTAGATGGTGTTGTGTGAATGTGGTAGAATATTATTATTATTATTATTATAATTATCCAGTGTAATCCTAATCCTAACTAATATTATAAAAGCGAAAATGAGTTTGTTTGTTTGTTTATTTGTTACCTTTTTACGCCTAAACCACTGAACCGATCATCCTGAAATTTTGCATATACGTTGTCAATGTTTCATCCCGAAAAAAATTACTGTTTCGGAGGAAAACAACAATAACGTTCTTATGATAATAGATGGCGCCACGTGTCTTTCGAATCATGATTGAATTATATTATTATATAAGCAGAGTACAAACCGAATTGATTGTCAAATTCTAAATTAACGCGAGCAAAGCCGCGGGCAATAGCTAGCAATAACTAATGCAAAGTAGTGTGATTCTCTGTATGAGACAAACAAATTATTCTAGTAAGGCTACCTGCCTACGGGCTTACATGTAATAATAATACAGTAGACCCCCGGTAATACTACAAAGGTTTTGCAGGGCGTTGTCGGACTATAGAATTTGTTGGATTATAAAGTACTGCCATAGACCAGAATTATTAGCCGTAGACCCTCTATAAGAGTACCTTGTATGTGACAAATTACAAATCAAAGTGATAAGATTCCATTGAACTACAACATGTCAAGCGCAATAGTGGAGACGCATACAGGCCATTGCAGGCGCATGTTACAACCTGTTCACTCATGCGTTATATTCAATTCAATTCAATTCGTTTATTGCACTCCATAATGTATATACAGGACTTATAAATATAGAGAGAACAATTATGGACCCCGTCGGGCACGGCAAAATTAGGAGAGAAGAACGAACATTCTATTATCTTATATCATATTGAAATAAATTTTAGAGCTTAGTAGATATATTAGTGAAGATTAGCCGAAATAAATATTAGTGCAGTGATCATGTGTCGGATTACAAGGGGCGCCGGATTACCAGGGATCCACTATAAATAAATCAAATTTATTTGATTTACTAGCTGTTACCTGCGACTTCGTCCGCGTAGATTTTAACTAAGAAGTGTGTGTCACCGCGGTACCCATTTTTTTTTCTAAAATCGAAGTAGCCTATGTTACTCCTTATAACATCAGCTATCTGCCAGTGAAAGTCCCGTCAAAATCGGTTCAGCCGTTTTGGAGATTAGCCGGAACAAACAGACAGACAAAAATTTAAAAAATATATGTTTTCGTATAGGTACCTTATATACTTTCATATGCATTAGATAAAAAGCTGTTATTTTGACATTACAAACAGACACTTCAATTTTATTTATTTGTATAGATTATTGACATTGTGACGTTTGCTTATCGGCCTCATAAATAGCCCTAAGTTTGTCAAAAGAATAGCTATGATTGAAACAATAAAAGTACTGCCCATTATCAGTCCCCCTACTGTCTTTCTGGATTGAGTTGAGGTGGTAAAGGAACCAAACAACATTTTGCAATCAATCAGATATGCACTATGGCTAAATAGTGTTTTTAAGTGTGTATTTCGGTATTGTACCAATAATTTGTAAATAAGGCAGTGTTCGTGAATTTGGAATAAATCATTTAGATTTTGTGATATTATTTACCCTGGTTTTCAATAGCCTAATGTCCCAGTAATATAAAAAGCAACATATTTGTTGTAGTATGTAAAAAAATTATACTACTATACTATTTCTTTTCACCATAGTAATGTCAATATAATGTCAATATAATTATGTTTTGCCTTAATGTGTATTTTAAAAGTAAGACTAATATTGTGTAGTGTTATAAAAATATAACTAAATAACAAACAATAATTTAAAATATAAAAACATTAACATAACATGGTAAATTAAAAAAAGACAAAAAATAAAATAAAAGTACAAGTCATTTCTAAAGTTGAACCTAACCTGAAACACGAAAAATCATTGCATCCGGCCTCAAAGGCTGAATTATCAACAATTCAGTGTTGAATGGTTTGCTATCTCAACTTTATCACATAAATTTAACTTAAAATACACAAATAATAGGGTTATTCCACAAATCCCTATTGAGTATCCCCATCAATGGGGATCTGTGAACTTTTTGTCCACAAATCCCCATTGACCAATCATCAACTTAGCAATGGGGATTTATGGAGTAAAACCAACATCAAGTTCACAAATCCCCATTAAGTTGGATCATCAATGGGGATATGTGGAAATCGATGGATTTTCCATCCACAAATCCCCATTATCTTGGCATCGACTTTGCAATGGGGATCTGTGGATAGAAAGTTCATAAAACCCCAGAAGTGCAATGAACAAATGAACGTCTACAAAACAAAAGACTATCAGAAAGTGGTCAGCCTTCGATAGTCCTTACTAAAAACAGGTGTGAGCGACATGTTCATGACGTTTTTAAGACGCTTTTTTTGGTATTTTCTTGCTTTCCGACATTAATACGTTAATAAAATGATAAATTCTGGGTAATCTCAATAAGGTCGAAAATAGCATGCACCTGTTTTTAGTAAGCACTATCGATGGCTGACCACTTTCTGATAGTCTTTTGTTTTGTAGACGTTCATCAATCGCGTTGTCCAATACTAATTAATTATTATTAAATGTTTCAGTTCGAATCTATACAAACCAGTGACCCTAAACGAACGGTTTTATATTGTTATTGAAGTATATGCACATACATTTGTATAGTACTTACTTTTTGATTTAAATGGATTCTGTGGGGGTTAATGAAAAGTTCTTGTAGAGTCCAAATAAAATACTTCTTGATAGATATGGATATATATTACTGGTACCAGTTATTATTACTAATATAAATACATATTGGACTACGACCTAACTCAGTGGTTGCGGGGAGACGACTGCCGCGCGGCGCTGCTGTATACTTGCGCCTGACTACACAAAACTAACGCGTCAGCAGTGTCGCTACAATATTCCCCCTTTAACAAAAAAAAATAAATAGTCCAAAAATTCGTTAATGGTCAGTACACAATTTTCAACTAATTATTTCAACTTTTTAATAATTACAAACAGCACTATACTTCGATTTCAGCTAACACGGCGTATTTCTTCACAACAACATACTTGATACACGATACTGCAAACACGATATAAACTCAAGTTACTTCTTCGAGCGAATCTAAACAATGACATATTTCCTCTCTATAATATTATTAAGTTATTATTGTTATTATCTTTAGTTTTTTATAGTCAGTAGTATATGGCACAATGGCTGTAACACCTTGTTAATCTGAGTTGTAAAATACTGAATTTATATTTAACTGGCGATTTAAAAGAGTGGCCGTGAGTTTCTTGCAGGTTTCTTCTCATAGGCTCTACCCTTGCCTGAACCTAGCAACTAACCTAAATGTAGCTTCAGTAACTTAGTAAACTCACTAACCTATATACTTTGACGTTCATAAGTGTTACTTTGTGACCTAAATGAATAAATGATTTTTGACTTTGACTTGACATAATTTTAACATATCGCTATGATTCCGAGCGGGGTAAACATTTTATAACAACACAATTATATATCAATCTGACCATAAAAACACCTGTTACATTACATGTTATTACTTTACATTTCTCTAGATTAAAATACCGTACTATATAATTTATGAAAACACATAAAACAACAAGACTTTACGTAATTAGCACTCCGTATGACGCTTATCGTACAAGATTTTCGTACGAAGATGCATACGTTTAATCACTTTGCCATGATCGCATACTGCCAGCGACTTACACCAATACACAAAGTTTGAGCTATGGTCCATGTGAAGACTGGCAGGTTGCGCCATCCAACACCGGTGCGGTATCTTGCCTCGCCCCCAGGTGCGATGCGCGAGTGCGACGCGTGCACTGTGCCATCGAGTGCCACCGCCGTGTCCCGTGCCATCTATCCTCATCTGTCGGGTATGCTGCAGTCCTCTTCTTGGTGCGGCATCTGACATCGCAGACAAGTTTGGATCGCCTTACGCCTCGTCCCGGAAATCCCATGTCGCGCCTACTCACTCTGCGGTAGTCTGCTGTGGTCGCTTCTTCAATTCAGCTTAACAATGCAGCCATGATGAGTGTGCTCGGTACCTCAGGTGGTCGCTCCAGTCGGCAGATGTTCCATTTGTCATTGTTACTGTTTCAAACAAGTCGTCGTAGCCCAAGCCTTGTTGGTCTTCGCAAACAAGGCGAGTCGTCTCCCAATATGATGCATCTTCGCCAAATCTCCGTGCGCGTGTTCGGCTGCCACGTGTAACATGTGCGGATCCCACAGTCAGCAAATCATGCGGGCGTGTTTCACTGCCACGTTTTCTCCGAAGGCTGCGTCTTCATATGTCGAGGGTCACCAATGTAGGGGTTAATGGAAAGTTCTTGTAGAGTCCAAATAAAATACTTCTTGATAGATATGGATATATATTACTGGTACCAGTTATTATTACTAATATAAATACATATTGGACTACGACCTAACTCAGTGGTTGCGGGGAGCCGACTGCCGCGCGGCGCTGCTGTATACTTGCGCCTGACTACACAAAACTAACGCGTCAGCAGTGTCGCTACAATTAAATTGATAAAAAAAAAATTGTTTTACACAATTTTTTTCTTACTTATTTTAGGTACCTATCCCCGTGGTACAACTAGTTGGATCACTATAATTATATCCTTCGCGATTTAGATTTTCAGATACCGAAATTGGTCGCGGATATTATATTAGCATCGTAAAGTAAATAGTTTAATTAATTAAATTAAAATAATAATTAATAAATAAAATATTCACAAAAAGAAAACAATACAGATAAAACAAGATAAAAAGATCAATGAACATATACATGTCTGCACACTGAATACTCGCACACTAAGAACAGAAGAGAGCCTAAAAGAACTAGAAATAGCCATATCCAATATAAAATGGAACGTAATGGGCGTCAGTGAGATGACAAGACCAGGAGAAGGGATAGAAGAGAGGAACGACTATATCATGTTACACAAAGGAGAACACACCGGATAAAAAGGAGTAGGTTTCCTTATTAAATCTAAACTGAAGAAGAACATTATGGGATTTGAAGGAGTTTCTGACAGAATTGCGGTGGTTCATTTAAAATTTTCGGGTTATAAGAAAAACTGGGTCATCTTTCAAATATACGCCCCAACAGAACAAGCGGGAAAACCAGACATAGAATATTTCTATGAGAGTATCTCAGAAGCAATAAAACCGCACTACCACAACAACATAATAATCATGGGCGACTTTAAAGCACAGGTTGGAGAAAGGCAAATTGGAGAAGAATCCTCAATCGGAAAGTTTGGGCATGGCAAATGAAGCCAAAACGGACAGAAACTAGTAGAATTCATGATGGAAAATAATCTTTCTTTAATGAACTCACGTTTTTACAAAAAAACTAAAAGCAAATGGACGTGGTCCTCCCCAGGTGCAAAATTGATTTTATTATAACCAACAAAGCAAGCGCGTTCACAGATACCAACATAGTTAAAAACCTCAACTTTAACACAGATCACCGTATGGTAAGAAGCTGCCTAAGCCTAAACCAACCCAAAAGATCCAGGAAAAACCTAGTAAATAATAATAAGTTGTACCAAATATCAGAACACAGTCATTCCACTAATTCCCGCACAACAGAATCACTCAATGAAATTATTACCTCCGAGGCAGAAACGGGGATTAAATACAGGAGATTACAAAACAAATTGAAAGAGTTGCTAGTCAGCAAACCCAGAAGCAAAGAAAGCTATTTAAGCAAAGAGACACTAGAACTATTTGACGAAAGAAGAACACTGATATCAAATGAAGGGGACAAAGAAAGACGCCAAAAAATTGCAAACCTTAGCAAAGAAATTAAGAATATGAGGAAAGACGAAGAAGAAAAGAAATAGAGTTTTCGAAGAAAATATAAAAACAACAGGAGGAACAAAAAAGGCTATGAAACAAGTAAGCGAACATGGGAAAGAATGGATATCGAAACTAAAGCAACGCGAATCTTACTAATCGACTCTCAATACAGAAACTAGCTACGGACTATTACCGCCTATTGTATTCTGATAAATTCGATTCAGGGTTGGCCACAATTCCGGAAGTAAACGAAGTAAAAGAAAACAAAGTAGACGAAGTGCCAGAAATCCTTGCCTCAGAGGTAACCAAGGCAATAAAATCCCAAAAACTCGAGAAAGCCCCAGGGCCGGACAAGATACCTAATGAAATGCTCAAGGGAACCATAGAGGAAATCAGTCCTGTGCTGGCAAAACTTTTCAATGAAATCTTACAAACAAGGCAAATTCCAGAAGAAAGATCGAGTGTCACATAATTCTACTACACAAAAAAGGCCCTGGAGATGAGATTGGGAACTATAGGCCAATTTCTCTAATATCAAACATGTATAAAGTATTTGCTAAAGTGATCCTGAAAAGAATATCATTAACACTAAACGAAAGCCAACCCGTAGAGCAGGCAGGATTCAGAAAAGACTTCAGCACAATAGATCACATTCACACAATAAAACAGTTGATACAAAAGTATAACGAATACAATAAACAAATCTACTTGGCGTTTATAGATTACTCAAAGGCATTCGACAGCCTCAGGCACCAATACATATGGCGGAGCCTTGAACAACAAGGGGTCCAGAGGAACTATATAGAAATACTTAAGTGTATATACAAATCTAGCAAGGCCAGTATTAAACTAGAATCAACAGGAGAATTATTTCCTATTAAAAAGGGTGTACGCCAAGTCGATTCTCTCTCCCCAACGCTATTTAATGCCGTACTCGAGCACATCTTTAAACAGCTAAACTGGGACCACTTAGGTCTGAACATCAATGGAGCTCGCCTAAACCACCTAAGATTTGCAGATGATCTGGTGCTTCTTGAAGAGAATCCAGCAGCATTAGATCAAATGATGCAGAGCCTAGCAAATATAAGTAGAGAAGTTGGTCTGGAAATCAATGCCAGTAAAACAAAATTGATGTCAAACTCAAGGGAAATAGTCGTTAAGGTAGATGGCAACAAGATCGAATATGTCAAAGAATATATTTACTTAGGACAGATAATATCCACTTCAGATGAAATGACTAAGGAAATAAACAGGCGAATAGCCCAAGGATGGAGAAAGTACTGGTCACTGAAGGAAATAGTGAAAAGTAAGGATCTAGGCAATCACATAAAAAAGAAAACATTCGATACCTGTATTCTAACAGTTCTTACTTATGGCTGTGAAACTTGGTCAACAACACTTCACCACAGGGAAAGGCTAACAAAATGCCAACGTGCCATGGAAAAAAGCATGCTAGGTTTAAAAATCAAAGACAGAGTCAGAAACGTAGACATGAGAACAAGAACAAAACTCACAGACATTCTTACCCGGATAGACGTCCAAAAATGGAGATGGGCTGGACATTTGCTGCGCCACTCCATTAACAAATGGAGCAAGCAAGTTACAGGCAGGGGTCGTCAAGTCAGGAGATGGGAAGATGACTTGAAACAAACAGCGGGACCATTCTGGTTGAGAGTTGCAAGGGACAGAATTCATTGGAAGGAATTGGAGGAGGCCTATGCCAAAAGGCACACCGAACTTAGGGACCTCTTGTAACCCTATAATAATAATAATAATCATTTATTTAACTTAAATTGGTACAAATGGATACAGAGCTTATGATACATTGTAAAGGTAAATTATAAGGGGTGCCTGTACTAGGGTAAACCTGTGCCTATGTTTAGGAATAAAAGGCTATTATTATTATATTATTAAATAAATAATTAATATTAAAAATTAAATTAAAGAATTAAAAATAATTAAAAAATAAAATAAAATAATTCATAATTAAAATTTAAAAAAAAAATGTAATATTAATATTTGTAATTTAAAATTAAATTTTTATCAATATAATCAACACATAAAATCTTAATAATTAATAATAAATAATGTCTTACTTAGGTAGGTACCTAAATTTGGTACCAATACACGCGTGGAATGCTCTAGTAGGCCTGCCTTTTTGACATCAAATTATATCGACGTGTGCGGACGCGCAATGGATCCCATCGGTACTGAGGTATTGACAGATTTAATAAACAATGCATTCCTGGAACCGCATTGCACTTATGCACTAAACAAAAAGTTATTAACAAAATTCTTAATCTGGTCTACTATAGTAGGCCATGAGTGTATTCTAGTTTTAAATGGTTAGACATTAGTAGCTATTCACAATTTGATTCTAGCTATCGATATAGGCAATGATCTGTTTGTTTGATGATTACGTGTAAGTAATAAAGATTTTTTATATTTTATATTGTTCCATTTTGCACTTCTGGGGTTTTATGAACTTTGTGTACACAGATCCCCATAGCAGAGTCGATGTCAAAATAATGGGGATTTGTGGATGAAAAATCCATCGATTTCCACATATCCCCATTGATGATCCAACTTAATGGGGATTTGTGAACTTGATGTTGGTTTTTCTCCATAAATCCCCATTGCTAAGTTGATGATTGGTCAATGGGGATTTGTGGACAAAAAGTTCACAAATCCCCAAATAATTTGTGGACAAAAAGTTCACAAATCCCCATTGATGGCGATACACAATGGGGATTTGTGGAATAACCCAAATAATTAACCATAAGACCCCAACACCAACACAAGGGACTCTATAAAACTAAAAAACAGACAACAGAGTACACCTTGATCCTGAACAGCTATTTGTAGTATACAAATCTTTTTACCCATGTGGGGATCGAACTCACATCCTTTACTGGCGAGATTACCATCTCAACCAGCTGCACTTTACAAACACTGTGTCAACAGAGCCATATTGCACCTAAACTTGGATCAGCTGTTTCTGATAAACACAAATTTTTTACCAATGTGGGCATCAAACTCACAACTCTCAGTGCTATGGCAGTGGCGAGGTTACCACCTTCACCAGGTGCACCATACAAGCATTGAAACAGACACAAGGTGCACTTAGACTCCGATCAGCGATTTGTGATACAAACCAATTTTTATAACCCATGTGGGATCAACAATAGCCTAGTGGGAAACCGTTAGACTGCCATGCAGAGGTGTCGAGTTCGATCCCAAAGCACGCATCTCTGACTTTTCGAAGTATTAAATAGTTAATTATCACTTGCTTTAAAGGTGAAGGAAAACATCGTGAGGAAACCTGCATATCTAAGAGTTCTCAATAATGTTCTTGAAGATATGTGAAGTCTACCAACCCGCACTGGGCCAGTGTGGTGGACTATGGCCTAAGCCTTCTCACACTGAAAAGAAGCCCGTGCCTAGCAGTCGGACAGTTTAATACAGGGCTGATATTATATTATATGGGATTGAACTCACAACCCATAATGCATAAGCAGTGGCGAGATTACTACTTCATCCACTTTCCAATCTATATTTACATAAGTACTACTCAGCTTATTATGTCATAATTAACAACAACTTAATGATAGATCTATACACTCACACAAGCCGCAAAGTCTCCAGGCGCTACTACCAAGTTATCAAGCACAGTCTGCAACTTCGTCACCAGGCTGAGCACAGCTGACTGCTCCACTGGTGTGGGGCATAGTTCTGCATGTCTCTTGAGTAGAGCCTGGAAGATTTCAAGTTCAATATTAAAAACTGCAGCAATGTAGAGTCTAATAACTAATATACAACTGCATGTAATCTTGTATGCCATGTTATGGCATGCATCTTTTATTTGTGTGTATAAATTTTCTGCAATCCAGCTATGAAGCTTTAATATAATTATGAGAAGGTGGTTTTTACAAGAGCTACTTTTCTAATTTTATTATATTTAATAATTATTTCATTGATTAAACACTTCCGAACTAATATTATAAATGCGAAAATGAGTTTGTTTGTTTGTTACGTTTTCACACCTAACTACTCAACCGATCAACATTACATTTTGCATACACGTTGTCAGGGGTACAGAATAGGACATAGGGTACCTTTCATCCAGAATAAATTACTATTGCAAACCTAACCTAAATTTATGCGAGCAAAAACTAGTAAGTTATAATTTGAAGCTGTCATTACTGTGTGACTTGTAATAATTACATTTAAATTGATCTAAATGTATGCATACCAATCTGTGCAAAATAAATGTGTAATAATTATTATATTACAATCTTTAATTATGATATTAGAATCATTGGTTTAGAATCATTCTCCGAGTTGCAATATATGCCAATAATCACATCACTGTTTATTAATTTCCTAGCCAGTGTGTTTTCGAACCTCTAGTCCCTCTTGTGTTCTTTACAGAAGCTGTTAACTTTTTGTTTTATGGTAACAACCTCTAAATGGTCAGGTATTTTAGGATACCAGCATCCATCCCTGACTTTGCAATATTAGTTATTATTGCTTTAACTGTAAAGGTAAACAATGTGAGGACAGCTGTATGTGTTTGAGTTCGATTGTTAACGATAAAATCTCATTTAGTGTTTTTATTTTTCTCTCTGCCCAACTTTATTTCTCACTTTTCACAGTTCACGTTGGTAAAATCAAAGGTACTCAATGGAGCCAATAGTAAAAAGGTGACGTTGAATGGGTAGCAACTAAGTAATATTCACCTGAGTAAGCGCAGAATCATCGGGGGCGGGCTTGCACCGCGGGAAAGCCGGGTCAGCCAATATCAAATCAAAAGGTGGCCTGAGCATCAAAACACGGGGCCTATTGAAGGGCGGCCGCCCCATTCCTCCTCTGCCTGGCATACCGCGCCCTCCACGACCTCCAGCACCTCGCACCATGATAAATGTTCACGAAACAATAAATTGGATTTTATGTTAGGTTAGCTTGAGTTGTCAATTTACACTCATGTACTGGATATTCAGTAATATATGAACTAAATACGCTATAAAAGCGTAAACTCACGTTTTCAAATAATTATACACTTGTAGTTTAAGTTTTTAAACACGTATTATCACAAATTCACAGAATAAAAGCAAAATGGCAGCAGACGCGGTTTCCACAATTTTGCGTTTTGACAAATTATATAACAGGGTTACCAGCAAAAATAATCTTCGTCATTCCCTACCTTTACATACGCTAGCCATTCATGAGCTAACAAATTGTTGGAACAATGTGTTGGTATACATATCGCAAAATTAAACATCTACGTTTCTCTTTTGAGGTATTGTGAGAAGAATGCGTGAATGCTATATTTTAAGTTTATGCTATATTATTGTTATTAAATAGCATCATTGGGGCAAATCATTATATTTATTATAATAAAATTATTATTAATAAATTAAGAATTTACAAAACGCGTTAGAAAAATATTTGAGTGGGTTTCCTAATTATTTAGGTCATAATTAATTAATTCTAGTATATAAAATTATGTATATCCTATTCTTAGATATTTTGGACATTGTATGTCCATTCACATGGCAACAAGGCCTTCAGTGTATTATGACATTCAATGTGTACAATGTACATACAATTTTGTGCATGAACATAGATGTTTGTCTTGGTCTGGGTATTTCTGTGTACAATATGTACGAATTTACAAAAAAAAATTATAGTATATATGTATGCTTATCCGTTATAAAGGTACCCATAGTACAAGCTCCGCTTAGTTTGGGCTAGATGGTGCTGTGTGTATGTGATAGAATATTATTATATTTTATTTATATTTATTTTTATACAATTATAATTATATACAGGGTGTAAGGGACGGTGTACCGAAAACGTTGCACAATCGTTTGTCCATAAGTACACAACTGAATGGAAATGTCAATTCAAAAATGAAACGTACGATTAAAGTTTTATGCTAGTACATTGTAATTTACACTACGCAATGTATCGCTACCAATGCAATGTGTCCGTCCGCGCTATCGTATCGCGCTTCCCGCGCACCAACGCTACGCGCGCTCACATTATCTGACGGAGCCCGGATCACCTATTTTAGTGATCTACTACAATAATAATTTAAACGTTGTGACTAATAATCGGATTGTACAATTTTATTATTGTACTTACAAAAATTTTTAATAAATTGAATAACGTCTTATAAAATTAATCTTATACGCACATTTCGTTATGTTTTACGTTGTAGGTAAAAACAGAAAGCCAAATGTGTTTATAAAATAAAAAGGTAGAGTGATTTACGATAAATTCTTTGAATTAACAGTAAATTGTAAAAGTAATTAAACCTTACCTTAAGATCTCGCGGGCCTTATAAGATATGGTTCAAAATGGCTGCCTCCAACTCGTTCACAAACTTGCGCACGATTGATTGTTTCGGCGTGAAGGCGAGGCATCATGGAGGGGTCTGCGATAATGTCAGCTTCTAACTTTACAAATGCTGCCGTTATACGATTTCGCATTTCGTCCGCAGTAGTGCACTGACGAACACTTTTTCCTTGATATAGCCCCACAAAAAAAAAACCAGCGGTGTTAAATCCGGTGAGCGGGCTGGCCACGAGTGAGGCCCGAATCGCCCAATCCATCTCCGAGGAAATGTGTCGTCAAGATATTGGCGCACTCTGAGCACGACATGCGGTGGCGCACCGTCGTGTTGAAACCAAATTTGAGGTAATTGAGCAAGCGGCAAATCTTCCATTTGAACCCATTCTGCGGCAAGGTCGGAACGTAACTCATCCAGGACAGTCAGGTCTTGTGTAGAAAATCCAAGTATCGGGGTCCATTCAAGCGCTCCGGTAAAAAGAAAGGCCCTAAAATTTTGTTGTTATAGTTACCATACAATACGTTTACTGACCAACGCGTTTGGTGACCCGTTTGTTGGGATGCATGTGGATTACTTCGCGCCCAAACGTGCGAGTTACGTCGATTCCACATGCCATTCCGAGTAAACGTGGATTCGTCAGTCCAGATTATGTGGGATACAAAATTTGGATGTTGCCGCTGCTGATTCATCAACCACCTGCAGTATGCAATACGCCGAACTTGATCGCCAGGCACGAGAGCTTGCACTTTATGAATACGGTACGGCCGTTGTCGATCTCTGCGTAAAATTTTATGCACAGTCCAGTGCGATACGCGAGTTCCGTAGTTACGGCGCAGAAGTTTAGCGGTGGTTCGCGTACCAAGGTGTGGATTACGGTGAACGGCATCGAGAATTCTCCGCTCAGTGGAAACTCTAATCGGCCTGCTGGAACCCTCCTGATGCGGTACTATGGGTAAATTATCCAGTACTCGTTGATACGTACGAGAAATCACACGACTGTCCATAGGGTGACGAGCGTCAGGATACCGCTGGATGTATGATATATATGTATATATACAAAAAAATATGAATACAATTTTAAATCAGAAGAACGTGAAGTTTTATATGGAGTTCCTCAGGCTAGTGTGTTAGGTCCTTTATTATTTAATTTATATATTAACGACTTACCTGCAGTAACGAATAACCCGATGACATTATTTGCTGACGATAGCACTTTGACTATAGCTTGTAGAAATAGACTCAGTTATGAACTTGACATTAATTACTCACTGACATCAATAGTAGAATGGTTGCACAACAATAATTTGAATATTAATCTGAATAAAACAAAAATTATGCAGTTCAGCCAGCGCATACCGACAAAAACATTGAACATTAATATTAATGGGGTACTTATTGAAGAAACGGACACTACTAAATTCCTGGGCATTATAATAGATAAAAAACTTAATTGAAAGGCACAAATAGAGATAATCAGTAAGAAGATAAGTACCTCAGCTTATGCTCTACGTAAACTATCATTGATACTTAACACAGATGCTTTGATTACAGCATACTATGGAATGGTCGAATCAGTGCTAAGATATGGCACAATATTTTGGGGGAATAGCACTAATAATAATGTAGCGTTTAAAGCCCAAAAACGATGTCTCAGAGCTATGTTTAATCTGAAGAAAACAGATAGTTGCAAACCTTATTTTAAGAAATACAAAATATTAACGTTGCCTTCACTTTACCTACTAGAGAGTGCAACATTTGTTAAAGCCAATCCAAATTTATTTTCAAGGTTATCCGAGACGTTCCCGAGAAATAGACGCAATAAGAATAAACTCTGTCTTCACGAATCAAAGACAACATTAATGCGTAAAATATCTTTTGCATGGCACCACCAATATACAATAAATTACCAAAATCGTGGCAAAATATATCCTTTGATACATATAAAAAGAAATTTAAAATTATTTTACTGATAAAGCTTACTATCAGATATCAGACTTTTCTCAGAAAAAGATTTTAATTGAATGAGTGTAAATTGTAAATGTAATTTATCGATTATTATCTGGATTTTAGTGTCATTGATTACCCTTACCTATATAATTTATTTGTTTCCACTGGACATGTAATTTGAAATTTATTAGTGAAAAGACTGTAATTTTATTAATGTTGACATCATAGATATACTGGTTGACATAATCTCTTATTTGTATTATTATTATCTGATTTTAATTCTCATTATTTAATATTGTTTCCTATGATATACAATTTAAGATTTGTCACACTTATGAACTAAGAATTTTCGGACAAAGTTCTCGTAATGGCTCGTAGCACTATCTCTCTTTTTGTACGCCACTGTATGAGGCTGAACATGTACGAACTAAACACTATTTGTAATAATACCTTGCATTCAATGTATGTATACCACGTTCAAACATATAAATGAATTCTTATTCTTATTCTTATAAAAAGCTTAGTTAAGCTGGTTTTAATTTTAAAATAAAATATAATAATTTTTTTTAATTTTATTAAAACCATAATTATACAATCAAATAAAACTAAATAATTAATAGTTTTGATGTAAGTCTTGAAAACACTTTCGCTCACAAGTAAAACACAAATAGGTATATTTTGCATTTCAAACAGTACCTGTCGCTTGTGTTTCTACCGTATTGGTTTTGAACTTTTTCAGCTAATGTTATGCCAGCGTTTACAAAAAACCTATTTATATTGTGAGGACTTTGGACAGCCATGTGTTTTCAATAAACTCGTAGGTACAAACTTAAGACCAATACAATTTTTCAAATTATTATATTTGTTAAATATTGTTAAGAATGCTCTTGCTATAAAACTAAGTATAAAACTGTGATACAGGTATTTTAACCTAGTACAGGCGTCCAAAGTATTGTATCCTATTTTTAAGTATTTTAAGACCTATTGTAATTCATATTTGTACCAACTTAACTGAATAAACTATTATTATAATATATATTATTATATTTTACAATCAATTTTGATACTGTTTGCACAGAAAGATTGTTTGCCAACTAGATTTTTAAACATTCAGAGTTTTATTTATTTACTTGATTTTGCCCGCGGCTGGCTTTATTCGCGTAGTGTAGAATATGTCAAAAAGTTCTAACCCTCAACAACAGTATATTTACATACTGTACTCGAGGGATAGCTAGTTATACATATACATAATTATTATAAAACTATCAAACAAAAATATAAGCTCTGAAACTACTAAACCGATTTTAATTTTAATGCCGGCCTCGATGGCGTAGCGGCTAGTGTAACCGACTGCCAGGCCTGAGGTCGCGGGTTCGATTCCCGCGCAAGTCAAACATTTGTGTGCATGAACATGGATGTTTGTCTTGGTCTGGGTGTTTCTATGTATAATATGTATGTATTTACAAAAAAAAAAAGTATATATGTATGTTTATCCATTGTCTAGTACCCATAGTACAAGCTCTGCTTAGTTTGGGCTAGATGGTGTTGTGTGTATGTGATAGAATATTATATTATTATATTATATTATATTATTATTCATTCACTATTAGGAAGCTACTTTATCCAGAAGTAGCATAATAACATCATGCTACGGGCCACGGAGTGGCTTAGTAATTATAAACGTAGGTGAAATTACGGGGGACAGCTAGTAAATTTGATTAAATCATCCAGGCTGCTACTATTAATGGCCGTTGGAGCAAACGAGTCTCAGAGTGGATACTGAGATTTGGTAAACGTTATGTTAGATGCCTCCCAGCCACCAGGTCCAAGTGGCGGCGCGCGTGCACCCACGCGCGTATCAATGGTGTGTCTTGGTACCACAAGGGGACAGTAGATATAAAAAAGGCGGGATCGCGATTGCATGTGAAAGTAATTTGCGCGGTCCCGCTGACTCTGGTTATGTCGAGGAACAGCGTGGTGGGTTTACCGGTCGGTATTACCGAGGTTATCTTTCCCCCGGTGTGTCCGACATAACCTCTTCGTCGCCCGCTGAGATGCATGCATTAACCCAAAAAAAAAGGTGCCTCCCAGCCAGATGGACAGTTGGCCTGAATTTGGCTGGATTAGACTGGATGCGGAAGGCGAAAAACTAAATGATGTGGTGTAAATTGGGAAAGAGTGAGATATGTCCAGCAGTGGACTTTTTTTATACGACTAAAGTGGCAAACTAGCCTACAGCCCACCTGATGGTAAGTGGTCACCGTAGCCTATGGACGCCTGCAACACCAGAGGCATCACTTGCGCGTTGCGGCCTTGTAAAAACGCCCTTTTTGAAGAACCCCATACTATAGTCTTGTGGGTAAATCTGGTCAGGGAGTTCATTCAACAACCTGAGCGTCCGCGGGAGGAATTCATTTGGAACCACTTGGTGCGGCACCAATTAGGTTGTAAGGTGTGAGAATGAAATCCCTGCCGATGGCGAGTGGTGCGATGATAAAAAGTAGCTGAGGGCATCATCTCAAACAACTCATCAGAACACAATCCATTATAAATAAGCGGTAGAACACACAAAGGGAGGCAATGTCCCTTCTGAGACTTAGTGGCTCAATACCGTCTGTGAGTTTGGGCTCATCGACAATTCTCAAGGCTCGTCTCTGTACTCTATACCGCGTCAAAAGGATCAAGCTGGTATTTTGGTACTCCTGCCCAAAGATGACTGCTGTACTCCATGTGAGGCCGGACTTGCGACTTATATAGAAGCAGTTTTTGCCCCGCAGTGAAGTATTTAGCTCTATTGAGCACACCAAGCTTTTTGGAAGCCAGCTTGACCTTGCTCTCTAAATGACTGTAAAACTGTACCTCACTTGTGATGTCGAGGCCAAGGATTCCAATACCCTTGGATCTCCAAGGGTCCATCCATCATCCATCATCACCATCTGGTGAGAGACGTGTTCTGGAGTTGTGGAGACACAGTGAATGGGGTTTACTTAGCGGTGAACGCGTAGGCTTGTGCTTTAGCTGGATTAAACATGACTACATTTAGTCTGCCCCATTCAGATAATCTATCCAGAGTATTTCCGATTTCAGACACAAACCGTTCGCGGCTTTCCTCCACTGTGGACCCAGGGATATTAGCGCGGCCCGTATAATAAGTATCCCCAGTACTGTCATCCGCATAGCAATTAATGCCGTCAATTGACAACATATCGTTGACATGCAGCAGGAACAGCGTCGGGGAGCGTCCACGTGGTTAGAGCAATCACCGTCAACCACAGTTTGGATACATCTGCCGGACTGCAACGGGCAGCCTATTATGAACTAGGATACTCCAAAAACCTCAAGAAAACAACATGTTCATAGGTAGCACTTTATTGTGTCATCTCAGTTCATGGTTTAAGGCCATACGACGCTCTCTATCCAGGGCACGTAGTACGCCACCCTGGTGTACATGCCAGCGTTGCCCTGGAACCCGCACGCCCTGCCGTATGATGTCAGACCGATGATGTTGTAGACGCAAGACCCATGTTCGGATGTAATTTGCAGTGGACCACCGCTGTCTCCCTGGAATTGAGAAGGATATCTATAATCAGATGGTAGGAACATGCAAAATTTTAAAAGGGATGATCGAGGCGCCGAGTCTCCACGACATATGCTGCAGATTGACGACTGCATGGATGGCGTAGTGGTTGAAGTGGTCGCCTCTCCACTGCAACCGCGTCGAGTGTTGTGGGTTCGATCCCCGCCCTGGACAACATTTGTGTGATCCACAAATTGTTGTCCCGAGTGCGGCCGTTATTTGTGTCCCTTGTCTGAAAGTTTGTAAAGTTCCGCGCGACGCAGGAGTTACACCTAGTGCGGGAGTTGTTTTTTAAAAAGAAAAAGAATAAATAGATTGTTTGTGCCTATTAACTATTGTCGACTCACGACACTTATTATAGAAAGCTCAGATTGCTGGCGGTTCCAGCGTGCCGTACCGTCGCAAGCTTTTTACTGAGGGACTGAAGTAACATTTAGGTTAGTAGCTCGGTTCAGGCAAAGGGTTGACCCTATGAAAAAATAGGTACCTACATACCTACAAGAAATTCATGGAAACTCCTTTAAATCGCCATATTATAATTTCAGTATTTAACAACTCATCTCAACGAGGTGTTGCAGCCATTGTACCGTATGTTACTGACTATAAATAATGAGCCGTACCAGGCATGTGTCAGTTATGTTGTTCTTGTCTCCGTAGCAGGATTGCGTCTTGTGATCGTAGCCGTTTGGTAAAAGTCTGTGTGGAGGATATGCGGCTGCGCACTCTTCAGCAGTGAACTCGTATAGGGTTACCTGCGGAAAATACATTGTATATAGCGATAGCCTAGTGTCATGATTCCTTATTTTTGTTAATAATTCTGTTCGGGAGTTTTTATTTATTCAATTGGCAACACAGCCAACTATAATTTTTAAATAGTGGGGTTATTGTAGAGGGGAAAAATAACTCGTTCTCTCGGCGAAAGATCGCTCAGCAGTAAGGAACTAGCATTCAACTGAGTAAGACGTTCTCAATAGTCCGTGTAATTGCTGTGAGTTTGGTAATATAGTCACATAATATTTTAAACGATTGAGTTTCATTATACTAGTGTGCGCAGATGGCCAATCTCCGTGATCGAAATTCGGTCTGGAGGACATTCATTATTAACAATAAATAATTAATTATTTTTATTTATTTAGTTACACTCTGTGTATAACTTACCACTTGTAAGGTATCTGCTAACGACTTGCGATGTCCTAAAGCCCCCCAGCCCGTGGCTGTAGCCCAGTTTTCGCCGACACTCCCTGTGTTTAGGCAGGCTGGTAGGACGTTACGGCCGAATTTTATTCTGGAAAATAGAAGTGAATGTAAAAAATGGTTTATTACTGCAAAAACATACAGGAAAAACGTTATAAACGAAAAACATAAATACTTAAAATAGTATTTGTGCCTCATAATATATTTTAATACAATAATACTTACATCAGTATCAATACTATTTTGTTTTCTAATTACTATTCTAACTAATATTATACATATGCGAATGTGAGTTTGTTTGTCTGTTACGCTTCCACGCCTAAACTACTCGGCCGATCATCGTGAAAATTCGCATAAGTACACGTTGTTAGATGTGCGATATAGCACATAGGCAGGGTTGCCAACCGTAGAACTTTATTCCTCGTACAGAAGCAGGCAAAAACCTCGTACATTCATTAATGCATGTAAAGTGAGATAAAACTAAAAAATAGGCATATCGAACGATTGAATTTAGAATGATTAACATTATGAAATAATCTTTTCTACTTATAAAAACATCACGTTGTATTAAAAATTGTAATATGTAAAAATTGTACGAGAAACCTCGTAAGGTTGGCAACCTTGCACATAGGGTACATTTCATTCAGAAAAAGTACTTTTACTAAAGTAATCTTTATGTTTGAACATATTCACAGTAAGTTTCCAACATTCTAATACTGCAGTCGAACTTACTTGGTGTCAAGCTCCAACAGTGCGATGTCATGGTACTTGTTAGGGGCCTTGTACTGCGGGTGAGGGATGACCCTGCTCACGCGGTAGCGCTGCCATTGTTCCGGAGGGTCTGTGCGCTTCAGTATGCCTAGAGCGACGTATTTCACTGAACCCCTGTAAACAGATATTAAACATTGACAGTTGTAACGATAAAGATGACATAATATGTTGAATATGGTAGCTTATCGGTAAATAATTACACCATATTTTTTGGTTAAAGTGAATTGTAAGTCCCGATCAGCACCAGGTCCGAGAGGCGGCGTGCGTGTTCCCAGGCGCGCCTCTGTGTCGTGTGTCCGTCCCACTCAAGGGGACAGTAGGGTTAAAATTTAGAAGTGACCATAGGATAGATCTTGTCGTGCAGTGGCCTGCCTTTTCATATGGCAGGCCGAAACCTCGGCCAGGTCGCGATTGCATTTGAAAGTGATTAGCGCGGCCCTGCCGGTGTGGTTATGTCGAGGAACATCGTGGTGAGTTTAGTCGGTATTACTGGGATGTAGCTCACCATCTTCCCCCGGTGAGTCCAACATAACCTCTCCGTCGCCCCGCGGAGAGGTATGCGCCAATGCATTCTCCCACGTAAAAGAAATAAAACAATGCAGCAGTACCCTTCGCTGAATGAAAAGTACCCTATGTCCTTTTGACCTGACTACGTGTGTGCGAAACTTCAAGATGATCAGTCAAGTATTTAAGGTGGGAAAGCGTAACAAACAAACATACAAACTGACATTCGCATTTATAATATTAGTTAGGATTGCAATTTGTACGAAGTATGTTTTCTTTTTAATTGTAGTACGACGTCATAGATCTTGAAACCACCGGCTAATTGTTGCAAAATTGAAGTTAAAGAATATAAAAAAAAAACTGCATAATAACGTTTTTTTGGAAAAACATGATTGTAAGATATCCTTACTTAATATTATAAATTCGAAAGTAACTCTGTCTGTCTGTCTGTTACCTTTTCACGGCTAAACCACTCAACCGATTTAGATGAAATTTGGTACAGATATAGTTTAAAACCTGGGGAAGGACATAGGCTACTTTTTATTGATGTAGGTACCACGCGGGTGGAGGCGCGCGCAAAAGCTAGTATTAAATAAACCTATAGTAACTACAGTCATTAGGTCCTGAATAAAGAGATTACCTGAAAAGTTTGCTGGAAGTTTCGAAAATCAGTAATTTTATAAATTTCGATGTGCTCTTTCCGAATATTAACTTTGTCACCTCGTATCTACTTTGACATCTTGTATATTTGCCGCTTGCGCTGCAATAATGGAAGAATGGCACCTAGTTAATAGCAGATTTTTGACAATAATCTTTGGAACTCATTTTACGGTAAAACATTTATAAATATACAAAATAACCTAGAGAAAATTGCCTACAATTTATGTGATAATTTTTTTTGTGCAGTTAAAGCAGAGCACGTGAATTTATAAAATCTACAAAATTACCAACTTTCAATACTCCGGAAATCTTTCAAGGTAAAACTACCAAATGATTGTACTACAATGTAAACAGAAATATTTGCCGAAAACTGTTAAGTAGCCAGTAAGCATACTGAAGTCCATTTTTATAAACATCTCCTAATTTTCTGGTATGTAGGCATGAGACTTGCTTTTTTTATTTGGTATAATTGGTAAACGAGCAGACGGATCACCTGATGGTAATCGATTACCGCCGCTCAAGGACACCCGCAACACCGGCCTTTTAAATTTGACAGAAGGAGAGGAGTGGTTGGGCCTCTCGTACCGGTCACTCACTCGACGAAACACAACGCAAGCGCTATTTCACGTCGATTTTTTGCGAGGACATGGTATTATTCCGGTCAAGCCGGCCCATTCGTGCCGAAGCATGGCTCTCCCACATTCATGCAGGTATGTTTAGTTCTTACAGAGCACTGGTAGATATGCAGTGTGCGGCAGTAAGTATGAACTTGTCACTGATGACGGAGCCGCCGCACAACCACTCCGCCGACTGCAAGTCGTCGCCGTATCCTAGCAGCGCCTGTTGGACCAACATTACATGCTTTAAAACCTTTATTTTAATTTAAAAGCAACATTATTTCTGCATCGCGGGGGACTTTACACACATTCAAACAACGGATACAAAGTACACCTCGTCGATATGAGTTGTAAAATACTGAAATTATATTTAATTGGCGATACAAAAGAGTGGCCGTGAGTTTCTTGCAGGTTTCTTCTTATAGGCCTTTGCCTGAACCTAGCAACTAACCTAAATATAGCTTCTTTAACTACTTTTGACGTTCGTAAGTGTTACTTGGTGACCTAAATGAAAAATGATTTTTGACTTTGACTTTTGACTAACACCCAGACTTGGAACAAACATTTGTGAATCACACAAATATTTGTCCCGTGTGGGGATCGAACCCACAACACTCGGCTCGGCTTCATTGGCGAGACGACCACTGAAACCACTACCTACGCCATCCGTGCATTCAGTATTTATAACCTTTGTTTAAATACCAAAACCGGTATCTTGAAAAACCATAAGCGTCTCTTATAACCAAAATATTATTGCCAACAAATTAGGGTTTTTACACTGCGTCAGAATTATTAGAAAGATGTTAATTAGAAAGAGTGCCAATAAGCCAAATGTGTAGAATACAGATTTAGCGTTTTTGGCAAGCCATAACTCTAATTGACAACAATCAAATAGAACAAGTAAATAAATGTAAACAAAAACAGCGACAGCTTGGTGTGAACCCGTTAGCTTGCCACGCAGTGGTCTCGATTTCGATCCCAAAGCGCGCATCTCTGGCATTCTGAAGTTATGTGTGTATTAAATAATTAGGTAATTATCGTTTGATTTAACGGTGAAGGAAAACATCGTGAGGAAACCTGCATGTCTGAAAGTTCTCCATAATGCTGCGTAAGTATAGATTCTAATAAATGGGCTATGAGTATGGGTTGATGGTTTGATGGACCAGTATAATATTGGTAACTATGGATGAAAAAAGTGGTGTTAGAGAAGGATGAAAAAGATAAACTGGGCGGAAAGAAAACAAATGAAGAGGTGTTACTTATGGTTCATGAGAAAATACAGTTGTTGAGAGCTATAGATAATAGGAGTGCGAAGTTAATAGGCCACTTGATAAGACACGACTTCTTTAAAACAATCTTAGAACCAAAAAAAACAAAGCCAAGGCAGGAGAAGACCTGGACATGCCTTTATCCAACAAGTAAAGGAAAAACAGAGTCAAGTCGTATCGAGAGGTTAAAAATACAAAAGTATATGGCTCTTGAATTTGGCCATTCTGGATGAATTAAATGTTATACGAATGAAGAGGTTGAAGCCGCTGAGAATCAGAGTTTTAAATAGTTAGTACCTACTGTGCACTAGCGAGCCACGCTGCAGACAAAAGCTAGTTTAAAAAAAATTGGTTGTCTGTAAAGTCGGTTTACGGACGATAGTTTAACGTGACAACGTCATAACGTACCTTTCGCTCGCTCGTGTAGCGCTCTCGCTCCGATCGTAACGTTACAATGAGCGTAACGGGACAATGAGCGTAACGGGACAATGAGTCATCCTTTTTCGTACATGCAGCCGGCGTTCATAGATTTATTAGACGTTGTCACGTCAATACGCATAGATTACAGACTGCACTACCAGACCATGTCTTACCATATGAGGATATTCTCCTTGTTTGGCATCTACACCGCCCACGGCGGCCGCAATGAACGGTCTTGAGTAAGAGTAGCAGTCATAACCGGGGAGCCGTTCACGCTTGACACCTTGCAGTAACGGACACGGATAATCTAGCCTCACCAAGTGTTCCAGACATTCTGGAAACAAATAATTTTACTTTTGGTGCCTTGGTATAATATGAAAGCCCGTGCTACTTTATGAAAAAAAAATATAATTAGTGCTGTTTAAACAATTGGTTATTCAGGATTCCTCGTAAAATGGTTAATACTGAAATACCCTATATATAATATTGTTACGTGCTGGGTTCGAGGATAAGAATGAAAACAATATTACCGACTAAAATACATTTTATTCTAGCACACAATTAAATTTAAAACACAACAAACACTACAGTACACCTTTCCACTGTAACTGCTCCAAAATCCCTAGTGTTTTCGCTTCTATTCGCTTCGATGAATACTTGACCGCTTACAATAAATTGTAAAGTGACTCGGCTAGCGCTGGACATGCCCTTTTAAAGGTACGCGGTTAAAGCGTTTCTGGAGATTTCTAGAAACGCTAAACCCGGTATGTAAACAGTACGAAGATTCGAGAAAGTTCCAGTGCTATCTCTACTCTTCGCGTACCGAGAAGCTACGTAGTTTCGTAAGAAGTCAATAGATGGCGCTGTAACCAATTATTGGAAGGAACTGCCGAGTCTACCCTACAGTACCAAGAGATGGCACTGGCTGTAACAATATAATAATGGAAGAACTTTTAAATATTAGTATAATTTACTCAATATTTAACTTTTTTGTATATCATGGTGACTAATAAATGAAAATCATTAAGCAAATATTTGCGTATTGAATAGGGAACGTGCAGGAACTATAGGTGGCAGCACTAAATCGACAAAAGAGACACTATGCGGACAGTAAAGGAAACTTATCAGACCTGTCATCGTGCTTTCAATTATGTAAACAAAATTATCTCTTCAATTATATTATTTTTGAATATGATAAAATTTATAAAATATGGGTTCCGGTCTATCAATAATGATCGTCAGCGTGGCCAAAATATGTCAAAAGGGTACATCTGTACTTTTTCGGATTGTTATAAATTATTTAGACATTTAATTGCCTATTATAATAATAAATAATAATTAATGAGAATAATAATAAGTAATTAATTATATTAATATATGTATTATTGTAAAATAGAATTGCAGAAATCAAAATTACACTATGGATGAAAATGTAACAGTTAGAAAACGTACACGAACAAAATCAATTAATGATTCAAATACTTCGTCATTATTTGATTGCACTATAACAAGCTTTCCGAACGATACTCAGTCCCAAGATTATATGACTATACGAAAACTGAATGAAAAATAAAAAAGCTGTCTTGTGAGTTACAATCTGCGCACCAGGAAATAGATGATTTAACGTGCGAAAATGTAGAACTTAAATCAGACTTGTCAAAGGCAAACAAAACGATTGAATTATACAACTATCGAATTATATGGTGGTGACATTTGTTGATTACATTACATTACCTTATTGTTGTGCAACTGTGATTTAAAATTACAATTAATAATAATATAGAATTGATCACTCGACTTTTATTTTGTACTAGCTGACCCGCGCAACTTCGTCTGCTTCACATAAGAGAATTTTCCTAGTTTTTGCAATATTTTTCATTTATGCTCCGCTCCTATTGGTCGTAGCGTGATGTTATATAGCCTATAGCCTTCCTCTATAAATGGGCTATCCAACACTGAAATATTTTTCTAATTTTTACCCGTAGTTCCTTAGATTACCGCGTTCAACCAAACAAACAAAATGTGAGTGAAGTCGGCGCGTGAGCGCCCCCGCCTTTTTATAAATGCAGCGGATGGCTGTTTCGCGCGTTAAACAACAATCAACCGTATAGCCGTACCCATACTGGCGCGGCGAGATTTGGAAGTTTTATTTCATCTATATCTTGTGTGTTTATAAACCGATTCCTATATTTTTTTTTATAATATAAATATTAAAGTGTACTTTTTGAATATGGGAGTTTGATAAAGATATATCTATGTGAAATACAATATATTTATGTATTTTAATACACTTTGAAGAAATGCCTAACGATTAAACACGTTATTGTGGCTAATTTATAAAAGATAGATATATATTATTGAGGACTTTTTTGTAGATCTTTTAAAGACCATCATCTTTGTAATACATACTTTTGGTGTATGATCAATGTATGCGAGGATAAGAGCTCGAAAGCGCATTTTCGTCCGACTTTCTTCAAATTTATCGTCACTGCTCAGCTTCTATGTGTCTTAGCGTTATGTTATATAGCCTATAACCTGCCCAGGAGTATGGACTACAATCGTACCAAGTTTGGTTAAAATCCCTTCAGTAGTTTTTGACCCATGCGTGCACATACAGACAGACAGACAAAAAATTTACTGATTGCATTTTTGTCATCAGTATCGATCACCATTCATCCTCCAATATTAATTTTGAATATATATTCAATGTACAGAATTGACCTCTCTACAGTTTTATTATAAGTATAGATAGATATGTCATGCTTGGTAGACAACATTTGCGAACATATTCGTGTCGTACATCCCCACTGGCAATAGTTGGGATGTTTTTTTTCATTTGTCACCACTGCTGACAAAGCCAGTTGCTACAACTGGAAAAGTATGCGCTATACGTCCCCACTGGCGATAGTTGGGATTATTTTTCCCATTTATCCTCAGTGGTGACAAAGCCAATGGTAACAACTGGGAATAGACCAAAAAAGTTACTATTCCGAGTCTTTGGAAAGTAATAACATTTTATGCTATTTCGTTTATTTTCATTTTCGTGGATGTATTGGTACATCTAGAAATGCAACAATGCATTATGATTAGCTAGAATAATAATTTTCACTAATAAAATTAATTCTGTTTACTTGTTATAAATGTCAATGTCAAGTTGTGTCAACTATTAATAGAAAACAAGATTCGGCTTGGCGACGCCAGTCGGCAGCACCTTCGTTGTGCACGTTCCCATACAGAATGATATAATATATTATTTTGTCTCGTATATTCTTGATAGCTATATAAAAATAATACCAGCCCTGTATTAAACTGTGCCGGATCTGGGCGCGGGCCTCTGCTCAGTGTGAAAAGGATTAGGCCATATCCTTGAGAACATTACGAAGAACTCTTAGACATGCAGTTTACCTCACGACGTTTTCCTTCACCGTCAAAGCGAATGATAATTAACAATTTGATAGACACGACTTCGAATTGTCTGAGATGCGTGTCTTGGGATTGAACTCGAGACCTCTGCGTGACAGTCCAATGGCGGAGCCGGAGACGGCAAGACTCCTCCGAGCCGACAACACGAGGCTCCTGCGCCTCTTTGAGACACTCCAGAGGGAGAACAAATCCCTCAAAAGGCAGTTCCAGGAGAGGGCTGCCGCGGCAAAAGTGCCGCCGGCTCCGGTCCCCGTGACAGACCTGGAGAAGCACTTCGGAAGGCTTGAGGCCTCCCTGATGCGTTCGGTGGGGACGATGGTGAATGCCCTCTTCGAAGGCATTGAACACCGTCTCCTGCCCGAGGAGACCATCCGCCCGCCTCTGGCTGCCGATAGGAAAAAGGCGGCGCAAAAGGCCCAGCCAGCAACAGGCCAGAAGAAAAAAGCTGTACGGGGACCGGTGCCAGCGGCTAATAGGCAGCCGGAGGCCAGGTCATCACGCCCGACGGACGTTGCTGGACCCACTACTCAGACGGAAACGTGCGCCACAGTCGTCCGGAAGAAGCCCAAAAAGAAGAGCAGCTAGACCACTGCTATGCTTCAAATATGTTCATCCCACATATTCGACATCGCTGTCGTTGGTAGCGATGTGGTAATATTATTCGAATAATTTTATTTTTGTTTCTTTTGTAAGTTTTACGCACAGCGTATGTCAGTTCCATCATAACCTAAACATATTGCTAACAACATATTATCAAACTATTAATAATAATAATAATATTTTATTACAGTGAACGGTCTAATAGCCAAGAGCCTCGACCAACATCTTAAGAGACTCGCGTTAGGTGCTTGGGTCAAGGGTCACATGCAGAAGGCAGTCCTCCTCGATACGGCACGCATCGTGAGGAGGTTCCTCTCGCTGGAGCCCTAACCACCGGTAGCTTGGACCCAGTTCCCGATGCCGGTGGGTCTTCATAGATTTTATATTTTTAAATGTGTTTTTTTATATATTTAAGAATGTAATAATTATTGAAAAATGTATAAATAAAGAGAATAATAATACATCCGACATGAATTTGAATAAAACTTTCGCGTCATCGCTATTAGGTTCCGATAAAATGTTATGTAACATCCCTATGTCGGCTCTATTCAAATTCATGTCGGACACTGAACTATTTCTGCTTGTCTCATATCTGACACACTCCGAATAATATTTGAATGAACAATAAATATGCGCGCATCGCTGACGCAGCGGGAGTGAATGCGACTGCTGTGCATGAGTTCTAAAGTTCTAATCCCGGGTCGGGGCAGCGAAATGTTTGTGTTTTTCTAACAATAATAGCCCGGATTTATAAAGTTGGCGGTGTTGAAAAAGCAACTTCGGCAAGCACTTAACTCTTTGTTGCCGCGACCCAGAATTTGAAATCGAAACCTTGTGCACAGCGGTCACATACGCTATCGCTGCGCCGCCGAAACACACACACACACTCCCACACACACACTTACACACACACACACTCTCATACACACACAACTCACGCACGCACACAACAATTTGTTAATTATGTTTCGAATAACTTAAACTCTTGGTTAAAGTATTTTAGTCGTGAAGTGAAATAAGTCATAGGAACTTACTGTCCGTGGCTTTTCGGCCAGTCTTGAAATAATTCGATCCCTCGTTATCCACCAAGACGTTTCTGAAATTAAAATATACATGTTGTTATCTACGGTTATACGGTTTTCTTTGGTGCAATCTACATATATACATAGACTAGATGTTTCCGCGGTTTCACCCGCGTTTATCGTTACTGCGCCGCCCCCGTGGGTCGTAGCGTGATGTTATATAGCCTATAGCCTTTCTCGATAAATAGGCTATCCAACACTAAAAGAATTTTTCAAATCGAACCAGTAGTAATCACGCAGAATAAACCAGGAGAAACATCGTTTGTACTATGTCTGTAATGGGTAATTATTTTGCTGCGATGTTATTTTAAAACTGCTATATCTCCTAAGATTTTCATTGAAATCGAATGATGCAAAGGGCAATTTTGTTTTAAATTAAATACTTGTGATGAATAACGTATTTATTTGGATAAGGATTAATATCATGTTTATAAAATACCTTCGCAAATAATGCATTATTTTAGAATAAATTTCGTTAGCATAAAAATGGTTATAGTGAGCCAACCTTAAAAGATAGACATATGCTGTCACGGACTTTTTTTTAGAACTTTTAAAGGGGAACAATTCTGTCATACATGATTTTTGCGAAACTTTAACTGTTTACGCAGCGCACGCAGCGGAAGCTCTCAAAAGGAAAAAATACTCTTCGATTTTGAAACATTCTTCATTGGTGCTCCGCTCCTATTGATCTTAGCGTGATGATATATAGCCTATAGCCTTCCTCGATAAATGGGCTATCTAACACTGAAAGAATTTTTCAAATCGGGCCAGTAGTTCCTGAGATTAGCGCGTTGAAGTAAACAAACAAACAAACAAACTCTTCAGCTTTATAATATTAGTATAGATTTACCCAGAGGGGTAGGCAGAGACTACGGATTTCCATTTGCTACGATCCTGACACACTTCTCTGGCTTCCATTCACTTTCATTACATTCCTCATACACGCTCGCCGGTGTAAGGTACTCTTAACCTGGCTTTTATCCAGAACGCCTCCGATCTGATCGAGAAACGTTCGCCTAGGTTTTCCCCTTGCGACTGTTCCATTCATACTAGCCTTATAAACTTTCTTAGTCAGCCTTTTCTCGTCCATTCTTTCACAATCTATTTATATGAATAATTAGCATTTGTCCGCGGCTTCGCTCCTGCTAACCTACATTTTTGTCAATACATCTGAATAATATATGTAAACCATCCTCATTAATCATTGTATCTATTGGTAGAAACTGCATGAAAATCTGTTGAGTAGTTTTTGAGTTTATCGCAGACAGACAGACGTGGCAGGGGACTTTGTTTCATAATAACTATGTAGTGATTGCCAGTTGCTCCCTACTTTGCTCGCGTTAGTCTACATTTTATCAATAAATTTCTATACCTCGGGGACCGTACTTCTTTTCTGGATTAAAAGATCCTATGTCCTTCTCTGTACCCCTGATAACGTGTCTGCAAAATTTTAAAATGATAGCTCGATATATTAATAACCGTGATGCGCGTACAAACATACAGACAAACAAACAATATAAAAATAATTGTTTTGGCTCTTATAGAATCATCATGATGATGATGATTTTGCATTAATTTTGCTTTAATATCTCCTAGCGTTTGCCCGCGGCTTTACTCGGGAACACTACCTTTTACTGAAAAAAGGTATCCTTGTATTTTTCTTTAAATTAAATTTCATAATGTTCGCTCGAGTAGTCGAAGCAGAATTCCTACTGTCGTTTCGTTCGGTGAGTGAGAGTGCCAGAGGCCCAATCACCCATTTTCCCCCATCCCGCTCCTTCTCCTTCCCACTTCCTTTCCTAAAGGGTCGGCAACGCGCAAGTGATGCCTCTGGTGTCGCAGGCGTCCATAGACTACCGTGACCACTTACCATGAGGTGGGCCGTATGCTAGTTTGCCACGATAGTTGTATAAAAAAAAAACAAACAAACAAACTCACATTCGCATTTATAATATTAGTTCGGATGTACAGACATCGAACAGTAATATTATTAGACGTATTATTAAAAGAGCAGCGATAGCTCAGTGGGGAGACCAACAGACTACAATGCAGAGGGTCTCGGGTTCGAACCCACGTCGCGCACCTCTGACTTTCGGAAGTTATATGACTTTTCGAAATTATGTGCGTATTGATTGACAATTATCGCCTGCTCCGTGCCTCGGAGAGCACGTTAAGCCGTCGGTCCCGGCTGCCATGAACATCTATGGCAGTCGTTATTGGGAGAGTGTCGACACAAAAGATCCCACTGGGTCGAAGTGTCGCCGGTCTGCACTGACTGGCCCCCACATAAGATAAGATACGTCTAATAACATAACTGTATAGATATACCTATTGCTGTTAGTAACAAACAAGCCAGCCATGAATATTAGATGCGCATCTTATATATTATTCATTATTTCATAGGATAGGGAGAAATGTAAGTTATAAATGAAGATAATACAACATACGAGTATGTTGCAGAACCTAAGCCTACAATCTTGTCGTCGCTTTACAAACTCAGCCATTTCCCCCGTTTAGTATTAAAATTCTTGCTTAGATACAAAATGTTTGAAAACCCAATACCAAAATCTCGTTTTTGGTAATGCAGGGTTAGCCATAGTTTTTGGTAATGCAGGGTTAGCCATAGTTTTTGGTAATGCAGGGTTAGCCATAGTTTTTGGTAATGCAGGGTTAGCCATAGTCAACTACGCTGGCCCATTGTCGGCTAGCAACCTTCATATATCTTCGAGAACATTATGTAGAACTCTCAGACATACAGGTTTCCTCACGATGTTTTCCTTAATCGTTAAAGCGAGCGATAATCTATGCTAATACTAGCTGTCCCGACAGACGTTGTCCTGTACAAGAGAGAGAGAGAGAGAAAAAAAAAGCATATCTAAACCATCCTCGAATCCACTTGAACACACACAAAAAGTTTCATTCTAATCGGTCCAGCCGTTTAGGAGGAGTTCACTATCAACACACGTACAGAAGAATCCTAACTAATATTATAAATGCGAAAATGAGTTTGTTTGTTTGTTACGCTTTCACGCCTTAACTACTCAACCGATCAACATTAAATTTTGCATACACGTTGTCAGGGGTACAGAATAGGATATAGGGTACCTTTCATCCAGAAAAAATAACTGTTGCAAACCTAACCTTACCTAACCTACATTTACGCGAGCGAAGCTGCGGGTGAAAACTAGTTATATATATAAAGATTATAAAGCTCAAGAGTTTGTTTGAACGCGCTAATCTCAGGAACTACAGGCTTGATTTGAAATTTTTTTGTGTTGAATAGCCTATTTATCGAGGAAGGCTATAGGCTATAACATCACGCTACGACCCTCGGGGGCGGCGCAGTAACGATAAACGCGGGTGAAACCGCGGGAACATCCAGTTAACTATATACGCATATAGTTTCGAATATTTAGAGGTGAGCGCTTGGGATCGAACTCGAGATCTTTGCGCGGCAGTCCATCGGTCTGCCGCTAGGCTATCGCTCCTTCATACCCATAGTAACTTATTGTTAAGAGCAGCGATAGCTCAGTGGGGAGACCAACAGACTGCAATGCAGAGGGTCTCGGGTTCGAACCCACGTCACGCACCTCTGTCTTTCGGAAGTTATATGACTTTTCGAAATTATGTACGTATTGATTGACAATTATCGCCTGCTCCGTGCCTCGGAGAGCACGTTAAGCCGTTGGTCCCGGCTGCCATGAACATCTATAGCAATCGTTATTAGGAGAGTTGTCGACACAAAAGGTCCCACTGGGTCGAAGTGTCGCTGGTCTGCACTGACTGCCACATAAGATAAAAACGTATTGTTATTGCCATAGTTACCGTAGAACAATTCAGATTAAACAGCCGACTTAGATGTAGTTTGACAGCAAGAGTTAGCTGAATGACACAGCCGAATTATATGTTTGTTTGTACAGAATTATTGTTGGTATTTGGTATATGTTCACAAATATATTTGAAAGTAATGCAGAGGTAGACCACCACGCCAACCTACTGCAGATTGGCAGACTTCACATATCTTCAAGAACATTATGGAGAATTTCAGAAATGCAGGTTTCCTCACGATGTTTTCCTTCGCCGTTAAAGCGAGCGATGATTTACTATTTAATATGATAATAATACATAGATTTAAATGTTTAATGTAATATTACCCTATATCGCTGACTAGCTCGCAATCAGTACAACAGATGATTGGGTCCCGTCCTTTGAATGAACATATCTGAAAAAAAAAAACATTACATTTGAACATAGTAGTGCGCCGTGGTAGTGAACGATTGCACAGCATGCCATCTGCGCAGGAGATATTATATTATAGTGCACAAGTGTGTGCGCAAGCACAAGTGAACTCTCTGTTCCCTAACTCTCGTGATCCGATGGGACGGTAATCCGACACGACCGGAGAGAGATCGACGCAGGACCAACGGCGCAACGTGCGCACCGAGGCGCGAGGGTGTCTGACACCGCTAATTGCCTAATGCCGGGCTGCTATTAAGATTCTTAATAGAAAACTCCGATAACTTTTTACCGGCATGACCCGGGATTCGAACTCGAGACCTCATGCACAGTATGCACTACCGCTACGTCACGGAAGCGCACTGGAAACAGATGAAGTACCTGTGGATATTTCTTCCTTTTGAGATCGTAGGCGGCGGCGAGGCAGCGATGAAGCTCCACACACCTGCCCTTAACACTGTCAGCCTCACTGTCGCAATCTGAACCTGCCAACCAAGGGATATATATTTAAATACTAGATTTTTCCCCGGCTTCGCTCACGTAAATGTAGGTTAGATTGTAACGATATAGATGGTCGATCTAGTTTTAGGGACTAGATTGACCAGGGTAGTTAAGTAACGGAGATAATATAAATAATATACTTCGTAATTATAAGGTTTTTAATTACAATTTACCAAACTAAGTACAGTAGAAACAGTAAATTTGATAGGTACAATAACAACTTTACATTTAGACAAAAGAACAGGCCTCTAGGTTCTGGAAAGGCTCGCTACGTGGTCTGGATAGCTCCAAAGGCCACTTAACTTAGTTGGCAGCACAGCAAAAGCGGGCCGGGACCAGGACGCGATCCGCTTATAAGGCTGGCCGCATACATACGTTTTCCGTATTCGATTTCCTAACACGTAATCTCGATTTGGAATTCTGTGAGACTAGCGCACACGTTAGTTTTTTTTCATTCGGAATGAATACTGTCAGTACGGATAGTGATAGCGTAGTGATCGAACGTCAATGGAGGACGATGATTTATTAGCGATTGCATTTAAAATGTTCAATAGTAAACAATTATAACAATATTTAACAGTTATCAACAATAATAAAACAACATTAAATAAAACAAACATATTTAAACGAAATTACGTGAATAGTATGAACTATGCTATGAACTAATAGTATGAAGTATGAACTACCTCTTTAAATACCTGCTCCCAGGCCAAATCTATATATAATAAAGCTGAAGAGTTTGTTTGTTTGTTTGAACGCGCTAATTACAGGAACTACTGGTCCGAATTGAAAAATTATTTTAGTGTTGGATAGCCTATTTATTGAGGAAGGCTATAGGCTATATAACATCACGCTACGACTCAAGGGGGCGGCGCAGTAACGATAAACGCGGCTGAAACCGCGGGAACATTTAGTCTTTTATATCTCTGTTGTGGTAGTCCTTGTCATGTATATTCCACAAGCAAGGGTATTTTTCAATAGACAATGTTAATGTTTCTACCTCACACATTATAACTATCGTTTACGTACGTACGATGCGCGCGGCGCGGGCGCAGTTCCGAATGAGAATTTCCGAACGTGTGCGCCGACACAAACAAAATGTATGCAAGGGCTGCATTCCGCATGACGTCATTAGGTTTTTTCCGAATGGTTTCTCCGAACGCACAGGTTTGCATTCGAAACGTACATACGGAATCTTTTCCGTTCGGAAAAAAAGCGGACGTGTGCGGCAGTTAGTGTATTTTATATTGATTCTATGCATTCGGTGCTCCGAATATGGAAAACGAATTCGGAAATCGAATAGGAAAAACGTATTATGTATGTTTATCCATTGTCTAGTACCCATAGTACAAGCTCTGCTTAGTTTGGGCTAGATGGTGTTGTGCGTATGTGATAGAATATATATATGTATGCGGCCAGCCTTAATCAGCTACCGTCGGGCAGGAGAGAGAGAGGCTCAGAGCGGGGCGCCACCCACCACTTCGACTCGCGCGCAGCCGCCATGGCGCAAAGGGTCGCGTGACAAGGTTAGATTAGTAACAGTATCAAAAAATAAAGGATAAATATAATGACCACCAAAAATAGTAATTGCGCAGCAAAATATGCTTACTAAAATATATCATAACGAGCACCTATATATACGCCTCAAATCACTGCATTTCGTCTCGGAAGGGTTAGGTTATGTTAGGTTCCTTCTTAAACCCACCCAAAAATAGACGTCGACTTATTTTAATCTCTTTAAATATATTTTGCTGTGCAATTTGGTGATCATTTACTATTTTTGAATGTTATATTTTACTATATCTGGTGATGAGTTAAACATAAGCGAAATAATAATATGGAGAAACGACACCCTATGTCTTTTTCTGTTCCCCTGACAACGTGTTTGCGAAATTTCATGATGATCGGTCGAGTAGTTCAGGCGTGAAAGCGTAACAAACAAACTCACATTCGCATTTATAATATTACTAGTTTTTGCCCGCGGCTTCGCTCGCGTTAATTTAGAATTTGGCAATCAATTCGAGTTGTACTCTGCTTGTAATAATGTATAATTCAATCATGATTCGAAAGACAGGTGGCGCCATCTATTATCATAAGAACGTTATTATTGTTTTCCTCGGGAACAGTAACTTTTTTCGGGATGAAAGGTAGCCTATGTCCGTTTCTGTACACCTGTCAACGTATATGCAAAATTTCAGGATGATCGGTTCAATGGTTTAGGCGTGAAAAGGTAACAAACAAACTCATTTTCGTTTTTATAATATTAGTTAGGATAGGATTAGGAAGTTAGGACTAGCGACCCACCCCGGCTTCGCACGGGTGCGATGTAGATATGGGGCAATATGGGGCAGTGTGGAGTTATTAACTGTGCCTCCGCTTTTTAAATCTCTGATATCTTCTAAAATATCCATTTTAATTAAATACTTTTAAGGACAGTTTTGATCTACATGAAATGTATAACGTATGTAATGTATTTAATTGGATAAGGAATAATACTGTATTATATTAAATAGCTTGGTAAATAACACATATTTTTTTGTAATATGTAAAACATAAAAATGGTTAGTGTGGGTTATCCTTAGGAAATAAATATATATACCATTGCGGACTTTTTTATCGATCTTTTTAAGATATACAATTCCGTAGTACCTACATTAATTTGGAATTAAATATAATGATCAGCAAAAATACTAATTGGTCAGCAAATATTGCACAGCATAACGAGCATCTATACGCCTCAAATCACTGCATTCCGTCTCGGAAGTATTAGGTTATGTTAGGTTCCTTTTTTTAAACCCACCCAAAAATAGGAACCCCGCCAAGCGGGGCTCCGTCGACTTAGTTTGATCTCTTTAAAGTTTGCTGGCCATGAGTTGCTGATCAATTAGCTTTTTTTGCTTCGCAATTAGTATTTTTTTGTTGTGCAGTTAAATACTACTCCATTAATTTGTTCTATCTCGTAAGGTTTAGCCAGCGTTTGCGATTTAAGACGCGGTCATAGCTACATAACATAATCCGAATATTATAAAGCTGAAGAGTTTGTTTGTTTGGTTGAACGCTAATCTCAGGAACTACTGGTTCGAATTAAAAAAATATTTTAGTGTTGGATAGCCCATTTATCGAGGAAGGCTATAGGCTATAATTATAACATCACGCTACGCCCAATAGGAGCGGAGCATCAATGAAAAATGTTGCAAAAAGGTTTTTTTTTTCTTTTTTAATTTTTTTTAGAGACTTTTTGCCCATGGGTATGTCAGTCTCCTTAATACAGAATGGCTTTATATGTCAAGAGCGGGGAAATTCTTATAAGTAAAGCAAACGATGTTGCGCGGGTCAGACGTTTAAAATTACTTACCTTCATATAGTTGACACATCAAACTTTTAAAACATATAAATACACAAAAACATATACTTAGAATGTTTTTAGACATGTTTATCACACAGACAGACGTCGAGTTTACAACACACTTGTGGCAGTACTAACGTGTTTCAGTGCTGTCTAGTGATGGACGCATTCGATGACTTTTATATCGATGTATTTATTACACAGGTTGTCCCTATAACATATTTTTAATCTATACTAATATTGTGAAAGGTAAGATTTGATTTTTTGTTTGTTTGTGAAATGTAGCCCATGTTACTCGTTAATATAATAATATATAATATTCTACCACATACACACAACACCATCTAGCCCAAACTAAGCAGAGCTTGTAATATGGGTACTAGACAATGGATAAACATACATATATACCTTTTTTTTTTGTAAATACATACATATTATACATAGAAACACCCAGACCAAGACAAACATCCATGTTCACGCATACAAATGTTTGACTCGTGCGGGAATCGAACCCGCGACCTCAGGCGTGACAGTCGGTTACACTAACCACTACGCCATCCAGGCCGTAATAATTTAGCTTTCTAATATTTAAACATTTTTTATTAATCGATTATATAGTTTGAGTTAAATACTTACAAACAAACAAAAATCAAATCTTCCTCTTTATAATATTCTTCTCCATATTTAAGAGCTTTGCTCTATTCGGTCGAGTATACGCCATATAATATAATATTAGTATATATTTAATCCTTATATTATAAAAGCTAAAATGAGTTTATTTGTTTGTTTGTCACCTTTTCACGCCTAAACTGTTGAAATGAAACCACTGAACTACAAATTTAACTGAACTTAAAATTACTGTTCCCGAGAAAAACAACAATAACGTTCTTATGATAATAGATGGCGCCACGTGTCTTTCGAATCATGATTGAATTATATTATTACAAGCAGAGTACAACCCGAATTGATTGTCTAATTCTAAATTACCTAACGCTAGCGAAGCCGCGGGCAATAGCTATCGTATAACTGCGATGTTATTGCTATTCATATGCAGGAGTAAATTTCATATTCGTAAATATGAAATTTACTCCTGCTCTTTTGCTTTATATATTACTAGCTGACCCGCGCAACTTCGTCTGCTTCACATAAGAGAATTTTCCTAGTTTTTGCAATATTTTTCATTTATGCTCCGCTCCTATTGGTCGTAGCGTGATGTTATATAGCCTATAGCCTTCCTCTATAAATGGGCTATCCAACACTGAAATATTTTTCTAATTTTTACCCGTAGTTCCTTAGATTACCGCGTTCAACCAAACAAACAAAATGTGAGTGAAGTCGGCGCGTGAGCGCCCCCGCCTTTTTATAAATGCAGCGGATGGCCGTTTCGCGCGTTAAACAACAATCAACCGTATAGCCGTACCCATACTGGCGCGGCGAGATTTGGAAGTTTTATTTCATCTATATCTTGTGTGTTTATAAACCGATTCCTATATATTTTTTTATAATATAAATATTAAAGTGTACTTTTTGAATATGGGAGTTTGATAAAGATATACCTATGTGAAATACAATATATTTATGTATTTTAATACACTTTGAAGAAATGCCTAACGATTAAACACGTTAATGTGGCTAATTTATAAAAGATAGATATATACTATTAAGGACTTTTTTGTAGATCTTTTGAAGACCATCATCTTTGTAATACATACTTTAGGTGTATGATCAACGTATGCGAGGATAAGAGCTCGAAAGCGCATTTTCGTCCGACTTGCTTCAATTTTATCGTCACTGCTCAGCTCCTATGTGTCTTAGCGTTATGTTATATAGCCTATAACCTGCCCAGGAGTATGGACTACAATCGTACCAAGTTTGGTTAAAATCCCTTCAGTAGTTTTTGACCCATGCGTGCACATACAGACAGACAGACAGACAAAAAATTTACTGATTGCATTTTTGTCATCAGTATCGATCACCATTCATCCTCCAATATTAATTTTGAATATATATTCAATGTACAGAATTGACCTCTCTACAGTTTTATTATAAGTATATATAGATTATGTTGGGCCCCAATATATTTAATACTAGATATTTAGATACAGCTTTATAATATTAAATAAAAAAATTAAATTGTAGTGTTGGATAGCCCATTTATCGAGGAAGGCTATAGGTTGTATAACATCATGCTACCATCAATAGGAGCGGCGCAGCAATAAAAAAGTTGCAAAAACGGGGCAAATTCTCTTATGTAACGCAGACGAAGTTGCGTGGGTCAGCTAGATGTCAATAACTCTATGAACATTATCAAAAGGTAATATTTGTTCATTTTCATTTACTATTCTGTAGAAAAATACGGAGCAGGGGTAGACTTCTAGGTATACCGACGAGCTGGTAAGGATCGGAAGCGGTTGGATGCGAGCGACCCAAGACCGGTCTGCGTGGAAAGCCTTGGGGGAGGCCTATGTCCAAAGGTGGACGTCTTTCGGTTGAGATGATGATTATGATAATTCCATAGAAAATTATAAAAATAAAATAAAAATGAGTTTATTTGACAAAAAAGAGGGTTATACAATAACACTAAAAACTAAGGTAGAAATAATCAGATACAACTAAAATTATTAGGCATAAGTGTTAGGTTAAACTCTGATACCCATGATAAGAATAAACTTGTGTCATGGGTATCAGTGCTCTCTCAGTATGAATTAGTTGTGAAATTGACACTAAAACGAGAAAATAGACGTGTTATTGGATAATATAAATGCTTGTAATAATATACAAAATTAATCAGAGAAAACATAAAAATACATAAGGATTATAAGTAGTAGTAATATTCTGCACGTGTGTATGTGTGTGTGTGGTATTATGTTCATCTAAAGTATATTTTATTAAGCCTCCCTATGTTTATGACTTCGTCGACGCCCCTGTATACTCTTGCGTCCAGTAGGTATCATAAAACCAGTTAGACGTCTGACGAAGCAATCAACATCATCGATAAATAAATCATAATTATTTATTTTATGGACATCACTATTAACTTGTTTTGTATGATCGGTGGATGATCTACAATATAATATATGTGTGTGTGTGTCTGCGTCAATTCTGTTCGTAAACTTTGTGACGTCATCTCAGGTTTTTTACCTGCTTCTCGAAATATTCTCGAAATACTTGTAACATTAACAATATGTGATTGTTTTACATATAAATGATTATATATATCGTACCCCAGTGGAATATAGGCGTAAGGAGTAATATGGTACCTTAGAGGAGAGCAAAAAATCTCCCTAGTCTGCTCATCATATCTTTATATATATAATTCTACTGTACGTGTGTATGTCACTGAACTCCTCCTAAACGGCTGGACCGATTTTGATGAAACTTTTTGTGTGTGTTCAAGTGGATTCGAGAATGGTTTGTTTTTTTTTCTTGTGTACAGGACAACGTCTGTCAGGACAGCTAGTTTATTATAAAAAGAAAAAATAAAAGGGAAGCATCGTGAGGAAACCTGCATGTCTGAGAGTTCTCCAGAATGTTCTCGACGATTATGTGAAGTCTGCCAACCCGCACTGGGCAAGCGTGGTGGATAGCCCATTTATTGAGGAATGCTATGAGCTATATAACATCACGCTTCGACCAACAGGAGCGGCGCATCAATGAAAATTGTTGCAAAATCTGGAAAAAATCTTTTATGTGCCGCAGACGAATTTGCGAGGGTCAGCTATTATTAGAAGACGAATTTGCGCGTACCAGCGTATAAAATGCGCATTCTTTAAAAATAGCTCGCTCGCCTGATTGCTCTGAGTGCCTAGTGCAAGTTGTTTTACGTTAACGCGATCAAAACGCGTTTGACTCTCTGATTGGTTAAGGGCTTGGAGCGAGCCAATCGGAGCGCCGAACGTCATAATTTTTTTTATACTGAAGTAGGCTTGCGTTTGACCGCGATCTCACCTGATCTTAAGTGAAGATGCAGACGATGGACCACGCTTGCCTAGAAGATACCAATTCACTCGCGATAACGTAAAACAAACTGGCACTAGACAGCCTGTATGGCTTGCCAATAAAATATATATTTAGATAATCGTGTACCACAGTGCACGAACTTACAGTGAATCAAACCAATCACCCTCTTCCCCTCTTCCCGCTCCTTCTCCTTCCCACTTCCTTTCCTAAAGGGTCGACAACGCGCAAGTGATGCCTCTGGTGTTGCAGGCGTCCATAGGCTACGGTGACCACTTACCATCAGGTGGGCCGTATGTTTGTATGCCACCTTAGTTTTATATAAAAAAAAATATTTCAACTACTGATGTTTGTAATAAAGAGATTGGATAATAGGATGCATATTTACCTAAAGTTAATTTTCGGTTAACATTAAACATCTTTGTAACCGTGTTTCTAGCAAATAAAGATTATTATTATTATTTTAGGGGTTTTCTTTTTCTCAGCTTGCGCTGGTACTTTTTGTGACATTTACGGACTTATTTCAAGTAAAGGCCATATATTTTAGAAGGAATCAAGTCTGTGGGCTATTGTTGTAATCATGTTCGTTTATTTGTAAGAATTTTCTCACGATTCTACAGGTGTTCAATATGGCGGCTTTTTGGAGTTGTGTGTGAGTGTTAGGTTTTAGATCAAGAGCAGCGATAGCTCAGTGGGGAGACCAACAGACTGCAATGCAGAGGGTCTCGGGTTCGAACCCACGTCGCGCACCTCTGACTTTCGGAAGTTATATGACTTTTCGAAATTATGTGCATATTGATTGACAATTATCGCCTGCTCCGTGCCTCGGAAAGCACGTTAAGCCGTTGGTTCCGGCTGCCATGAACATCTATGGCAGTCGTTATTGGGAGAGTGTCGACACAAAAGATCCCACTGGGTCGAAGTGTCGCCAGTCTGCACTGACTGGCCCCCACATAAGATAAGATAAGATAAGATAGGTTTTAGATCAATGAGATTTAGACTGTGGTGTATGTGTTTAAGGATAACGCCAGTGGTAGATAGCACTATTGCTACAATGTAAACTTTATCTTGTTTCCAGATCCTATTATTTTAATCCTTCTCAGACCCATTTTCTTTCCTCAAATTTCGCGCGGTAAGAAATCTAGTTACTAATTATTAGCTAATTGGGGATCCACAGTTCTGGATCCAGCGACAATTATTGGATCCAACAAGCTCCGAAATTCAATAAAATAAAATTATTATTATTGTTTGTTTCGCATACATATTGTCGGGGTAACAGAAAAGAAAATAGGGTAATCTTTCATCCAGCAAAAAGTAGAGTACTGAACTAACCTAAGCTACATTTACGCGAGCGAAGCCGCAGGCAAAATATAGATAACTAGCTTCTGCCCGCAACTTTGTCCGCGTGGAATAATTACTTTGGGCTAACGCTAACTTTAACTCGCGACTTCCTTATTATTATTTTGCTGCGATGTTATTTTAAAACTGCGATATCTCCTAAGATATTCATTGAAATCGAATGATGTGAAGGGCAGTTTTGTTTTAAATTAAATACTTGTGATGAATAACGTATTTATTTGGATAAGGATTAATATCATGTTTATAAAACCACCTTCGCAAATAATGCATTATTTTAGAATAAATTTGGTTAGCATAAAAAGGTTATAGTGAGCCAACCTTAAAATATAGACATATGCTGTTGCGGACTGTTTTTTAGAACTTTCAAAGGAGAACAATTTTGTCATACATGATTTTTGCGAAACTTTAACTGTTTACGCAGCGCATGCAGCGGAAGCTCTCAAAAGGAAAAAATACTCTCCGATTTTGAAACATTCTTCATTGGTGCTCCGCTCTTATTAATCTTAGCGTAATAATATATAGCATATAGCCTTCCTCGATAAATGGGCTATCTAATACTGAAAGAATTTTTCAAATCGGACCAGTAGTTCTTAAGATTAGTGCGTTCAAGCAAACAAACAAACTCTTCAGCTTTATAATATTAGTATAGATAATCTCATTGCGTTTGTTGTTTCACCGCGTGAAGTAGTTACTCTGTGGTCTTGCTTCATTTGTCAAATAAAAACAAGATGTGCGCGCAGTTTCTGCAGTCCACAGTGATATTTGCTGTAAGTACATTATTTGTAACTAGCGATCCACCCCAGCTTCGCACGAATAGTACTACCTTTACAAATTATACACCTAAACCTTCCTCATGAATCACTCTGTCTATTGGTGATAACCGCATGAAAATCCGTTCAGTAGTTTTTGAGATTATCGCATACAGACTGACAGACGCAGCGGGGGACTTTGTTTTATAATGTAAAGTAATAGTGATTGCATTTCTGTTATACTGTTTATCAGAAAGGTATGTTCATATTTTAGGGTCGTAATGCATGTCTAAAAATAACCTACGTGCACTTTGCTCGCTTTGTATACCTAATATCATTGTTAAAACCATAAAACAAGATGCTTAAGTGCGACATTACTATTGAAATAGGCCACATTTAACCAGAATACAAAGAGCAGCGATAGCTCAGTGGGGAGACCAACAGACTGCAATGCAGAGGGTCTCGGGTTCAAACCCACGTCGCGCACCTCTGACTTTCGGAAGTTATATGACTTTTCGAAATTATGTGCGTATTGATTGACAATTATCGCCTGCTCCGTGCCTCGGAAAGCACGTTAAGCTGTTGGTCCCGGCTTCCATGAACATCTATGGCAGTCGTTATTGGGAGAGTGTCGACACAAAAGATTCCACTGGGTTGAAGTGTCGCCGGTCTGCGCTGACTGGCCCCCGCATAAGATAAGATAAGATAACCAGAATACAGAGGAGGATTGAACTAATTAAACTGCAGAACGAACGAGATTGATAAATAAGTTCACGACAATTTCTGCGCATTAGTATGTATAGGTCGTACCGTATTAAGTAACTTAATAAGATATTTATAAAATTGGTTGGAGGACAGACGTTTTTGAGTATCATGACATGAGTCATGATAGCGTGAAGTCTCTTCAGTTTTATCTTTTACTAGATGTTCCCGCGGGTTCACCCGCGTTTACCGTTACTTCGCCGCTCCCGTGGGTCGTAGCGTGATGTTATATAGCCTATAGCCTTCCTCAATAAATAGGCTATCCAACATTAAAATAATTTTTCAATTCGATCCAGTAGTTCCTGAGATTAGCGCGTTCAAACAAACAAACTCTTCAGCTTTATTATATTAGTATAGATTGGGATATTTTTAACAGTGCGTCAAAAATCTTAAGGTACACTAAAGTGCGTTACGTTAAAAAACTACCGTAAACCCTCATTAAAATTATTTTACTACAAATAAACAATTTCACCAACAAAATATGTTATACCAACAAGTCTAAAACTACCACCTAAATTTAATACTCTTTTATTCTACATACATACATAGATTCACGCCTGTTTCCCAGAGGGGTAGGCTGAGACTACGGATTTGCCTTTGCTACGATCCTGACACACTTATCTGGCTTCATTCACTTGCATCATATTCCTCATACACGCCCGTCGCGGCGTCGGTTTAAGATGCTCTTAACCTGGCCTTTGTTTTGTTTTTTTTTTGTCTGTCTGTCTGTTTGTTCGGGTTAATATCCGAAACGGCTGAACCGATTTTGACGGGACTTTCACTGGCAGATAGCTGATGTTATAAGGAGTAACATAGGCTACTATGATTTTCGGGAAAAAATTGGGTTCCGCGAAGACAAACACTTTTTAGTTAAAAATTTACGCGGACGAAGTCGCAGGTAACAGATAGTTAGATAAATAAAAGTAAGATTTGATTGGTGTCTGATTAAAATATTTTTAGTGTAGGCACATTGATTGAAGTGAAACTGAAATATGAAGTGCTTCTATAATAGAAAGGAGTATTTTTATAATTACAGATTTGCAACAGTTATTAAATACACAGGTGTTCGTTATGAAATATTTAAGTAAGCAAATTTAGGTGCACAATTAGTTTCTTTGGTGGAACAAAGGCATATTTTTAACCGACTTCAAAAAAAGGAGGAGGTATTCAATTCGTCTGTATTTTTTTTTATGTTTGTTACCTCGTTACTTTCGACTGGGTGAACCGATTTTGATTATTCTTTTTTTATTTGAAAGCTGGTGTTTCCCGTATGGTCCCATTTAATTTTGATCAAGATTTGACAATTCGTTTTCGAGTTATACTTAATAATGCCTAGTTGGCTACATTGATGATGTTCTCATATTTGGCAAGGTTCACTAAAAACCGAGAAATAAACATTATTTTAACAAAAAAGAAAACCGACTTCAGGAAAGAATTTTCTAAAACTTAAAATGCACTAAAAAGTTAATAAATAATTGAATATTCTTGTGAATAATTAAATTATTGTTATTATTGGAGTCGGTGTCAGCCAAGGTAGGTTTGTAACTAATTAAACATGAGATGTCTTACTATAATCATAACATAACATTGGCATGCACAATTACACACATAGACGCAGCACGCGGCGCGGGCGGCTGACACCGACTCCAAAAATAACAATAATTTAATTATTCACAAGAATATGCAATTATTTATTAACTTTTTAGTGCATTTTAAGTTTTAGAATATTCTTTTTTGAAGTCGGTTTTCTTTTTTGTTAAAATTTTGTTTATTTTGTTATAGAAAACAGGAAGAAATTGAGAAACAACTAACTAAATACTTCCCTTTTTTATTCCAGGCCATCCGACCAGATACGCTACCACATAAATGTTAATATTAACAATTTGCGCTGTCATCTTGTTAAATGCTTGTGGTAAGTAATAAGAATAATACAGCCACGTGCAAAAGTATTAGGCACCCTATAGTAATGTCAGTTTTAGGGTGATTGAGCATAGGGAATGTAAAGAAAACAAAACATATGATTACTAAGATTTATTTTAATAAAATAATTAATATTTTGTCGGTCCACCTTTGGATTTAATGACAGCAGCCACTCTTTTTGGCATTGACTCTACCAGCTTAAAACATTCCTCTTGGGATATCTTTTGCCACTCATGCTTTAACGCGGCGAGTAGTGTTTGCTTGTTGCTTATCGAGTGTCTACGGATATTTTTCTTCAAAATAGACCAAATATGTTCAATAGGATTGAGGTCCGGTGATTGTGGCGGCCAGTCCAAAAGATCTATTCCATTTTGAGCCATCCATGCCATAGTGTGTGCTGACTTGTGGCAAGTGGCGTTGTCCTGCTGGAATTTTACGCCGTCGGTGTTTGTATCACCAAAAATCTGTGTAACAGACGGTGCTAGAGCTGTTTCCAGAACTTCTGTGTATTTGGTGCTATTCATTCGCCCCTCACACAACATCATTTCGCCCACTCCATCGGCAGCCATGCAACCCCAGATCATTATTGAGCCTCCACCGTGTTTAACAGTGGGCACTACACAATCTGGGTTGTACTCTTCGCCCACCCTTCGCCTGACGTAAGTAACACCGGGTGTTCCAAACACCTATGGAACAAGCAAAAAAATAACTTAATTCAAGATTGCATATTTCACTCGCAGGACGTGATTTCAAAGACGGCTATGTGTTTTGGTATAATACATAAATTAAATAACAATACCTCAAAGTTAGATTCGTCTGACCACAGTACGTTGGACCAATCCTCCACTGTCCAATCTCTATGTCTGAGGGCCCACTGCAACCGATTTTTCTTGTTGTGCTCCGATAGCCACGGCTTCTTTCTTGCCTTGCAACCTTTTAACCCAGCTGCAATAAGCCTTCTTCTCACAGTACACGCGCTCACTGATCTGCTTTTTCCTTCAGATAAAGCTGCAGCGAGCTCCAAAGCAGTTTTTTTACGGTCCTGTAGAGACTGCCTAATTAACAATCGGTCTTCACGATCTGTAGTTATTTTTCTTCTGCCTGTTCTTGGCCTATTCTCATGAGTACCGATCTCTTTGAAGCGATTTAGTGCATATTGCACTGCACAACGCGAGCACTTCACTTCTCGGGCTATTTTCACTTGAGACATGCCTTGTTCATGTAAAATTTTAATTTTTAGGCGCTGCTCTGCACTAAGTTCTGCTTTTTTAGGCATTATTAACTCGATGAATATTAGTCTTCAGGAATATGGTAGCAACAATTGCGTACGATATGTGTCTGTTCACTGCAAGCACTGATAACACACTAAAAGAGTAAACTTTAAAATTGCAAATTTGTAAAAACATTGTTTTAAACTGCACCTGGGTGTCATAAATATTTGTTATTGTTTTATTTTTGTTTAAAAATGCCGCCGATGCAATAGTAAGACCATAAAACCCTTATCCGAGCGCTCATTGTTGAGATAGAGACAAACAATAGGGGTGCCTAATACTTTTGCACGTGGCGGTAATAATAATGTTGTCTTCTGTTTACGCGAATGTTATTAATTGAAATTAAACTACTATATACGGACCCCGTGACCATGGCTGATGAAAAGCAACCGAAACGTCGGGTAAAGTGTACACATAAATATAAATAGTATAATGTGTCCTCCAGACCGAATATCGGCCACGGCCGCCAGTCTTAACGGAGACTGGCCAGCTGCGCAGGAGATATTATAGTGCACAAGTGTGTGCGCAAACACAAGTGCACTCTCTGTTCCCTAACTCTCATGATCCGATGGGACGGTAATCCGACACGACCGGAGAGAGATCGGACGCAGGACCAACGGCTTTACGCGCTTTCCGAGGCACGGGGGAGTCTAACATCGCCAACTTCCTAACTCCGGGATGCTATTGAGATACCTTAACAGAAAAACCCAATAACTTTTTGTTGGCCTGACTCGGAATTCGAACCCGAGACCTCGTGCACAGCAGTCGCATTCACTACCGCTGCGCCACGGAGGCAGTTAATAGTATAAATAGTTTTAATAGTTTCAATAATATAATTAGCTTAAAAATTAGTAAAGTTTAATAGTGATTTTAATGCAACAGTTTTCACAATTTTATAATAAAGTGTCAAATAAACAACGCGATAAAACCCGTATATAGTTGTTTAATTCCAATGAATAATAATAATAATAATTTATTTATTGATTACAGTGGTAAAACATGAATACTGTCCATAAAGTACTTAATATAGGTAATATAATATGGGTGCCTGTACTAGGTACACCTGTGCCGCAGGCGTTAAGGGCACTTACAATATACTACTAGGAACTAAGTCACATACAATTAGCCATACTTATTATATCAATATATGCAAAAATAGGCCAATATTATAATTATTATCATGGAACTTATTTAACAATAATCAACAAATCTTCAGTACCCTCATAATTTAAAGTTTGTAAGTACCGACAGACTATCCGCTTAGATCTTACATAACTTAGGTCATATATAGCTGTTTGTTTATTTATCTTGTTATAAAGAAAAGGCGCTAGGAATGTGAAAAATCTATTTGTAAAAACAAACTTTGATTCAGAAAGTGTGGTACAGACAATACCTTTCCGTCTTTTAGTGTTAGTAAAGGTATGAGTCCGTAGCCGACTGCGGACAGCAGCGGCAGGCGACGCGTCGCCGCGTTATATCGCAGCGATACGTCGTCGCGTCATGTCGCTGTAGTCATGATTCCAAGCCCAACTGCAGACGGCAGCGGCAGGCGACGCGTCGCCGCGTTATGTCGCAGCGATACGTCGTCGCGTCATGTCGCTGTAGTCATGATTCCAAGCCCAACTGCAGACGGCAGCGGCAGGCGACGCGTCGCCGCGTTATGTCGCAGCGATACGTCGTCGCGTCATGTCGCTGTAGTTATGATTCCAAGCCCAACTGCAGACGGCAGCGGCAGGCGACGCGTCGCCGCGTTATGTCGCAGCGATACGTCGTCGCGTCATGTCGCTGTAGTCATGATTCCAAGCCCAACTGCAGACGGCAGCGGCAGGCGACGCGTCGCCGCGTTATGTCGCAGCGATACGTCGTCGCGTCATGTCGCTGTAGTCATGATTCCAAGCCCAACTGCAGACGGCAGCGGCAGGCGACGCGTCGCCGCGTTATGTCGCAGCGATACGTCGTCGCGTCATGTCGCTGTAGTCATGATTCCAAGCCCAACTGCAGACGGCAGCGGCAGGCGACGCGTCGCCGCGTTATGTCGCAGCGATACGTCGTCGCGTCATGTCGCTGTAGTCATGATTCCAAGCCCAACTGCAGACGGCAGCGCCGTATTCCAGTTGATTCTGAGTTTTCTGTGAGACAAGATGTCTGACGTATTTGGGCATAGCGATAGCGATTTACTTTGGTATCTTTTATTAGAAGAGGAAGAAGACGACGATCACTTATTTTTATTATACAAGTATAGAGAGGAAAAACGACAATTCAACGTGTTGTCGCTCCAAGGTCAGTGGCAATACTGATGTGCGGTCGGGCGACACATCGCGACGGTGCTCGGCCCGCAGCGGCAGGCAACGTGTCGCTAGCTACCGAAGGTATTTCATAGAAATACATAGAAACCAGTAGTGTCGCGACGACATGTCGCCTGCTGCTGCTGTCTGCAGTCGGCTACGAACTCGTACCTTAAGGTTGATGTTATACGTAAGCGTTGCGTGCTGTTTAAAAGTACTGTATTATTATTATGATGGAACTTTTCATAGATGTGATTATTGTCTATACAATATTCACATCTATGAAAAGTTCCAAAGTAAGTGTAAGTATAATGTTTTCAAAGGTATGTGAAGTCTGCATTGGGTATCCTAATCCTAACTAATATTATAAAAGCGAAAATGAGTTTGTTTGTTACTTTTTCACGCCTAAACCACTGAACCGATCACCATCAAATTTCGCAGAAACATTGTTGGGGGTACAGAAAAGGACATAGGGTACCTTTCATCCAGAAAAAAATTACTGTTCCCAAGGAAAACAACAATAACGTTCTTATGATAATAGATGGCGCCACGTGTCTTTCGAATCATGATTGAATTATATTATTAAAAGCAGAGTACAACCCGAATTTATTGTCAAAATCTAAATTAACGCGAGCGGAGCCGCGGGCAAAAGCTAGTAAAGTATAAAGTGCGTTTGCCCGAAATAACGTACAATACTTTATTATAAAGTACGGCTGGCAACCCTAGGGATCACATTTAGCTCCGATCCTTTTTAATGTCTTTAATGACATAGTTAACGGTTTCAATTATTCACGTTTATTTTTATTTGCAGACGATATCCCACGTCGTAGCCATGTCACACCGTACATAAACAAAGCCAATATTTTAAAAATGGCAGCGAGACGACAGCTCCATTTAGCCACGCTACTATTTGAAACTGTTAATACATATAAGCCGTTGTACCTATTTGATAAGTTGAGTTGGAGGCAGGACCATTATTCTTATTCCACCCGCTCCACTGCAAACCCGCTCACAATGCCAAAATATAAGACAACAGCATTTCGGGGCTGTTTCAAATACTCGGCCACTCGTTGTTGGAACGATCTCCCACCTCCATTGAGATCCCTACAAACAAAAGTATGTTTTAAATCACACATGAAAAGATACCTATTACTTCACTTACATAATGTTTGTGATCTACGGGCGAGGTAGGTATATCGGCTTCCAAGCGAGTCGAGGCGGCATTCACCATTGCATGTCTATTATGTATGTTTTTTTCCAACTAAATAGTCAATCTTCGTCTATCCTTGTTTCCGTATTCCATATGAATTTTGAGACCGCATAATTTGTTCGCTGTTAGTCGTATAAATAGAAAATGTGCTTTATGTTGATCGTAATTACAATGTGATAATATTCCCCGTATTGTTATGTAAACAAATGATTACGCAACCGAGCGCCTCGCGAGACCAAGCGCAGCGGTCGTATGCGCCGCACGCCGGCCGCCAAGGCTTGTGGAGTGCAAGGTGTTAGTACCTAGTTGTTGGATAGTGGGGAACGCTGCGCTGGAACGACGCGACGCGCGACGTGCTAATCATGCGATAAACTAGGCTGCGTAGGTATATATAGCGTGCACAATTTAATGAAATTATAATATGATATTATAGAATTATAATTAGGCTGACTTACGTCCGTGCGACATCTAAAGGTCCGCACTGAAAATCAGCGCTCTATTGTGGATCCCCTATGGACCACAATATAGCAACAATGCTGAGTGCGTACCAATCTGTCCACAGATTGCACGTTTCTAATAATTAATGTTAAGTTATATTGTAAGTATGTATTTCCTTTTTGAACTGTATCTGTGGCAAATAAACGGTTTTTCTTTCTTTCTTTCTTTCTTTCTATTTAAAGATAATGAAACCAATTCAGACAGATATAGACGTTGAAATGCTATAGAATGATATAAATAGGCTATTAAACTGGTGCAAAGAAAATAAAATGCTGATAAACACGAGTAAATCCATCCAGCTCACCCGCCACAAGCAATCGCAAAATAATACCTGTACTAATATTATAAAGCTGAAGAGTTTGATTGTTTGAACGCGCTAATCTCAGGAACTAGTGGTTCGAAATGAAAAATTCTTTTAGTATTGGATAGCCTATTTATTGAGGAAGGCTGTAGGTTATATAACATCACGCTACGACCCACGGGGACGGCGCAGTAACGATATACGCGGGTGAAATCGCGGATAAAGGACATATTGTAAAGTATTACAAAAATATAGAAATACGATAGGTATATATAAGTTCCCCACATTAACAGTAGGGTCAAATGAGCAGCGATAGCTCAAAGGGGAGACCAACAGACTGCAATGCAGAGGGTCTCGAGTTCGAACCCACGTCGCGCACCTCTGACTTTCGCAAGTTATATGACTATTCGAAATTATGTGCGTATTGATTGACAATTATCGCCTGCTCCGTGCCTCGGAAAGCACGTTAAGCCGTCGGTACCGGCTGCCATGAACATCTATGGCAGTCGTTATTGGGAGAGTGTCGACACAAAAGATCCCACTGGGTCGAAGTGTCGCCGGTCTGCACTGATTGGCCCCCACATAAGATAAGATAACAATAGGGTCGCGCGCGGCCCTCCAGCCTCAATCACTACGCCTGGTCGTAATCCTCCCTTTGTTTTAGAGGGACATCAGACCACGTTCCTCCACAGCTGTAATATCAAATCAAAAATCAAAATACTTTTATTACCAGAATAAAACATTACATATACGTAGTATCCTTTGGCCCCACGCTAGGCAAGCCTGTCCTGTGGGTACCTTTGACGATTTACAATGCGTTTACATGTTTGCTCGGTCGTAAAGTTTACTTGAAAATGAAATTAAATCTTAACTTACACAATAACAAAATAAAAATAATTTCTTGCTACATAATATAATATGGAATAGCTTTAAAACAGTATTTTGTACTAATAATATATTTATATATAATTATAGGTATGTGCGAAAATATATAGGTATAGAAACACCCATGATTAAATTATGTTCGGGTGCTTTGAAATAACTACACTGGAACATTGAGACAACTACCATCTTAGTCTCCCCGTGACCATGGCTGCTGAAAAGCAACCGAAACGTCGGGGAAAGTGTAAACATAAATATAAATAGTATAGTAGTATAGTAATAGTATAAATAGTTTTAATAGTTTCAATAATTTAATTAGCTTAAAAATTAGTAAAGTTTAATAGTAGTGTAACAGTTTTTCAAAATTTTGTAATAAAGTGTCAAATAAACAACGCGATAAAATCCGTATATAATAGTTTAATTTCAATGAATAACATTCGCGTAAACAGAAGACAATATTATATATTTTGTAAATATATATATATATATATCATATGATATTCTTAGACTGAAGTATGTATTTTTACAGGCGATGTTACATCTACAGATGTACTGGGGACACCTCGATACGGTTCTGCTATCGATGGATGGCTCGTAGAGCAAAAGGTGCAGGCGACATGGGAGTGGGCTTTCAAGCAATGTCAGCAGCAAGGTAATTATCCTAACTAATATTATAAATGCGTATGTGAATTTGTAAAGAGGGAACGCGCGCGGAGGCGGCGCGGCGGCGGCGCAGTGGCGGGCTTCGCGCGACTCGTATCTACAGTGTAATTGCGCGGCGTCGCGTCGGCGCGGCGACGGCGCGGTGACGGCATCGTGTGCAGGAACGCTTACACTTTCACGCCTTAACTACTCGACTTATCATCATGTTATTTCGAATACTAGTTGTCAGGGGTACAGAAAACGACATGGGGTAACTTTACCTTTATAATGCCCTAGTAAGAAGCCAATTGGAATGGTCATCTGGTCTCCACATGAAACTAAATATAGTATAATGTTAGAGCGAGTGCAAAACAATTTTTTTAGGTATTTATATATGAAACTTTATGGTGTTTATCTTTTCTTTCCTCTAATGTATCCCACCTTGTTTATCTTAGGCATGGTGGACTATGGGTTAGAAGGGAACTTGCTCTTGTGCTTTACATTTTTAAAGTACTACGAGGAAAGCTTTATAATACAGCTTTGTTGGAATGGTTGTGGCTATGTGTTCCTAACAGATACGTTTGGCGCTGACTTCGGCCACCGCTGCTGGCGGTGCCGAGGGCGAGAACAAACCTGCTCAAGGAGTCGCCTATGACGCGCACAATTCGCAATCTCAATCTCATACACAACAAGTCAGACCTATTCATTTGTATTTTGAGTGAATTTAACAGAGTAGCACTAGTGGTTATTTGCTATTGTAATTAAATAAAATAAGTGTACTGTATAATTACTAAGCTATATGTAATACTGTTGTTGTTGGCTGTACTGTCGCATTAGGTTTTTCCCTGTAAAGATAGTATAAGTTTGATTAATAAATAAATAAAAAGACAGAAAAAGTACTCTCACTAAACTAACCAAGAGAGCAAAGCTGCGGGCAAAATCTAATCTAATATAATATCAATAAACTCCTCTGGGGTAGTCGTTTTCTCGTCATGAGACTAACGCGATCTCGGTGGGCATAGTACTTCAGCTTTTGAAATATCACTTTTATCCTGTGATATAAAAAAATGTATCACCAGGGTAACTAAAAGTGCACGTACCGCATGGCAGCTTGTGGCGAGCTGACTGTGATTGGCAACGCGCGGTTCTGTATGCTTCATGGAGTCAGTTAACGCCTCGTCCCCGTCTTGCCTTTACTGGTTGGCTGAGGTTGAACTTCAAGACGGCCTCTTGAACTCTGAATTCTGACTTGCCTTGGTCTGCCTTGCTCAGGGGTGGAAGTGTCAATTTCAAGGGCATAACTACGGGAAAACCCGCTCCGGCTCTCCGTTTACATGAGACCCGTGAAGGTGAAACCGGTGCCGCACCGCTCGCATTGATATTGCCCTCTGCTGAGGGATAGCCCATAGGCATGTATCATGGTTATTCAGGGGGCATATCTAGTAAGTCGGCAAGTCACCGTCTACCCATCCGACTTGATGCTATTAAAGTAAGGGATTAAATATAATGATCATCAAAAATACTAATTGGTCAGCAAATAGTGCACAGCATAACGAGCATCTATACGCCTCAAATCACTGCATATCGTCTCGGAAGTGTTAGGTTATGTTAGGTCCTTTTTTAAACCCAAAAATAGGAGCCCCGCGAGGCGGGGCTCCTATTTTTGGGCGTTTGATCTCTTTAAAGTTTAGTTTGATCTCTTTAAAGTTTGCTGGCCATGAGTTGCTGATCAATTAGCTATTTCTGCTCACAGATTATATTTTTCTGCTCACAAAAATACCAATACTATGCTAACCATTTAAATAACACCCTTAAAGTAATCATGGCAGACGCCGTTTTTCATCCATAGTTACCATGTTATCGTTATGCCGGTTCTTCAAACATACATCCCCATAGCCTAGATATAATAGTCCATATGTAGTAATATAATATGTTGATGAGTAAGTAGAGCCTCGCTGATTTCAGCATGAATAGGCCGGCTCGACCGGAGGACTACCCTTTCACAGAGTATACATGTGAAATAGCAGTATTCATACTGTTGTGTTTCGTTCGGTGAGTGAGAGTGCCCAATCACCCTCTTTTTCCCATCCCGCTCATTCTCCTTCCCACTTCCTTTCCTAAAGGGTCGGCAACGCGCAAGTGATGCCTCTGGTGTTGCAGGCGTCCATAGACTACGGTGACCACTTACCATCAGGTGGGCCGTATGCTTGTTTGCCACCTTAGATGTATAAAAATAAAAAAATATGTATTTTATAGGTGTGTGTGTCTATTTAATTTTCTAGGTGCAGTTCTCGCGGCTCCCACGACTAGCGAACTCCTAACCGCAATGCTGTCCATCACTGGTGATACTAATCGTTCCTACCACATCGGCATTACTGCTATGTTAGATAGAGAAACTTTCGTCTCAATTGAAGGTAAAGTATTAAAATTATTGAAATACAGAAAAATATTTTGATAGAGTCCTTATTTATTACGCTACTGATAGTAAAGTGATTCGTCGTTTACATCGTTTCATTTAGAGTGTCTAGTGCAAATTTGTCTTAACGCGCTCGAAACGTTGACCGCGTTTGGCTCTGATTGGTTAAGAGCTTGGAGCGCGCCAATCGGAGCGCCGACACAGCAATCACAGCAATCAGAGTGCCTAGTGCGACTTGTTTTTACGTTAACGCGATGAAACATTTACCGCTTTTGGCAACGTTATAAACGTGTTGATCGCGATAACATAAAACAAACTCGCACTAGGCACTCTGAACACGGTGACTTTAGACTAGATGTAACGTAAGCGCATACAATTTTATTATGCTGAGTGCCTGAGGCTCCATTATTATACTTCAACATTATGCTTTTATATCATAACCAGCGAAGCCTAGTGGCAGAGCATTGTAACGCCACACATAGCTCTTGAGCTTGATCCTAAAGCTCTAAGATCTCTGACTATTTGAAGTTACATATGTGCGTATTAAATAGTTAGTCATCGCTCGCTTAAAGAAAACATTGTGAGGAAACCAGCATGTCTGAAAGTTCTCCATAACGTCCTCGAACATATGAGAAGTGAAATCTGTCAAACTGCAATAGGCCAGCGTGGTGGACTATGGGCTAACCCTTCTTACACTGAGAAGAGGCCCGTGCCTACAAATGGAACAGTTTGTATGGCCTGATATCATTTTCCAGGTATTCCACTGGACAGGACTCTAGCTACGCATATGTATGAAGAGTTGAATCCTGCAGATGGTCTCTGTCTAAGCATAAAACAGAATAGGCTGTACCCTGTACCGTGTTCACAGCGGTTATCATACATGTGCTACAAGAAACGAAACCATCAAGAACAGCTGACAAATTGTGGCACTTTTGATAAAGGTATGCGGTAGTTGACTCATATTTCTTTTATTATTTATGTCAAATACATTACCTAAGCACTCCAATAAAAAATTATTGCAATTACTTAAAAATAAATAAGGTACAAGCATTTCAAATCTGGTGGTAGCGATAATTGTCAAATGACGGAAAAAGGATGCAAAATACAAACTGTGATGTCACCACTATTTAAATGACGTCTACTACGACCTCATTTTTCTTATTTCGAAATTCAAAATATTAATTACTTTTTTATTTTGCAACCAGTTTTGACACCGATCGATTGCACGAGGAGTTCAGTAAATTTAGTAAACTCACTAATCCCTTTGACGTTTAGAAGTGTTACTTTGTGACCTAAATAAATAAATGATGTTCGACATTGACTTTAAAACCTGTGTGTCTGATATTTGTCCATAATATTCTTGAAATGTGAGATGTGATGGACTATCATCTAATCTTTCTTATACAGTACAAAATACCTGTTTTGAGAGGAACAGTTTGTATAAAAGACTGATAAAGGTCGCAGCCGACTTATACAACACCGCTCTCAGACAGCTAAGCCAAACGAAAAGGCCACTACTTGCTGTCCACGCACCGACAGCTAGCAGGCAACCAGCTGTCCACGCGCTTACAGCTAGCAGTCGACTAGCTGTCCACGCACCGACAGCTAGCAGGCAACCAGCTGTCCACGCGCTTACAGCTAGCAGTCGACTAGCTGTCCCCGCACCGACAGCTAGCAGGCAACCAGCTGTCCACGCGCTTACAGCTAGCAGTCGACTAGCTGTCCACGCACCGACAGCTAGCAGGCAACCAGCTGTCCACGCGCTTACAGCTAGCAGTCGACTAGCTGTCCACGAACCGACAGCTAGCAGGCAACCAGCTGTCCACGCGCTTACAGCTAGCAGTCGACTAGTTGTCCACGCACCGACAGCTAGCAGGCAACCAGCTGTCCACGCGCTTACAGCTAGCAGGCAACCAGCTGTCCACGCGCTTACAGCTAGCAGTCGACTAGCTGTCCACGCACCGACAGCTAGCAGGCAACCAGCTGTCCACGCGCTTACAGCTAGCAGTCGACTAGCTGTCCACGCACCGACAGCTAGCAGGCAACCAGCTGTCCACGCGCTTACAGCTAGCAGTCGACTAGCTGTCCACGCACCGACAGCTAGCAGGCAACCAGCTGTCCACGCGCTTACAGCTAGCAGTCGACTAGCTGTCCACGCACCGACAGCTAGCAGGCAACCAGCTGTCCACGCGCTTACAGCTAGCAGTCGACTAGCTGTCCACGCACCGACAGCTAGCAGGCAACCAGCTGTCCACGCGCTTACAGCTAGCAGTCGACTAGCTGTCCACGCACCGACAGCTAGCAGGCAACCAGCTGTCCACGCGCTTACAGCTAGCAGTCGACTAGCTGTCCACGCACCGACAGCTAGCAGGCAACCAGCTGTCCACGCGCTTGCAGCTAGCAGTCGACTAGCTGTCCACGCACCGACAGCTAGCAGGCAACCAGCTGTCCACGCGCTTACAGCTAGCAGTCGACTAGCTGTCCACGCACCGACAGCTAGCAGGCAACCAGCTGTCCACGCGCTTACAGCTAGCAGTCGACTAGCTGTCCCCGCGCATGTATCGTATGTGTCAAGCGAGCAGTCTGCGTGCGTACATCGCGCAGGCCACCCGCTTGAAACGCGCGGTATGCGTGGCTTCAACTATCGAGTGGTACGAAGGCGGTAAGCTCGCTTACAGCGAGCTGTTTGCTAATTTGTGATATCAATATAAATAATGTCTACAGAGGACGCCCTAAAGCTCAAATTTCTATTAACATTATTTTGCCGTGTGGGAGCGGTGTTGTATAAGTTGGCTGCGACTTTAATGATTAATTAATAATATTAACTTACAGTATGTAGGCCCTCCGCAAGGTGGACAGACGACCTGGTAAGGGTCACAGGAAGTGGTTGGATGCGGGCGACGCAACACCAGTCTATGTGGAAAGCCTTGGCGGAGGCCTAAGGTCGATCTATCGGCTGAGATGATACTGATGATGATGATTACCTTACAGGATACAAGTTAGTTCCAGAAACCGGCAGTTGCTACAAGTTCCACTCCTGGAAACGCTGGTGGGATCATTATGCAACTTGCATCAATGAAGGTGGACACTTGGCTGTCATTAATGATGAGAAGGAGGCTAATATTGTCATTAATTTCAACCCGTTTCCGTCTTTCCCGACATTGATAAGCCTGAGAGATATGTTTGGCGATGGAAACTGGATGAGCCTTCATGGTAAGGTTTCACTTCGGAGTTTTAAGTGATGCGCTGGTGGCGTAGTATCTTGTGTGTGGGGCCAGTCAGTGCAGACCGGCGACACTTCGACCCAGTGGGATCTTTAGCTGGGTACTCACTTAGCAGTGTAGCATGTAATGTATCAGATACGGTATCAAGTGAGTACGTAGGCACGATCCCCTGCGAGCCGCTCGCGCGTGGAGCGCTGAAAGCTCGCAGTGACCCGCCGAGTGGCGGTATCACTGCGAACACAAAGGCGGCTCGCAGTGTGCTCGTGGACGGCGACACGACCGCTTGTGTAGTGAGTACGTAGGCGCGAGCTTCTAAAATATTGTACATGAATATGAACGCAGCACTAGCCACCATTTGAGACATGTAGTCGGCGTGACGTCGTCGCGAGCACTGCGGATCCGGCAGCTCGTAGCTAGATACGCGGTGGACCGTGGACGAGCCGTACCCACTTGCAGGTTGATACATTATCTCATACGTTACATGCAACACTGCTAAGTGAGTACCCAGCTTTTTGTGTCAGGGTGGCATAGTCATGACGTCACGATGGCGTAGTGATTAGTGTAACCACGCCTGAGGTCGTGGGTTCGATTCCCGCACAAGTCAAACATTTGTGTGCATGAACATGGATGTTTGTCTTGGTCTGGGTGTTTCTATGTATAATATGTATGTATTTACAAAAAAGAAGTATACATACATACATACATAGATTCACGCCTGTTTCCCAGAGGGGCAGGCAGAGACTACGGATTTCCATTTGCTACGATCCTGACACACTTCTCTGTCTTCATTCACTTTCATCACATTCCTCATACACGCCCGTCGGTTCAAGGAGCTCTATATATGTATGTTTATCCATTGTCTAGTACCCATAGTACAAGCTCTGCTTAGTTTGGGCTAGATGGTGTTGTGTGAATGTGGTAGAATATTATTATTATTATAGTAAGTAGGAGCGTCAAGTTAGACAGTGGAAAAACAAAATGTTGTAAAAATCGTAATAATATTTATCTACACATATAGATACTTACTAATGTCTATATATAATAATATCAGCCCTGTATTAAACTGTCCCACTGCTGGGCACAGGCCTCTTCTCAGTGTGAGAAGGATCAGGCCATACTCCACCACGCTGGCCCAGTGCGGGTTGGCAGACTTCACATATCTTCGAGAACATTATGTAGAACTCTCAGACATGCAGGTTTCCTCACGATGTTTTCCTTCACCGTTAAAGCAAGCGATAATTACCTATTGAATACGCATATAACTTCGAAAAGTCAGAGATGCGCGCCTTGGGCTCGAACTCGAGACCTCTGCGTGGCAGTCCAACGGTTTCCCACTGGGCTATCGCTAATGTCTATACTAATATTATAATGCTAAAGAGTTTGTTTGTTTGGTTGAACGCGCTAATCTCAGGAACTACTAGTTCGATTGAAAATTTCTCTTAGTGTTGAATAGCCCATTTATTGAGGAATAAGCTATATAACATCACGCTACGACCAATAGGAGCAGAGCATCAATGAAAAATTATGCAAAAAGGGGCTTGTCTCTTATGTGACGCAGACGAAATTGCGGGGGTCAGTTATATATTGTACGAATGTGAGTTTGTTTGTTTGTTACACTTTCACGCCTTAACTACTTGACCGAACATCATGATATTTCACATTCACGTTGTCTTAGGTACAGATTAGGATATAGGATACCTTAGTCCAGAAAAAAAGAATTGTGCCCGAGGGTTTTCAAATTATTAACAAAATCTAGATTTCTGAATCTAACAGAATATATTTAAGAGAAATTAATATGAGATGTCTTTATAAAAGTTAAAGAAAAGAAATTTTTTTTGTACTTATTTTTGTCTATCAATCTGTATGTTTGTGCACGCGTCACGCAAAAACTGCTGAACGAAATTGAATGCGGTTTTCACAGATAAAACCTGGTGCTTCTCCTATGTTTAGACATCGACCAGTTATAATATTATCATATGTATATATATCTAGTAACGTACCTTGTGATTAAAATAAAAATAAAAACGCAGTGTTTCTTTTAAATTGGAATGTATTAAACAAAAGACATCATGTTATTTTCCAGGTCACACCATAGACCAGATTTATAATGTGTGGGAGAAAAACACTATGCCGCAAAATAAGTGCTGTGATTGTGGCACTATTACTCACGAAGGAAATCTCAGAGCGTATGACTGTAGCACATATAAATTTTTATCTGTGTGTGAAAAGGATCCTAGCGTCATCAAGTTTCATCCCGGAGATCAATAACTTTGCTACATTAGTAAAATTAATTTATACGTTACTAAGATATGTAGGTATTTGTTTTTATGCTACCAAGGTATCATAAGCCCAACTTGTTGGTTAGTGTATATGCAGTAGTACTTATTACTCAAAAACAATAACGTTTCAATAAAACTAAAAGCTACAAAGTTTGTTAGGAAGTATGTATACATACACGTTATTTTTTGTTTTATTTGTCTGTGTTTATAAGTGAGCGTGATATCAGAGCTTGGTAAGTTTAGTAAGTCGTATGCGCAAGTCATATTCAAAGTCAAAGTTTATTTTAAATCATGTAATGATAATTATTTTAATTTATCGTATTCAATAAAAGTATACTTTATCATAAACTTATTTGTTTTTTATTCAATTATGAATTGAAAAGGCAATTATTATACGTATAATACTTATATAACTACCTATGCAAATTATGTCTATGCCAACATTGTGACTATGCCAACATTATGACTATGCCAACATTATGACTATGCCAACGTTATGACTATGCCAACATTATGACTATGCCAACATTATGACTATGCCAACATTATGACTATGCCAACATTATTTCTAGTATTTTCTAGGATCAAAGCCAAAGTTGAAACGGCGCCATTAGGCGTACAAGAGAACAACTAATTGTTCTTCTTCAAAATCACGCTAAATTCCGAAATGAAGTAGGTACTTGATGTCGGCATTAAGCGTAATTATTAGTGGCTATTTAGCGTGTTTTTGATAAAACTTTGTTTGTTTTAATCCTAACTTAATATTAATGTGAATGTAAGTTCGTTTGTTTATTTGTTACGATTTCACACTTTAACTACTCGAGAGATTATCATGAAATTTCGCATAGACGTCGTCAGGGGTACAAAAAAGGACATAGGACTAACCTAACCTAACCTTCCATTCAGAAAAATGACCTATTCCCGGGGCATACGAATTTATTGACAAAATCTACATTAACGTCAGCAAAACAATAGGCAAGATCTAGTACAGACGGCTACACATCAAGTTGGGTAAGTAATAGACGATATAACAACAAAATCTCTCTCTTATTAACAACATATAACAACGGAACCTATAATTTTATTTAATATAGCGATTAGTTAATATAATAAACGATTGATATAATTTTAAAATAACTAATTTTTATAAGCATAACATACATTAAATATAACATCGTTTGACATAACATATATTTAATATAAAATCGTTTGACATACCACTCAAAAGATATAAAACTTATTTGGTCTAATATTATGAAAACGCCTACTTAAAAACATAAAGCAAAATTGCATAGACACGGGTTAATATTAACAAACGGCGTAACACCACCAAAACGTAAGAAATTTTATGAGCAAAAGCAACAGAATTATTAATATACTGCAGCGGCATAACGAATATTCAGAGTGTGAATTTTTACGAGCTGTGGCTTCTAGTTTAAGCTTAAAAAAACAATAACTTTGTATTTTTTTAAATAAATATTTAAAAGTATTTTTTCTTTGTTTTATTCTTTGTAAGTTCTATCGTAGTTATAGGTTATAGTAACCTAAGTAGATATTAAACATAACTAGTAACTGATTACCACCTGCGCTATAATTAGGTCGACGGAGCCCCGCTTAGCGGGGCTCCTATTTCTGGGTGGTTTAAAAAAAAATAACCACGAAGGCTAAGGCGGGAGCTCCGCTCCGCTTCGCTCCGGCCTTAGCCTTCTAAGCTAACCTATCCGAGTCGGGGTACTCTGAGTCGGGGTGTTAACCATAATGACGTTTTTTATATATATTAAACGCTAGACCTAATGATTTTCGATTACATAAACGTTATATCAAACAACGTTAAACTAATTAAGTTTTAGAATAAATAAATGTTATATGTAAAGAAATTATATCAACAGTTGGTTAGTTAATTAGAGTAGTAGGTAGTTAGAGCGGCAACACTGTTGTTTCTTTGTTTACATTGCCTCCGTGATTTACATTCGTTTTTATAAGCAATAAAGTTATAAAAGTTATTATATGTAAACAAAATAAGTGCAAATACTGTGAACTATATGTGATATTATTGGTGACTTATTTTAACAAGTGTAAATAAACTTATGACAATATCGTTGACGAATATGAAATAGTGAAATAAAATCTGAAGAACCATAGAAACAGTCAAGCTATTAATTAATAAAGGTGCATGAACATTACAGTATTTTAACATCATAAGCAAAGTACATTTCTATGGTCTGAATAGATATATTATTATTGTTTATCAATACGGAAGGACGTTAAGAAAAATATTTTGAATATTATCATACAACCAGTGCCACTATTACCCCTAGTGGTCAATAGCTACATTACAGTATACGTCATTTATGGAAAAATTACTGCTGTTCTTATGTTAAGCGGCCAATAGTTGAACTAAATTATCAAAGACAAACGTCAAATAAACGTCATCGAAGTGTCAATCATATGACAGCTAGCGCTACTTCCGCCTGTAGTGGCGATTAGCAAAACTAAAAGGGATACCAGAGTAATAAAAATATTTTGGTGGAACCAATTAAACAAGGATTAAAGAAATATAAAGAAAATAATTAAAATATAGCAGAAAAATAAAAATATAGGAAAGCATAAATAATTAAGGGTTTACTGTGCCACTCGTCGCCCACGCAAGGTCCAGCTAAGCTAGGAAAATTCAATTGATTATTTGTAATTTATCTTTACCATGGACGAAAACGTAACATATCGAAAGCGAACACGTACTATGTCACTGAATGAGTCAAGTACATCTCAGACAGACCATTCATCATTATTCGACTGTACTGTGACCAGCCTTCCTGACAACACATCCTTAGAAGATACCAAAGTAATAAATGAAATGAAAGAAATCATAAAAACACTCACTAATGAATTACAGTCAGCACACCAGGAAATAGACAATTTAACATGCGAAAATATACAACTAAAAAACAATATGGAAAAAGCAAATAGAACAATTGAACTATACAAAACAGTCATCATATATGAAAGCCCTCGTCATACTCCTCGATTGGAGCGTAAAGCCAAGCTAAAAAATCGAGTAATTCCATCTAGTCCAATGTTAAAATAATCACCTATGAAAACATTAAGTAACACAACAAAAGACATAGCAAAACCAGACATGGAATACAAAATTAGCAGTGATAATGATAGAAAAAGTCACAACATCGATAATAATCCATTAACAACAAAAAGGAAACTATGTATCTTAACCAACAGCAATATAAAAGGCAAACTTTTGGATATCGAGAACACATTTTCACAAAAATTTGATTATTGCCGATATATTACACAGAACAGTGGTATAATGAATATGTTAAAGAATATAGCAAATAAATTAAAAAACTTTGGCGTGAATGATTATTGTCTGATATTTATAGGTGAACATGACTTCAGAAAAACTGCAAATTACACTCAATTTGTGAATTCTATCCAGGCATCACTACAGCACATAACTTACACAAATATAATTTTGTGTGCTCCCACCTATATAATGGGAGCCCCGATATATAATTACAAAATTGATATGTTCAATAATTTGCTATACATGAACTTGCACTATAATAATTATGCATATTTTTACGACACAAATTGTGAGCTGTCGTACGAAATGTTCTCGTATATAACAGGTAAACTTAGCTACCATGGACTACAGAACGTATATAAGAACCTGATGCAGCGGTTATTTATTGATATAGCTATGTTTCCATGTCAGGAATATACAACACATGGCCGTGACAATACAAATGGGCACGACTCTATCAAGGCACCAGAGACAATTGCCATACCTGAGACTGGAACTTCATCAAGCAGACCGCCTGATAATCTAATTGAAGTAGATAAATCAAATACATTTTTTCGTTAGTTATAAGCATCTGAACATATTGCATCAAAATATTAATGGTTTTATAAGCAAATCTGACCTATTAACCTTAAATTTAGAATGGCTTGTAAAAACAGGGTACCTCGGCTGATGTTATTTGTTTGACCGAACATAATATGATAAAAGATGACATCAAATTATTATATTTAGAAAATTATGTCCTTGCAGCTTCTTTCTGCCGTAAAAATCGTCATGGAGGCTCCTGCATTTTGGTTCACAATAAACATGAATATAAAACCATAAATTGTATAGAAAATTATAGTATTTCAGGTATAATAGAGTGCTGTGCTATCAAGATTTTAATGCACAACCTAATAATAATATGTGTATACAGACCACCTCGTAATAATAAAATTCAATTCGATAAATTTTTCACAATATTTAACTCTATACTCAGTTCTTTATGTTTCTCAAAAAATAAAATAATTGTATGCGGTGATTTTAATATAAACACATTACAAAACAGTAAAGAGACGAACCATTTATTAAATACAATCTATGGTTATAATCTAAAACTTGCCATTAATGAACCAACTCGCATTGTGAGTGGATCTTGTATTGATAATTTTATGCACAATATTAGGGGATGCAAAAGTAATAAATACGAATTTGCTCTATCCAATCACACTTGTCAGCTGTTAACCTGCCCAGGCAAAGAAAGTTGTTCTCTCACACATTGGTTTACGGAGAGAAGAGATTACTGTAAAGAAAATATCACAAAATTTTTAGAGTGTATGCAGTCTCTATTATTTAACGAAGTATATAATACGGATGAACCAAATTATGCCTTTGACATTTTTTATGAATTATTTAGTCTATTTTATAATCTCTGTTTTCCTTTGACATTAATTAAAACAATTCGTCGTAAGAAACCGTTGTGGATATCAAATGGCATTCGCCTATGCGCAAAACAAAAGAGAAAGTTACTGTGGCAATATAGAAAACATTCAAATATAATCAATAGGAACAAATTTAAATGTTATTCAATGCGCTTAAACAAAATCATTAAATTAACACAAAAGGCTCAAAATTACTACAAGATTAAAACAGCGGCTAATAAGTCTAAAGCAACCTGGTCAGTTATAAACTACAATAAAAACAACAATATGTTAAGAAAAGAGATCAGGGAAATAAAAGTCGACGGAGTAATCATTGACGACCCTAAAGAAATTGCCGAGACATTTAATAGCTATTTTGTAAGTGGTAATAATTCAACCCCAATTGCTGTAAACTTAAGCCAAAACTTTACAACAAGTCTTAACAAAAATTACAATTCTTTGTTCATGAATCCCACTACCCCCTTTGAAATCAATAAAATTATTAAATCTCTGAAAAACACTAATAGCACAGGATACGATGACATAAATACTAACATTTTGAAAAATGTATCGATTACCATTTCCCCCGAATTAGCGCACATTATTAACTTATGTATACTCCATGGCATTTTCCCAAATAGATTAAAAACAACTATAATAAAACCACTATATAAAAAAGGTGATAAAAGAAGCGTTGTTAACTATAGACCTATAGCACTCATACCAACATTTTTAAAAATTTTTGAGAAGGTTATAAGTACGAACCTTAATAATTTCTTTGAAACAAATAATTATTTTACTGAGAAACAACTAGGATTCAGAAAGCAAAAGTGTATTAACTTAGCTGTATTCCAATTTCTACAAACTGTGATGACGGGTCTTGATAATAAACGTTTAGTTTCTGCCTTATACATTGATTTTACAACGGCATTTGATTACGTAAATCATAAAATTTTGATAAATAAATTAGAATCATATGGCGTTAGAGGAAATGCCTTAGAACTTTTAAAATCATATCTTGGAAACCGGCGACAATGTACACAAATTACTCGCTTATGCACTAAAACGCATATACATAGAGTACACACATCCTCGTACTGCGAAGTAAAAGAAGGAGTTCCTCAAGGTAGTATATTAGGACCTCTATTATTCATAATTTATATAAATGATCTGCCCGATATTATAAAACATAATATGGTGTTATTTGCAGACAATAGCACTGTAGTATTCACAAACACTTGTAAAAATAAATTAGTAGCAGATATAAATCAATCACTTGACATTATAACTCACTGGACATTAGACAATCATTTATTAATTAATTTAAATAAAACTAACATAATGACATTTAGAAATAGAAACAATAAGGTATTAAATCTGGACATTGGTTTTAATGGGCAAAAAATCAATAAAGTCGAGAATACAACATTTTTAGGACTGAATCTTGACTCAAACTTAAATTGGAAATTGCAATTACAAACTATTTGTACCAAGTTGAACCAGTTTTCTTATGCGCTATATAGGCTTAGTAAAATTGTGAATCAATCTGCTGTGCTCACCGCTTATCACGGTTATGTCGATTCAGTGCTAAGATATGGTGTCATCTTTTGGAGCAATTCTGTAGACAAACAGCTAGTGTTTAAAGCCCAGAAAAGATGTGTGAGGGCGATTTGTAATTTAAAACCAACAGACAGTTGTAAAGATGTTTTTATTAATTTCAGACTACTAACTTTGCCTTGCATTTATATTTATGAGGTAGCCATTTTTGTAATCACTCATATTTCAATGTTTGAGCATTTGAAAAGCAAACGTCATAATTATAAAATAAATTTTCCGTTTAATAAAACAGCCCAATTAAACAATAGCTTATATTGTATGGCACCACGTATCCATAATCATTTACCATTGAACATATTACAATGCTCCAACATAGATTTGTTAAAACTTAAATTAAAGCAATTACTTATTAATAAGGCATACTATAGCATAAATGAATATTTTGATGACAAATTTAATAAATGATATAAAGCTAGGACATAAAAAATAAAAATTGACTGTATAATATATTTTGAAAGCAAATTCTATTATTATTATTACTTTTTATTCACTCAGACATAACTATATATAAATAATAAAATAATCTTATAAATATATTGCATGCCAAACGGTGGAATATAGCTGTACGAAATGTTTGTTATTATCAAATATTATGTAAACACCTATTGTAACCTATATTCGCAATAAAACGATTGAATTGAAAAAATTGAATTAAATTGGTATATCTCACGTTGATTATATCTTATGAACGATAATAAAATGAAATTAGACCAAATGAGTTTATACGTTATGAGACGCACCCCATCAAGTTAGACATCCTATATACGCATAACTACGCTACATACAAAACAGAGAATTGTCGGAAAGAAACAAACACTCATACACACTCAAACATCCTTATAAACATTCACCCACACACATAGGCACACAAACGACACACAACAATTAATTATAAATCTTACACTTTATTAAGCAGATACTTGCAGATTTTGTATTCCTTCTATACAATAAAGAAAGATAGTTTTCTCCATCTTCCCTACCCCTATTTTGTACTTAGTATTTTCTCACTATTTATGAGAATATCAATGATTGTAACCATTTGTGACACTTATATAAATGTTACTATCAGAAGGTAGCACTGGCTTCTAAGATACAGGTCCACACCTAGTTTAGAAGTCAGGGTCTCCAGTTTGTCATGTATTCCTTAAGCCCTAGTTTTGTACTTAGATTAAGTGTTTTTCTTATGAAGTAATAAGCTATAAACTATCTTCTAGGCATGCGTGGTCCATCGTCGACTGCATCTTCACTTAAGATCAGGTGAAATCGCGATCAAAAGCAAGCCTACTTCAGTATAAAAAAAAATTATGACGTTCGGCGCTCCGATTGGCTCGCTCCAAGCTCTTAAGCAATCAGAGAGTCAAACGCGTTAAGGGTTTCGATCGCTTTCACATAAAACAGGTCGTACTAGGCATTCAGAAATACGTACGTATTCGTACGTGCAAGCTCTGGAATGAACTGCCAGCTTCGGTGTTTCCCGAGCGCTATGATATGTCCTTCTTCAAACGAGGTTTAAAGAGAGTTCTCCTTTCATGATAGGCAGCGGCTTTGCTGTGTCCTGACATTGCTGAAGTCCATGAGCAGCGGTTATCACTTTCCATCAGGTGGGCCACTTGCTCGTCTGCCACCAATGGCAAAAAAAAAAAACCTAGATATTTAGTAAATCTAGGTAGATTACGAAGCGAGCGAGCTATTTTAGTACATGCAAATTCGTCTTCTAATAATAGCTGACCCTCGCAAATTATACAATTTAACATGTGCGGTATATGGTTCATCACACTTTTTATGTAAAAATAATGTCCGATCATTTCTCCGAAACAAATCCTATGATTAAACTGCGGCATTCCTAACATAACCTGTAAAATGAGTAACATTATTCTTATATTTACATCATTACATAAACACAACACATACACACACGCCCACGCGCACACACTACACATACATATTATACACTAATACACACAATAACTTTCACTGCATGGAGTTATTTTAAAAGTGTTAAACTTTTTATTGTAGTTTAAATAAAATTGTAATTGCATGGTCATACTTTAGAGAATAATTGTAATTATAATACATACCGGAGGGAAGAGGGCTGTTAATCCTTACTACAGGTTAATAACTAACCTATCAAGGGTAACAGAACTTCACCCACAGGATTGTACGTAAAATCGTTGTAAGACCTACCATGTATATTGTGCATTCTGTACTACTATCATTATTTCGTAAATAAATACATTATTCATTGAAATTAAACTACTATATACGGATTTTATCGCGTTGTTTATTTGACACTTTATTACAAAAATTTTAAAAACTGTTACACTACTATAATACTATTAAACTTTACTAATTTTTAAGCTAATTAAATTATTGAAACTATTAAAACTATTTATAATTAATAAAAAAGTAAATGTCAAAGAAAATAAAATAATATAAATCAAATCATAGCAATGACTACGATTCATCTAATATGTTTGCAAAAGCGTTTAAAAAGAACTCCGAAATTAATGCTAATTCATGTAGTACAAATATCTTAGTCACGTCGACAGCTGACTGTTCTGACGGGTTGGATGTGACGATGAGAATGCCTAAGATAAATATCGAAGAAACCTATAAAATCATTAACAAATTGAATACTAATAAAAGCCCGGGTCTTGACGGAATCAGAGCAACTGATATTAAAAATATTAACAAAGAAATAGCACCAGTTATTACTCATTTAATCAACAGATGCATTGTCACATCCACCTACCCTGACGATCTAAAGTTAGGTGTGGTGCGCCCTATTTACAAAAAAGGTAACCACGGCGATTGTAATAATTACCGCCCCATTACCATATTGTCCTGTGTTGACAAGATAATTGAGAGGTACGTGGGGGACAAGCTTAGCCATTTCTTATATGCGCATAACATAATCCATAATAAACAGTATGGTTTCCAAAGAGGGAGAAGTACATCTCAATTGTTGAGTCAATTCACCAACGAAATTAGTGAGCACCTGAATGAAAAACGTCACGTGCTCGTTATTTTTGTTGATTTTAGTAAAGCATTTGATATGCTACAGTATAAAATATTGTATCAGAGGCTAGAGCAGACTGGTATACGAGGCCCACTGCTAGAACTCTTCAAAAATTACCATCAAAACAGGTTTACGCGAGTAAAAGTCGGAAATAAGTACAGCGATAGCATACCCACAGATAAGGGAACCGCACAAGGCTCAATAATTGGCCCAAATGAATACATTATATATGTTAATCAAATGTAACTTATTCACTCACGGCTCCGTGTACCAGTTTGCTGACGATACCTGCCTGGTGGTAGCGGACAGAGACCTAAAAATGCTGAATATTATCTGCAAGAAAACTTTAATAAAATGTGTCAATGGGCGCATGACGTTGGCTTGATGATAAACGCCCAAAAAACGAAACTCATGTGTATAGAATTATCGCATAATAAGAGCAGCTACACACCTAACATAATAGCACACGATCACAAATGTCTGCATAACATCCTTATATGTAAGCATAATAGCATGTGTTCCAATCTGGACAAAGTTAATGAGCATATGTATGTTGGTCTTATAATAGATAATAGATTCAACTGGGGTGCCCATATAGAACATGTATGTAAGAAGTTAAGAGCCTTACTTAGTAAAATGTACACATTAAAGTACAAGATGACATATGGAACTCTGCGCTTATTGTATATGCCACTGGTGGATTCTGTTATCGGTTGTGGTCTGTGTAGCTACGGCCGTACTTACAAAACTTATATAGAAAAAATTTATAATATCCAGATTAGGTTATTAAAAACGATTGTTCCTCGTAATGTAAAAATTAAATATAAAGAAAATTACAACGAACTATTTAAATACTGTTAGGTATTACCAATACAATGTAAAATCAAAATGGCCGTAATGAAAGAAGAACTGGTTAACACGGACCAACTTCGTTTGCATAGCCGTAACAATAATTTAAGACAGTTGCCAAATTCAAAGAAATATGTTTTGCCAAGGTTTAATAACTTGTATGGAACTAAAATATGTCGATACATACTTCCTAAGATCTTGAATAGTTTACCTGAAGATATAGTCAATAAATATGTTAAAAAGCAGCCGTATAAAACCACGCTAAAAAGATATTTGTTGTATAACATTGACAGATTCGTACTGCCATTGTGAAATTATTATTAGAGTAGAAATTGAAAATTTAAATTATATAACATGAACTCCCACTCGCATAAAAACCCTCGTGGTTTAGCGAGTGGTCTAAGCCATGGTATTATTATTGTAAATTTTAATCAATAAAAGAAAAAAAAAAAGTTACAGAATTAAAATGTCCTCTTTGACATTTTAATTTTGTAACTTTTTTTGTAATAATAATTATGCACATTATCATAAAATTAGTTTGTAAAATGTTTATCATTTAAATAGTCATTAAGATTGTAATAGCATTTCTTTAACAACAATTGTTTAAAATTTTTCTTAAATAGATTGATATTAATTTCTTTTATAGTTTTAGGTATTTTATTATATATTACAGGTGCTAGATGGTACACAGTCTTATGCATAAGAGCAGTATTGCATCGGTTTAAACAGAGGCGGAATTCATCATGCTGCTGTCTTTTTGAGTGTTCTGATGCCAACTGGTAGAAATTAAGGTTTTGTTTGACAAATATTGCGACCGCATAAATGTATAGACAGGGTAGAGTCAAAATTTGATATTTCTGAAACAACGATCTACAGGAATCTGTTACTTGTAACCCAAACATGGTGCGTATACAACGCTTTTGCGCTTTGAAGGCTAAATCTCTGTTAGTCGAGTTTCCCCAGAAGACCACACCATATCTTAAAATAGAAGCTACGAGTCCATGATAACCGGTCATAAGAGTATCCTCGCTGGTAATTTGTGCTAGTTCATAAAGGGCATAGGTTGAAAATTACAAAATTTTTGCTAAGTTGTTCAATGTGCAACTTCCATGACAATTGGGAATCTATTGTAAGTCCTAAAAATTTAGTTGACTGCACTACAGTTACTGGCTCCAGTCCGTAGGTAATATTAGGCAAGGAAGCTATTGGTCGTTGACTAAAGTGTATTATTTTTGTTTTTGATATGTTAGCCCTTAAGTTATTAGTATCCAGCCATTGCATAATATTAATTAGAGTGCTATTTATATCATGCTCATATGTTTTCAGGTCATTACATTTAATAACGACCGTGCTATCATCTGCAAAGAGCGTTATGGGATGAGTGGTCGCTTTTGGGAGGTCATTTATATGTATTATAAATAGCAATGGCCCCAAAACGCTTCCCTGCGGTACACCAAATACTGTTTTACGGCTGTCAGACAGATAAGTGACCTCAGTTTTTGTTTTAAAATTAATTTTTGACAATTTTGTGTATTGTGTGCGATTTTTGAGATAACTTTCAATACATTTTTTGATGTTTCCTCTTATACCATATACCTCAAGCTTATGCATCAATATATCATGATCCACATGATCAAACGCCTGAGTCATATCCATGAATATGGCACATGTTGTGCATGTCAATGATATGTTGTCAATAGACAGCATTCATTGCTATGCGGATGACAGTAGTAGAGAAACTTATTAAATGGGCCGCTCTAATATCCCTCGGTCCACAGTGGAGGAAAGCCACGAACGGCTTGTGTCTGAAATCGAAAATACTCTGGATAGAGTATCTGAATAAGGGAAGACTAAATTTAGTCGAGTTTAACCCAGTTAAGACACAAGCCGGCGCGTTCACCTTGTCTCGATAAAAATCAAGCCTTGAGCTTACGATACCAAACCCACAAATAGTACCTATTGAACCTTTGAGTCAATTAACTATCTATTATAGTGTATGTTTTACTGCATATCGTATTCTAACGATTAAAGTAAACATTACTTTAACTTTACTCGCCACCCCGATTTCCACCAGCAGGAGAAGCTGGCATATATTATAACAGGGTAGTTGCCTATGATTGATATTGTATATTATTTTACGAACAAGAGCAAATTGCAATCCAAAAAATCTTTCTATGCAAACAGTATCAAAATTGGTTGTAAAATAATTTATTTATTTATTGTCGGAAAGCTTACAGACAAATAATACATATATGGTATAAGATTGTTCAGTGTTGTGCTTCATGTTCAGAATACATGCTGACAACAAGCTTCCACAGATATACAATATTTATAATACCTACAGCTTTTATTTGAACTATAAACTAATTAGGTATCATAGGTATGTTTTTGCTTACACAGGCAAATTCAAAACGTAAGTTAAGGCTGGTTGTTTGTGAAGAAAACATTATCCATCAATTTTTTAACTGTGTTTGGTCTGGTATTAAATAAACCCATATCAAGCTCAAGAGAAAAATTATTAAAAGTCTTAGCACTACGTAATGGGAAGACATTCTGACGATAATTCGTAGATGCAAATGGAACATTTAATAGTGGGCGCTGTCTTAGGCTCAATAAAGAAGTAATAAATATTTTATATTTGGACATAAGAAAAATGAAGTCAGAGTGAGAATATCTCGCTATCTTCCTCGTACACCTGCGGTTAAATAGCGCTTAGGTAGGTACGTCACATATTTTTCGTGCATATTTTTTCTGTTATTTGATAATAATTATCCTAATATATAAAATAAATACTACTTGAAACGCTTGCGTCATCAAATCATCTTGTACGGTGCATTATGCTGTACTACACATTCATTTATTGCGGCTTTGCACCACGCTCATATGCAAGGGTAATAACTACATGAGCACCATACTGCACCTTCTGTCTGTAAAGTACATACCTATGTACACACGACTACACATCAAGTTAGACACCCTATACCTATACGCATAACTACGCTACATACAAAATAGAGAATTGTCGGAAAGGGACAGTGCATAGTGGTGTCGATGTAATGGTAAGGATAGAGCGGAGCGTAACAAAAATATAACGCACTCTCTCGCACGATTCGCAGCGTTCAACTTCTAATAGTTCAAAGCCCAAACAGTCTAAGTTGATGTGTCGCTATGTGTACATAAACAATATATATAATAGGTATCTCACATTGTCTGATAACCACGATTAAATTATGAGAATCATTAATTTGAAATAAATAAATTATTGATTTTTGGTTACATAGTAAACAATGTCATTAAATATTTATAGTAACATCAAATGTGCCCATCCCTAAGATAGTTGAATAAAAACGAATAATATCTTTGGAACGAATGAGATTTTTTATTTGACAATGACATTGTAAGTCATCCTAAAATCGGCAATAAATAAACAAAAACGCTTAAATATATTTATAAATGAAACAAATTGTTTTATAAAAGAAGTCCTTTGGCAAAATGTAGTATAGAGATCTCTGATTACAAACTCATAAATAATAAGCGTGTGTCTATGAGTATGACACCAATCATCACAGACAGAGTACTTTATTTGACTGACAATCATTATGGCTTCACAGTTCACGACGTCGGATTTGTACCATTAGGAGTCGCTAAATATAATGAATTACGTTAAATTTGTTGTATAAAATAGCTTCCTAAGTGCAATTCAAGGTAAAAGTATCAATATGCCTAATAACTGTTCAGCATGTATGAATAATTCAAGAAATACTAGAAATGTTTCGTATTTTTCATTTCCAAGAGACGCTGTCAAGTAAGTGCATAAGTGATTATATTTTGTAATTAGTAATAACTAACGCAACAATTCGAGATGGCTAAGACTGTAAGCTGCTGTAACTGTAGTTATAATCAAAAAAGTATTGAGAAAACATTAGGAACTGCTTGCTTTTTGTGTTACAAGTTAGAAGAGAATCTAGAGATTGATGCACATTTGTCTATTTTCTAGCCGGTAAAAGGCTGAAATTTCAGTCATTTTTTGCTTGGCTCTGCACCCAGATGCTTGATAACAAGACTTAAGTTATACATACTGTGTAAATGTATTCAAATAAATATATTATTATTAATATTCTTAGTTAAAAGCCTATTGCTTTTTGTGAAATGCCAAATCTGGTGCATCATCATCATCATCATCACCATCAGGCTATAATAGTCCACTGCTGGACATAGCCCTCCCCCAAAGAGCGCATCATCATGCAATCTGGTGCATATACAGCCTCAATGCAATATAACTTGAACCTTATTAATATATCAAGTTTTAGAATAACAGACATAATTAAAATTTATTGTGTCTGGCCACCCGTGTGCTGCTGCAGCTTATTGGGTTATTAACATAAATATTGTAATAATATTGTTTTATGATTTTTTTTTTTATTTATTGCAACTATAAACAGACTTGTCTGTATATTGCTAAAGAAGGCGGAGCACACCCACATTTTAACAGTTTATTTTAGGTCTTATTCCCATCTATACTAATATTATAAAGCTGAAGAGTTTGTTTGTTTGTTTGAACGCGCTAATCTCAGAAAGTACTGGTTTGAATTGAAAAATTCTTTTAGGGCGGCGCAGTAGTCATAAACGTGGGTGAAACCGTGGACACATCTAGTGTATAATAATAGAAAGCAGGCATATTGTCATCTACCAAGCATAGTTTCCCTGCTGTTTCTATAAAGTTCTTAACATAATTTTTGTTAGGTCTCTTGGTGTTACCGACATTTGTTGATAACAATTTTCCTAATACAGATTTTTTATGATCTATAGCAACTTTTAGCATAAACTTATGACATGCACACCCAAGAAAGTATACATTTATTTTCAGAGGTCCATCCTACTAACACAGCTTATTCTCTTACCTTATCTTATGTGTGGGGGCCAGTCAGTGCAGACCGGCGACACTTCGACCCAGTGGGATCTTTTGTGTCGGCCCCAAGATTGAACCCTTTTAGCTATCTCCTTATGAATGTACTGCATAAGCCGCAGTGTACAATTCAGAGGGAGAAGCCTGAAGTCTTCAGGGCTTGGATATGCCAACTCCATCAGACCCGTCCTCAGTCGAGCCAACGCGTCGCATTCACACAATAGGTGCGATATGGACTCGTCCTGTTCACCACAGGCTCTGCAGATCAAATTGTATGCCAATCTCAATCTGCACAGGAAGTTGTTGGTGCCAAAATGGCCAGTGAACGCTCCTGTGAGCAGGCGCATTTGGCTCTTGCTATATCCACAGAACTTCCGGGTGAAGCCTGTAGCTCCGTCTGCAATGAACTTCTTGGAGCTTATTCTCTTACTTGGAACATTATGCACACATAGTAGTCTATACTCTACTCCTCTATAGCAGCTACATGTTTTGTGAGCCAAGTAAATAAATCTGGCCAGTCTGCAGTATGCAAGCAATAATTTAAATTAACCACTGCTTGAATTAATAACGCTTTCTATTATCTATTGTATATAAAACTAACAAGTTATTTTAAACAAACATTTGTGGTACACACTTATCTTATCTTATGTGGGAGCCAGTCAGTGCAGACCAGCTACACTTCGACCCAGTGGGATCTTTTGTGTCGACACTCTTCCAATAACGACTGCCATAGATGTTCATGACAGCCGGGACCAACGGCTTAACGTGCTTACCGAAACACGGAGCAGGCGATAATTGTCAATCAAATACGCACATATTTTCGAAAAGTCATATAACTTCCAAAAGTTAGAGGTGCGCGACGTGGGTTTGAACCCGAGATCCTCTGCATTGCAGTCTGTTGGTCTCCCCACTGAGCTATCGCTACTCTCGAGTGATATACACATAATTCTGTTATAGTTTTTCATAATTAAAACTAAATAAATAAAATAAAATAATTGGCAGCAATTATTAACACAGAGCATTTGTTTATTCAAAGTCGGACCTGTCTGCAAGTATATATATAACAATAAATAAATTATTTTAGACCAAAAAATACAGTCCATACAGATAGAGTTATTATATTTAGATTAAATTATCCACTCATCTATTATCTTGGTCACACTACATGCAGTCGCATCCAGTCCACAAAGAATGAACAATCCTTTTCCACAACAAAATATACACGCAATCATTTCATGAAAGACACTGCTTAAATTAATAAATCTTTCAATGATGTATCTATTGTATATAAAACTTAAAAGTTATTGTATACAAACCTTTGTGGTCTTATATCTATACTATGCTATGCTTGGATCAAAGGCTTGAACAATGTTTGTGTTACGGTGATAATGAAATACGCTTATTTTCTTTTATTTAATCTGTATAACCCTTCGATCAAATATACGTGTGCGTTACCGCAGCAAAATGTTGAAAAATTTTGTGCTTTAGAGAGGTGAGAGTATGGCAAATAATTAGTCCATCGTAAAGAGTAATTTGTTCACTAATAGCAAAATTTGTTCAAGTGGTAGTTTTAAAGTTATTCGAGAAAAACACATTTTTGATTGTAATTTAGAAAATACCAAATTAGTAGAAATATTTATCGAATATTTATAAAATCGACTGCACGAATTACGATATTCTACTTGACTGTACAAAACATCGGATACTAACCTGCTAATTAGCAAAGTTTACCCTTTTGTATGGTGCGGTCGCTTTTACGTAGCCTTTATAATTTGGTCGGCTTATAGAAGAATAGCTGACATATTCTTTTTGTTGATATAACTTTTATAAGAGTCGTAATTTAAAGCTGAAATTAACAGGATTGTTTATTGATGGAACATTTTAATTTGTTCAAGGTATTCCATGTTTCTTTGTTTTATGGGAACTGCGTATTCGATCATTTAAATCTGACTATATAAAATGTAATTAAATTTCTATTATATCGTACGTATCTTCATGTTACGTAGAGTTACGTAATCTAAATTTACTGTCGTTATAAAGGTGTACCAAGAGTACATGATACAGCTTTTTATTTGATTGTAAGTGTTATGGTTTACTTGCAAATCCGTTTCTTTCTGAATTTCGGTACCATTTAATTGCATTGGTGTTTATCAAACAAATCAAAAACTAATGTTTGAACAATTTTGAACAAATTAATAGACCCTCTATTATTGGTATTTTTTTCAAACTTCTACGTTGAGCCGTTTTTGAGATCTGGACAATCCCAAAACGTTACCGCAGCAAAATCTTACATAACTTTTGAACCACAAGACACACAAATTTTGCTGTTCACAAACATTTAATACGCAATAAAAGCTATCTATTCATGCATTTAAGTCCGGGATAAATCGATTTTTAAAAAAAAGCTTTTCTGGTGTAACGTTTCAAACGTTACCCCAGCAAAATGTGTTTTTCTCGAATAATTTTAAAACTACCACTTGAACAAATTTTGCTATTAGTGAACAAATTACTCTTCACGATGGACTAATTATTTGCCATACTCTCACCTTTCTAAAGCACAAAATTTTACAACATTTTGCTGCGGTAACACACACCAAATATACCATAGATGCACATTCTCATACAAAAACCGCGTCAATATGTGGCACTGACCAGTACTACTTACTTATAAGTGTCTGCATTTATTATACAATCCAGGAAATAAACCGGAATAACCACTGAACGCCCACTGAGAAACATTTTGTAATAGTTTAGTTAAAACTTGTCAATGTAAAGCGTCCTAAGTGTGTTACTCGCGAGTTGTCTCCCACACTTACGCGCCTATACCGGACGTATTACGCCGCAGGCATTGTGCCTGAGGCTTAGAAGGAGGCGAACGTTCAACCGATTCCCAAAAAGGGGGACCGTTCCGAGCTAAGCAACTATCGACCCATAGCTATCACCTCGGTGCTTTCCAAGGTGTTCGAGCGGATTATAAACACCCAAATTGTCCGCTACCTGGAGGATCAATCGTTGATCAATGATCGCCAATACAGCTTTCGGTCTAAACGATCAACGGGTTATCTTCTAGCGTTCGTCACGCACCTCTGGGGTGAGGCTATGGATAAGCACGGTGAGTCTTTGGCTATCAGCCTTGACATAGCCAAAGCTTTCGACAGAGTCTGGCACCGGTCTCTTCTTTCCAAGCTTCCGGCCTATGGCTTGCCCCCTCAACTGTGCACCTGGATTGCAAGTTTCCTGCAGAAGCGTCGTATTCGGGTCCTTTGCGACGGTCGCGCTTCCAAATTTATGCAGGTCAATGCAGGAGTGCCTCAGGAGTCTGTCTTATCCCCTACGCTCTTTCTTCTGCATATCAATGATATGTTGAATCTCGGCAACATACATTGTTATGCGGACGACAGTACCGTGCATGGGCGATATCTCGGACATCCTGGGGCCAAACAGGCTGAGGTTGAGGGGAAAAGGCAGAATCTTGTTGTTGAACTTAACCAGACCTTGCACCGCATCTATGAATGGGGTGCCAAGAACTTGGTGGAGTTCAACGCCAAGAAGACCCAGGCATGCGCGTTCTCAACAAAAAAGTCTCCGTTCCTTCCCCTCCCTTCTCTGAAGAACACTCCACTGGTAATACGTGACAGCCTCTCCATCTTAGGTATGGATCTTTGCCGCTCCCTTAATCCCAAAACCTACATCGAGAGCGTCATTAAGAAGCTTCGCGAAAACTCGGAGTTCTGAACAGGGTGAGGCGGTTCTTCGCGCCTGGGCAACTGTGCCTATTGTATAAGGCACAAGTGCGCCCTTGCGTGGAGTACTGTTCTCATCTTTGGGATGGCTCCGCGCAGTACTTGTTGGACGCTCTCGACCGGTTACAGCGGCGGGCTGTCCGTATTATCGGAGATCCAGAGGTCACGAGTTCACTGGAACCTCTGACATCTCAGCTCAGATGCCATCCTTACACGGTAGAGTCGATTAGAGCGCGTACCAACAAGTTTGGGTTCTCATACCTCTGCCGAACGACCAAGGCATGGAATTCTCTGCCAAGGCACGTGTTTCCTTCTTCCTTTAATCCTGGGTCCTTTAAGCGGGGCGTGAAAAAGCACCTTCTCAGGCCGTCAAAGTAGAGACCTCAACATCGCCTCGGCTGCTATGAGGGCGGTGTGGAGGCCACTGCTCATACGACTGCTTACCATCAGGTGGAGTGTGGTCATTTTGACGAGCACAATAAAACAAAAAATAAAAGATACGCAAGCGTACTAAGTATATGGTACGGTCTCCACTGTAGTAGTGGTGTCGATTCGCTCTCGCTTACGGGCAGCGCACGCAAGAGTGAGTGGGACAGATGCATAATATAGCGCATACGACTGATTTATGCACAGTTTTGTTGGGGCCGTTTTTCGAGCGACGATCGTGCATCTATGGTATATTTGATCGATGGTATAACCATAATAATTTATTTGCTGACTAAGCGTACATGCATTAGGTTTCAAGTATTTTATAATAGGTACTTAACACGTAACTGGCTTTTACTGCCGTAGCAAATTAGAATTTTATATAATACTAGATGTTTCTGCGGTTTCACCCGCGTTTATCGTCACTGCGCCGCCTCCGTGGGACGTAGCGTGATGTTATATAGCCTATAGCCTTCCTCGACAAATAGGCTATCCAACACTAAAATAATTTTTCAAATCGAACCAGTAGTTCTTGAGATTAGCGCGTTCAAACAAACAAACTCTTCAGCTTTATAATATTAGTATAGATTGGTGTTGTATTTTATTACAGGAGACGGAAATGGCTAACTATTATCGGTAGAGATGACTTAATAGACAGAATAGGACATCTGAAAACAGCACCGAATCACTACAAAGTGTGCGAGGAGCACTTTGAGTCCAATTGCTTCATCCACAACTTCAGACTAGACACAAATGATACGGCTAAAACAACTAAATATAAACCAGTAAAATTTCTATCCAATGATGCGTTGCCAACGTTGAATCTGAGACAAACTAAAGGCGTTGCTCCACCGAGATCTCCGTTAGAACAATGTAAAGCTGCAAATAAAGAAGTAAGGACTTTTTATAATTTACAACTAATGGCCCTATAATAATATATAACAATATAATATTCTATCACATATATACAACACCATCTAGTCCAAACTAAGCAGAGCTTGTACTATGGGTACTAGACAATGGATATTTAAACTTACATATATACTTATTTTTTTATAAATACATACATATTATACATAGAAACACCCAGACCAAGACAAACATCCATGTTCATGCACACAAATGTTTGACTTGTGCGGGAATCGAACCCGCGACCTCAGGCGTGGCAGTCGATGACACTAACCACTACGCCATCGAGGCCAACAATATTATATAATTATATATATTACATAAGTCTTAAATTATGTTTATGGTAATAATGTGATATTGCATAAGAATAACCTACCAGAATAAATGGACACAATAGCAGACAAATAAGTTATAATCAATAATATTAGCCCTGTATTAATCTGTCCCACTGCTGGGCATGGGCCTCTTTTCAGTGTGAGAAGGGTAAGGTCATAGTCCACCACACTGACCCAGTGCGGGTAAGCAGACTCCACATAACTTCAAAGACATTATGGAGAACTCTCAGACATGCAAGTTTTCCTCACAGTGTTTTCCTTCACCGTTAAAGCGAGACACAATTTAATATTTAATACGCACATACCTTCGTAAAGTCAAATTCTAAATTAACGCGAGCGAAGCCGCGGGCAAAAGCTAGTCATATATATATTTTTATATATATTCATGATAAGAACTAAACGCATCCTTATTATACTTTTATAATTATACTAGCTGACTAACGCGACTGCGTCTGCTTCACAGAAGAGAATTTGCTCCGTTTTTGCAACATTTTTCATTGATGTTCTGCTCTTATTGGTCGTAGCGTGATGATATTATAGCCTATAGCCTACATCGATAAATGGGCTATCCAACACTAAAAGAATTTTCAATTCGAACCAGTAGTGCCTGAGATTAGCGCGTTGCGTACTGGGTACTGCGCCGCCCCCGTGGGTCGTAGCGTAATGTTATATAGCCTATAGCCTTCATCGAGAAATAGGCTATCCAGTTCCTAAGATTAGCGCGTTCAAACAAACAAACTCTTCAGCTTTATAATATTAGTATAGAAAATATCTGTCCGGTATTAAACTGTACCTTTGCTGGGCACAGCCTCTTATTAATTTGAAAAGGTGTGGCCATAGTCCACCACGCTGGCCTAGTGTGAGTTTGCAGACTTCACATATCTTCGAGAGCATTACTGAGAACTCTCAGACATACAGGTTTCCTCACGATGTGTTCCTTCGCCGTTAAAGCGAGCGATAATTAACTATTTAATACGCACATAACTTCGAAAAGTCAGAGATGCGGCGCCTTGGGATCGATCTTGAGAGTTCTGCTTGGCAGTCCAACGGTCTTCCACAAGAATATCGCTGCTCTCACTTACGGCCCGTTCACGACCTCGCCGCTGTGAGCGGCAGCTTAGCGCGGGGCGGCGAGCGGTAAGAAGTTTTAAGCACGCCATGAGACGCCGCTCATAGCGAAAACGCGCGCGGTTTTCTCCGAGCGAAACGGTACAGCGGCGCGCGGTGCCGGGAGCGGCGGGAACAAAAGTACAAGCGAATGGGTGCGACGCCACGACGCAGGGCGGCGCGGACAGCGGTGTAGGAGGGCCGCTGCCGCTAACCGCTACTGAGGGCACGTGGCGTGCACTACGCTCCGCCGCACTGTGGATCGAAAATCGTCTTCCGTGGACTTAGAGATTTTAAATTTCAACTGTCATTTTTTTTGCTGGATATAGCTTTAGTTACCCATTACTATGCCCAAATATATCATCCGAGATAATTTAGCCCAAAAACGGATGATTTAAATTTATTAAAGTCGTGACTGGGCCGTTAATTACAACTCATTTATTTACAGGTAAAGTTAATTAGCTGTTCCTACTATGGATGTCAGAATACTTCGGACACGTTCACGATGTTCCGCTTCCCTGCGAGGAAATCTCATCGCGCAATCCTCGCTATTTGGCTGCAGAACGCTGGTAAGCACTCTATGATTACCGATAAACTGCCAACTAGGTACTAACTGGCGGAGTGAATACATTTATAATGATATACTATGTGTCACTCAGCATGAGAACACAGCAATCTCGTATCTTAATGGTAATCTCGTAGCGTAAGCGGGTGACCAAAGTTTATGTACTGGTGGCACATTTGAAACGTGGCATTTGTGGCGCAGGGCTGTCACTTTTAATTTACGTTTATTAATTATTTATTAATGTGTATATGTGTGTTCTCTTAAAATATTTACAATTATTTACATGATATTGTGAAAGATTTCGTGATTTCAGAAATAAAGTATGTTTTCTTTTTCTTTCTTCTTTTTCAATGTAATGTTAGGTTAAAGTTTATGTGATATTGTAGATGTCCAAATTAAATGCTTCGTGTTCATGGTAGATCTGTATATATATTTACTGAGATTCGCTAAAAACATTAAAAAATACGAGCGCATTGGAAAACTCGAAAAGTCGGTTAGTAAAATAAATTCATATTGAACTATGACCTGAAGGAGTGCCTCAGGGTTCAGTCTTATCCCCTACGCTCTTTCTTCTGCATATCAATGATATGTTGAATCTCGGCAACATACATTGTTATGCGGACGACATTACCGTGCATGGGCGATTTCTCGGACATCCTGGGGCCAAACAGGCTGAGGTTGAGGGGAAAAGGCAGAATCTTGTCGTTGAACTTGACCAGACCTTGGACCGCATCTATGAATGGGGTGCCAAGAACTTGGTCCAGTTCAACGCCAAGAAGACCCAGGCATGCGCGTTCTCAACAAAAAAGTCTCCGTTCCTTCCCCTCCCTTCTCTGAAGAACACTCCACTGGTGATACGTGACAGTCTCTCCATCTTAGGTATGGATCTTTGCCGCTCCCTTAATCAGAAAACCTATATCGAGAGCGTCATTAAGCAAGCTTCGCGAAAACTCGGAGTTCTGAACAGGGTGAGGCGGTTCTTCACGCCTGGGCAACTATGCCTATTGTATAAGGCACAAGTGCGCCCTTGCGTGGAGTACTGTTCTCATCTTTGGGATGGCTCCGCGCAGTACTTGCTGGACGCTCTCGACTGGTTACAGCGGCGGGCTGTCCGTATCATCGGAGATCCAGAGGTCACGAGTTCACTGGAACCTCTGCAACTCCGTAGGGACATTGCCTCATTGGCATGTTTCTACAGAATATACCACGGGGAGTGCTCTGAAGAATTATTCCACCTTATCCCGCCCTCCCCTTTCCTATCCAGAACAACGCGTGCTGGGCTCAGATGCCATCCTTACACGGTAGAGTCGATTAGAGCGCGTACCAAAAAGTTTGGGTCCTCATACCTCTGCCGAACGACCAAGGCATGGAATTCTCTGCCAAGGCACGTGTTTCCTTCTTCCTTCAATCCTGGGTTCTTTAAGCGGGGCGTGAAAAAGCATCTTCTCAGGCCGTCAAAGTAGAGACCTCAACATCGCCTCGGCTACTGTGGGGGCGATGTGGAGGCCACTGCTCTTAGACCACACGACTGCTTACCATCAGGTGGAGTGTGGTCATTTTGACGAGCAAAATAAAAAAAAAAAAATTAAAAAAAAAATGACCTGACCGAGTGGTTGTGGGGTAGGCGGCGTGCGTATCTCCACAAGTGGACAAGTGGGCCAAAATTTAGTGAGTATTTTGTAGAGGATAGTTTTTTGTAAGGGCAGAAACCTGGGCGAGATCGCGATTGCTTGTGAAAATGATTCGCGTGGCCCTGACGACGCTGGTAATTATGAGGAACACCGTGGTAGGTTCGGTCGGTATGACCATCATGTCGCCATCTTTCCTTGGATGAGTCCGACATAATCCTTCCGTCCGCCTCCGCGGAGGGGTATGTGTCAATGCATTCACCAAAGTAAAATAATAAATCTTAGAGTAGTAGAGCCTCGCTGATTTCAGCATGAATGGGCCGGCTCGACCGGGGAAGGACTACCATCTGACAGAATATCGACGTGAAATAGCAGTATCCCTACTGTTGTGTTTCGTTCGGTGAATGAGAGTACCGGAGGCCCAATCACTCCCTTACCTCCTTCCCGCTCCTTCTCCTTCCCACTTCCTTTCCTAGGTCGGCAACGCGCATGTAATGCCTCTGGTATCGCAGGCGTCCATAGGCTACGGAGATCACTTACCATCAGGTGGGCCGTATGCTTGTTTGCCACCATAGTTGTATAAAAAAAAATAAAAAAAACAGAATTTCGTGCCAGCGTGACGACTGCCGCGCGGCGCTATCGCATAATCGCGCCTCATTACACAAATCTAATGAGTCGGCAGTGTTTCTACACTCGCATTCATCACCTCTTCCTAAGCAGCCTTACACTAACAAAATAACTCACTATGAAATTAATTTTATTATTATTATTACTATTTCAGGCAACAAAAGTCTAACCCGCCTGTCCTCCGGCCAGCTTCGCAATCGATACTTATGCGATGCACATTTCGACAAGTCATACATCGAAACGGGGCCAGGCAGGCCAGTACTGACTAACGATGCTGTACCCTTCAAAACGTTGATGGTTATGAAGCCTGTGAAAGTGTATTCTAAGAGAACGAGGGACAGTGATGGGTCGCCTGAAGGCAGTTCTAGTTTCAACATCGAATTTGACTCCAGTGATGAAAGTTCAGATGATAATCAGAGCTCTGAAGATGAGTAAGTCAAAATCAAAATTATTGTTATGTGCTGGGTTCGACGGATAAGAATGTAAACAATATTACCGACTAAAACACGTTTTATTCTAACACAATTAAATTCAAAACACAAAAAACACTATACTACGCTTTTCCACTGTAACTGCTTCAAACTCCGTAGTATTTTCCTTCCCGTTTTGCTTCCGTTCGCTTCGATGTATACTTGACCGCTTACGATTGTAAACTGACTTGGCGGTGCGCGTGCGTTCTATTTATACGCGGTTAAAGCGTTTCCGAAATTTTCTAGAAACGTCATACCCGGTATGTAAACAGCTCGAATATTCGAGAATGTGCCAGCGTTCTCTCTACTCTTCTCGTACGAAGTTCCGTAAGATGTCAATAGATGGCGCTGTAATAAATTCAAAGTCAAAGTCAAAAATCATTTATTCATTTAGGTCACAAAGTAACACTTATGAACGTCAAAGTATATAGGTTAGTGAGTTTACTAAGTTACTGAAGCTACATTTAGGTTAGTTGCTAGGTTCAGGCAAAGGGTAGAGCCTATGAGAAGAAACCTGCAAGAAACTCACGGCCACTCTTTTAAATCGCCAGTTAAATATAATTTCAGTATTTTACAACTCAGATTAACAAGGTGTTACAGCCATTATGCCATATACTACTGACTATAAAAAACTAAAGATAATAACAATAATAACTTAGTAATATTATAGAGAGGAAATAATTTGAGCTAAGATATATTATTTAATATAAATCTAAAATAGACAGTAAGATGGCATGATGGCGCATACACTTACACTTTGTGACTATGCAAAGGCTTAAATTGACTTATAAGTAATACAGATCTTTGAATCCTGTATGCAACAAGCAACTAGCTCCATGAGTTTTTGTCATTTAAGTAGTCGTTGACTGAATAATAACCCTTCCGAATAAGTTGTTTTTTAACGGCGTTTTTAAATTTAAACAATGGTAAATTAATTATAGTAATAGGTAATTTATTAAAAAAACGTATACCGAGTCCCGCAAATGTATTGTGAACTTTATGTAAACGATGATATGGGCCTACTAACTTATGCTTATTTCTAGTGTTTACGTTATGGATATCACTATTCTTATTATATAAGTAAATGTTATGTTTAATAAACATAATGTTAGCAAATATATATTGCGACGCAACAGTAAGTATGCCAATTTCTTTAAATCGATCTTTCAGGGAAACTCGTGGTCCTAAATTATAAATGCTACGTACTGCACGCTTTTGAAGAATAAAAATTGTCTCAATATCAGCTGCCTTGCCCCACAATAATATACCGTAGGACATGACACTATGAAAGTAACTGAAATATACTAGTCTTGCAGTATCTATATCAGTAAGCTGTCTTACTTTCCGAATTGCGTATGCGGCTGAGCTAAGTTTCCCTACAAGACACGATATTTGAGCGCCCCACTGAACTTTATGATCTAAAGTTAATCCTAAAAAGACTGTTGATTGAACTAAAGTAATAATTTCATCATTTAAAATTATATTCACGTTAGGACTCTTTACGTTTGGCAATGTAAACTTGATACATTTAGTTTTTGTAGAGTTAAGTAGTAAATTATTCGCCGTAAACCAGTCCAGGACTTCCGCGAGTGAATCATTAACAGCACGTAAATTTGGTGCTTTTCGGTCTACCTTAAAAATAAGGGATGTGTCATCCGCGAATAAAACAATGTCACACAAATGCTGAACAAAGAACGGCAAATCATTTACGTACACTAAAAACAGAAAGGGTCCCAAAATAGAGCCCTGTGGCACGCCCATTGTGACTGGTAATCCAGAAGATCTACTTCCGTTGATATCAACGTGTTGTAGTCTATCGCTTAGGTAGGAATCAACTAGGTCAAGTGCAGTATCTCGGATGCCATAATGCCTGAGTTTTCGCAACAGCGTTTGATGGTCAACGCAGTCAAAGGCTTTAGAGAGATCACAGAATACGCCAATGACATCATGCGAATTCTCCCAGGCACTGAATATATGTTTTAAAAGCGTAACACCCGCATCTATCGTAGAACGGCCCTTCCTAAAACCATATTGATCTGCATGAAATAAATTGTTTACACTGAAGTGGCTCTCTAATTGCTGTAATATAATCTTCTCAAATATTTTACTAATAGCAGGTAATATTGAAATCGGCCTAAAATTACTGGGGTCACTTTTGCAACCATTTTTAAATAAAGGTATTATTTTACTACATTTCATTAAGTTTGGAAAAATGCCCACATCAATGCATCCGTTGAATATTGCGGCTAGGTGTGGCGCTATATTAACAATAATACTTTCAACTAATTTTACCGAAATACCCCAGAAGTCAGCTGATTTTTTTGAATTAAGCGACTTAAATACTTTAATTATATCATACGGATGTACACGCTCAAAACTAAATAGTATCTTGCACTCTTCCACGTTGCACCTAACTAAGTATTCTGCTCGAGCTGGGCAAGACCTAAGGGTACTAGTTATGTTTAAAGGTATTTTTGCGAAGTAGTTATTGAATGTATCGGCTACTTCCAAATTATTTGAAATTACGCTATTATTTATATTCAGTTCAAATTTATTATCACGCACCTTGCTGCGACCTGTTTCATTGTTAATAATGTTCCATGTAGTTTTAATTTTATTATTAGATTTTTGAATTTTAGTTTTTAGGTAAAGGGACTTGGCAGTGGCACAAGTCTTTTTAAATAATTTTGAATAATTTTTAACATATTGAATAAAATTTGGATCGAAATTGTATTGTTTCATACCATATAATTCATATAGCTTTGCTCTACTTTTATATAATAATAATAATAATAATAATAATAATGTTTATTTATTAGGCAGTCCATTGTTTACAAAATAAGATATACAATGACAACCGCACTAGGCAAAGCCTGTATCGCGGCTGTCAGTAATACAGCGTTTTTCTTAGGACTAATCTTAACAATATAGCCAGCAATTATATAAAAAATAATAGTGTTTGTGTGTGTGTGTGTGTGTGTGTGTGTGTGTGTGTGTGTGTGTGTGTGCGTGTGTGTGTGTGTGTGTGTGTGTGTGTGTGTGTGTGTGTGTGAGGGTGTGTGTGTGGTGTGAGTTTGTGTGCGAATGTATGCGTGTGTGTCCAAAAATCAGGTTCTCACTGAACAGGTTTTAATAATCGTTCTACCTCGTGATAGTTCAGGCCAGATAAGTACTTTATCACTTTTGCTTGCATCTCGTGCACAGAGTCCCTTTTAAATTTACATACTTTACAGATCTTATTGTATAAGTAAGGAAAAAGGTAATGAGAGAATCTCTGTGCAAAAGTTGTATTGACTGTAGGGACTTGGACTCTAAAGATTCTTTTACTCAGTAAACCTTGGTAGTTGTTGACATTTAATGTCTGTTTATGTGTAAAGCTGACAGCAACTTTTACGTAAAGGCGGCGTATACTTAACAAATTGGCTTCTGTGTATATCTGTTCAGTGGGGTACCTGATAGGCTTTTTTAGCATAACCTTTATCACCGACCTTTGAGCCCTTTCTAGTGAAATTAAATGTGACGCTGATGTGCCCCCCCACGCATTTATACAATATGTCAAAATCGACTGGCAAAGAGAAATGTAAATATTTTTGACAAGTTCTGCATTTGCTACGTCTCTGACTTGTTTCATGGCATAAATTATCTTTCTGGTCCTGGATGATAGAGCTGCACTGTGATCGCGAAATGTTAGTTTGTCATCAATATCGACGCCTAAATATTTGATGCAACGAACTCGTTGTATAGAATTACAGCTACAGGAATTTACATTATCCGCTTCATTGCAATGACGCTCATGAATCATGATGGCAGAAGTGGCTAGTGGAGACGATATTGCAGTTTTATGGAAACATAGGTATTTTGATTTGTTAATGTTTAATGTTAATAAATTATCAGAAAGCCAACTCGTGACTTTTGCCATGCCATGTTCAACATTTTTGAAACAATGACTCCAAGTAGTATCATGAAATATCACTGCAGTGTCATCAGCGTAACAAATGATTTGAGCATTTTGTAATGGTAAGGTGGTAAGACTATTTAGATAAATTAAAAATAAGGTAGGACCCAGAACACTACCTTGTGGTACGCCGAATGATAGTTTTACTGAAGAACTAACCCAAGAATCTATTTTTAAACACTGTTGTCTTTCAGTTAAATAACTCTGGAACCAGTCAAGAGCAATACCTCTGACACCGATACTTTCCAACCGCCTCAGCAGGATTGGAATCGACACAGTGTCGAAGGCTTTTGCGATAATCCTATTATTCTGACTAAAGGTCTTACATTTAAAAATATTATTATATTCTAAAGTAATTATGTTAAGTAAAGACTCATATAGTTCGTCTGGATTATCCAGAGAAAGGTCCATATTGACAACTTTGAGACTTATGTTATCATTAAATTCCTTTAAGCGATTAGATGTCATCGGTCTACATGTGACCTTATTCTCTTTATGAATTGTACTCACAGGAAATACTACCTTTTGCCCACAGTGGTCAGATGTAAGTTCACTCAATATGGCCCTATTTAGAAATTGGCAGTCGCAAAATACATTATCTAAGCAGGTAGCAGAATGTGAAGTGATCCTAGTGGGTTCAGAAAATAAATGCTGTAAATTAAATGATCTAAATAAACTAATAAGTCTTAAAGAGACAGCTGACTGCTCAAGTAAATTAACATTAAAATCACCACACACTACTATATGCCTATTACTAGAACTCAAGCGTTTTAAAATATCCTCTATTACGGTTTCAAATACACTAAAATCACTTTGCGGTGGTCGGTATACACAAACTATGACATGTTGCTCTAATTCCACACAGGATAGTTCAACAGTGCGCTCGATAGAAAGATTTACTATATCTTTACGTTCTTTACATTTTAGATTGTTACATACATATATTAGAGAGCCACCATGTATAGAATTCTTTCTTACAAACGCACTTACAATTGAATAATATTCGTTATTAAATATTAATTGATTAGTTCTTAACCAATGTTCTGTTATGCAACATATTTGAATATTATGTTCTTTAAAAAATAAATCTAATTCTAACTCCTTGCCGGATAGACCCTGAATATTCTGATGAATTAGTCTAATACTGTGTGTATGCCTATCCTTTGTCTCATCTAACAGTTTAAACTACTAGAAGTGTCAATATTTGAATTTGTAGTAGAAATACTACTATGTCCTAAAACCTTAATTACCCTACTGGTACCTGAGTCGCTACATATTATATTAAATGCTAATAATTTAGCAAGTTGTTTTTTATAAAAAGAAGATAGATACATTGTATCTTTAGTCAATAAAAATTTACTAATAAACTTATTAGTGTCAAAAAATAAACTATAATTGTTGTAACATGTACTGTTATAAAAAAGTAAATTAAGTTTTTCAATATTCCTATTTTGTTCATTTGTTAGTACATAGGAATATGGTAATGCACAAAGAATAAAGTTACACCCTACTTTATAATGTAATGATTCTATTACCTCTGTCAAATGGATTGCCTCTTTTTTAGTGACAGATAAGCTGTCACCATAAAGAAATATTACTGTTGATTCTGCATTTAATTTTGTAGTTTTTAACTTATCAATTATAGAACCTAACCTAGCCCCAGGGGAACAAATATTTATGCAAGGCGTCTCTGTATGAGAATTAATTAGTCCACTAAAACCTACTCCTATTTGGTCAGAAAACATGAATATATTTTTGTTAATGTTTTTCATCAAAGAAGAAGAAGACACAGCCATATTTTCATGATCAGAAAAGGAGGTGGTACCACTGTTTACTGAATCCAAATCACAAACAGCTGACAGGTTATTATAAGGTGTAGCCTGTAAGCACTTACCGCAAAGATTGTTATTAGTTAGTGAGAGAACATGTTCCATGTTCTCCCTACCAACTCTGGCAATTTCCTCATACTTCAAAATATATTCGGATGTTTCTTTATGGTGATTAAGGCTCATTGTTGTAAGTTGTTCTTCTAAGTTGTTAATTTGATGATTTAATTCGGCTGTATGTGCTTCATACTGTAACCTACTGGCAACTACTTGATCATTGCTTTTTTCTAAATTTATTAATAAAGCATCATGCTCCTTCACCAATTCACTGTTATGCTGTGTCACCTTCCTAACCTTGTTTAACTTATTAAGATTAATATTTAACTTTTTAATTAATTTATTTAACTTAAAGTATTTTCTCAATTTCCTAGTACTTTTAATAAATACATTACTAAGTTTATTTTTATTACTATCCAATATACTAGTTTTGTCCCCCAGGAGTTCTGAGTAGAGGTTCTGAGTCGCAGTACTGTTGAGCATCTGAATAGTTTGTTCTAATGTAATAATTTTAGTATGAGCTTCATTCAGGTTTGCTTCAAGCTCAGTACTGCGGCTCAGTGACCTAGAAAAAATATCACTACAATTACTGAACGATCTAACTTCATCTTCTAATCGATCCAAATTATTACACGGAACTGCCGAATCTTCTTCACAATGCCGAGAGATGGCACTCGCTGTAACAATATGTTTATTCGTGTATATTACAAAGTAATACTTATAAACTTCAAAGTTACACTTATTTGTGAATTTACATTTAAGTGTTGTCATGTTCAGCAAAGCAAGGGCGTAGAACCAATGAGAAGAACTGGCAAGAAACTCGATCATTCTTCTATCGTCAAGTTTACAGTATTGTATATTTTACAAATCTTTTCTGTAAAGAGCTGCAACCATATTATTTTTATAGACATTGATTGGTGCCAATTCTGTTGTCACCAAATTCTCTAATCTTAACTAAAAATCACAAAATTTTTTTTTAGTCCTGTCACTTTTAACGATTTCAGAATACGAAATGTCATTTGAGAGGACCAAAATAAATTTTAGTGAGTTTTAGTTAAGCTTAGAGAATTTTGTGACAACAGAATTGTCACCATTGTTATTTTACAAAGTGCTTCTTTTTATTATAGTATTTTAATTATAGACCACTGACTATTCTCTTGACATATATGGATAATGGTGTATGTGGAATGTTTAATGTCATGGAATTGGAATAATTATAATATGTTACTGTATAAATTTTTTTATAACTATGCTATCAAACACTATGTGAAAATTGTTTATGAATAAAGTTTGAATTTGAATTTGAAAGCAAGTGACAATCCAAACCATTAAACCACTAAAAATAAATAAATAAATGAAATACTCAAGCAATAAGTAATATTTAAAAGTTAGCCTCCAATAGTAGTTTATGGTAGATTAAGAAAATCCACTTAGGTGTATCCTAATCCTAATCCTAACTGTCCTAATCCTAACTAATATTATAAAAGCGAAAATGAGTTTGTTTGTTTGTTTGTTACCTTTTTACGCCTAAACAACTGAACCGATCATCCTGAAATTTTGCATATACGTTGTCAGGTGTACAGAAAAGGACATACGCGACCTTTCATCCCGAAAAAAATTACTGTTCCCAAGGAAAACAACAAAAATGTTTTTATGATATTAGATGGTGCCACGTTTCTTTCGAATCATGATTGAATTATATTATTACAAGCAGAGTACATCCCGAATTGATTGTCAAATTCTAAATTAACGCGAGCGAAGCCGCGGGCAAAAGCTAGTACAGAATAAAAAAACTCGAGACCATATTGCAGTCCGAGATTTTCGGTCAAGTTCGCCAAAAACGCCATTAATGTATGCCCTAAGCAAAGCTCTTACAACTTTATGCTTACGTGAGCATTACAATAATTGCCCAACATTTTAGAAATTCTCCTAACATTCTTACCGGTTTGGACATAGACAAGTAAGATTGCTACACATTTTCACTTCAGAATATTGAACTTTACAATAAGTATACGAAAAGTAAATCTTAACTAATATTATAAAAGCGAAAATGAGTTTGTTTGTTTGTTACCTTTTCACGCCTAAACCACTGAACCGATCATCCTGAAATTTTGCATACACGTTGTTAGGTGTACAGAAACGGACATAGGCTACCTACATCCCGAAAAAAATTACTGTTCCCGAGGAAAACAATAATAACGTTCTTATGATAATAGATGGCGCCACGTGTCTTTCGAATCATGATTGAATTATATTATTACAAGCAGAGCACAATCCGAATTAATCGTCAAATTCTAAATTAACGCGAGAGAAACCGCGGGCAAAAGCTTGTTAATAAATAAAATACAATAATTACAAATCTGATAGTAAGGGTAATTGTCAAATAATGGATGGAGGATGCACGATGCAAACTGTGACGTAACTGCTAATTAACGACAGCTGTGCGAGGGCGATAGTAAGACATCGCCACTATGATCCTACGTTTTCTCATATCCAAAGAACAATGGCCAAATTTCTATAGGAGTTGTACCTGGTTTTTATTTGCCATGTCCAGAAACAAACTGGAGTGGGATTGGTTTATTTTCATGTATTTAATACCATCCTGTATGAAAATAATGTGTAAGAAGCCTAAATATTTTAATATCGTGAACAAAACGCAGTGCTACTTTGTACCTACATAACACGCATATATCAATTGCATAAAAAATTATACTAACTGGTTTGATCTATACGTATTTATTTATTTGTACTACTGTAAATAACTCTTCGAAAATATGAAAATAATTACAAGTATTGAGTATTCAACCTTTTAGTATGCGAAAAGAAACAAATCACATCGTAAGTGAAATGAAAGATGCGTTCTAAAATTATGTAAGTTGAAGAAAAATACAATATAAAAAAAAGTATATCTTTTTTTCCTGGTCCATAAACAGATATTTCTTATCTATACTTATAATAAAACTGTAGAGAGATCAATTCTGTACATTGAATATATATTCAAAATTAATATTGGAGGATGAATGGTGATCGATACTGATGACAAAAATGCAATCAGTAAATTTTTTGTCTGTCTGTCTGTCTGTCTGTATGTGCACGCATGGGTCAAAAACTACTGAAGGGATTTTAACCAAACTTGGTACGATTGTAGTCCATACTTCTGGGCAGGTTATAGGCTATATAACATAACGCTAAGACACATAGGAGCTGAGCAGTGACGATAAATTTGAAGCAAGTCGGACGAAAATGCGCTTTCGAGCTCTTATCCTCGCATACGTTGATCATACACCAAAAGTATGTATTACAAAGATGATGGTCTTCAAAAGATCTACAAAAAAGTCCTTAATAGTATATATCTATCTTTTATAAATTAGCCACAATAACGTGTTTAATCGTTAGGCATTTCTTCAAAGTGTATTAAAATACATAAATATATTGTATTTCACATAGATATATCTTTATCAAACTCCCATATTCAAAAAGTACACTTTAATATTTATATTATAAAAAAAATATAGGAATCGGTTTATAAACACACAAGATATAGATGAAATAAAACTTCCAAATCTCGCCGCGCCAGTATGGGTACGGCTATACGGTTGATTGTTGTTTAACGCGCGAAACGGCCATCCGCTGCATTTATAAAAAGGCAGGGGCGCTCACGCGCCGACTTCACTCACATTTTGTTTGTTTGGTTGAACGCGGTAATCTAAGGAACTACGGGTAAAAATTAGAAAAATATTTCAGTGTTGGATAGCCCATTTATAGAGCAAGGCTATAGGCTATATAACATCACGCTGCGACCAATAGGAGCGGAGCATAAATGAAAAATATTGCAAAAACTAGGAAAATTCTCTTATGTAAAGCAGACGAAGTTGCGCGGGTCAGCTAGTCTTTCCTAAAATCTTAAATAATAACGGATTTTTTCATATACAATACATGTCGGGTCGCCGTCAGGTACGATTTGACCATTGTTCTTTGAAATATTAAGTGCTCCCTTATTTTACAACTAGCTTTTGTCCGCGGCTCCGCTCGCGTTAATTTAGAATTTGACAATCAATTCGGGTTGTACTCAAAGTCAAAGTCAAAGTGTTTATTGCGAACTAAGTGTAGATACATAAGGTGTTTAGTAAAATTATAGTGCTTAGAACTTAGTGCCTTTTACAAGCATTGCAATATTATTATAATAAACGAGTATTTAAAAATTATTTTCTACTAACAATTATAATTAATATTACTTAGTACTTACATCTAAACCATATAATATAAGTTTATACAAAGTCTGTTATTTTATTATTGCACAATATAATTACATACATACGCTTACAAATCAAATAAATTTCTAACATCACAATTATGTTTTTTCTTTATTAAATGTTTATTTATTATATTTAGCTTATTTATTATATTGTTTTTATAGGGTCTTAGTCGAAGCTGCGGATCGTCATCGCATTTATTTAGGTGTTTATGTTCAGTGTTTTATTAATTTTTATTTATTTTCTAAGAATTCTGTAATTGAATAATAGCAGGCATTCATTAAATAGGTTCTGATTTGCTTGTTGAATGAAGGTAGGGTAATGGCATCTTTTATAGTTTTAGGCAACTTATTGTATATTTTTACTGCCATGTAGTAAGGACTTTCATTTAACATCTTTATTCGGGATGGTGGTAAGTGTAGTCTATCTTTATTGCGAGTGTTTATATCGTGGACATCATGTTTTGTAGAGAAGGTATGGATGTTTTTATACACAAAGGTACAAATATCAAGTATATATATTGAGGCGAGTGTTAGTATATTTAGTTTTACAAAATATGGTTTGCAACTCTGTGTATTATCTATTTCTGCAAGAATTCGAATACATTTCTTTTGAATAATGAGTAATTCCTCCACGTTTACGCTATTGCCCCACAGCATGATGCCGTATCGTAACCATGAGTATGCGTATGCGTAGTACGCGGATAAAGCTGTTTCTAAGTTAGTACTGTGTTTGATTTGGAAGAGAGCATATGTAAAACTTGACAATTTAGATTTTATCTGTTCAATGTGGGCCTTCCAGTTGATATGTGTGTCTATGTTTATTCCTAATAATCTAAACGAATTAACTTCTTCTAAAACTGTATTTGCATGAATAATGTTTATATCGAGGGGAGGTTTCTTGTGTGATCTGAACTGCATGAGTTTTGTTTTATTAGAGTTTATTTCCAGGTTATGATCGGCAAGCCACTGTGTAATAGTTTGGAGTGTTTCTTGGATTAGATGATTGTAATTTTGTATGTTGTCACATTTTATTAAAACAGAGACGTCATCTGCAAATAGTACGGGAAGCGAGATTGTTGGGTCTAATATTTTTGGCAAGTCGTTAATATACAATTAGAAACAATACGCACCCTAGTACACTTCCTTGAGGGATGGAATGAGTTAGCTGTCTCACTTGTGACCGCACGGATTTAATTTCTTTTTTATTACTGTCAAAATGTTCAATTTGGGTTATTTGCGATCTATTATTTAAATACGATCTAAACCATTCGTACGCCGTTCCACGTATACGGCAACCGTAGATCTTCGTTAAAAGTATGTCATAAAGAACTTTGTCATAGGCCTTCGTCATATCCAATAGAATACCTACGACGTGCTTTTTGTCGTTAATATGTTGCAGTGACGTTTGTACGTATTTGTATACTGCTAGTGTAGTTGATTTTGATTTCCTAAACCCATTCTGGCTATCACCCAGTATATTGTACTTCTCTAGAAATGTGTACAGGCGGTTACACATGACTTTTTCAAACACTTTAGCGAAAGTCGGTAGTAAAGCTATGGGTCTATAATTATTTGGAGTTAAAACATCCCCTTTTTTGTGTATAGGTTTTACTAGGGAGATTTTAAGTAAATGTGGGAATTGTCCGTCGCGAAAGCTTTGGTTGATTAACAGTGTTAATGGGATAGATAGCTCAGTTGCACATTGCTTTAATAATATAGGTGGGATACTATCTATTCCGCAGCTATGTTTATTTTTAATTATTTGAATTATTTTGACTATTTCTATTTGATCTACTGGCCGTAAGTATAGAGAGCATAAGGGGGGGTTTACAACTGGCTGTCCGGTCGGCTTGGTGGAGTTGGGTTTATTTTGGTCTTGTCCTATAGTCGCAAAGTAATCATTAAACAAATTGCATATTTTTGTTGGACATTTAATTAGAGTATTATCAATTTTTATGTTAGATTTTCCCTTTTATTCATTGTCATTTTACCAGTTTTTGTGTTGATAATTTTCCACATTGTTTTTACTTTGTTGTCGGAATTTTCCATTAGTCTAGAATATTCTAGCTTTTTTGAAGTTTTTATTGTTGATTTTAAGGTTTTTAAATATTTTTGGTAGTATGTTTTTACAATATTATTATTGTCTGTTTCGTTTAATATAGTTCTAAGGGATCGTTTATGTTGACATGATTTTTTTATACCGGTTGTAAGCCAACCTTTCTTCGGCGTTGATTTTATTGTTATTCTTTGTTCAGGTATATATTTATTTAAGTGTTGTGTTATTATGGTTATAAAATTGCTATAATTTGTGTTAATATTACTGTATTCCTTTATAATATCCTCCCAATTTATTTCACCTAGCGATTTCTTGAAGCACTGTATTTTTTCTTTTGTAAATATTTTTTTCATGTAATATAATTGGTTTTTGCTGAATGTTTTGTCTAGATTAAGTTTAATTGTGATAGCTTTATGGTCAGAGAGGCCATAATCTTTGACAGATGACTCGCTTATGAGGGGTTTGTAGTTCGTGAATAGTAAGTCAATACAAGTAGATGTTGTTTTAGTTACTCGTGTAGGCTCGCGGATCAGTTGTTTTAAGTTATGTGTTTGCATAAAATTGATTAAGTTTTGAGTATATTTATTTGTATGGTTTATATTAACATTAAAATCGCCTCCTATTATTATGTACTTATGACTATTTTTATATCTAACTTTCGTAAAACTTTCTCTATTTGCTCGTAAAAAATTTCGATATGGCGATCTGCTCTATAAATGCCTATCAATATACAGTTAAATTTAGGAACCTCGATTGCACTTATTTCTATAATATATTCTTTAGACAGATTAACAATATCTATTCTTTCTACATATTCTATTTGTTCTTTTATAAATATACATACTCCTCCACCTTCACGGGTTTTACGGCAGAAAATAGACCCTATTTTATAACCCGAAGGCAAAATACAACGACAGTACTGTTCGTTTTTCCACAGTTCAGATAAAAATAACATATCAGTATTATAATCCAATAGTAAATGTTCTAATAAATCAATCTTATTACCTATGCTTTGGATGTTTTGAAATATAATCGTAGGGTTGCTAACGAAATGTCTTTTTGATGGCATCTTGTTGAGGGTTTTGGCGTGTTTCGGTTTCTGACTGCACAATGCTTTCGTTGCTAATTCGTGTCATGTTTCCTGTATATATGGCCGGTTCTGTGTTTGTTGGTGTTATTTTTTCCGTCCGGATTTTTGTAGGGTTATGTTCTTGGCCATTTATAAATAATTTGTTGTCCTTAATTACAGCATGGTCACCGTTATTTCTGGCCATTCGGAGGTAATACTCAAGTTGGTGTCGTTGTTTCGGTGTCTTTTTATCCATAAAAGGTTTTACAGATAAACCTGTGTTCTTAAATTCTCTGTAATTTTCAGTTATATATTTTGTCACACGTTTGCTCATTAGTTCAATTTCTAGTGGTCTTGAGCTGCCGCGTCTGCCTATTCGTTTTATATCTTCAATGTATGGATCAATATTAATATTTAAAATGTCTTGAAACGCGTGTGAAACACGGTTGTAAATGTCATATTCCGTTTCTTGGTAGTTTTCATTAAGACCATATAAGACGATTTTATTAGAATTCTTCAGTTTTTCCAGTTCTTGTTCAATATTTTCTATGTTTTGATCAATTTTTCCAATTTTTGCGGTGGTTTCTTTTTGATCTTTTAACAGGTTATCGGTTTTAATCTCTATTTCAGATTTTAGTATTTTTATGGAATTATTAAAATGTTCTTGAATCGTATTAATTTAATTTTGTCAAGTTTGGCATCTAGTAGTAGACTAATGTTTTCTAGGGTTAATTCGTTCGTCGGTAGTTTTTGACTATGTAGTAAAAAGCTAGAGTCTGTAGTGCTGCTGTTAAGTGTATGACCGTCAATGTCATCCACAGATAGATCTCCAACGCAGTTGCTTGTTATGGTTGCCTGACTGGTTTGTTTTCGGCGGAATGTTATGTTCATATCAGTCTCTTCTTGATGCGCAACTCGTATCGGAGTATTGGTGTTGTCACCCTTTGGCATTTTGCATTTACAGGCTTGACATTCCCATACATTTTTGTGCTGCATTGTCATAGTATTAAAGTTCTCAATGGGTACGTTTGCGCATAATAGATCATAGTACTTATTACAGAGTGCACATTTGAGAGACTCATTAATAGCAATTTGTTGATGACAGCCTGCGCATTTAATTTTTCTTATGTTTGTATTCATTTTTGTTTTAAAGGAAATTAAGTTGTAGTTGTTGTACTCTGCTTGTAATAATATAATTCAATCATGATTCGAAAGACACGTGTCGCCATCTATTATCACAAGAACGTTATTATTGTTTTCCTCGGGAACAGTAATTTTTTTCGAGATGAAAGGTAGCCTATGTCCGTTTCTGTACACCTGACAACGTATATGCAAAATTTCAGGATGATCGGTACAGTGGTTTAGGCGTGAAAAGGTAACAAACAAACAAACTCATTTTCGCTTTTATAATATTAGTTTGGATTGTTACAAAAGTTAGGATTGATTTTGATACTATTTGCAAAAAAGGTTTCTTTTGTTTGCTATTTGCTCTTATGTTGAAAATAATATAGAAAATCTAACGTAGACAAGTACCTTATTAACTTGCATAATTTATATATTCCAGTGATGATCAAGACAGAAAAGTGAATCCCATGAAGCTGAGGTTAAAATCTCAAGATACAGCTGTTCAGTAAGTAATAATAGTTGTTGTAACAAGTTCATTTAAACTATACTAATACTATAAAGCTGAAGAGTTTGTTTGTTTGTTTGCTTGAACCCGCTAGTCTCTGGAACTATAGGTTCGATTTGAAAAATTATTTTAGTGTTGGATAGCCTATTTATCGAGGAAGGCTATAGGCTATATAACATCACGCTACGACCCACGGGGGGGCGCAGTAACGTTATACGCGGTTGAAACCGCGGGAACATCTAGTGTTACATAAGAAAGAAAACGTTTATTGTATGTACATATAGTGAGGCACAATATAACAAACACACAAATATAAATAGGTTTAATAATTTTAATAATAGTGAAGTTTTTTTTTTTTTTTTTTTTTTAATCTTTATTTATTTTGGAGTTTTTATTCTAAAGAATACGTAGACTCCATCGTGCCTTATCCTTAAATATAAACATTAAGCACTCTTGCTATAAAAATATTACAAAGTAAAAATAAAAAACCAAATAACACTTAGACTTATTTTCTAATCAATGAATGTAATTAAATTGCACAATTTCTTTGCTATATCAGACTTAGGATTAGCTAAGATTGTGTGGATAAGTCCAACGTCAACCACATTTAGATTACATTCATTGATGAATGACTCTCTCTCTCGCTTGTTCTTGACACAATCCATCAGCAAATGTTGCACATCCTCAACTCTATTGCAAGTCGTACAATTAGGTGAATTGATTTTTTTCATCAAGAATGCAAACTTTGCTGATGGATAGTGTCCCGAACGTAACCTTAAAGCTAAATTAATATACCTCCTACTTAATCCTCGTACATCGAACCATGGCGAACGAGGAAGCTCACCCTGGATTGCTTTGTACCATATTCCTTTCGTTTTTGACAAATCATTAAAATAATTTTCCCAATTTTTAAAGCATTTTAATTTAAATTTCGGCATGAATTCCCAGAAATCCAGTTTAACAGCTAATTCATTCCCTGTAACTGCAGCTAGTTTTGAAATACGGTCTGCTTCCTCATTGCCATGTAATCCAATATGCGCTGGAACCCACTGCAAGGTCAATTCTGTCCCAAATAGTGAAGTTTGGAAATACTAGTGTATTATTGAAATTAAACTACTATATACGGATTTTATCGCGTTGTTTATTTGACAATGTTACAAAATTTTTTGAAAAACTGTTACACTACTATTATAGTAGTGTAACAGTTTTTCAAAAAATTAAACTTTACAAATTTTTTAAGCTAATTAAATTATTGAAACTATTAAAACTATTTATACTATTACTATACTATTATACTATTTAGATTTATTTTTACACTTTCCCCGACGTTTCGGTTGCTTTTCAGCAGCCATGGTCACGGGGAGACTAAGATGGTAGTTGTCTCAATGTTCCAGTGTAGTTATTTCAAAGTACCCGAACATAATTTAATCATGGGTGTTTCTATTTACGCAGAATGAGCTCAAAGTATCATGAAGTCTAGCTGTGGTTTGTTTAACAGTGTCAAATAAACAACGCGATAAAATCCGTATATAGTAGTTTAATTTCAATGAATAACATTCGCGTAAACAGAAGACAATACTAGTGTATTAGTTTCAAAATTATGTAATAAGTGTATTATAATAAACAACGCGACAAAATCCCTATAAAGTAGTTTAATTTCAATCACACAAATTAAGAATTGCATATAATAATAATAATAACTTTATTTCCAAGAATATGGTGATATATAGGCTCTTAAATTAAATATTGTACAGCATATTCTGCCATTACAGGCGTGCAAATATATATATGTTAATGATTAAACGCACAACTAGAAACTAGTTTTCGCGGAATCGACAGTACAGTCGATTACGCTGCTTTTTAATATAGGTTATTTTTTTCTAGAATATTATTGTTGCATATCGTCCATTCTAAAAGTAGCGCGCCCTATATTACTCCTTTACATTTATCTAAAAACATGACGCAACGTGTTCGCTTAAACGAGCAGGGTGACGGTGCGGGGGTGAGGGTGGTGCAGGAGCGGGGCATGCGCTCGCGAGACATCGGCACGTGCCAGTCTGCGAGGCGCCGGCGCAAGACGTGATTGTATCCGTGTTTACGTGTAGCGCGTGCGACTAGCCGAGTTGCCGCGCGATGAGTTTTAGGTACACGAATAACCAATACAGTGGTGAGAATGTTAGCGCGATGTGACGATAACGTAAATCTAGCTGTGCGACGTTACCGAGAAGAGTTTGGTATTTTAGTGTCAAACAGGACTATGTTGGCAGCGACACAACGCCTACGAGATCATGGCACGTTTAGGCCTTCGACTGCCGTTGACAGAGGAACTGACAGATACCACACTCGGTTGGAAAGCGACATAATTAATTATTTCGAAGACAATCCGACAGCCAGCACTAGATGCGCAGCTCGACGATTTCATTGCGGTCATGTTTACGTTTGGAAAGTGTTAAGGGACGAAAATCTACACCCTTACCATAACAGACGATGTCAGGAACTTAACCCGTTAGATTACCAGCCTCGTGTCACATTTAGTCAATGGTTTCTTAAAATTTTACCATAATGTAATCATATTATAATAATATTAGCCGGCTATTGTTATTACTAGCGTATTATTGCAAAACGACGCCGGCGTGCCATGAAGTTATCGCTGCGCTGTAGCGAACACAGAGTTATAAATCGTTCCAACGGATTACGAAATCAAAAATGCTAATGGTGCCAATTCTGTTGTACAAAATTCTCTAAGCTTAACTAAAAATCACTAAAATTTAGTTTAGTCCTCTCAAATGACATTTCGTATTCTGAAATCGTTAAAAGTGGCAGGACTAAAAAAAATTTTAGTGATTTTTGGTTAAGTTTAGAGAATTTTGTGACAACAGAATTGGCACCAATATCTTCTGTAATAGTTCAGATAAAAATATAATTCTTGCCTAAATCGATATCTTAACAAAATAGTAATTTGACCTGTCGGAGGTTATGCGTTAATTATCACGTTGTATACTATGTTTACAGGGCACATAAAGGGCAAACGGAAGCGCCGCGACCTACTAAACAGAGAAAAGTGAATTCGGACCCGGTTCAGGACTGTCAGGACGTGCTTCCGCCGTAAGTAACATAATCGACTCACCAGTATGTGGAGAAACAGAGTCTGATGTCCCTCCAACAAAAAAGGGAGGATCCACCGACCAGGCCGGGTGATCGTTCTTGGCGGTTGATGTCGGGAACTTGTATATATACTATAGTCGCTGTGTAAACTTCACTTGCGTGATTCAGGATTGTATGGCGAGCGAGATACGCGCCTATTTCGTGCCAGCGCCATCTGTTGTATGTCGTCGAAACTTCTTCATTTGTGTGGTGTCGCTATAAGTATTTATAACTATACGAAGATAAATAAAATAATACTTATAATATTTTACCCGTGTCTTCTTTACATCACGGGGTACCATGCGATAACCTAGCGACAATAGATGGCATTGTACTAAATATTTATTGTATATAAAACTGTAATATAACCTGAGTCGCGCTAAAAAAGTTTAAGCAAACCAAGTCTCCAACTTCAAGAATCCTCCCTTGTTAACCTTTTGACCGCAAAAGTCAATAACATGGCAAAGCAAAATATGTCCACCATGCCACGGCCGCACGGTAATGACTACATAATAGACTTCTAAACGCTTATAAATCTTATAAGAATGTATTGTTTTCTTATTTGTTTTTTAATTATGTATAGTCTACTCCAATCCATTCTGATGAAAATGTACACAAACTAAATTTTGTTTAATTTGTCACAATAATTACTTACATACTACATAAGTTTAGTAAGTTTATCCGTATTTTCAAGGCTTTCACATAATACCACAAGGCATTTTAAAGCAATTGCCCTTTGATCAATAAATGATTATTTAATTTGAAAAATCTTAGTCGAGAACTGAGTTTATTTGACAGATGAAAAAATCTCTATAATTTATGATTGCATAGGGTTGCACGACAAACAATAATCGTTCAAGTCTTAAGATTTTTAGTAATCGATTAGATAATCGAAATTTGATATGCAAAAAGATAGTACGAATTAAAAAATTAAATTAATCGGTTTATTACTACCATTAAATCCAAGTAAAAGTACACAGTTGCCGATACCGTGTGAAGAAAGAGAGGTTTATCATTTTGAAAAAGGTTAACTATGCTATGGGTTCGAACAAACAAACATTTATGCGATCCACAAATCGTTTTTCCGAGTCCGAGTGTCCTTTTATGTCCTTTGTTTGAATGTTGGAAAGTCTTCTGCGACACAATATTTAAACCTAGTGCGGTAGTTAAAAAAAAAGAACAGTATGCGGCTGGCCACTGCTACTCAAGGTCATAAACAGCCGTATAACCAAATTAAATAAAGAAATTCAAATATATTTTGACTATTTTAAAAATAAATAAATATTCTATCACATACACACAACACCGTCTAGCCCAAACTAAGCAGAGCTTGTACTATGGGTACTAGACAATGGATAAACATACATATATAATTTTTTTTTGTAATTACATACATATTATACATAGAAACACCCAGACCAAGACAAACATCCATGTTCATGCACACAAATGTTTGACTTGTGCGGGAATCGAACCCGCGACCTCAGGCGTGGCAGTCGGATACACTGACCACTACGCCATCGAGGCCGTAAAAAAGAATATAATTTTTAAATGAGAACATAATTTTTACTTTCCCAACTTTAATTATAAGTGGTAAATAACTTTGATCACTGTTGTACATATCACTTTACAATCATTAATAATTATCTACTAATTATTCCTCAATGAGAAATTACATATATACCATCTTCTTCTTTTCGTGTGGTTAGTGGTCAACCTGTTGTCAAGAGTTGTTCAAACCGCCCGTAGGCCTCCTCAAAAGAAGAAGATGGTATATAATTTCTCATTGAGGAATAATTAGTAGATAATTATTAATGATTGTAAAGTGATATGTACAACAGTGATCAAAGTTATTTACCACTTACAATTTGACAACAACCGGGACCGACTTTTTACGTGCCCTCCGAAGCACGGAGACGCTCAGATGAAATACCAATAAGCGGTCACCCATCTATAGACTGACCGCTCGCAACGTTAACATCGCTAATCGTTTACCGATCAGTGAGTGCAACTGGCTATGAGCGCCTCATTATACCATGCGAATATTTTTTTACTGTATACTATATTCTGTTTGCTCAACTGCCATATCGAATGATGGGTACAATTATAGCGCGATAAGATATGATTGTAGCGGTGTCTATTTAATTTCTAACTCTTTCGCTGCATTAAATCAAATGATTTAATTAGGTATTTAATTTAGTTACAATTGACGCTATAATTGGACATCACTAAAATGTCTATGGTCATGTCAATGAACCATTTGTATACCTTTTTATTTTATTGGATTGGGATAGACTATAACTAGAATTGGTATTATGTGAACTGCTTACCATTTATTTATTTTAATTTTTTTTTAATTGCCCTTGGTGGCAGACGAGCAAATGGCCCACCTGATGGAAAGTGGTAACCGCTGTTCATGGACTTCAGCAATGTCAGGACACAGCAAAGCCGCTGCCTACCGTGAAAGAACTCTCTTTAAACCTCGTTTGAAGAAGGACATATCATAGCGCTCGGGAAATCCATATTAGCATAAGATAACAAACGATGTAGGTTTAGGGAATTTGTCCAGTTGTGTAGGAAATTGTCCAGTTGTGTCCGATTAGAAAGAGATAAATAAAAGAGGAAAGATACCGAAATTTATATGTATTCCAAGGCCACAATATTCACTTATAATCATTTTCCCTATTACGTGTTAACTTAACAAACAATAGGAACGGACTGAATATAATATAAAATCGGGCAGACGGGAAATCGTGTAGAGGACACTTTGTACTCACACAACCATGCACACACACATACATAGTATGTATGTGTGTGTCTCCCTACAGTGGGTATTAGAGGATGAAATCGTAGCTTGCCGCTGAGAACACGCTTTTGCTTTTTTGACGTGGCTGTCAACAGGAGTAACGTCACACTTTGTTCTTTTACAGATACTTAAGTAACGCAGATACAAAAAAAATGGTCAGTAATGTTACATCCCCTCACTTGCAGATCTAGTTCAGCTGGTCACGTTATGTCCGACCAGATTGAAGTAAAGGTGAAGAGAGAACCGTCTAATGACGAACAAGAATTCAAGACGATGCTGTGTATCGAAGTGCCACCACTCGCTGTCAGGTAAACTTTGTTGCTATAAATCATAGTCAAAGTCAAAAATTATGTATCCTTCTAGATCACAAAGAAACACTTATGATACTTTAATTCCTTTTTTGTTAGTTGCTGGGTTGAGGTTCATATACAATATATGTGTGTTGCTGAAATAATTACAGATTCCTGGCAACCTATTATTCAAGGCAACGAGTTGGCACACCGGGGTAGGTTTAGTCGGTAGCAGGGTTGCCAACCGTAGAACTTTATTTCTCGTATAGAAGCAAGCAAAAACCTCGTATTTTGGATCGCAAAGTTCATACTAAAAAAAAATTCAGCCCGCCTACCGTTCAAAGGTCATCCCGAAAATTTCTAAAAAAAAAAGATCCGGCCGTAGAGATTTCATCAAATTGATTACTTGCAAAAAATATCTCGTACGAGGCTGACAGTGTCCTCGTACCTCGTAAGGGATACCGCAAATCTCGTATGGTTGGCAACCCTGGTCGGTAGGACCCGGGACTGTCCATTCTTCTCTGGGTGAACCTGAACATCCTAACTATCCTAACTTCCTAACTAATATTATAAAAGCGAAAATGAGTTAGTTTGTTTGTTACCTTTGACGCCTAAAACACTGAAGCAATCATTCTGAAATTCTGCATATACATTGTTAGGTGTACAGAAACGGACATAGGCTACCTTTCATCCCGAGGAAAACAGCAATAACGTTCTTATGATAATAGATGGCGCCATGTGTCTTTCGAATCATGATTGAATTATATTATTACAAGCAGAGTACAACCCCAATTGATTGTCAAATTCTAAATTAACGCGAGCGAAGCCGCGGGCAAAAGCTAGTATTTTATAAAAAAATACTGTTACTAACATAACCTAAACTACTTTCACGCGATCAAAAGCTAGTTTATATATAAAATATTTAAATTATTATTTTACAGTTCCAACGCGCCTGTAAAAATCAAGACCGAACCGGCAGATGACTGTACTCCGGAGTAAGTATTAAGTAGTCTTACATCGATTTGCCATAAAGACATGTATTACAATACTTCATTAGTAACTCACTGTCTGTAAAATCCTAACTAATATTATAAATGCGAAAATGAGTTTGTTTGTTACGCTTTCACGCCTTAACTACTCGACTGATCAACATTAAATTTTGCATACACGTTGTCAGGGGTACAGAATAGGACATAGGGTCTCTTTCATCCAGAAAAAATAACTGTTGCAAACCTAACCTTTTTTTTTTTTGGTACCCAGGAAAAATGCTTGATGCACTATCCGCCGGCTAGGGGACGGCACCGGCGGGGCGTGTGGGACTCCCCATTCTGGTATACCCACTAAAAACCTGGGGTGTTCCCTCTCTCACCCAATGGAGGGGCCTGTTGGGAGCTCTTAAAAGAATTGAGTCATCCATAGCAGGCCCCCCCTCGTGTGGGTGCGGGCCGGGTCAAACGGACCCGACCACCTCTCGTCCCCAGGGGAGAGCCTCACCGCTCTCCCCTTTCGACATTGGAAGGCGCGCGGGAACACTGCGCGCGCCCTCTCGGGGTTCTTAATTTGTGGGTGGCAGGCCCCCCTGAGCCTTGCCACCTGGAACCCTTACGTGGGGGGCAAGAGAGCGACATAAGCGCGTCTCCTGCGCCCCCTCCTCCGGCGGCGGACTTCCGGGGCGTAAGGATCTTCCTCACGTCCCCGCTCCGCCGCCTCCTTCTGCGAGATGACAGATTCGCAGAAGGACCTCATTGCGCCCCAGCACCTGTCGTCGCCGACCATCTTGGATACGACGGTCGGCAACGAGAGGTCGGGGCCAATCGTAGCGACCAGGGCACAGCGCTCCGCGGCCCACGCCGGGCACTCCTCCAGCGTGTGCTGCGCCGTGTCCCGGTCACACTCCTCACAATGGTGACACCTGGTTGTATTTTATTTTTATTTTATTAGGAAGGAACAACAAACAGCAACACTATAAAATTTTTACATTAATGTTGAACATTTCAAATGATAACAATAGTGAAGCCCCCAGCGCTGTTCACAGATTAACAATAAAATTAAGGTTAGCGCTAGGTGACCATCGATTTGAGTTAGAACAGATGATACATCTTATACCATCGAATTAGATATTATATAAGTACATATTTATATATAGAATAATAGTAAATAGTAAATTTAGAATGAAAATACATAATAATATATATCAGAACGGTGACCGAAATTGAGTCAACAAAATTACACATTGGAGAGTGTTGCAAATAACATTTTGCGAAATTGCCCAATAGAACATAGAAATATGTCAATATGCTCAAACATTTTATTGTATGTATCAGTCATACGTCTAATTGGTGATCTTAACCCTGTATTAGTACGGCAAGTACCTACAGCAAACAATTTGCCTGCACGCACCCGCCGTCTGTGTACTGTTCTAGGGACTGAGTAACACAAAACATTATTCAAATCCACACAGTCATATCTGCAGTGAACTATATTATACAAAGTAATTGCCTCAAGTTGTTTACGCCTGGAGCTGAGACTCAGAAGTTGGTATTTATTGAGTAATCGATCGTAAGGTAGGAAAGATCTATGACATCTATAATGCATTGCACGAAGAAACTTACGCTGGACATTTTCCAACATGTCAATATACTTGATATAGTACGGATTCCAAATTGTTACGGCGTATTCTAACTGCGAACGTATTAGAGTTTTGTATAAACAGAGGTATGAGGAGGTCCTTTTAAAATCATGCGTTGATCTCATTATGAATCCGTACATCTGATATGCTTTGTTGATTATTCGCTCAATGTGCAGGTCTAGACAAAGCTTAGAATCTAACTGTACTCCAAGATCACGCACGGAGGTTACCTTCGTCAGTTCAACAATACACAGTGTATACGGATAACTTATTAGATTTTTATTTTTGGTAAAGTTAATGTAATTACACTTCGGAATGCTAAGTTGCAGCTTGCTTGTGCGACAATAGTCTGAAAGTCTATCAAGGTCCTCTTGAAGAAGAAAACAGTCATGTATGTTATTGATAGATTTGTACACTTTGAGGTCGTCTGCATATAACAAAAATTTTGAATGATGGAAGCACTCATTTATATTATTTATAAATATATTAAACAACAATGGTCCGAGTATAGACCCCTGCGGAACACCAGAAGTGACCTTCACTATATCCGATTGAAATCCGTTGATAACAATCCTTTGACAACGATTGTTAACATAAGAATGGAACCAACGTAATAGATTGCCACGAATCCCATTGTAAGCAATACGATGAAGTAACAGTTCATGGTCCACCTTGTCAAATGCTTTTCGATAGTCTGTATAGACAGCATCAACCTCCACACGATTATCAACATTGTCGAATAAGTAACCCGAGAATACCATCAAATTAGTAGTTGTGGAGCGCTTTTTCACAAAACCGTGTTGTTGTGGAATGATAATATTGTGAATTGACGGGTATATCTCATTATGTATCAGTCTCTCGAAAAGCTTCGACAAGGTAGACAGTATCGATATGGGACGGTACTGATCAACGCTCATCTTGGAGCCACTTTTGTGAACAGGCGTTATGTTGGCATATTTCCATACAGTCGGCATCACTCCCTCTCGAACACATTTATTGTAGATAATAGTTAGAGGCCTGCAGATTACGGTCGCAGTGTTCTTAAGAAAATATGCCGACAGACCGTCGGGACCCGGGCCCTTAGTTGTGTCGAGGGACTTTAATTCCGCCCCAACGTTAGCCTCTTCAAAGTGGAGATCAGCAATATACATATTGTGTTGGTTTAGGTCATCAGATAGTGTGCCCGAAGGGGGATTCCATTGACAAAAAGTGGGTGAAGTAGGCTCATAAACAGAAGAGAAAAAGTCAGAGAACATGTTACAGATTACTTGAGGGTCATTAGATGTATTATTATTATAATTAACTTTACTTGGTATACCAGGTTTGTCTTTTCTTTTCGAGATGTACACCCAAAAATCTTTAATGTTTTTATGTATGCTGTCTTCGACCGAATTAATGTATTGCGAGAAACATTTTTTACACATTTCCTTAAACGTAGTCCGATAATTAGCGAAATTTTCATAATCAGATATATTGCTATATTTTTTCCATTTTATCCATGCCTTTTGCTTCTTTCTAAACATATTAATTAACGGCTTTGAAAACCAGACAGGAAAAGAGGAAGTTCTACGCGCGGCCAATGGCGTATGTTGTTTTATAATGTCATCAGTTTTATTATAAAATAAGTTGAGGGCCTCCTCAGACCTCAAAGGGGTAAGTAGTTCATACCAGTCAGTGTTTTGTATTTTATGGTTGATCTGCACATAGTCCGATTTGTGAAAGTTGTATTTATTTAACGGACGTTTTTTCATGGGAATGATGTCTACATTTAGATTTGTTTCACAAACAATTGGTGGGTGATGAGTGTCAATTGGAAGAAGAGGAAAGGCTGCTGCAGAGACCTTGCACGGGTGATTTGAGATGACAAGGTCTAAAATTTTATTATTAGCATTAACTACATCATTGTATTGTAAAGCATCAAGTAAAGAAATTAAATTTAAAAGTTCAATACACGGCATACTTGTGCTCAATATACGAACGTTTAGTGGACTTGTTGGACCTGGTGTATTCCAGCCTATTTCCGGGAGGTTGTAGTCACCCACTACGTAGAAAACATCAACACCTGGATCACTTAGGACTGCTTGTAATAATTCAAAATGTTGTTCGTATATTATATTAGCTGTTCTGGGTGGCATGTAGGCAGCACTGATGATATGGCGCTTGGATATTCTTGTACTTGGTATTTCTATAAGAACATGTTCTAAGAGGTTAAGATGATTCATAGACAATGACGTATGAGTGCATGGAAGATGTAACTCAGATGACTTGAGCGTTCGAAGCACAGCGACCAGTACACCACCGCCATCACGTTTATTTGTAATAAGGCGATCGCGATCACATCTATACACTACATAACGCTGATCCATAAACTCACTATTGTTTACCTCCGGAATCAACCACGTCTCTGTCAAAATTATTATGTCGTAATTACCATTTAAAACATTCATATACAACGTGTGTAGTTTTGTGCGGACGCCCCTGCAGTTCTGGTAATATATAGTTGGATTAGCCATTACTATAAAATGGACTTATAATAGGTAATGATGTTAACAATCCGTATTATTCGCAGTTCGGGTAGCATGAGTTTAAGCGTGCAACGTCTAACGGAAAATACAAGTTGGTATAAAATGAGTTCATTAAGTAAACCTATTTTATCAGCCACACAATAAAACCGAGTCAAAGCTTGTAGTGATAACCCTATGTTATGCAGAATAATGCTATTATTAGGTAGTACAAAGATATAATTTTTACAAAAACAAACATAATGACAAAAACAAAAATGCGGTTTGCATTCACCCGAAGCAGTATGTCTTGTTGCTAACTGATGATAAAGTATACAAATACTATAATAGATAATTAATGGTATGGATAAGCAGTCGAAACATGTTCTGTGTATTTAATGGAATGACTCAGTATTCTCTTTACCACTGTAATCGACTGTAACATTTGGTATAAAATAAAATGATCGCAAGAAATAATCATAATAAAGTACGAATAAGTTACATGTGCACAGTCAATCGGAAAATACAATCTCGCAATACAACAATTATCCCTCTGCCTAAATGCAGTAAAGTAATGCGTTATAATGCTACCCAAACAGACGTAAGAACGATATTTGTAAGCGAAGAGAGGGGATAATATATGAAATTTTACTTCCATTAACAGCTTTAAGTGATATAAAATACATGATACATAAGAGGTAGCACTATTTAAAGTTACATGTGAAGCAAGTTTGTGTAAGTATATGTAAGGAAGTAATGTATAACAGTATTTTATAATGAAGTATCGCCTATGAGTGCATGTTATAAGATACTGATTTGTTTCCATTAATGTCTGAAAGCAGGTTACATTTTCATATCTATAAAGATTGGTTAGGAATTTCACAGTTACTGATATAAATGCTATATAGTTAAAAATTACTGGGTGTTTGAGAAATGTCATAAAGATAACTAAGAGACTGCGTATAGCTAGAACGTTGGAGTAATAAACAATTTGAGAGTCACAATAAAGCAAAGAAAAGTTATGTTTAAAATTATTCGGAATAACATATTTGGATTGATTCATGTTAGTTAGACAAACATTAAGGGAGGGAATCAGTTTTGATGGGAATGGAACTATTAGCAGTAGCTCTGATTTTGCGAAGGTCTTCTTCTGTACGGATTGAAAATGCTGGCGAGCCGTCACGCTCCCGCATGAGTATTGTGGAGTTCCTAATCCAGACATACTTGTACTGTTGCGACGAAGCGATCTCTTTGGCTTTGCGAAATAAATGTTTTCTTTTTAAGGTTAGGTGTTCGTTAATATATATCGTCGTAGAAGTGCCATTATATCCAAGCTGATCGGACTTCAGGTTTTTGACCTTGCGGAATGCGGCGAGAAGGTTATTGCGCAATATTTGTGATGAAAATTTTACCACGACGTTTTTAGGTCTGTTTGTTTGTTGGTAAGCATGAGGCACCCTATGGATGGATATTATGGACGACTCGATGGCGTAGTGGTTAGTGTAACCGACTGCCACGCCTGAGGTCGCGGGTTCGATTCCCGCACAAGTCAAACATTTGTGTGCATGAACATGGGTGTTTGTCTTGGTCTGGGTGTTTCTATGTATAATATGTATGTATTTACAAAAAAATAAGTATATATGTATGTTTATCCATTGTCTAGTACCCATAGTACAAGCTCTGCTTAGTTTGGGCTAGATGGTGTTGTGTGTATGTGGTAGAATATTATTATTATTATTATTATTATTATTATAGAATGAAGCCAGAGAAGTGTGTCAGGATCGTAGCAAATGGAAATCCGTAGTCTCTGCCTACCCCTCTGGGAAACAGGCGTGAATCTATGTATGTATGTATGTATTATTATATCTTTCTGCGATACGGGGAAGTTTATCTTAGTTCCAATCTGTTCCACAATATGGATCAAGTTCTCACTGCGAGTTTCTGGAAGGTTGCATATTTCAATGTTGCATTGCCTGGCCTGTTGTTCTAGATAGTCAAGTTTGGCCTCCAGCGACGTCATCGATTGGTTAGCTTCCTCGGCATTATGGCGGCTTATATTTTCAACCCGTTTTTTAATATCGACCTGTTCCTCCGAATGGTATTGCAGAGTGCTTTAGATCAGCGACATCTCTGGTTAAGTCCGATACATTTTGTTTTATGCTATTATTTTCAATGTGAATGGTATCAATCTCGGAACGCAAGTCGCTTAGAGTGCATTTTATATCATTGTTTAATTTATTTAAACTGTCCTCCATCTCGTTACGCCAACCTTGCAACGTATTTTTTATTTCTTGTTTGAAAGATGTTAATGAGTTGTTTATATCGCTGCGCCAGTGCTCAAGTTTAAATAGCAAATCTTGTGTAAAGACTTGGAAATTGTCATTAACACCCGCAATGAGGAATTCTTTGTTTGATGCAGATGTATTCACATCAGACATTGGAGCGCTGCATTGTTCCATGATCTCACAAGACATGTTCATTGCGTCGTCGCATGTTGGTATCTGCGTTGACCGTACTGGTGTAAGCAGGTTAGACCGAGTGCGACGGGTGATATTAAGGCACGAGGGACACTTCCAGGTGGACTTAAATTGCTTGGTCAGGGCCGAGTATTGTTGAGATGTTATGTTAAGACAATCAGAATGGTAATAGCCCTCACAGGCATTACATTTCAGTATCCGTGCCTCAGTCGCAATATGTTGGTTACAAGCTGCACAGTTCATGATTATAGCAGGTGATATAATATAATAATGATAGTAATTTTATACGAATAGTAGTATATTAATGTATTTCATATATGACAGCGCCACCTAGTAGAAAGGATCGAAAATACTTAGATGGTTGGCACGCGGCGAGCGTAATACGTTAGGATGTCTTACTCTAGTGAGTTCACGGCGTTGTAGGCTCCCTACCGGCTATCTTGCAGAGGTACTCTCCGAAACAGCCGTGTCCAGAGAGCACCTGAGTAAGCCGGTAGGTGAGCGGTCCGCGCCGTCTGTCCGTCCACTGTTTTAGTACCGGACGGACAGCCTCGACGGTCCTCACCCCGTAGCGGGGCTGGGCCAGTCTAACTTCCCACTTCGCCTTGAGGACCAGTCGAGCCTGGGACCTTCGCGTTTCCACCGCCCTGTGCGTGAGTTCTTCACCCTGGAGCCGGAGGTCAGCGCGCCAGTAATACACTGACGCTTGGACCTCCGCCTCCAAATCCCAGGGCGGCGATGGCGCCAAAACGCACGCCGCCTCAAAGGAGACGGTGCGGTACGCCCGTGACACCCTGATCGCCATCGCCCTCTGAGGTCTCCTGAGGAGGGCTACGTTTCGGCGATCAAGGGCGTCGGCCCAAATGGGCGCCCCATAAGGTATAGGCCCCATAGGTTTGCAACCTAACCTAACCTACATTTACGCGAGCGAAGCCGCGGGTGAAAACTAGTATAATATAAGGACCTAACGAGTATTGAAGTTTTTGAAACTTCAATACTCGCTCGGATATAAAGCTGTTTTCATACGCCCAGCAAACAAATCTAATGAAATAAATAAAAACATACTGATTTTGGCCAACCTTATTTTGGTATGTATAATACCGTTTGTTCCCAACGAGTCACACTATAACATGTCACAGTGTGACTCGCTGAGAATAATTGTGAAAAACTATACTAAACTACTGAACGGATTTTCATGCGGCATTCACCAATAGACAGAGTGATTCATGAGGAAGGATTAGGTGTATAATTTGTTAAGGTTTGTAAACCCACCCCGGGTTGCTAATAAAATAATAGAATATAGTATTATCACGCTCACTCATATTTAAAAATTGGACTCTATCGTTCTCTATCACGAAAATGTAATGAGTGAGCTCACTCTTTTTAGTGTGGACACTATTGATCTAAGTTTATCACATCTATGATTTAAAACTTTACTATTTAAAGATGTTTAATTTCTGTTTCAGTATGGAGTCATGGACCAATAACCAGTACAACGCACCGAACATAAAAACTGAGCCGACATCGCACTGAAAGACGCCTCAAGCTTCATTGAGTTTTATTTATTGGAAGACCATCACGCCGGTGCAGTTAGCAGCCGGCAGAGTTAATACTCGCAGAAATATACACCACACCATCTGACGATATACAATGGAAAATATCCACATCGAAGATATTCTGTGCAATGATTAGTTATAGTGTATTGAAATACCCACAAAGTACAGAATACTGCTAGCGGTACTGCTAGAGACGAGAGTAATAATAATATGGTGGTGCAGCAATTGTGATGCGTCTGCTATGTGTGGTCTCGTATTCGATGACCATATCAGACCTAGAGTTATTGGGATTTTAGTTTGAACAAAGAAATGAATAACAAAGAGTATTTGAACTACCAAAATGTTTGCTCTAGCAATTTGGCATTGATTCGTCAAATTACGTAAGACTTTTGTAAAAAAACATTAAACAGCCAGCAATGATAAATGATGTTTACAAACGTGTGACGTCATAACAAATGTTGCCAATTCAAACCGTCAAACAGCCTATTACACACTACGCCATATATTATATGTACTATCGACTCCAGCGACGGATGACCACTCCTAAGGTTAAAATCGCATAGCAGGACAACACTTGGTACCCGTACCCGTGACACGCCCCTTTCTTTGTTTGAGTTTTTTACACTTTACATTTGTTTACTGATTCTAAGGCGATACAAACTCAACTGGTCAACATGGGCAAGCGAAAATTTTTCTGAAATGGTCATCCGTCGCTGGAGCCGATAGTACATACTTAAATGAAATCAAAAGCGGAACTTCCACAGCGAGTTACTATATATATACACAAAAGATCCCACTAGGTCGAAGTGTCGCTGGTCTGCACTGACTACTATATATATGTACAAGATTCCGACATCAACTACAATACTGCATGGATGACGCAGTGGTTTAAGTGATCTCCTCGCCGCTGCCACTGCGCCGAGTATTGTGGGTTCGAACCCACACGAGACAAAAAATTGTGCAGTCTTTAGGTTAGTCCGTCCTCGAGGCTGGCCAGCCGGGTGAGTCTCCGTTGGGAGAAGCGCAGCTAGCTGCCTACTAGAGAGCGGCGATTCGCCTTATGCGTGGGGTAGGGGTGACGACGTCCCGCTCGAGGGAACTGGAAACAACTCCTGAGCGGGGCGCTTCTGTCTCCTCTTCACCCACGTTGTTGTTTCCGGATGGGGGAGGGGAGCGATGTTGGTCAGGTGGGTCTGAGCTGAGCAGTCCGCCCGCTCAAACATCCGTCCGGCCAACCCGCTCACGAATCCCTCAATCGGCTGCTACCTGAGGTCACGGTAGATGGTGACGTTTCGTAGATACCTGGGCGCGTCAACCGCCCAGCGAAGGCAGGTCTTCAGGACGTTTTGGAGGCGTTCCTGCGTCGACCCCGCTGTCAGGTTATACCAGGCCGGCCCCGCATATGTGAGAAGCGACATTTATAGATTGCGAGCTTCGCTCACAGCGACAATCTGGAGGACAGCAGGGGACGCAGCTTCGCCCGCGCTACCTTGGCCTTCGTGACGGTCGACCGTACATTGTTGCACCATCGTCAGGTTTCTGTCGATGGTGACACCCAAGTACTTGATCGTTGGCGACCAGGGGATTTCCTTCCTCATCAGCTGGAGAGGCGGTGGTTGGAGTACCCGTCCAGTTACCATCTGAGTTTTCAACACGTTGCACTTGAGCCTCCACTTGTTCAGCCAGCCCGGAAGAGCTTCAAGTGCCTGGCCCATCTTCCGCGCAGCGTGTCTGGCGTTCCTGGAACTGGACAAGTACGCAGCATCGTCGATGAAGAGCGCCGAATTGACATAGCCCACCACCGGGATATCATTGGTGTAGTGGGCGTACAAAGTGGGGGAAAGGCAGCTCCCCTACGGGACCCCGGCCTGGATGTTCTTCTCTTCTGAGGTGGCGTCCATGACGGCCACGTGGAATGTTCTTCCTTGAAGGAAGGAAGCGAAGACCGTGAAGAGTCGTGGGAGCGTGGACATAAACAGTTCGTGGATGAGACCGTCATGCCACACCCTGTCGAACGCCTTCTCCATGTCGAGCATCATGGTCACTGTATACCCGCACTTTTTCATCCACGCCACGTGGTCATCTCGCCCAGTACGTGAGTCAGCTGCAGCGTGATGGAATGCTGGGCCCTGAACCCAAACTGTTCAGGCGTCGGCTTCAGGTGAAAGAAAGAATAGAAATAAATAAATTTTTCATCATTCATCTTCACCAGCAGCAGCCGCTCGAAGACTTTGGACGTCGTCGAGAAGAGAGTTATCGGCCGGTAGCTCTCCAGCTTCCTGAGGTCTTTGCCGGGTTTCGGGATAACAATAACCCGGCCCCGCTCCTAAATGGTCGGGAAGTGGCTCGTCCTCAGGATGCCGTTGAAGAGCTGAGTCGTCGCCAACTGTGCCTTTTGGGGAAGTCGATGCAGCGCGGAGTTTGGGATACCGTCCTCACCAGGCGCCTTCCGTGGGTTGGTACGTCGGACCACTGCGGCAACCTCTTGCGGGGTCACCAGCAGCTCCTCCGATAGGGCGAGGGTATTCGAGAGTTAGATCCGAACAGTCCTCTACCTCTCGTGAGTATTCCTCGTCCTGGACCTCGTGGGGAGTGAACTGCTGTTCGAGGTTGCACGCGATGGTTTCTGCCCTTTCCGTGGCCTTGTAGTGCAGGAGGCCGTCCTGGCCGAACAGGGGGCGCGTGGGGTTGGGCTCCACAGAAAAGGCGCCTGCAAAGGCGTGTCAGTGAAACTTGGTCGTCTTCCAGGTGAAACAGGTGGTACTCCCACGCGTCTACCCTGTGTTCCCACAGGGCAGCCTTGAGCTCGTTGGTGAAGCGGTTATATTTAGTCGTGTCCCGAGGGTGGCGGATTCTCTTCCAGGTCTTCATGGCCTCGCGCTTCTCCTCAAGCAGTCTCCGGAGCGGTGCGGGTAGAGGGCCTCTCCGCTCTGAGTAATAAAAAGAAATTTTTTTTAGTGCTTATTAATTTTTAATCATAAGAAATTTAATATTTTCAAGTGCAGGTAGTAATTTTCCTTTTTTAACCGACTTCAAAAAAGGAGGTTTCTCAATTTGACCGTATATATTTTTTTACTGTTCTGGTATTATTGAGTTTCAAATGTCGAGTCGTTATGTCACTTTGACATTGCAGAAGAATTTCATTCGTTTACCGTACTGTATTTTGTGCAATTTCAAGATTATCCTTGTGTTGCTAAATGCTATGTTTGTTGAGTCGAAACCCTGCTCCTCCAAACTAGTATTGTAACTACGCCAGTGATAGCTTGTTTAGTGACTGATTTGAGATAGAGACTCCAGTGAATTGTGTATTTGTTATAAGATTTTTCATATTGAATTATTGTAGAACATTAAATAAAATATTAAGTAGAATGCAAGAAAAAATAGATGACACTGACAAATACCAAGTAATGGCCAAATGTTATTATAAAAAGCATTTGAAAAGACGACATAAGTAAATAAAATATATTGTATTTTACGATTTTTTGTTTCATTTTCTAATTTATGATGTAGATGATGACTTTTTAAGCAGTTTACTTTAACTTTATTAAAAAGTTAAAGTAAACTGCTTAAAAAGTCTACCAGTCCATACATTAATAATATCCTGAATAACTAAAATAAATGTAAATAAAAATAGAAGGGAGGAAAGGGTGATACCCATATACACGCTGATTGGTAAAAGACTGGACATATTGAAGGAGGGTATTCAGTAGGTACTCGATTCTGGACCCGAATATCTAAAAAAATAGGTACTTAAAATTTGACCTGGTTATCCAATAAAAACTTAATGCGGACACTTACGCATATACCAAAGCTAAACAAAACCTCCGCCTCCGCCTCCAGCCACCGCACCCCGCACCCGAATTTGCACCCTCGCCTCGGCCGTCCTTTTCTTATCAAAGGTCATTAGTTCCCTGTATTACTTTACTCTTTGGTCATTAGCCCAAAGAGTATAAATATACTACGCATTAGCCTCGACAGCTGTGTGCGCAGTGTCCACATTTTATGGATATTTCATACAATATTTCGTAAAGGTTTTCTTTGCAGGTTGCAGGTTATACAGATTTTATTTTTATTTCTTTTTTATACGTTACGTCTGACCATAAATTATCATGTCCTTATGTTGACCATTGACAAAAAACAGTTACATTAAATGAACTATAAAACCGTCAATGACCCATCTCTACTTTGTAGTTTAATACACAATGACATACCACTTGAGTCTGCAGATTACTTAATATAGGTATTAACATTTAGAAACATTTGGAAAGTTTTAACTGGATGCCACACAATTTGAAAATTAAACACAATTAATGTACTCTGTATCATAGACTATTATAGTTACACAAAGACAGTACAGTACAGTTACAAAATTATGCTTAAATCCGACTCATTTTCTGGATAACGGTCTTTTGAATTCAAATCTTTTTTACTCGCAGAGCCTTTGGGTGTTTAATTATGGGATTAAATATAAATCAAAAATACTAATTGGTCAGCAAATATTGCACAGCATAACGAGCATCTATACGCCTTAAATCATTGCATTCCGTCTCGGAAGTGTTAGGTTATGTTAGATAAAAAAGACCAAAAATAGACGTCGACTTAGTTTGATCTCTTTAAAGTTTGCTGGCCATGAGTTGCTGATCAATTAGCTATTTCTGCTCACAGATTATATTTTTCTGCTCACAAAAATACCAATACTATGCTTACCATTTAAATAACACCTTTAATTATGTGTATTTTAACAGAATTAGAATAATTTAGTGTAATTTTCATATAAGTTTAAACCATTTAATTAATAATAAAGATCCCAGAGATGTCCACGTATTACGCATCTAATCCAGATTGTACGCCTGCTGAACTCAGAGGAGTAAAAGCTGCGAGGTAAATTAGCTATGGATATTTAATAAATTATCGTTTTCATGGTTTTGTAAATATAACATAAACATAACCTAAATAAAATATGGAGCTAATTCTATTATTTATGTGACAGATCTGAACGAGAATCATATGGAGATTCTGCCATTGGATATGTGCAAGTAAAACGAGAGAAAGATATATGTATCGTAAAGGCTAGAATAACACCAGAGCACAATGTCTGTCAAAAATGTTACAATGTAACAGCTACTTGCAATGAGACGGAGGGACATATTCTATCTCTGCAATGTGAAGATTGTGCAGCACATTTAGGTTAGTAATTGCTATATATGTATAATACAGTGATTTGAATCTGATTAAGTAACAGAAACAATCTAGACCAGTTTTATATGTATATGTAACTATTTATCATCACATGATAGTATGTAATCATGATGCAGTTAATTTGATGTTTTAGGTGGCTGTAAGCATGCTATTGCTTTTCTAGCATGGCTTCACAGACGTAGTGAAGATCCACCATTCACAAGTGTGGAATGCTATTGGAAGAAAGCTAAAATATCTACAGTTGGCACAAGCTTAAAATATGTCAAAGCTAAGGAGATTACTTCAGCACAGAAGAGAAATATTGAGCCAAAAAAGCAACAAAGTACGAGTTTTCTCTCTATATTGAAAAATTACAGTCACAGTGTGAATGACATGGACAATCAACTTATGGAATATTTCAAAGAACCAACCCCATTAGGTAAAATTTTCCATCCATTATTTAAGGAGTGGGATGCAGAGCAAGCCATCAAATGCTCAAGAATTCATTGAATTTTGTGAAAAGAACATAGATATGAGCTCCTGCGAGGAAGCTGCACTTGCAACTATCAAAGTGACTGTCCTCTATGGTATGAACTTCGATACTCTTGTATAACTGCTTCAAAAGCTCATGAAGCAGCCCAATGTAAAACAATACAAGGTACTTTGACTGAATCCATAATGGGGGCAACAAAATTAAAAGACACAGAAGCAATGAAAAGAGGTCGACTTCTGGAAAACCAAGTGTTGAAAAGGGTTGACAACTAAAAAAAATGAAAATACGAAAGTGTGGCTTGAAATTAAACTCTAAATACCCTACTATGGGTGCTTCACCTGATGGAGTAACTGATGATTATGTCATAGAAGTCAAATGCCCTTCAACAGACAAAGCAATGAGTCAGTATGTTCAAGACAACCAAGTGTGTTTAGTATATATATTCTACCACATTCACACAACACCATCTAGCCCAAACTAAGCAGAGCTTGTACTATGGGTAGTAGACAATGGATAAACATACATATATTGCTTTTTTTTTTGTAAATACATACATATTATACATAGAAACACCCAGACCAAGACAAACATCAATGTTCATGCACACAAATGTTTGACTTGTGCGGGAATCGAACCCGCGACCTCAGGCGTGGCAGTCGGTTACAATAACCACTACGCCATCGAGGCCGACAAATTGTAATAAAAATAAAGCACTCTTCTGTGTTGCTGGAAGTGATTTTGAGATAACTTCAAATATAAATATAATAGAAGTGAAATATGAAAAGGAGTTCTGTGAAGATACATTAAAGAAATGCACAGTATTTTGGTCTAATGCTATTTTCCCATTATTGTACAAATAAAACACATTTATATATAATAAATTACTTTTTTATTAACACATCCTGTAAATTAATTAATCCACAAGCTATTATTATTACTTCATCCATTACAGGAATCATGTTATGGACAATGCATGCATGAGGCAGTAACATATTGAACTCCCTTAGTCTGCCTATAACACATTCTACATGAATTCTTAAAGCTGCTATTCTCTTTGATTGCTTCACATCCTCTTTAGTACTAGGAGTAGACTGAGAAACTGAGGGTAGTCTGACCAGGGTACAGTTTTTGTTTGCTAGCAGGCGTGTCAAATCTTTAAAACCCCGGTCTGCCATAACTGCTTTGTGAGGAGGTAAAAGATCAAGAAAGCCACAATCTTCAACAATCATTACATCTGTTGCCCTGCCGCTAAAACCTTCAGATATGTAATTAACAAGACCGTCTGGAGTACATGAAATCAAATATTTTAAAGTATTACACTTTTTATACTGCGACCAAGTTAGTGACTGATGCATAGCATTTGTTGGCTTTTCTATTTGAATCTCTAGACAGTCTATAATAGATACAACATTATCATACCGAGCTCTAAATGAAATTGGTAATTTTTCATATATTTGGGATGGGGTCGGCCAAATAATCAACTCTTTCATTTTCTCTGAAATGGCTATTATACTTTTTGAAAATATTCTGCTGATTGTGCTCTGTGAATACCCAAAGTTTACTGCCAATAAACTAAAAGATTCATTTAATTTTATTTTTCTTAATGTTATTAAAATATCTATAGTGGGAAGAGGTATGTTTTCACTTAATAGTTTTATTAAATAAAACGTTTTTTTTGGTAAACCTAATAACATTTTTGGTTCCTTTTCTATGGCCATCAATGTGCCACTGCGCATTAGGCTCTTAAATTGTAAATCACTGTCTGATTCATCTTCAATAAGCCAACTTGTATCAGATGAACTATGCTCTCGTTCATAATCAGGTGATACTGAGGACTGTGAATTAAGCCCTCTGATATTGTTTCTCTCACAAGTGTTATCTGAACATAATTTTTTTTTTACAAAAGAAGTTTGAGAAGATTTTAAGGGTGATGTTGATGTATTTTTAGACAGTATAGGCAACGGAGATAAAGCTATGCTATTTTTCTTTGCTGTTAAATTCACATTGACACCTTTGCTTCTATAATGAACTTTACAGTTAACTTGCACAGCCTTGTCAAGCTGCAATATATCTTTACTGCATTGTGCATTTGATAAGAAGATATTAGAAGCAGCTTCTCTATCTATTTTCTTATCGGAAATAAGTTCTACATCCATATGGTATGGTACTGAGGCCATACTGGAGCCTGCTTCTAATAGATCAGCTTCAGATATTGATGCTATACTGGGACCTGCTTCAGGTAAATCTACTTCAGATATTGATGTTGCACTGTGACCTGATTTAGATATTGGTGCTATGCTGGGACCTGCTTTTGTTAGAGCAGCATCAGTTAGGGCAGCTTCAGCTAGAGCTTCTTCAACCAGTGCTCGTCTTTTCCTTTTCATAGCACCCTTTCGCTCCGGTGGTGGCTGCCACATATCTTTTTTCTGACACTGGAATATATATGGTACTACTCCTTTTTTTAATTGTAGTGTCACTTTTTGTCCATGTTCTAATGCCATTATTTTGTATTGAATATGATTTTCTGTATCCTCTTCAATCTGAAACCCAGAAATAATAGAAATGTAAATAAAAACGTTTTGAACTTCCTTCTAATTCTAATAAGTTACATGTTTTCATTCAAAGATAAATTACATATTTATCCATTATCTATTAAGTATTTATGCATATGAGTAATACTTATGAATTAATGAATATATCTTTACGAACTTTTCGTAAACTAGGTTATGTTTTCGTCGAGTTTTATAAACAAAACAATTATGTGTAGGTAACTAAGGAAAAATGGCTCTTATATGTATTTTATTACTATTTCAATGTCCTTACTTACGTTAAAATGATCTTCACAACAGTACAAAGTGCTCAAACACGATACATTGTCTCTTCTCATCGCCTTGCACCACTTTTTCCTAATACTTGCATCTTTAGGCATAAGGAAATATACTTTGTCAGGTGCAGTTTTTATGTTATTTTGGCACATAGGAACGACACAATATTTATAATAAGGTTTTCTGGTCTTTTCCATGGTAATAAGTTGATTTTATCACTCACTTTTTAACTTTTAGTAATTTTGTGAACCAATAAATTCGTCGTTGTTGACATCGAACGTGTGTAATCTGACGTCACAGAATAAGCGCGCCAAAATGGAGCGTTTAAGTCGTCCGAAAATGATAGTGATTTTAATATCTTTTTTTAGCATAATGGTTTATATTTTGGATCTGTTATACTTATTTTTGGTAATGTTATAACTAGTAGAAACATTTCAAAAATAAAAAAAATACATGCATATTCCCTAATAGTTAAACAAAATATTAAACAGGATTTGAGCTTACGAACTCGGCACGGTTTGTTCAGGTCATAGGTTCAGTCCTGCTTACAGATAGTTTTATTTTATTTATAGCTAGCTGTTACCTGTGACTTCGACCGCCTGGAATTATTTTATTCGCGGCGCCCTATTTTTTGTCGCAAAAAAAGTAGCCTAAGTTGCTCCTTATAATATCAGCTATCTGCCAGTGAAAGACCCGTCAATAGCGGTCAAGCCGTTTTAGATAATAGCCCGAACAAACAGAAGACAAATAAACATTTTAAATTTATATATTGGTATAAATCTATACTAATATTATAAAGCTGAAGAGTGTTTGTTTGTTTGCTTGAACGCGCTAATCTCAGGAACTACTGGTCCGATTTGAAAATTCTTTCAGTGTTAGATAGCCCATTTATCGAGGAAGGCTATAGGCTATATATCATCACGCTAAGATCAATAGGAGCTGAGCACCAATGAAGAATGTTTCAAAATCGGAGGGTATTTTTTCCTTTTGAGAGCTTCCGCTGCGTGCGCTGCGTAAACAGTTAAAGTTTCGCAAAAATCATGTATGACAGAATTGTTCCCTTTTAAAAGTTCTAAAAAAAATTCCGCGACAGCATATGTCTATCTTTTAAGGTTGGCTCACTATAACCATTTTTATGCTAACCAAATTTGTTCTAAAATAATACATTATTTGCGAAGGTATTATTATAAACATGATATTAATCCTTATCCAAATAAATACGTTATTAATCACAAGTATTTCATTTAAAACAAAATTGCCCTTTACATCATTCGATTTCAATGAATATCTTAGGAGATATCGCAGTTTTAAAATAACATTGCAGCAAAATAATTACCCATTACAGACATAGTACAAACGATGTTTCTCCTGGTTTATTCTGCGTGATTACTACTGGTTCGATTTGAAAAATTCTTTTAGTGCTGGATAGCCTATTTATCGACGAAGGCTATAGGCTATATAACATCACGCTACGACCCACGGGGGCGGCGCAGTAACGATAAACGCGGGTGAGACCGCGGGAACATCTAGTATCATAAATATATACTTTCATATACATTTAGTAAAAGGCTGTTATTTTGACATAACAAACAGACACTTCTATTTTATTTATTACTAGCTTTTGCCCGCGGCTTCGCTCGTGTTAATTTAGAATTTGACAATCAATTCGAGTTGTACTCTGCTTGTAATAATGTAATTCAATCATGATTCAAAAGACACGTGGCGCCATCTACTATCATAAGAACGTTATTGTTGTTTTCCTCGGGAAAAGCAATTTTTTTCGGGATGAAAGATAGCCTATGTCCGTTTCTGTACACCTGACAATGTATATGCAAAATTTCAGAATGATCGGTTCAGTGGTTTAGGCGTGAAAAGGTAACCAACAAACAAACAAACTCATTTTCGCTTTTATAATATTAGTTAGGATGGTTAGGATTAGGATTATTAAGCATTTTACCGCCACACCATTCCATATTATGATTGTTCTTGTTTCAACTTTGATGTGCAGTTTGTCGTCTAATAAATTGAACTAACATAAACAAGCAAAAAAAAATTGTTAAGAGATACTATCCAAAGCATGATTCAGAAAATTTCGAATTTGTTCTTGTCGTTGTGTAGATGTAGTTTATAAAAATCTGTTTTCGCGTCACTATGTAATAAAAGTGTCTAACCAAAGAGTATACTACATTATCTATGGTATACTAACTATTACTTTGGAATGTCTAACTCTTTGGTTCCTCGTTCTACTTCCTGTGTTGAACTTCCAATGACTTCCATTTTTCGTCCGCGTCGTGAGTCGTGTTCTGTTGCTGTAACTTAGGTAAGTTAAAATTTTAGTTGTTTTAGATTGTAGGCTACTGAGTAGTTTAGCGATATTCGAGACCAGCAGTTAATAGGTCAGGAAAATATAAACATTTCTCGTATTTTATTGTAAGTGGTAAATTCTATTGAGTGACCATCATAATTTTGTTATGCCTTAAGTTTGTTGTTTATGATACAAACAAACAATGATTTTAAATCTTTAAATACTTATTGCTATGAATCATAATTATTATCCTTACTTCGTAGCGTCCTTTACTTGTTAAAATTCGATAACAATTTCACTTGTGAATCGAGCACGACCTTCTGAACCTTCTTTATTGTTTCATAATTGCATCTGGAGTGGTATAGGTACTTACATTCAATGATTTTATACTTTGAGTTCCTAGAAAGAACGTTAAATATTATTGAGTTATTAGTCGTCACGTAAAATTGCAATCCTTACCAAGTATATTTTGTAGGTACCTACTAAAATAGAAAATAGATTTCGACCACCATTTTGATTGTATTAGCTATACATAGTAGACCCAGATATATTATGATACCTATTATTACAAATAATAGTATGAATTTATGTACTTATTATAATTTAACAGATAGTCACATTTTGTTTTACTAAGTATTACAATCCATATGCGTTTCTCTTGCTTAGTTTCTTATTATTCTTCTTGCGTGCTTATTAAATTATCTTTCACTAGTTTTTTTGCGCGGTTTCTTCTACCTACGTAAATCCTATCGGCTAGCATACTGATATAAGAAAGTAAAAGCGAAAGATTCTTATTACATGCTACCTCTACAAAATCTGTTACCTATATCTTTAGGCGTCCTTATTTTGGACTAGCTGTTTCCCACAGTTTCACCCACGTTTATGATTACTCCGCTTTGTGGCTTGTTAGGCCGAAAAAATGGTCCAGTAGTTACTACATCACAAATATAAATACATATTAGGTCTTGAACTATGAAATTGCTGTTTATGCCCTAACTAAATCAAATTTTTAAACACCAAAGACTACTTAAAACATCTATAATAAAAAATTAAATATGTATCAATAACCATAAAAGCATCAAATAGACACTTAACAACAATTATTAAGTGTCTATTTGATGTCCCATTCACAATCATTACAAAATGGATGATGTTTTTGTTAGTTTTAGACATTACACAATTTGTGACAACCATAGTGGCCTAAATACAAGCCACTATGAAATAGTAAGGAAACCACACTGATTCAGATTTTCTTCATACAAAGAGGCAATCTTTAAACCTCTATTACTTCCTGTAAAAAAATAATGTTCGATGAGATTAGTTACTTATTTCATACATTTATTTCAGTAGTATCCTGGTCAGAATGAAGATGCTTTGCTGTGTAGGTGCAACTACTTACAACGGGCAGGCTTGCAGCTGCTCCGTCAATTTAAGATGAAGATACGGAGAGAAGCATGCACACTGCTGTGAGGGAGGTAATGGAGGTCTACTCCTTCAATAATTTCATATATGTATTACTAGCTTTTGCGCGCGGCTCCGCCCGCGTGGTACCTACATCAATAAAAAGTAGCCTATGTCCTTCCCCAGGTTTTAAACTATATCTGTACCAAATTTCATCTAAATTGGTTGAGTGGTTTAACCGTGAAAGGGTAACAGAGTTACTTTCGAATTTATAATATTAGTAAGGATTGTTTTCACAATATTAGAATTTAGACTCAAATTGCTGGAAGTCTGTTGAAGAACATTGTCTTGTGTGTGTTTTTCTGTTGGTATTAAGTACCCTTCTGATGCTGAGAATGGTACTTCTTAGGTCCTTGCCCTGCAGTGGGGTAGGTTTAATACAGGGTTAATATTATTATTATAAAAATAAGAATTGTATATGAACCTACTTGAATAGTTTAAAAATACATTAATAACATAATGGCTGAAATACTATAACAAAATAAAAATATAAAGTGGTAGAACATAATTAGGAGGAGTATAGTTTCAAAACCCGCCAGAACGATATCAGAACAAAAGTAATTTTCCAATTGAATATGAAGCTCCTTCGTTGCTTCTATCGCATTGCACTGATAGTTTACAATAAAACCCACAAAAATTCTATTAAATCAGATTACAAAAGTAGCAGTTTTTTGCAAACACTGCTAAAATAGTCCCATTTATATTGTCTTAAATGGTTTTTTGAGAATTACCATTATTTAAGTATTTTAGAGGATTTTGAAACTAAATTATTCATATCACTAACCTCACCCAGCAAAATCAGAATTTTCTGAGACTTTTCCTTAGTGCCCCTAAGGCTACACATTAACCCATAAGTTGTTAAGTATGATGTAAAGAAGACACCCGGTACCTACCATTTAAGCCTGTATAAAAACCTTGCCAGCATGTTTCTGAAGAATAAATTATTATTTCTTTCAGCTGCTGTAGTGATTGATACACATTGATTATGACTTTACACCTACTTATATTGTGTTATTTTTTTTGCAGTTGATAATGAACTAATTGGACCCCGCACACTGGAAGCATTGGTGCAGATACTGTATAACATGCTGATCATAAGCAGTAAGTTTTCAGTTCTATAACTTTTTCCATAACATTTTCGACAACTTCTGTACTAGGAATAATTCTTATATTGCAGCAAACATTACAAACAATAATAATAATAATAATTAATCAATAGACATAAAGAATATCCAGCCACAGAAATACTATTTGGGGATATAACACAAATTTTCAAACCGACAACACTCGGTTAAACCACTATGCAATCCATGCAATCAATATGTCAGTATTTTATTAATGTTTGGCTTACTGTAATGTCTGAGACAACCCAGGTTCAAATCTGTTGTGGAGGAAACTGTTCTGTCTAGACATCAACAAAAATTTAAAATAATATTCTGTTCTATAATAATATTCTATCACATACACACAACACCATCTAGCCCAAACTAAGCAGAGCTTGTGCTATGGGTACTAACTAGACTACTTTTTTTTGTAAATATATACATTATTATACATAGAAACACCCAGACCAAGACAAACATCCATGTTCATGCACACAAATGTTTGAGTTGTTCGGGAATCGAACCCGCGACCTCAGGCGTGGCAGTCGGTTACACTGACCACTGCGCCATCAAAATATTTCATGGACCATCATAGTATAGCAGTAAGCTTGTCTGCTAAAAAGCTCAGCGGTATTGTAAATTGTAATAGTGTATAATAGATACATAATTAGAACACTGTTGGTGCCCCAGTAGTAGTGAAGCCCACTTGTCTGAGGTTTCGATCGGCGGATTCTATTCCTCCATTTATTGGAAGTTTTGTAAAGAAATTCTCAGTAGCACAGATTCAGGAAAAATTTAAATCGCTCTTTCAGTGATACATACAGCTACACTGTCGTACTCGTCCGAAATCGCGTTTGTGGGTAGTACTATCTTATAGCAATACTAGCTGACCCGCGCAACTTCGTCTGCTTTATATTGTACTAGCTTTTGCCCGCGGCTTCGCTCGCGTTAACTTAGAATTTGAAAATCAATTCGGGTTGTACTCTACTTGTAATAATATAATTCAATCATGATTCGAAAGACACGTGGTGCCATCTATTATCATAAGAACGTTATTATTGTTTTCTTCGGGAACAGTATTTTTTTCGGGATGAAAGGTAGCCTATGTCCGTTTCTGTACACCTGACAACGTATATGCAAAATTTCAGGATAATCGGTTCAGTGGTTTAGGAGTGAAAAGGTAACAAACAAACAAACTCATTTTCGCTTTTATAATATTAGTTAGGATAAAGCAGACGAAGTTGCGCGTGCGTTGTGTCTTATAAGATAAAGAGAATTTTCTCCATTTTCGCAACATTTTTGATGCTGCTCTGCTCGTTTTGTTCGTAGTGTGATGTTATATAGCCTTCCTCGATAAATGGGCTATCCATCACTAAAATAATTTTCAATTCGAACCAGTAGTTCCTGAGATTAGCGCGTTCAAACAAACAAACAAACTCTTCAGCTTTATAATATTAGAGATTATAAAGAGAACAAGTATGGAAATTCGAGTCTACGAAAGTAACCCCTAGAACATCCGAGCCATTCAGAAAAACATTAAGTAGTCCTTTTATTGTGGATTGTTGAATGAATATCATCATGCTACAGGAGCAGTGCTCTAATAATAAATGGGGGTGAAACCGCAGAAGACAACTTTATGAAGTAGTTTTCCATATTATGTGGATCTGATGTTGAACGTTTGCATAAAACTTATTTTAGTGTAGATGTATGATGAGACCATGTTAAACATGCCATAAAACTCATACATTCATAGTCTGTCACCTACATCCCAGAAGTAGTAGGTGCATTACACCCACATTTCAATTTGTATTTTTAGGTGACATAATAATTTATTGGCTACTGGGCATTTTTAGATTTGGTACTAAGAATTTCTGAACAGAAATGCACTATCCGACCTGAGAACCGAATCCGAGACAGCACCCACAGCAGTCGCATTTATTATTTATTTACTTATATAATGTTATAATTTTCAGGTCGAGGATCACCGTACACAAGATGGCGCTGTTGGCAGTTGCAAACGTTTGTCTCGTGTAATGGCCGCCGCCTGATCATGCTAGCTTGTTATCTATGTCAAGTGTTCAAAAGTATTTCTGTTGAATAGGTAAATGTGAGAAACCAGATTGGGTAAATTTCTGCTCATTTTAACATCACATTTTAATATTGTTTTAGTATATTTATATAAAAATAAATGGCATTTTAATTTATTCCTCTTTACTAAAACAAAATAAAGTCATATTCAAAATCTGTCTAATCTTCCATAATAATGTCATTTTCAAATTCGTCAATTAAGTTATATTGTATATTTTAATATAAAAAAATGGAAATACAAATTCAGCATAAAAAGCTTATTCGAGAAGTAGAGCTCTCATGTCGGTATTTTCAGTCGCCAATTGTTTACGATATAAAATAATATTAGCCCTGTATTAAACTGTCGCATTGGTGGGCGCGGGACTCTTCTCAGTGTGAGAAGGATTAGGCAATAGTCCACCACGCTGGCCCATTGCGGGCAGACTTTACATATCATCGAGAACATTATGTTGAACTCTGACATGCATGTTTACGATATGATTCTTAACAATACATATTATTTTGTTTACATATTTTCTTAAATAAGCTGTTGTACTAGGTACTGAAGGTACCTTCATTCGGAAAGTCGTTGAGTTGTCTAAATCAGTGGCCTTTGTACGCTAGTTATATTTGGTGCCTAAGCCGCGTTGCCCAGCGATAATTTCGATGGTGTTCTGCCTCCACGAATTGATAAAGAAAGTAGCTAGCTTACCGAGGCAGTCTCAGTATTGTAATTTAAAGTCTTGTTTTAACATGTTGTTTTGGCGATCGTATGATTGCATACATGCATCGACTCGTGCCTGTTTGCTGGAGTTGCTATGGACTTGGCAAATCTCTCTTAAGTTCATGTCTCATTACTTTTTCAGTTCGGGCAAAAAATAGAGAACCTTTAACATGCCCATCTTTTCTAACAATACCTTCGATCTGGTCAAGGAACATTCGCGCATGTCTTCCTCTTTCGACTTTCTCAGTCCTTCATATATTATACTTTCTTGATTTTGAAGTTTTGCCGTCCATGCTACCACATGCCAAAATCGTCTTAATCATCCATGGAGTTGCAAAAGGTTGGTAAAGCTACTGCAGTAAAAAAAAAACAAAGTTTAAAAAGATTTATTAAGGAAAATGTTAACTAAAAGACAATCATTTGTATAAAAAAAAAACAAAAGATATAAATAACTTATGAGATCTCTTCCATCTTAAACATTTGTATCAAACTAACAAAAAACAAAAAAAACTTATGAGAACTATTGATGCGATGGTTGCGTTGTTTTTCATTAACCAATTTCTCCCATCATGGATCCGTTTCTGCTACATTTAGAATTAAATTGCTTTCCAAATTTAAGCGATTTCTTTCCTTACTTTTTAATGGGGCCATTGATGAAAATGTCAACTCGCACAAGAGGTGGCAAATGGAATCCAAACACTTCAAAGCCTCTATTGTTAATTCTGGGTATTCCGATTTCCTTTTTAACCAAAAAGTATCCAAATTTACAGACTTTAAATTCAGTTGCAGCATCCCATCGGCAGATAAATCCAGCAGATTTTCTTTGAGCTTGGTTGCCAAATTTGACTCATTTATAGCTGCATTTAAAAACGGATTTTACCCTTAAGCGCATGATTGTTAGTTTTTAAGAAAATTAAATTTATTTGGGTCTAGGGTTGACTATAGTACCAAAGGGAAAAATATTAAAAAATATATATTAATGAAAATCTTTCAATATTTAAAAAAGAAATGGGTTGGTGGAAATTTACATCATTATGTAAACAGAAGTATGTGCAGTGAGAGAACGTTACTCATTATGGTATTTAGTGAAGCAGTTATTGTTTTTATTGAGGCAAAGGTTAACATTACATTTTGAACAACGGATAGAAGCATATCTCTTACAATTAGGGTATTTGCATCTCAACGATCTTCCTACCAAAGTCCAATGACCCTGCCCATCTTTGCGGACTTCTTTTGGTGGGGCAACTGCTACAGCACTTCTTTTTTTTGGCCTGTATCTCATTTTCTAGGTAACTGGAACTTGGACAACCTCTTTTTTCTGTTAGTACTCCCATGTTACAGAGGATGAAGGCCAGCTCATTTCTAAATGCACCTAAATTGAGGATGTCTTTCTTAGGCACATTTTTACTAATCAAATTCTTTTTATATATTATCCACGCATTTATCACTGCAAGATCTAAAAGATGGTAAAAAATACGAATATACAATTTTCTTGACTTGAGCCTTATTCTGTATCTTCCTAGAAAACTATCCATCAAGTCCACGCCTCCCATGTGGGCATTATATTCACTAATGATTTTAGGGCATGGAATCTGTATAATTTATTTTTTTTTCTTGTCAAATCTAGACACATTATTCAAAGGCAAAGCACCAACATAGGAGGACAGTAATATAACAACTTTGTTGTCTTTCCATGATACAACACTCATATCCACATTTTGAAAAGAGCTCATGCGAGCCCCTTGGAGTAGATTTATTCATAATCTGTTTCTTATCAGGTAATTTTGAATTAGGTATTCTATTTTGTTGAACAATCCCTACTGAAAATATTCCTTGAGTTGCCAAATAGTACACTAATGGTAGAGATGTATAAAAATTGTCAAAATAGACAATATGGTTGACTTGTTTTGGTATACCTCGAGCTAGTCGAAGAATAATATTGCCAGTTGCACCCAAATCTGGTTCGTTTACAGGTCTGTTTGGGTCCTGCCCAGCATACACTTCAAATTTGTATGCAAAGCCTTGCAGACTACATAATACATACAATTTAAAACTCCACTTATCCCTTTCAGACCTGACGCTAAACGGAAAGGTATTTCAAAATGAAAGTTACTGTTTCTAGCTAATTTGGGGTAGCTGAAGAAAATATGCTACTGAAAAAAATCTAAGAAAACTGAAAATCGGTTTTTCACGATACTCACGATTATGAGGGATCGGGCCAAGTTTTGGTACACACACAATTGTGAGGGTTGAGAAATAAGACCCTTTAATGTAGGAAATTAAACTTTAATCATCATGAAAACAGTAAAAATGTTCATAAAATGAACAGTATTAATTATTTAACATTTATGGCAGTATTTTTCTAAGATATAATTAACAAAACTAGCATTTATTACTTATTAGGAACATTTTTTTCAGTCTTCATCAAAATTCTCTCTTTGGACGTAACTTTAATCAAATTATAGCCCTCTCCTTATTTTTCATTATGAAATACGTAAAAATAGTGGTTATCTTTAGATAAACATAGATAAACGTTACACTTTGTACATCTAACTTTTGACCGACTGCTGCAGCTCTTCAGTCTACAACATCTTGGTGCTTTTATTGTGTCACATATTGGCCAGTGATTGTATCCATCGAGTCTTTTGTCCATTGTTGGAATCGTAGCTGGTTTGTAATGAGATGTTTCAGACATCTCAGCCAAATCCTCTGTAGGATCGCGTTGCCTCTTTCTAGTAGTTCCACCTAGCAAAAAATCGGACACGGTCAGCTTGAAATCTAAAAAATCCATAGGTTTCTGTCTGTTTGACTGTGACGCTGTACGATATTCATACCATGCGTTAACGAGCGACATATCGAAGAGATGCATGAATACTTTTAGAGGCCACTTCCGTGTTTTGTGCCAAGACCTGTATGCTTCCAACATCTGATCACTGACATCTACTCCACCCATGTTCTCGTTATACTTTTTGACGATATTAGGGCATGGGACAGTCACATAGCTTTTACTCGATTTATCCCATCGCTGTACGTTCTCCACAGGCTGAGCACCGAGGCACGTGGAAGTCATTAAAACAGATTTGTTGTCCTTCCATTTAACTACGCAAACGTTTCTTTCTGCGTTCACTACTTCTTCATAATCACCTCGCCTCATTTGTGAATCCTTCGTAAATGAATATCCTTTAAATCTGTTGGTCATCAGAGTCCCGGTGCCATCAATTTGCTCGTCAATCAATTTTTCCATCAGGGGGATGGTCGTGAAATACCGATCAAAAATATAAAACTACCTTTAGGTAATGTAGATATCAATCTGAGTACAACAGATGGACCTAGACCAAGTGTCGTGTCGTGGAAAGGCGTAGTATTACCTTGGTATATTTCAAAATCCATAATTAATCCTCTTGACGAGGTAATCACAAAGTTTTTCAGGCCCACTGGTCTAGGTTTTCCAGGAACAAATTGTTTGACTGGGCATTTTCCAAGAAAAGGTACCATTTGCTCGTCTATTGAAAACGTACCATGATTCCTGGGCAACTCCAAGCATCTGTTACGAACTGTGTCAATCATTGGTTGAACGAGCCATAGCCGATTTTGAATTTTCTCTTGAGCTGGAACAGCTGACTTGTCAACAATGTGTAAATTGGTCCTAATCAGAAAGAACCTGTCCCTTGTCAGTGCATCTGTAATATACGGCAACCTAAAACGCTGCAGCCACGCCATCTTGATCCTAGGATATTTCACACAGCCAAGGATACCATTAACACCAAAGAACTTCTTTACATCAGCTGCAGTAATAGGATGTCTCAGCACCTCGTTCTTAGTTGTTTGGTAGTATATATTTGTGCACAGTGCGAGTTTTTCGAACACTTCTTCTGTGAAATACTGCTCAAAGTATTCAGCAGGCGATAGTACCTAAAAAAATGAAAACACGTGTTGAAAAAAGTAAGATAGTACATGGATTTACGTAAAACCAGATTACTAAACAAAATGCATACTTCTTCCATATTTGTAGTAACTGAAGGCATAGGTTTCCCACGAAACACCCGTCTGGTTCAGGTATTTCTAGCAGCTGGTGCTGCCACAACAGGAGTCCTATTGTCTTCCTCCTGGTCTTCATCAGATGGGCTGTCGGGTACTTCCCCTGGGGGCATCCAATTTTCGTCTTCATCGGAGTCGCCACCGAAGTCCGAGTCATTTAAGGCGTCCAAGACACCACCGTCGTCAAGTACTAAATTTCTTCTACTCATAGTGATTGTTTAACATCGAAACAATGCCTAAAACAAAGCACAAAACAGTATTTAATTTGTATGAAAATACTAACAAATATTAAAGTTCAAACCGAGCCCTCACATTCGTGAGCGTAATTTTTGCGGTACTAGAATCCATTGAACGTAATCAGTAATCCACTATTTTTAAACTTACGGGCTATTTTCCACTCATTCTAAACATAATAACACAAAAACAAATATGAATAATACTTACCAGAACAAAAAAAAATATCAGCACGGTGACAGGTCCCGACACGTTCACCTCGCTCGAGCGCGGACGCACACTGACCCATAGAGACGCTACCCTCCGCCGCGAAAAAAATCGTAGGCATAAAGGACTGCCCTCACTATCGTGCGAGCTTGTCCCCGTTCGCTTACCGTTCTCGAATAAGCGTATAAAAAATCGTAAAATCATACTCACAAAAGTGAGTACAGGGCCCGAAAGGGTGGGTTATGGGGCTTGTTGGGCAAATATTGTTTTAGGAAGTGTGCAACTTTGGTAGCACACATTTGCTCGTCTATGGATAGACGTTGTTCTATTGCAACTGATGAAAACTTATTATTCAATTTATCAATAACAGGGCGTATCTTGAATAGGCGATCATGTCCAGGATCACCAATTGGCTAGTGGTGGTCATTCTTATTGAAGTGCGATGATTTTTTCAACTGTTCAAATTTGTTATTGGACATTACAGAATATAATGGTTCATAGCCATATTTAGGAGACCAGTATGCTCTTGTATTGGGAAAATGTTGGACTGACATATAACAGTATTCCAAAAAACTTTCTCAAGTCTAGTAAATTTAATTTATTTATTTATTAAAATAAGGGTCTCCAACAAGGGACATACACAATTACTTGACATTTAACCTCTAGTGTGCCAGGGGCTCGCATGCGAGCCAGCAAAAAGCTCTTGTTTATATTTTACTACGTAGCTGACATCATAACAAATTCTGTAGTACCATTTTTTTGATTCTACGAGCTATGAGTGGGCCGCCGGGTAATTAACAATAACAAAATCTCAAGTGGCACGCGACGATAACGGGCGATAATGTAAACATCCAGCTGTCTAACAAGAGGTTAAGACAGTCCACATATCATATCGTGTACTCCTTCAATTATAGGAGACCACAGCATGCAAGTAAAATATTATTGTGACAAACACAGATTTAACACAGATCAAAAATGTAAAAAATTTAAAAACAGAAAACTTAGGTACTAGTTAGGAATTAAGAGATAAAATTAGAATTTACAATAAAAGATAAACAATAACACAGGTCTGCAATGGTTTTCCTCTCTGAGATCTGATTAACGTTTTCTATAGTTTCTAATGTGCTGATTACGAGAAAAATAATAAAAAAATTCTATCACGTCAGGATTCTTTGATATTGAATATTTAAGATTTTAACTAAAAATGTCTGAGCGCATACATTTTAAAATCTATAAAACGTCACTTAATTACTTCAGCTTAATTTTTATTGCATTTAATTAGTTTAAGACGACATAGAAATGAATGCAAATCAGTAATTTGTTAATTACTACATAATAAGTGTAAGTAATTCGCATTAACCATTTCGAAAACGGGTCATTTTGGCTTCATTTAGTAATGAGCTCATTAATACACGATGTTTAGGTGATATTGCCTAATTGTTGTTAATGTTGTTCAAAAAGGGTATAATGAAGAAAACAAAAGGTTTTTTTTGTATAAGTACCTACTCTGAATTAGAAAACTAACAGTCGAAGTGCGCATCTTGCAACCTAAACTTTAAAATGTCGTCGCGAAGTTGTTTAAACTCTTCGAATTGTTTTTGTTATATTTGCGGGAAATTCATGGTGATAAAACAACGAAACAACATTACAGACTATGTGAAAAATATTTACAAAAGTTATTTTGGACATTCTATAAGTAACCAAGACAAAACTTGGACACCTCAAAAAGTTTGTTCGACTTGTTTACTTGAACTTCGCAAGTGGTCAAAAGGACAGAAAAATAGCTTCAAAATCGTTTCGCCCATGCTATGGAGAGAGCCTAACAACCATGTTGAAGATTGCTACTTTTGTTGTTGTGACATAACTGGATACAATTCTAAAAATAAAAGTGACATAAGCTATTCAAATGTGTCATCAGTTACGCCTGCAGTTTTCGGAGATTCAGAAATGGTGCAGCCCCCGTATCCAGCTATACAAATTGAAGATTCTGCTAATGATACAAATGAACAGAATGCATCCCAATCTGATCCTGTATTTCAAGTAGATTCTAACGAGTGTCAGCTCTTTTCACAGTCAGATTTAAACGACTTGACAAGAGATTTGAATCTCCCCAAAGATGCAGCTGAGCTCCTCGGATCACGATTAAAAGAAAGAAATATGCTTGCACCTGGTACTTCATTTTCATGGTACCGTCACAGAGAAAAAGATTTCCTTCCATTCTTCGCTGAAGATCATGATTTGGTGTACTGTAAAGATATTCCTGGCTTGATGAAAATGTTCGACATTGAATACAATCCTAAGGAGTGGAGATTGTTTATTGACTCCTCAAAAAGAAGTTTAAAAGCAGTCCTTCTACATAATGGGAATACATATGCCTCACTACCTGTTGCACATTCTGTCCATTTAAAGGAATGTTATGAAAATTTGGAAAAGCTTTTAGCTACTATAGCTTACGAACATCACGGCTGGATGGTGTGTGGAGACTTGAAAATCATAAAATAAAATTTAAGTGTATTTTAACCCAGCAATAAGTTGTTATTACGTGTTAATAGTTTTTTAAGTTAAAAATTAAGTACTTTTTTAAATATATAATTTTTTAAGTGAAAACTTGTCTTTTTTCTCAATTTTCTATCTGTAGCTTTTTTGAAAAATCAGGAGGTGATGGAGAAAAACTAAGTACATATTCGTAATCAGCGCATCAAAATACTCCAGAATCAGCTATCAAATTCCAGAGAGGAAGTTATGACCTTCATTTTGCAGGCCTGTGTAATAATTAAAAACAAAGCATCAAATTAAACAATCAGAATAAAATATTTAAAATCAAAGATAAACATCTAAGGTAAAACATAAAATATCAAAAATAATTTACATCAATTATGTTTTTAAGACTGGTTTTAAATTTATGTAGAGGTGCACTGAGATCAAGATCGTTTCTTTTAGAAAGAAAGTTATATTGCCTACAGAGTCTCGGTATAGGGGCAAAGTGACCAAGATTGGACTTAGCAGCTAGGATTGAGAAGAGATTGTAAGTTGTTTTTCGTGGTAGACGCGACGGTATCGTTATTGTTAGAGCACTGGTAAGTTCATTACAATCCAAATACCCATTGTATAGTTTATATAAGAACAAGGCATCTAAATACTTCCTGCGACTGCTTAGTGTACACATATTGTAGTGTTTCAGCCTCTCTGTGTAACTGGGAAGCTTTTTTGCTATGTGGTCTTGATAGGATAGGTGGTAGAGAAAGCGTTTTTGTACACTTTCTATGCGCTTGTTATATACTTCGTAGTGAGGATTCCAAACGATGGTATTATATTCTAGAATAGGCCGCACAATAGTATTAAATAACTTAATTTTAGTGCTTGACTGCTTGAATTCTTTACAGGTCCGGGTAACAAAACCTAAGGTTTTAAAGCCTTTTGAGACAGTATTCAAGATGTGGGTGTCGAATTTCAAATGAGTGTCTAATGTTATACCTAAATCTCTAACTTTATCCTTACACTTTAGTGGGGTTCCGTTGATACTGTATACATTGGTGCGTGTGTTCTTATTTCGCGTGAATTGTATGAAGTAACACTTATCGATGTTTAAAGCCATTCTGTTTGTGTTACACCACCGATATAATGAATTCAGGTCTTCCTGTAGCAATATTGGGTCTAGTTCGTTCTCTATAGGTTTCATAACTTTGAGATCATCAGCGTAAAGGTAAAAGTGTGAATGTTTGAAACAGCTTGAAATATCGTTAATAAAAATGTTAAATAGGATAGGACCTAAGTGGGACCCTTGTGGTACCCCAGATGTCACAGAATATGCGCTTGAACGGTACCCGCTAGCTACGACTTGCGATGTCCTATCGGCTAAGTAAGAACCAATCCACTTTATCATCGATCCACATATTCCCAATCTGCTAAGTTTATATAAAAGGGCCAAATGGTCTACGGTATCGAACGCTTTACTGAAATCCGTGTAAACTGCGTCAACGGGAATTCGGCTATCTACACTGTTGACCAACAAAGACGTAAAGCTCACTAAATTAGTAGTGGTTGATCTGGCCTTTATGAAACCGTGCTGGAATTCGGATGTGTGCTGTTTAAGATACCATGTTAAGTGATTAGTTACTAGTTTTTCAAAGATTTTTCCAAAAGTTACAAGTATGGAAATAGGTCTATAATTAGCTACGGAACTTTTGTCACCCGACTTAAAAATAGGTACTACCAATGCTTCTTTCCAAACGTCGGGGAAGATACCCTCAGCAAGGGACCTGTTAAAAATGATTTTCAGAGGTGTGACTAAGACCTTTGCACAGCGTTTAATGAATAAAGGGGGAATCCCGTCACTAGCCGCACCTTTAGATTGGTCTAGTGATTTTAAGACTCTTGATATTTCTAAATCGCTGAAAGATAGACTACAAAGAGCAGAGGATGACATAGTTGAGCTATTTGAAATGTGTGTTTGGTTCGAGTTACTTGAGACGTTAAAAGATTTTTTGAAACATTCCACGAATAAATTACATATGTCGTTGCCGTTGGACGCTATTTTGTTGTCAAACTTCATGGTAGCAGGGTAAGAATTTGAGCCCTTTTTTCGGTTTTTAATGAAAGACCAGAATAATTTAGGATTAGATTTGATAGCCTTTTCCATTTTTTCAACATAATTGTGATAACATCTGGGCAATAAAACACTACATCTAGTACGCAAACTGTTGAATGTTTCCCGATCCAATGGATTATTGTATTTTTTTATTCGTTTATGATATTTGTGTTTTTCTTTAAGCGCACTAATAAGCTCTTTTGAGTACCAGACCGGATATTTAGTACACGCAATCTTTTTCAAAGGTATGTAAAGAGTAATTGTTTCTCTAAGCACAGTATAGAACTTGCTAACAGTGTCATTTACCGTAGAGCAGTCGTCAAATAGGGTTGCCCAAGTTTAAGTGTCCCATAACGGTTTCATAGTCGGCTCTAAAGAAATTTGGTTTTAATGTGGGCTGAGGTTGGAGGATGGATATGCACGGTAATGTCATACTAAATAGTAGAGGTGGATGTAAAGGATCCAACGGTGTTAGAGGCCAGTCAGAGCGTGTGACGTTTATTACCGGGGTAGTACTAAGAATTAAGTCTAATGTTTTAGACTTATGATTGAGTACCTACGCAATTATATTGACCCAAATTATTTAAGGTGACAAATTCAAGAAATGCATTGTTGATTTCTGAGTTGTTTGATTCCGGATTCAGTTGCTGTGCATTGTATTTAGGATGCCAGACGATGCTACTCAAATTAAAGTCACCTACCAGCAATACGTGTTCTTTACTATCCAAAACCTTTTGTGTGCTGACAGTGTATAACTCTAGAACGTCTTGTTTCAGTGGTGGCGGCAAGTAAATAGCATTGATGTAAAGTTTCTTATTTTTGTGCCCAGAATCGTCTAAATCTATACATACCCATAAATCCTCTAGACTACTCTCAAACTCTAACATTCGATTTGATTTTAAATTTCTAGAGACGGCAACAAGTACCCCACCTCCATTTTTACGGCTATTATATTTCGTATCCTCCCTGTCGCGACTATATACGACGTAATTATCGTTAAATAACTCGGAGTCATAAATGCCACCATTTAACCAAGTCTCTGTAAGCATAATGATGTCATAATTGCACAAACACGCAACGTGATAAAAATCAGCTGTTTTTTTCCTAAGACCTCTAACGTTTTGGTAATATAATGAAGTTGACCTTTCAGGATTTTTTTGTGTCGCAAACAGGTTTGTTTGTTCCACTATACTTCCATGAATTGATCTGTAAAAAAGTAGTTGAAGCATGTATATGAAGTATCTAATTGTGACAACTCTGGGCCAAAATCAGAATTGCCTTTGAAGGTGATTTTGGACTCTTTAAATTCCATGTTTCTTTTTCTCCAGATCAATTTTCGTTTATCTAGTCCTAAAAATGTGTGTCGTGTAGGAACCCTAATGTCTTCAACCTGGTTGCGAATTTCTTCATTTTCAACCAAGGGCAAGTCACTTTCTTGGCTTTGTTGATTTTCTGTGTCCTCCTCATCACTTTGTAATATATTCAGTAACTCATCTCTATCGTAACTTTCAGGCACATTCTCCTCCTCTTCGTTAGACACTTCAAGGTCATCTTCCGACAACCATCCACCTTCCAGTGATGATAAATATCGCTCGATATCTTTGTCATTCATCTCATAAAATATCGGCACCTGGAACGCCAGTATACGAAAAAAAAAAATGTTATATCACACAAATACTTTTCACTAGCTTTCATTTAAGCTAAACAAACGCCATTACATGTTGATGTAAATTTACATCAACACAATGTTGAGTTTATTTCTACATATTTATCTATTTCTAAATAAAAATAAAGACATAAATCATAATACTGACCTCCAATCAATTACGCATAACTTCGAAAGAAACTGTAAGTATTTTATAGTACTTTTTCACAAATAACGAATACCGAAATCCACACTGAGCAAAAATAGCGGTACCAATATTTTGGAATGACATTTGACAGATGACATTGAAATAAGAACTGATTTTCTTCGTTCGAAACCTTCAATAGTGTTGCATAAAAGTTACCATTCCTTACTTTTTAATTGGGCCATTGATGAAAATGTCAACTCGCAGAAGTAAGAGGTGGCAAATGGAATCAAACACTTCAAAGCCTCTATTGTTAATTCTGGGTATTCCGTTTTCCTTTTTAACCAAGAGGTATCCCAGACTTTAAATCCAATTGCAGCATCCCATCGGCAGATAAATCCAGCAGATTTTCTTTGAGCTTGGTTGCCAAATTTGCCTCACTTATAGCTGCATTTAAAAACGGATTTAAGATCCACCTTTGCCCAGTATTCTTCGATATCTCTTGCATTGGGAAGTAATTATATAGTTCTTCTTTCAAATTTTCTAACACCATTTTCATACCAGGTATAAATTCCTTGTTGTTTATCTCACATCCGACTTCTTCAATAAACGTGTCGAAGAAAATGAATCGAAGTGGATTTGATTTAGAGACGATGACCACAACTCGAATGTTGTTTGTAAAGTCATCAAATTTGTCTTTAGCAGTGATGACATTTTCATCCCGCCCTTGGAAGACTTTTATTCAAGATATTTAAATGCTCAAGTAAGTCAGAAAGAAAAGCCAATTTCAAAAGGAACTCCGGGTCACAAATGAATTTGGAGTATTCTGACTTGGCCTGCTGCAAATACATTAAAAGTTCAGCGTGAACTTCCAAAACTCTGACTAGTACTTTGCCCCTTGACGACCACCTAACCTCTGTATGATAAAGTGAATTTGAATGGAGTGCTCCCATATCTTCACAAATTTTTCGAAACAGTCGTGTCTGCAATGCTTTTCCTTTAGTGTTTTTTTCTTTTAGTAATAATAATAATATTCTACCACATACACACAACACCATCTAGCTCAAACTAAGCAGAGCTTGTACTATGGGTACTAGACAATGGATAAACATACATAATTTTTTTTTTGTATATGTATACATATACATAGAAACACTCAGACCAAGACAAACATCCATGTACATGCACACAAATGTTTGACTTGTGCGGGAATCGAACCCGCGACCTCGGGCGTGGCAGTTGGTTACACTAACCACTACGCCATCAAGGCCGTCAATTTTTATAATAATATTTAGAACTTGACTGTATTCCTGTGGCAAGGTTTTGGCCGCAAGAGCTTGGCGATGCAGAAAGCAATGCGTCCAATAAGCGTTTGGCATCTGTTCTTTCAGTCTAGCAATAAATCCACTGTTCGCACCAGTCATGACTTTTGCTCCGTCACTACAAGTAGCAATACATTTATTTTCCCAATGGATATTCATATTTTGCGTAGCTTCAAGGAACATGTTATGCAAGCACTGGCCTGTAGTATTCGTGGGAAGCGCTCTATAAAATAATATTCCTTCCATTAATTTTTCATTGGATTCAAAACGCACAAAAGCTGCGCACAATCCGCAATATCCGTAGGTTCATCAAATTGCAACGTCACAAGTAGGTACTTTCTTTTATTTTTCTATGACTTGATCACGAACATCAGTCGTCATATCGCTTATTCTGCGTTGAATGGTATTGTCAGAGAGAGGTATAGGTATAGTTTTGAGTTCTACGACCTCTTGTTTGTTAAACATAATCTCCGCCATATCTAAAGTCGCTGGTAAAATAAAATTTTCGGCAATAGTATGAGGTTTCCTGCTTTAGCCACACGAAGAGCTACTCGATATTGAACATTTATAATATAGCAGTTTTTTGATGTTGAAGAGCTTTTAATTTTCTTTAAAAGAAATCTACGGTTTTATTTTTTTCATTTGGATGCTTTGTATTGAGGTGGCGTAATAACTTCGATTGCTTCATGCTTTCTCTTGATAAAGTTTCAAAGCAAATAACACTGGTTTATTCCCAATCACAGTAAATCCGAATTTAAAATAACTCGTCATAAAGACTTTTTTCTTTATTTTATTTTCATCATGAAGTTGGGTTCGGTTGTTTATTTTTTAGAAATTTATCCATTTTCAATCATAACAAATCACTTCAGTTAAATACGTAAAAACAATGGCTTGCGCTCGACAAACAGTAGCCCACTGATGCGCGCAACTAGTCGCAACGCACGCGAGTCGCGATCGCGCGTGCCGCCGCTGCATAGCCCGCGTCGCCCCCGTAATGCGGGTTGCAGACCAAAAGCTAAGCTATTTCGAAGCTAAACTAAGCCAGCTAAGCTAAGTTGAGCTAAGATATTCTTAAAATATGTCATGTGCACACCAGAAACTAAGCGAAAGCTCAGTCAGTGTTGCGAAGTTCAATTAGACGGACGTTGTCACTCGCCATGAATATAATCGATGAAGACAGTTCCGATGATGAATACGTTACACACAGAAAAAAACGATTAATAATGACTTATTATTATCTAAATAAAAGACATTCTAGATCTTGGATAAGTCAACACATTCAATCTCGGCAAACAAGTGGAGAGTTTAGAACTTTATTTTACGAGTTGGATGATGAACATTTTCAATTATATTATCGTGTGACAAGAGCGCAGTTTTATGATCTATTATCATTGATTATCGCGGATATTACAAAACAAGATACTAACTTCCGGAAGGCTATAACTCCAGAGGAAAGATTAGCTATTAGCTTGAGGTAAATAAAACAATATCTATGTTTATTTGTATTTTTATTGGTTAAATAAATGGCAAAAGGTTCACAAGTTATCTAAGTTATTATCATCGCCTTGAGCTGGTGTCGAGTAGTTGGATGATGAGGTGTATCCGTATTGGTAAGTCTGCCTAGACAAATAAGTTTCATAATTTTCCTCTGCTTCACATACAAGTTGAAAAAGCTTTTTTTTACATCTCTTTGTATCCAGTCCGGAAGCTTTTTTGTTGACTCGCACATACTATCAAAAAACAAATTCAACGGATGTCTATTTTTTTCTGCCTCTTTTGCCTGCTCAGCCCTTCGTTTATCTCTTTGCTCACATCGTTGCGTAAAGCCGTCATCGATGTCCTGAAGTAAGTCACGTAATGATGGTCCAGCTCTTTTCTGTTTTTGCCTTGGTGGTTCTGAAGTGCTTTCATCATTTTGGACATGATTATCGGTTGATGTATTAAGCAAAATAGTTTGACTTTCGGTTGATGGATTGGGCAAAATAGTTTGACTTTCGGTTGATGGACTCGGCAATGAATTTTGACTTTCAGTTGAAGGACTGGGCATAGTATTTTTATTGATAATTGATACGTTACCATCTCTCTTACGGTTTTTTATGTGGGGTAAAAGAAATTCAAGTAACTCAGCATATTTCCAGCTGTTTGACGGAGAAGCAGCCTGACCACTTGTACTGGCTTTCATCCTTTTAAGTGACTCTCGATGACTGTCTCGTAATTTCTTCCACTCATTCTTCGCTGTTTTCACTGTAACAATCATTAAGTCAAATTTAATAATGCATTTTTTTCAGGTTTTTAGCGACTGGTGACTCCTTTAGAACTATAGGATACAATTACAGAGTGGGTAATAATACAGTTTCTTTGATTGTTAAAGATGTATGCAATGCACTTTGGATTCATTTGCAACCAATATACAGGGTGTCCCAAAACTCAACGTCAAGCCGAAACGGGGTGACAGGATTGATCATAACCATCACGAGAAAAATCTGAAAAAAAATCTATCCCATGCAGTTTGAAAATTATGGGCATTTTAAGAAAAACCTAGAAATTTGATCAAACTGTACCATTTTTCGGTTATTGTGGTTATTATTTTTTATTTTTGTTCATTTGAACTTTAGAAACGTAATCCTAAATAACATTTCTAGAATCCCAATAAAAAATAATGACACAATTGCCTTAAGTTCCCGAGAATTGAGACTATTTGTTAAACTACGAATTTAAAATTTTCAAGATTCGTCGACTTTGACAGGCCCTCCTATAAAAAAAATGTACTAGAGTGCCTTGGCAAGTAGCATTAAAAGTTGGCGCATTTAATCAGAATTCTAAAATGGTACAATACTTGTTAGTTCCATACAATAGAAAAGAGTAAAAAAATTAAAACCTCAAGTAACCCGATTTTTGCTATCAGATTTTACTCAGTTAAAATGTTTTTAATTCGCACAAGCTCTAGGTAGGTTCTTAATTTTAAGGCAAAATGATGAGAGAGATGGATAATGGGTATGTTTGCCATGAGTGAGCGAGACAGATAGTGACGCCACGCATTGAGACGGAGATGCGTCGTTTAAACGAGTGCGAATGAAACAGATAGATGCTATGGCATCTATCTGTTTCATTCGCACTAGTTTCAGCCAAGCAAATGGCTACGCTACCAGTCCGACACCAACCAGTTAGTACGTTTCGCTCATTCGTCTACTGCGCACGTTCGTATTCGCTTGTGTTGATTTAGTACTGACAACTTTGGCTTCTCTTTTTGGACTTGAATCTTTGTGAATTGGACTTGTTGATAACATACTGGCAACTTTGGCTTCTCTCTGGACTTTTGTGTTGGCATCCTTTTTATCTACCATGCCTACGCGCTACACTTCACAAGAATATGCGAACATGCACCTCATTTATGGGGAATGCAGATGCAACGCAAGTGCTGCCGCTAGACTTTATCGTGAAAGATATCCAAATTTAGAGCGCTACCCGGATCACCGCGTGTTTGTTAATGTGCACCGTTCACTCACAGAGGGCGGCCATTTCCCGAATCAAATACAGGCTGGAGGTAGACCTGTGTTTCCTTTCCAGGACGAAGTATTGCAAGAGGTCGCACGTGACCGAAGTATTTCCGTACGTGGAATTGAAGAAAGAACGGGAATACCGAAAAGCACTGCTCATCGTATTTTACAAAGAGCCGAAATGCATCCGTTTCACGTACAACGAGTTCAAAGTCTTCTACCTCGAGATTATCAGGAAAGGATTTCTTTTTGTAGAACAATGCTACAGAGGCATAATGAGAATCCCCAATTCATCCAAAAAATTCTCTGGTCAGATGAATCGACATTTAAAAAAGATGGTTACATGAACTTGCACAATTATCACGAGTGGCATGTGGAGAATCCACATTTAATGCGAGAAGATAGATCCCAGTATCGTTTTAAAGTAAACCTGTGGACCGGAATTTTAAACGGTAAAATTATTGGGCCTATTGAACTGCCTGAGAACTTGAATGGAACTAATTACCTACATTTTTTAAGAGAAGATTTACCAACCCTGTTAGAGGACGTACCACTAGCAGATCTTCGCGACATGTGGTTTCAACAAGATGGCTGCCCAGCGCATTTCGCAGTGCAAGTAAGAGATTTCCTTGACCAGGAATATCCGGGAAGGTGGATTGGACGTTCGGGCACTATCTCGTGGCCCGCCCGTTCACCAGATTTAAATCCCCTGGATTTTTTCTATTGGGGAGTTCTCAAAGAAAAAGTTTACTCAAAGCCCATTGAGAACGTAGCCGACCTGCGTGAACGCATTTCTCAAGCAGCTGAGGCGATCAACTCTCGAAGATATGCCCGACTAATAAGTAGATCTTTTTTAAGAAGATGTAGGGCTTGTATTGAGGCTGATGGTAAACAATTTGAACATTTATTGTAATAAAAAACGTTATTTCTCTATCATCTGACTTTTATTCCAACAAACCTAATTATTTTACTAATTTTACTAACTTTTTTTCACTTTGGTAAAAGTGGCGTCACTATCTGTCTCGCTCACTCATGGCGAACATACCCATTATCCATCTCTCTCATCATTTTGTCTTAAAATTAAGAACCTACCTAGAGCTTGTGTGAATTAAAAACATTTTAACTGAGTAAAATGAGATAGCAAAAATCGGGTTACTTGAGGTTTTAATTTTTTTACTCTTTTCTATTGTATGGAACTAACAAGTATTGTACCATTTTAGAATTCTGATTAAATGCGCCAACTTTTAATGCCACTTGCCAAGGCACTCTAGTACATTTTTTTTATAGGAGGGCCTGTCAAAGTCGACGAATCTTGAAAATTTTAAATTCGTAGTTTAACAAATAGTCTCAATTCTCGGAAACTTGAGGCAATTGTGTCATTATTTTTTATTGGGATTCTAGAAATGTTATTTAGGATTACGTTTCCAAAGTTCAAATGAACAAAAATAAAAAAGAATAACCACAATAACCGAAAAATGGTACAGTTTGATCAAATTTCTAGGTTTTTCTTAAAATGCCCATAATTTTTAAACTGCATGGGATAGATTTTTTTTCAGATTTTTCTCGTGATGGTTATGATCAATCCTGTCACCCCGTTTCGGCTTGACGTTGAGTTTTGGGACACCCTGTATATGAAGCTACCCACAGAAAATGAATGGGAAGCAATTGCAGAAAACTTTAATGATAAATGGCAATTTCCTAACTGCCTTGGTGCCGTGGATGGGAAGCATATCTCAATAAAATGTCCTCCTCATTCGGGTTCTAATTATTATAACTATAAAAAATTTTATTCAATTGTTCTTCTAGCAGTTGTTGATGCGCACAAAAGATTTATTATTATAGACATTGGTTCAATGGGCCGATTTAGCGACGGCGGTATTTTTGCAGATAGCGCATTTGGCTACAGATTACAAAATGGGCAACTAAACATACCCAATCATAAACCTTTAACACCTGATGGCGAGCCAACACCTTTTGTGTTTATAGGTGACCAAGCATTTCCATTACAAAAACATTTTATGAGACCGTACCCACGAAGTACATGTTTAGAAAACAGAGAAAGAAACACCTATAATTATCGTCTGAGCAGAGCACGAAATGTAGTAGAAAATGCGTTCGGCATATTGTCATCACGATTTCGTGTATTTCGTCGACCCTTCGAATGTCAATTAGAACTAGTAGATATCATTACAAAAACTACCTGTGTGTTGCACAATTATTTAATATCTTCAAGAACGACAACTAGTTTCGAAAATACCGTCAACATTGAACAGCAAACTTTAAGATCGGTACGACAAAACGATAACTTACGAGCAACTAGAGAAGCATTTCGTGTCAGAGAGTCATTTTGTAATTACTTTAATAATGTAAATATAAATTAAACTTTTAATATAATTAAACTTACCGTCTGGTATTTCCGGATTTTTTATTTCCTCCACTATTCTTTTCCATACAACATCCTTTCTATTTATGTTGTGATAATCCTTTAATTGTGTGTTCCATAAAATAGGAAATTGTTTTACGATTTCAATAAATTGCTCCATTTTTGGTACAAAACGAGCGTGCGCACGACACAAGACCTTGGGCTGCACTAGCAAAGGATGAGCGAAGGGGGTGCGGGGTAGACGGGAGGGGCTTAGTTTAGCCCGCGTAGCTGTGCATCGGCATACACAACTAACTTAGCTTTGCATATTTTAGTTAGCTCACATAGCTTAGTTCGCATAGTTTGCGGTCTGCACACAAGTATGGAAAGCTGCGTCAGCTACGCGAGCTAAGCTAAACTAACTTAGCTTAGCTTTTGGTCTGCAACCCGCATAACGCTCGTTGCGTCTCGCTCGCTCATTCACTCAACTCGCATGCTTGTCACTTGTCACACTCACGGCGGGGCGGCCGGCATCTGCCGTGGTACGACCACGGCCGATGCCGGTCATCAGTCTTTGTTTCGGTATCACTGCTAAAGGAAATATTCAGTACGTCGGAGTCACTGGATACTAATCGATCCTGAGGCACTAGTAGTAGAACTACCAATACTTTATAGATGACTTCAAACTTTTTTATGATTTATGTTTCCCCAAAATACATATTTTTATAAAAGTCAACTGTAAGCCAAAATGGGTATCTCGTGGAGTGAAAGCTTGCAGCAGAAAGAAAAGAGATTTACTTTGGCAATTTAGACTAAAACCCACACAAGAAAATAAATCAAAGTATCAAAGTTATTGTAGTCTATGTAAAAAGATCATAATGCTAACTAAACGTGCTGAAAATAATTTCAAAGTAAAAAGTGCATATAATAAATGTAAAGCAGCGTGGCAAATTATAAATAGTGCCAGCCCTAACATACCCAAAGAAGACATTTCCAGCATCAAAATTAACGAGAAACTTACAAATAATCCCATAGAAATAGCGAATGCATTTAATGACTATTTTATCAATAAAGTTAAACCAGTTCCAGGTTCAAATAAAAATGTAACTGCATTAATAAATACAAGATTAAAATTAATGTTTCTTGCTCCAAGCACGCCGCATCATATTTACAAAATAATCAATAATTTAAAAAATACAAATACTGTAGGACACGATGGCATATCATCAAATATTATTAAAGCGGTTAATGAGTACATATGTCACCATTTGAGCCACATAATTAACTTATGTATATCGACTGGCGTCTTTCCGGAAAATCTTAAATTAACAATAATAAAGCCATTATATAAAAAGGAAAATAAAGAGTTAATGCAAAATTACAGGCCTATTGCTTTACTTTCCGTATTTTCAAAAATATTTGAAAAATATCTATATCAGGAAATTAATGCGTATCTCGAAAGAAATAAAATATTATCCAGTGAGCAAAATGGTTTTCGGAAAAACAAAACCATCAATATGGCTATCTATAATTTTATTAAAAATGTTTTAACGCACATGGATAAAAAATCCCCTGTATGTGCTATCTATTGTGACATGTCCTCCGCTTTTAATTGTGTGAGTCATAATATTCTGCTAAATAAACTTCATGCTTATGGTGTCAGAGGCAATGTTCTAAACTTAATTAGATCCTATTTAACAAACCGACAACAAATAACAGAAATCAATAAAATTAATTTTAACACAAAACGCCAAGAAACCTACACTTCAAAAAGGCGTTATGTACCACATGGTGTACCCCAGGGTAGTGTTCTGGGGCCACTCTTATTTATACTATATATTAATGACTTACCAAATGCTACCAACCAACCCTTGATATTATTTGCTGATGATAGCACGGTCACCATACCATGCAAGGACATAAATCAATATAAATCTGACATTAATGACTCACTGACATCCATAATCTCTTGGTTAATCAATAATAATTTGAAAATTAATTTAACCCTTAATCACTCGCGCTAAAAAACTTGCATTGATACTCGCATGGGGTCACAGAGACCCCAAACACAAATGGGCAGAAAATTCAAGAAAACAACTATTTTATGAAAATCAACTTTTATTAAACTTTAGGTAGGAACAATATTAATGAGATCAAGATAATTAAACTTTGCTAAATACTCGTAGCTTTTCTGAAACAAAAAAAAGTCTTCCAAAAATATACTTAAAAATCCTAACAATTATCACAAATCTTTTTTGTGTGTTCGCTGCAAATGTGTTTATTGCATTTCATGCACACATCCGATGTTTTTCGGTCCTTAGACCTTGGGCAAATTTCACAACGCAAGCGTTTTTTGGAAACGTTGGAAACTCCACTTGGACCAGGCGTTGCAAGATCTGAATTTTTTTGTAGGCGCCTTTTTAGAACTCTTGGTAGTGACGGTATTTGCGCTCTTGTTTGGCGAAAGGGTATGGTCAAAAACACCGCCAATAGCTTCAAATAGTCTCGGCGAATAATTTTCGACTGTGTGTTGTGCTTATAAACTATCAAAGAATTTATAGCCGTCACATTGAACAAGTGATAAAATATAACCAGAGGCCAGCGCTTTGTCCTGCGACCAACATTGTAAGTGGAACACATCTGATCATTGGTGTCGACGCCACCTTTGGTTTTATTGTAGAATAAAATAATTTCTGGCTTATTCTTAGCCGATTCTACTACGGCATTATCGTGGTGCATAGTTGATAGCATAAGAACAGCCTTTGATTTTTTGGTCACATATGAACAAAGAGTCATATTTTCTTTGAAGCCAAATAGTGCACTTTGTTCTTGGCGTTGTCTGTCTGGTAGAAAATTTGAAGGGATTTCTTTTTTGTTCTTACGAAGTGTACCCACTAGAGTCAATTTTTTTGACAATAAAGTATGTGCCAGTGGAATGCTAGTGTAAAAATTATCTGTGGTGACGTTTCTTCCCGTTCCTTGAATCGGTTCTGTTAGACGAAGTACGATACTTTGAGTGTCATTTGGAAGTTTGTATTCTCCTTCTGGTTGACTACCTACATATACCTCAAAACTTTGTAAATAATAGGTTTTAGCGTCTACCATAGAATAAAATTTGATACCATATTTACTGGGCTTATCAGGCATGTAGACGACTCCAGAAAATCTTCCTCGAAAAGCCGGGAGTTGTTCGTCAATTGTGACAAATTCGGAAACTGTATAGTGTTTCTTGAACCGATCACTCATGAGAGTACAAAATTCTCTTATAGGAGCTAATTTATCTTTTGACAGTCTTTCTCCTCTAGTCAACCTATTATCGAACCTCAGACAGCGTAATATAAAGAAGAATCTATTGAAGCTCATAGTATCTGAGAAAAAGTCTACTCCAGTTCCATCTTGTGCCCACAAATCTTTATAATTCAAGTGAGAAGATCGCAATACACCAGCCATCATCAGCAGACCAAAGAAAGCTAGAAGTTCGTCATAGTCTATGTCTTTGGCATCTCTTTCCCGGCTGAATTTAGTTTTGACACTCTGTACATAGTCATTGGTGTTATTCAAAATCAAATTAGTAACTTCAGCATCAAAAATTATCAAAAATGATTCTAAAATATCAGTCACATCTTTGGCAGTTCCTTTGGTACCCGGCAAATGAGTAATAATATTATGAGTGCGCGTACGAACTGCTTTGCGCGCTGGCTCTTTTGACCATTTCGTTATTTTATCTTTGCCTATAAAATAATTAGTTGATACCTCTGGTTCTGGTTCAATATCGCTTGTATCGGATGATGACTCACTGCTGCTCGAAGCTTGGACATTTTGTTCAATTTGCTGCAAGTCTACATCTTCATCGGAGCAGCTACAATTGCCAGAGTTGTTACTTTCCTCGTCTTCTAATAATTGAAGAATATTATTATCTTGGAGCCGACTCATTCTGTAAGTAAAAGTGAACATAAATGTAATAATATCGAACTGGTAATAATGTAAAACAAATATTTTATTGCACACGAATTGAAGAATAACAGTATACAAGACTAATAGGTGATAGTAATACATAGACATTTAAATAAAACAAAAAAAATGTATTTTGAAATAAGGAATCGTTTCAAAAAACTTACGTTTACGCTCGCGTGGGGTCAGGTCGACCCCAGCACTATCACAGAGACGCGTCCACTCTCCGGCGCTGCTTGCCGGCAACTGACGTTAAAGGTACCGACAAGTTAGGAAGCTACCTGGACTGTTTTGTTTATAACTTAAAAACTCTAATAGTTATACGCTTTTAACCCTTGGGGAGCCTGGTAGGTAAAAATCACATGGCATGCCTGGTGGGTCTGACAGACCCGTAAACATAAATGGTTATTTTTATTTATTTTGATGTTACAAACTATAACAACAGGTTGTAATTTATATTCAATATTGTATCTTAATGAAAAAAGGGAAAATATACGACAATATATTTTATAAAGTTTTATTAACCCTTAAGGTCGCACGATATTCCATCGAAATAAAACATCAAAATAATACCTGATTATGACTATTAGACCTATAATGAGGGCAGGAAAAATAGAGAAATAAATCTAATTAGCTGATAAGCTGAGATAATTAATGTATATTATACTATACATTGCTCCCGCCGTGAGTAATTTACATGTGTAAGTGGTGTATAGTATAATATACAAAATTTACTTTTGACATAGCTAGATCAAAATAAAAGGACAAAATATGCTTCAAAGTATAATAAAAAAAAATGACGTCAATGCTTATGATAGGATACAAAACAGTTTCTTTTAACCACATAACACAAATGTACATTGCACTTGGTACAGCGAGTACTCGCTTGGCCCTTTTTACAATATTTGCACCTCTGATACTCAGTATGTTCCGGCCAGTGACCAACAGCGTCATATCTGATGGCATCTATGGGCCTTTCAGTTGCTGGTTTCTTAATTTTTTTCTCTTCAGATACCGAATCCTTGGTTGAAGTTGTCGCTATTTGCCGGTTGCTTTTTATGAGACCAGCATACACCTCATATCGAAACAACTTGAGATGGTCATCTTTTTTCTTGGTGTTGCTTGATCGGTTATGGCGGCGGCGAAGAAGCCAGCCATTGTTGATACATATGTCCAATATTTGAGAAAATATGTTTAGGTACCAACGATGGGTCTTCATGCTAGTTCGGTACAAGGCAATAAGCATATCAGCCAAATCGACTCCACCCATATGCCTATTATAGTGTTTCACTATTTGTGGACATGGTACGTCTATGCGTCCTTTTGATTCCTTATGGAATCTCTTTACTTTGTCGACGGGGTAAGCATCTACATATGAACTAACCAAGGTAACGGGCTTATTGTCGAACCACTTCACGATTGCAATTTTATTTTTATTGCAAGTTGCTTGACAATAAGCTCCCCGTCCTCTTTTCTGCAGAGCTTTGTCTGATAACAATAATGCATTGGCATCTTGAAGCCTATTTTTTCTGGCAGTGCCTAAGCTAAATATGCCATAATTATTTCTCAACAAATATATAAGTTCGAGGGACGTAAACCAATTGTCAAAATAGACGACACAAGCTCTGTTTTTTATGGTCTTACATAAAGCCAACACTGTTTTGGCTCCAATACCAAGATTTTCCTCGTCAGATTCAAACTGGATGCCCCTAAAGGTATCGTCGCCTGCATACAACATAAAATCGTATACGATGCCAGAGACCCCTGCCCGTACCAAATTTTTAAAACCCCATTTGCACGGTTTATTTGGGTTATACTGCCGACGAGAACCCGCTTTTTTGCCCTTGTACGGGATGATCATTTCATCTATGCTGAAAGCATTCTCCTCTTCAACGGACAGACATTGGGCTCTGACCCGCTCAAGGAAAGGACGTAATTTGTAGTAACGGTCAGACTCGTCAGCTTGTGTGTTGTCTGTAAAATGTAAATACCGCCTTATTTGTTGAAACCTTTTGATAGGCATTACGTCTGCAATCTTGCTGTATCGATAACTGGCCTTCCAATAATCCTTGTAAGATGGCATCACAACGACTCCCATTAGTATATTGATAGCCAAAAAGTCAATTATATCCTCTTTAGTTGCTTTTATTGACTTTCCAGTTTCTTGAACACTGTATAAATTAGTATTGTTTGTTATATCAATAATAAGGTCTTCAGGGAAAAATTGATAGAAATAATCTACCGCTGACCAATCAGATGGAACAGTTTCGTTGAAGCCTTGATCTGATATTTCAGCTGCATGTTGAAATCTTCTCTTGGTCCACTAAAAAGAAAGTTTGAATTTCTGTATGGTTCGCCTTTTTACCTTGTTAGCGGCAACTATAGGAATTCTGCGTTTTCTTTGAACGCGTGTTGATGTAGGTGGCGGCGTTGACGGCAATGGTTGAACCGATGGCAGGGAGGGTAGCGATGCTATAGAAGGAATAGCATTATAATTGCATTGCGTATCCGAAGGAAATACTGTCGAAAGAACGGGTGTGAGCGGTGGTGGATCTTCGCAGGTATCGGCCACAGTTTCGAGGCTTTGAGAATCTATGGATTCCAAGTCCGAATGGAGAATTGGTAAAGAATCTTCATCTGAGTTTTCTATATAGGAATTATTACTGGATGGATCTGGGCTATTGAACTCTAGTCTTTCTAACGATGAATTTATAGATGGAGCCGGAGATGAGTCATGACTGTTAACTTCTTCTTCATTGCTTGTGGCATCACTGACGTCGGAAGTAGCATTGAATCTAGGAACAAGTGCTAGTATGCGTTTACACCGATTGCGCTGTCCAGGCTAGAACAAAGTTGTTAAAAGCAAGTATGAAAGCAAGGCCCACACCATGCAAGAAAAAAGGAATAAAAATAATCGCTAAAAACATCGCAAACGTAAAACGATCAAAGTCAAAAGTACTAACATCACCATCACCCATTAGTTGGCAGTGTATAGAATAATATACATCACAAACAAGATGATTTTTTAGCAAATAGTCGCAATGTATGGTATGCTATACATCCAAGATTATGTCCCAAAAAAGCAGTGAAAATTAGTGTATTACGTAGATTATTTAGCATTAGCATGAGCTCAATACATTTATGATTTGAATCCACCACAACTCATACAATCGTTTTTTGTAGTTAATGGGAAATTATAATAAATTTTACCTTGACGTGAACGAGATTCCTCCGCATGGTTTCATATTTAAGTCACAACTGTCAAATTTACCACAGATAAAACGTTCGTTTATTTTTTTTTTAAAAGTGGTGCGTTCTGAAATTAATTTTTGATAAGAACATTTCATTTAAAAAATATTTGATTTCTAATAATATTTTTTTTATTTTAGTGTATAGTATACTATACAAATCAACCTTAAGGGTTAAGCAATTAAAAAACCTCTCATTCTTGGGTAACGATAATTTTACTTATCTTTAAATCAACAATATTAAACTCTTTTTAATTGAGATCAAAATCAGTCTTCACATTAATATAAGGCACAGATGAATTAACTTAAAGTTATAAACTTTGGTTACTAAAGTAAGATTAATAATTACTCAGTATTTGTGCGACAATTTTCGCATATAAAATTTGCGTGTTCCAAGCAAATATGACTCGTGCAAGAAATACAAATGTACTTAGACTTACGGTCCTTTTTAGCAGGGCATATACAGGGTGGCCCAAATATCGTGGATCAAACGAACCAGGGTGATAGGGGACGTGATTTCTAACAAAAAATCTTTCTACAGCATGGTCATAACTTAATTGGATAAAAAGTGATGATCATTTTTGTTTTTTTCAAATAAACTACCGATTTATTTACAATTTCATTAGTACAGAAAAAAGTTGATAAAAAACAACAAAACAAAAGGTGTTGTATTATGACTAGATAATATATCATTACAAAAAAAAATGAATTGCAGCTCTGGGTACCAATTTCAAAAAGCAATTAATTTTTCCCGTCAATTTTGAAGCATTACATAAATTACTACTCAATTTGAGAGCATCCTGTGAAAAATAAAAGTATTATGGAAAAGTGACCCTGTATTTAATAAACTTGCTGATTTAATGCTGATTTAAATGAGGTATCACTTTAATGTCAGACTTTTAGTTCAGGTTTTATGCGAGTTTTTTTCATGTCAAGGAGCAAATTTGTTAGAAAGGAAAATTTTAATAAAAAATATGTAGTAATTAAAAAACCATCTTGAAATAAAAGAACAACAATTATGAGTTGATAATTATATTAAATTAATTTTTCACAGTAAATGTTCAAAATTCCTGCCTCTAACCATTATGCACAATCTGCACCGCCTAATAAAATTGGTACGTAATCGCCGGAAAGCACGTCTGTTATTCATAATTTGTACTTTAGCAGACTCGAGCTTTTGTCGTAATTCTTGTTCAGTGTTGTTCTCTCTTTGATATACCACTTCTTTGAAATAGCCCCAAATAAAAAAGTCTAATGGATTAAGGGCGAAGCCACAACACTGCGTTGCGACAACGCATCGCAAAAACGACGTCGCACAGTAATACAATGTCATGATTCAACGCAATAATTTCATCGCATAGGGCCAGGCCACAACAGTGCGTTGCGGCGTCGCATCGCAAAAACAACATTGCACAGCTATGCGATGCGATATCGCAACGCAAAAATTTCATCGGATACGACATCGTACGACAAGACGCTAACCGTCAGTTCAGTTTCTAGTGAGACATGGACCGCACTGCGCGTGTTCTACTTCTGCTTGCGTTAAGGCGTATTAAGAAAAAGAAACAGAAAAGAAAGTACTGGGTGCACCCATTACTGACAATTATGAATAAAGATGGAAACCACTTCAAAAGGAAATATGAGGCGCTAAAAGTGGACGAGGTTAAATTTTTCGATTACTTTAGGATGAGTGTAGTAAGTTTTGAAGAACTTCTTAGTTTGATAAAGCCTCATTTACAAAAGAAATACATATTTAGAAAACCCATCGAACCTCTGGAGATGCTGGGATTAACTGTAAGGTAAGAAAAAAATAAACTATTTTTACTATAATCATACTGTTTAATCATTTTCATAATTTAGTGTTATTCAAAACTCGTATTCCGATTGTGTGTCATTCGTCAAATTTGTTAGTTCCTCATCGAAATGAATTTGTTCTGGCTCATTTACATCATCATTCCTTGGCGTTTGTGGAGACGATTGCATAGGTGCCGGTGATGTTTCGCATCCGCTTTGGAAGGCACTGCGTTGAATGGATGTTTGATAGCCACTCTGCATAGGCATTTGAGCTGATTGGTAGCCACTCTGCATAGACATTTGAGCTGTTTGATAGCCAGTCTGAACAGTTGTTTGAGATGTTTGATAGTTTGCTTGGACGGATGTTTGTGAAGTTTGATAGTGGCTGGGATAGTATGATGGTTGGTGTAAATCACTTAATATCTGTAGGACACGACTTTGGAAAATTATTGTTTGATTATCATTCAATTTTTCCAATGATGGCAAAATTCCTTTAAAAAAAGATAAATGTCTACTTTCAGGTGTTTTTAAAGCAGCTATAATATTCTTCTCAAATTCGTCTTCGTCAATTTTTCTTTTACGCTATGCAGGCTGGTAACGTGGCATGACAGGTTGCTGGCTTTGTTGGGTTGAGGTGCTTGGTCTTATTTCTTCATCGTCAAGACTTGATGTTGTTTTATTTTGAGAATTCTTTTTCAGAAATAGGAGCTGGTCGTATAGATGATATTGTTTAATTTTTTTGGCCCCAGCTCCGGATTTACATTGCTCGTTTAATTTTTTTTCGTATTTTGTAAAATTATCCTTGATTCCTCTCCATTTCTTTATGACATCGTTACCTAAAAAAATATGACGAATAATGATTTATTTTGTTTTCTTTCAGGTACCTGGCGACGGGAAATACTTTTAAAGATATGCATTTCACATATTATCGTGGAAAATCTACAATAACAGGAATAATAAAATTTGTTTGTCGTATTGTATGGAACATTCTTAAAAGGTTGGAATTACCAAAAATTACAACAGAGCTGATGGAACAAATTGCTCAAGAGTATGAAAAAAAGACCAACTTTCCTAATTGTATAGGAGCGCTAGATGGAAAACACATTCGTATATTGAGCCCGGATCACAGTGGATCCCTATTTTTCAATTATAAAAATTATAATTCCATTGTTCTATTAGCACTTGTTGATACGAATTACAAATTTATATATGTCGATATAGGTGCATATGGTAAGGAATGTGACTCCACTGTTTTTCAGAACTCAAATCTATACGACTTATTAAAAAAAGGTCAATTATCTATACCTCCGCCAAAACCGTTACCTGGCTTTCAAAAAGAAATTCCTTTTGTCTTCGTGGCGGATGAAGGATTACCACTGACAAATAATATAATGCGCCCATATTCTGGGAAGTTTTTATCGATAGAAAAACGAGTTTTTAATTATCGTTTGAGCCGAGCCAGACGATATGTTGAGAGCGCTTTTGGCATACTCGCAAATAAATGGCGCATATTTCATCGACCCATTAATGTTTCTTACGATTTCACAATAGACATTATAAAAGCATGCTGTGTATTACACAACTTTGTATTGAATCGAGATGGCGCACAAACGTTTGAAGAAATGATTATTGACGATTCTTTGCAAATTTTACACGAAACAACACATGAAAGTAGAACAGGAGCTAACATAATCAGAAACGAATTTTGTAATTATTTTAATAGTAACATTGGAGGTCTTAGTTGGCAGTTAACAAAAATATAAATGTTTATAAGTACTTACCGAGTTTTGTTTTTTCAACACTATTTAACTCCTCAAAATTTGAATATAAACTTGTACACACTTCCCTCCATGCTTCTGTTTTTAAAAATTTGTCTTTGAATTGTGATATAGTTTTGTCCCAAAGGACGGGACGTTCGTAAATTAAAGATATCAGGTGGTCGACATCGTACTGCGCCATATCGCTTAAAAAACACGTGCAGGTCGTTCAAAGTATGGACACCGACTAAACGGCAAAGCGTTGTCGCATCGCAGATTTGTACGTTGCGGCAGCGCATCGGAAATTTCCACGATGCGTTGTGCGGCGTCGTTGATTTTTGCGATGCGACGCCGCAACGCACTGTTGTGGCCTATCCCATAGGTACGACATCGTACGACAAGACGCTAACCATCCGTCCAGTTTCTAGTGAGACATGGACCGCACTACACGGGTCCTACTTCTGCTTGCGGTAAGACGCATTAAGAAAAAGAAACAGAAAAGAAAGTACCGGGTGCACCCATTTCTATCAATCATGAATAATTAATAACTCCGTTTAATGTGGACACTTACTGAATGGTAGCGAGTCGTCGCATTGCAGATTTGTACGATGTGGCAGCGCATCGGAAATTTCCACGATGCGTTGTGCGGCGTCGTAGATTTTTGCGATGCGTTGTCGCAACGCAGTGTTGTGGCTTCGCCCTAAGGTCGGGCGACCGGGGTGGCCATGCAATAACTCCGCCTCTACCAATCCACCGGTCGGGGAAGCGCTCATTCAAGTGTTGTCGAACTGATCGAGCGTAATGAGGCGGGGCACCGTCCTGTTGCAGCCACATTTCTTCTCTTATTTCTTCCGGAACTTCAGCTTCGTTGAGTGTTGGGTTCAAATCATTTTGTAAAAAATTTAAATACGCAGCACCGTTTAGCCTTGGTGGCATTTCGTGTAGCACCAGCTTCTGGTCAATGATACCAGCCCACATATTAATACCAAACTGATGCTGGAATCGATCATTTCTGATGATATGTGGGTTCACTCTGGAGTAGTAGTGTAAGTTATGGATGTTAAAAATTCCCATTCTTCTAAAACTTGACTCATCCGACCATAACACTTTATTGAAAAACTGCGGATCCTCTCTGTGTAGTCTTAACATCTCTCTACAAAATCTCACTCTAGGTTCATAGTCAGCTGGCAGCAAAGCTTGAACTCGTTGCACGTGGTAGGCATGATATCGTTTTCTTTTTATAATACGCTGCACCGCCGAACGTGGGATCCCGAGATTTCGTGATATTTGGCGTTGGCTAATACCGGGGTCCAATCTTAACTCTTGCAGTATTTGCTCTTCATTGTCAAATCTTACCACTGGTCTACCTGCTCTCGGAGCATGCGTACCGGGTAAGACTCCCTCCATGTACGCATTATGCACGCGCAAAAAGACCCTGTAGTCCGGGAAACGGTCTCGGTTAGGGTACCGTTGTTGATATTCCCTGGCAGCCGCCCGAGCATTGCCGTCGCAGAAGCCATAAAGGTAATGCATTTCTGCATACTCCCTTTGGGTGTATTCTCTCCTCGCAGCAGCCATCTTCCGTCTATCTAGCCAATCCGTAGCGATCACAAAGTCCGGTTCACACAGCGTAGGTCACAGGTAGGCAATCTAAGACAAGTCAAATAACGATGCGTAAGTCAGGTAGGCAAGGTCACAGTGCAGAATACGTGTGCGTAGTCACAGGCAGAAAGCGAGTTACTAACAAACAAAGAAAGACGCTTACGCGCTTCCCCCGGCCCCACCCCGCCGGCCTCGCTCCGCCCGGCATTCTTCTACCTGAACTGAACTGATAACGCATCGCCAGACCTTTTTCGACAAAGGATTTAAATGGTTAGTGTAAAAAGCTTTTTTTTTAATACAGGAATGGTTAGAGGCAGGCATTTTGAACACTTACTGTAAATAATTTAATAAAATTATCAACTCATAATTGTTGTTCTTTTATTTCAAGATGGTTTTTGAATTATGTAGTACATAATTTTTAATCAAATTTTCCTTTCTAACAAAGCTCCTTGACATGAAAAAAACTCGCATAAAACCTGAACTAAAAGTCTGACACTATAGTGTTACACCTCATTTAAATCAGCAAGTTTATTAAATACAGGGTCACTTTTCCGTAGTACATTTCTTTTTCACAGGATGCGCTCAAAGTGAGTAGTAAGTTTTTGTAATGCTTCAAAATTGACGGGAAAAAATGAATCGCTTTTTAAATTTGGTACCCAGAGCTGCAATTCATTTTTTTTTGTAATGATGCATTATCTAGTCATAATACAACACTTTTTGTTTTGTTGTTTTTTATCAACTTTTTTCTGTATTAATGAAATTGTAAATAAATCGGTAGTTTATTTGAAAAAAACAAAAATGATCATCTCTTTTTATCCAATTAAGTTATGACCATGCTGTAGAAAGATTTTTTGTTGGAAATCGCCTCCTCTATCTCTCTGGTTCGTTTGATCCACGATATTTGGGCCACCCTGTATAACAACGTCTTTTTATAGCAGCATCTTGTCTTTTAGCTGGTGGCTCTGAGGGTTCTCCTATATGAGAGCTAATTCTCTTCCTTAGGTTAATCGGAAGACGCAAATTGTTAAGACGTTCAGCTTGATATGGAGCCGTCAATGCCATGCCTAATTTTTTTATAAAGTCTCTTCTAGTTACATTGCTAGCACCGGTATTGTTCAACATGTGAATAATTTTAGCATTAATACCAGCGGTATTGAGAATCCAGAAAAAAATTGTCAGGGGCCATCTTTTAGAATTTCGAGACACATCATATGTACGAATCAATTTGTCTACGTTATCCACACCACTTTTTGTCTGGTTATAGAAGGTTATAACTGCCGGTTTTTGCTGATCACCTGTTTCAATATCTATTTCACAATCGTGGTGAAGTGATGACAACATGAAAACATTCTTATTTCGTTTTGGAATATAAGAGAGGATTGTCAAATCCTTTTGAAAGCCAAAAATTGTGGTGTTCACGTCACGTTTTTTCAAAAAACTCGGTGGGATACAAGCTTTGTTGCTTTTCATTGTCCCCACAGCAGTCAATTTATGATTTTTCAGTAGATGTTCGTACGTAGGATAGCTCGTAAACCAATTGTCCATGGTTAGATTTCTTCCTGTTTGAGAGATGGGTTGTACTATACGATCTACTACGTCATGCGGCTTATGGCTCGCCTTATATGGACCTGCCGGCTGTTCTCCTGCGTATATCTCCATATTCAAAGAATAATAGGTATGAGCATCAACGAGGGCTATAATCTTTATCCCATACTTTGCTGGTTTGCTGGGTAAGTACTGGCGAAACCCACATCTACCACGAAAGGCTACCAATTCTTCATCAATGGTTAAATTTTCATATGGAACATAGACGGATTGGCAGTTCCTTACAAAGTCTTCAAAAATATCTCTGATAGGTGCCAATTTATCAGTTGCTGCTCTTTCGTCACGCGTGTCCAAGTTATCGAATCTCAAACAATTTACAACAAACACAAATCGTCTCAAACTCATTGTCATTTGAAATATATCTATGCCGGTTCCATCACTTGCCTATAAATCTTTCAGGTTTTGTCTTCCAGATTTGAATAATCCGGCTAAGAAGAGTAATCCAATAACCGCTTTTAGTTCGTTCATTGTGATCTCTGAATAGGCATATTCATTTGAAGTATTGCTACCCTGCCTCGTATTGCGGATCTTCCTATTAGTATGTTCCATAATTACATTCAACATGTCTTCAGTCACAAACAGATGAAAGCAATCAAGTTCTTGCTGCGCATGTCTTGCATGAGGTTTCACGCCAGGTGTTCCAGTAAAAATGTTCTCTGCTCTAGTACGAACGCGAGCACTCGGAGGATTACGGAACCATATTGTATTATCTTTTCCTTTATATATTGATCTGTGAGCAAAGTTGCTCAAAGGCTGAGACATCTCATCATCACTGTCACTACTTGGTTCATTATGACCTTGTACTTCTTCCTCAGTATCATCTGAATCATGTTGAACACTCACGTAATCGGATTCGGCTCCACTTTCATCAAAAACCACGTCATCCTCAATTTCATGGAAATCTTGATCTAAAATTTGGCTTATTTCGGTATTGGTTAATCGCCTGGCCATATTTAACTGCGAAAATATTATACAGATAAATAATTTACCACACAATGCAAAATAAATAATGAAAACAAAAATAATAACTTACCAGTTAAAAGTTACGCCGCGTGCCTGGTCGGGTTTCTCAGACCCGAGCGCACATAAAACACGTGTTACTCGAACGCGTGCGCGTTGCGGACTGCGGGAGGGGCGGCAAACTAGCCGCCAGTCTATATCACGAAGCTACTCAGGCACACAGCGGCGGTAGTTACGAATTTTCTAAAATATTGTCGATTCTTTAAAGTGATGGGTCTATCAGACCCACCAGGCACCCCAAGGGTTAAATGCGCTCTGGGGTCAGACTGACCCCGCGCGAGTAATTAAGGGTTAATGAAGACGAACATTATGCATTTTGGTCAACGACTACAAAATTCGTTAAATTTAAATGTAGTATATGAAAATATTACCATTAAGGAAGCTACTGTTGCTCGGTTTCTAGGTTTAAATATTGATAATAAATTTAATTGGAAGGAACACATTGACATTGTATGTAAAAAAATCAGCAGTCTATCTTACGCCTTACATAAATTAGCTGCTATTATTAACACAGATGCGTTACTTTCGGCATATTACGGACTTGTGGAATCCATCCTTAGATATGGTGTAATTTTTTGGGCAAATTCTACCAATAAGGATATGGTGTTTAAAATGCAAAAGCGATGCATTCGCGCTATGTTTTTGGCCTTAAAAGTACTGATAGTTGTAGGCCTTTTTTCATAAAATACAACATTCTTACACTTCCATCACTTTACATTATTGAAACAGCTCTATTTGTCAGGAACAATCCTGATCTATTTCCCAAACTCTCTGATTATGTAAGCCGAAATCGCCGTGATAATAATAGACTTCGTGCTCATCCCGCTAAAACAGCTTTACTCTATAAAAGTATAGTATGCAAAGCTCCACAAATCTATAATAAAATTCCACTACTCGTAGCTATTAGGCATATGAATACTACACAATTTAAAAAATCGCTTAGAAAACTACTAATACAAAAAAGCTATTATAATATTGATGATTTTCTTAATGATAAAACTATAAAGGCACAATAACTACTATGTTATTTTTATTATTAACATAAAGCGGACTATTACTTATTTTAAATTATAATTACTGACTTGTGATTTTATAATGCATGCATGATATTTTAATATTATTCTGACATGATTTCTTATTTATTATTTGACATTTTTTATTGCTTTATTTTAATTTTATTATCTTTTTCAAATTGTTAAACATATTCTAATTGGACCTCAACTATATTTATACATGTGATAATAATTTTAGAAACTAATGGTGTAATTGTATTTAGCTGTTAAGTATATTAATTAATGTTTATTATTTAAAATTTGCACGCCACATGTGGCAGAATATGCTGTACTATCTAAAACTAACAAACTGTGAAATGTAACCATATTCTAAGCAAATAAAGGATTGATTGATTGATTGATTGATTGATTGAACTAGTTGGTGACAAAGACTTATTTTTTGGTGTAAATTTTCTAAACTTTGGACGCAAATTGTTTTGCTTGCTTTCCACATTTTCTTTCCCAGTGCTCTTTTTGCCAATCACTTTACCTTTCTTAGTATGTTAAGTTACTCCCGAAGGTCCCTGTCCACTAAGGTCTTCTTTTTTGTTTCATAAAGAACTGCTGGATTTTTTATTAAGTGCTATGTCTGATAATATTTTAATTTTATTTGATTTATAATTTCGGAGGCCATATTTGCAATAAATGGTTTCGACTCACTATAACCTCTTGAGACCTGAACATGAACCAAAATGAATTATAATGAATTTTATGGTTTTTTATAGTTGTAGGGACGTAAATAAAACACACGATTTTTTTCAAATTTTTTTTTTAATTGGAAATAGTAAAAAAAAATTTTGCACATATGTGTACTTCGGGTTTTAACATATCTAAGAGTAAGGGCGTAAGGTCTTAACAGTATGATAAGTTTCGAAACAATTATTCTTTAGTACACACAGGTAAACACCGCATTTAACACACATGGTGCGGCAACGTGATAAACACATTGGATGGCGACATTTGGAGGCGGACTTGCTGTCAACGAATCGTGGCAGATGGCCCACATTGTCAAGCCTTATTTCGGCTAGTGGTTGTGGTATGATCGGGCGGTGTTTTTTAGCTGGAGGCATATTAGGGCACTGTAGTTCTTCAGCTGAAAAATTCGATGTTGATGGTCTGGGGCTGGGACGAGATCTAGAGCCATGAGGCAAGAAATTGCGTTCAACCCGTCCACCATCATATTTGAGCTGCTCAGCGCAATAGTGGCCCAACCTTATAAAACTCCTATTCGAATAAAGGGCAAAAAATAAAACACAACTTTTGTTTTTTTTTTATTATTAAATTTTGGTACAAATAACGTTTTAAAGGATTACAATAATTACCTAATTATGTTGGTAAATGGTCTCTTTAGACTAATTGCGTTTAGTTAAAATACTAATAATAAGAAAAATCGATGTGGCTTAGGCCACTATAGTTTTCATAATTTTAATGTTGTTTAAACTGTGTCGTCGGTTGGGTCGCCTTGTAGTTAGTTGGTCATGATAGTTCACTTCATCGTCAGTAGCAGTCTCATTGGTCTTTAAGTTGTTATAAAAGTCATGATGTATTGGTGGTATGTATTTCAAAAGTGAGAGCAAGTCTTTTTGTTTGTTTTTCTCTATGAATCTCCCGTTCGGGTAAATCATATCCAAAACTATGTGCATTGGCAGAATGCCGGGTTTTCTTTTTTTCTATATCTATTGAGTCGAATCTACAGGAATCGTCATCATTATTGGTGTATTTATAATATATTGTATAAGGGTTTGAGGACATGTAGCGAAGCCACTGAATTTTGAGCCACTGAATTTTAGTGCGATCTTCTTTTGGTAGAGAGATATCTTCTTTTCTGTTAGTTATTAGTTTCTCCAGATTTGTAGTGCTTCTGAAATCATTTGATCCCATCTTAATAACCTGAAATTTCGGTTCTGTCTTCTTTGCTGAGGCAATTAACTTGGCCCAGTCGTCTGGCACCCAAATTTCTGTATTATATTTTCTGTTTTTCGATCACCCCGAAGTCACGATCACAGGGTAAGAAACTATGGCCGGAAACTAAAAATTTGTGGTCTATTTGCTCCAAGGTAAATTTATCGGAACCAGTTATGTAGTTGCAAATAGCAGCTAGTTTTATATTCCGGTTTTGTCCTCCACATTGGTCGCTGTACATAATCATCTTTTTAGTTTTAATAACGTGTGCAACAAAATGTAAAAGACATGAACCAATTTCAGCAGGACCCCGAGAAGCCACTCCTTCATGCCATATATACATATATGCTATGTTTGAAACGAGGTCATGAATATTGAAACAATAAGTCCATAATTGCCTCTTGTAATACACTTCATTTGTTGTTAGGTCTGGGGTCGGCAGGGTTTTCATTAAATCGAAGGCAATAATGCTAGTATCATTTTCGTGTTGTTGACCAAACTTTGTATCTTTTTTTAAGTTTGAGCGCGCTAATTCAGCTTTTCTGAGATGTAGTTCTCTTTCACTTTCGAAATTGTGTTTTTCTGGACCAACGCAGGTTCGTAACTTGATATTATAAATATCACACTTCTTACAGGTATCTTTATGTGGTTGGCGAAATTGTAGGTTAAATTTTTCATTGAAAACCTTAGTAAATATAAATTTTGATACTTTGTTTTCAATTATTTCTTCGGAATACAAATGATACAATTTTGAAATGGACAAATTTGGAGCTAAATATGTTCTGTTAGGGTTGTTAGCTCTACTATAATGTGATATATAGGTTGGAAATTTTTTGATAAAGTCTTCAACTACTTGAATAGCCAAATCCCCTGTTCTGTTAATGGATGACTTCTTACCCCTTTTGTCTAATGGAGCAGTGACTTCAAAGTTGTCTTCAGCTAGTTTGTTGCGTAAAATTCTTGTTAATCTACCATCGGAAACACATAGTCTTCTTAACACGGTCAGCGCCAGTGTATACTTAAGTATACACCAAGGGGTGAGTTGTCACAGGCCGGTGTTTACTTGAGTATACACAGTACTATGCCAATTTCGCGGGCCATTGTGTAGCTCAGAATACACCGTTCCATACATTTTAGTATGGCGTTTGAAAGCGTTGGTCCTGGAGAATGTACCAGTGTATTGGGGTTTGATTATGTATAAAAATGAAAAAGTTATGATTTTTTTTTAACGATGACTTTTATTTTCTATACAAAAAAACTAAAATTCTTCTTCTTAAACATAATTATTTCAGTCTTAAATCAACTTATTGTCTATGTTGTCCTTCAAAGAAGTTCTTAAAAATTAGTGTGCCTTGTTGAAACATTTTCGGCAATAAAAACATTTACAAATATTGCAAATCGTTATTACTTGGGCAGCGTATTTTCGTTTTCCGTCTATGATTTTGCCTTTTTTGCCATAAACTGCGTAGCAACCTTTACAACGACCTTTCTTCGGTTTCGGAGAGTTCTCGATGATGTTGTCAACAAGTTTGTGTACTGCTGAAGTTGAGGCTGCTTGTGGCTCTTTTTCTGGCTCAGTTACATTTCCCTTGTGTTTGTCAATCATCTGTTCAATAACAAGCTCTCTAAATTCGGTGATAGTCAACTTACTTTGCCTGGAATATTTAGAGTATAAGAAATAGGCATTTACGAGACTTGTACCCCAGACCAATTCAAAAATAAGCTTTCTATACCACTTCACACAACGCCTTAGTGCTGAACTATAAGATGCCATTTGGTCGCTCACATCAATTGATGATTTTCCGGTATTGTAATCAACGATGGAAGATGGTTTTAGAATAGATCTTCCAGTTTTAGTCCTGATGGTCTCCATTGATTTCGCAGAATGTTTAGTGCTTAGTACAGTAACGTATCGTTTATCTTTCCATTTTGTCAAAGCTATTTTCCCATCATCTGTCTCCATGCCTGCCAATTCTCCTCTCTTCAATGTCTGTCGAACAACTTCCTTTGATGCATGTTTTCTGTTCTGTCTAAATGTTCCGACTAAATCGGTCTTTCTATGTTTTAGCCTATAGGCCAGAGGAATACTAGTATAATAGTTATCTGTATATAGTGTACGTCCGGCATCAAGCAAACCTTCTGTCATCTCCATTACAGCTTTCTCAGACATATCTTTTACTGTCGATAATGATTTGCCACAATAAACAGAAAGATTATATGTGTATCCTTTATCTGTGCATAATTTGAAGACCTTTATGCCGTATCTGTGTCTTTTGTTAGGTATGTATTGTCTAAAGATTAATCTGCCACGCCATGGGATCAGGCTCTCATCAATACATATCTTTTCTCCAGGAGTATATGAATTTTGATAATTTTTGATGAATTTCTCCATAACATTTCTCACTTTGAACAAACGGTCATTCTGGGTATCTTCTTCATTATTAGAGAAATGTAGAAACTTCAAAATCATTTCAAATCGATTACGTGGCATTACAGTTCTCGCAAAAGGTAGACCATAAAGTTTATGTTTTCGCCAGTAATCACGAATAGCTGGCAGTTTCACTAATCCCATCCATCCTATCAATCCAAAGAATTTCCACATCTCTGCTGAATCAACTGGCTTCCAAGAATGAAGTCTTGACTGGGCAGATGTATCATTTGTCAATAGATATTGACTGGCGTATATATTTGTCTGATCCACAATGAGGTCCATAATATCTTGAGTAAGAAACAACTCAAAGTAGTCCAACGGCTGTGCATCAGCTAATATACCTTGGTATATATCTTTCATTCCTAATGTACCAGTAAATTGTTCACCCTGAGGTCCGGGATCTTTTGGTGGGACCCATTTGATATTGTCAACGTATTGTTTGACAATCATATCTTCAGTGATATTATTCGCTGTTGTACCAAAAACACTGGGCATGCTCGGCGAATCTGCACGCTGTGGTATTCTCAATCTCAATGACGATAAAGGAATATCATCACTACTACTGCTGTCTCCTATATCACTATAGTCACTAGGCTCATCACTAGGATAATAGTCGGGATCATAATCTGAATTGTCTGATGAATAATCCATTTTTTCGTAAACACTAATGTCTCAAATCACTCAAACTATAACAATCAGAAAAAAAATATAAGAAATATAGAAAAAAATACATTGAAAATGTAATTTTTTTCTATATTTCTTCTATTTTCTTTCTTCTTTTGTTTCGTAGGTTCGTCTTATGATCTGAAACAATCCAAAAATAAACGTTTTCAACACAAAATTAAAAGTAAACGGGAAAAACCTAGGTGTATACTGTAGTATACACCTGGCCTGCTGAATACAAATCCGTCGATTCTACATTCCCAGGCCGGTGTATAGTAAAGTATACACCTTAAAAAAGGGGGGTAAAAAAATAATAAATAAATAAAAAATATATATATATGTAATGACTGACACGAGTAGAATCCAAATTTGCAATAAAAAAAAATATGAAAATCCACACATTTTTACAGAAATGGCTTTGGCGCTGACCGTGTTAAAAAAAGTTTTACATACAGTAACATCGCCATTTTCATTGGGTAGTTGATAAATACGTGTATATTGGCGTTTAGCACCTACAACATTTCGTACATATGTACGTTTTTTTGGTATTACTTTGATATTTCCAAACAAAAAAGCAGTCTGTAAATCATACTGACCAAGGCCGTAAAAATTATCGAAAATTTTTTTTCGTTGTTCCATTGTTAGTAATGTGTGGCATTTCTTCGGACAAGAACAATCACCACAAAAAAATATTTTCGCGGGTACTTTATTGCCTTTAACATTATCATATTCTAAACCACGAGCTCTAGCTGACTTTGCTTTTTCTCTTTTCCATTCTGCTTGATTTCTAAGTCGTTTTCTACTTACTTTCCTTTTTTCTTGAAGAGACATATTAATAGATGTAGACGGACGATTCATCTCAACATCGTTACCTTCATCGGAGGAACTACGAATTATTCCATATCGGCGTCTCCTTGGTTGTTGATGTTGCACATTGTTGTCATCATCAGCGGATGGCAAATACTCTGATCCTGAATCCTGATAGTCCGAGAAACTATCAAAATCTGAGCTTGACATACTCATGTTTCTATAACAAAACAAAAAACGTATTTAAGCGATATACTAGACATATGTAGTTGTAAAAAATCACGTTAGGCAAATAATTATTTTGTCAAGCAATGGCATATAAATATTCTTATTTTATTAATAAGATAGATCTATCATCTTAATATTTTAAGTAAAAGATATCAAAATGTTTCTTGTTATAATAACCCGGACGACATTAAAGTATGCATGAAAACAATGTAACGATTTATACTTACTTTTGTATACTTTGAACACCTTTTATTATTTAATTAACACTTAACACTACACTAAACGTACTCAGTACTCACGCAGCATTAAAATCAGTTGCACGGGAATGGAGTGAAGTTTGGCGTTGCTGTAAGTGACGGTTAATTCCCATAACAGTGTTGCTACAATAAAAAAATAAATCGCCCAAGTGTCAGTATTTTAATCAAACAAAAATGTTAAAAAATAAGTCCGGCCTAACCTCCCTTAGGCCAATATTTTCCTGTCATTTTAAAAAAGTATAATGGCCTAAGCGACCATGGTCCACTGTAATTTTGAAATATAATTTGTAATCTAAACGCAAGAACAACATTTAAAGCGCCATCTTTGAACCTTTATTAAGAACTGTAGTTGGGCCAGTGTGATTTTAATGTTATGTTCAAATACCAATACAATAAGTAGTTAACTATTTTATAGTGATTTTGTGGGTTGGGCAGTTATTGCACTGAGCAGTTCATTTCATCATAGCTTTTGCTAAATTCAGTCTGTATTGGAGCAGCCCTAATTTGTCTTTCTGTTGGACATCTTCTTCAGCACAACAGCGCTTGTACATTACCCAGCAATTGACGACAACCAGATCAATAAAATGGCAGAAAGCTCTTACTGTCCATTTTTTTTGTTCGCATTGCACTTCGATAATAAGCAATTAGTCTATCGCATAAATCTATGCCACCCATACAGGTGTTGTAATTTCTGATTGCCGCTGGCCGATCTACGTCAATTTTTCGCTGTTGCTTTTTACACCAACGTTTGCAGCTATCTGCAGGAGCGCTCCCTGAACATGTTGACAGCATTGTTACAGCCTTTGTGTCCATCCATTTTACGACGCATACTTCTTCATCATTTCTTACTTTTTCATCCCACTGTCTTCTTTTCAACGCCTGATCTGTCTTTAATTTCTTTGTCACTGGTCCAATCCTATTTGTCATTACAGTTCCAGTCAGAAAAATCCCGCTATTTTTTTTTAACAAATGTTCGACCAACTTTAAACTCGTAAAAATCTATCTGTGTACAAAACACAACTACCCACAATTGTGCGACAAAGTTTTTCCACAATCCCTGCTCCCAATCCAAGATTTTTCATTACATCTCTAGGCAATGTATCCTTGCCAACATAGATCTCAAAATCCAATACAAGCCCATCTCTGGCAGCCAGCACAAAGTTCTTTAGCCCAAGTGGATTTGGCTTAGCTGGTACATATTGACGATATTCACATCGTCCTGAAAACGGAATCATTTGTTCATCTATTGACATATGTTTCGAACGTGGCAAACTATGGCATTTCTTCAGAATGGGTTCTATTACTGGCCTTATTTTCCAGAGTTTGTCATCAGCATTTGGTTGATGTATATCTACAAAATGTAGATAATTTCGGAGCTCAAAAAATCTGTCACGGCTCATAGTATCCCTGACGATAGGTACACAAAGATCTAGTGTTGCCGAACCATCGATAGTTTTTCAATCGATAGTTTTCATCTGAAAAAAGCCTTACTATCGATTGGCCTATCGATAGTATCGATACTATCAATAGTTCAGAACTAGGCAATATTATCGAATGAGAGCAATACCATCGATACTATCGATAGTATTGTTGCTCAAGAAGACTGAACTGTCGATTGTATCGATACTATCGATAGTATTGTGCTCACAAATTATATAATTATCGATAGTATCGATACTATCGATAGTATTGATAATTTGGGCCCATCGATAGTTTTGCGATTTGCAATAGTATTGGCTATGATTAAAATGTAATGTAATCAAACAAGAACCATTAGAGGCCTCCATAGTTTTTATACGTATATTGCTACCAAGCGTGTGCTAGTGTCAACTATTGTTTAAAAGAAAAAAGAACAAATCCTTTTGAAATGGCAGATAAAGGTAAGTATGTTACAATCCGCTTAATTGCTAAATCATAATGTAGTAGGTACTAGGTAGTTTCATGGCGTAACTTTTTACTATGCACTAGATTTGCAATTTATTAAAGGTATTGGTCTTTATGTCACCTCTCCGGGAGATTAATTTGCCAGGGAAAATTTCACGAACACGTGGCAGAGACATATTGGACGTGTGTGAAGTTGCTCCGTCCTGTTGAAACCATGTTCTTTGGTTATAGCCCGAAAAGTTTTGCAGTTCAGGAACCAAGAAGTTGTCTAACATCTCCACATAACGCTCTGAATTCACTGTAACCGCACGCCTCATATTGTCTTCAAAAAAGTAAGGGCCGATAATTCCTCGCGCCGACATCGCAGCCCATACGGTCACTTTAGGCGAATGTAGGGGTTTCTGATGCTTGCGTTTCGGATTCGTTGCACACCAGTAGCGACAGTTTTGCTTATTTACGTGGCCATTAAGATGAAAATGAGCTTCATCCGAGAACAAAATGTTCGTAAACGTCGATAATTGCTCAATCACCTGATTTACGAAATTAAGCCTCTGACTGGCATCTTGGGGCTTTAATTCTTGCACCAATTGAATTTTGTAGGGGTGCAGATTCAGGTCTTTGTGCATAATGCGATGTAGTGAAGATCTATGCACATTTAAAGCACTTGCGCGCTTCCGAATTGAAAGGTTCGGGTCGTCGCGAACAGACTGATTAACACTCTCCACGTTTTCTACCGTTCTTGATAACCTAGGTCGCCCGGATTTTGATTTATCCAGCGTTGTTCCAGTCTCTTCAAACTTCTTAACCCAATTTCGAATAAGAGGAATGCTTGGCGCATCATTTAAGTGACGAAAACCTCGAATACTACAGAATTTTCTACGCGCTACAGTCGCCGAATCACCGTTTTTGTAAAACTCTCGCACGCACAACGCACGGTCTGCTCCCGAGAAACGCTCCATAGCGACTGAATTCCCAAGAGCCAGGCTACCGATTGACATAACCCCCGCGCCCCTCGGATACGTTGCGTTCACGCAGTAAGCTAGCTAAATATAAAATTTCTTTTGAGACACCTTGTATTAATTTTAATTCTTTCTTTTTTAACTCTCGTTGAATTATTTTTAGTTTGTCGGCGGCTAACGTGCTTTGTCGAAAATAAGTTACAATCGCTTTACACTTATCAAGTAAAGCTTTCAATTCCGTACAGTTATGAAGAACATCTTTAATAATCAAATTCAAACTGTGTGCAAAACAGGGAATATGACGAATTTTTAGGTTTTCTGCTACTTTTATCATTACCGCTGCATTATCCGTTACAATGGCCACCACTTTGTTTCGACAATTCCATTCTTCTAAAATCGATCCAATAACCTAAAAAAACGTTATATTTTTCAATCAAAACTATAACCGGTAAAATAATATGTTAAACCAATAATACTTGAATCTCAGAATGATATGTACTAGTTTCTGCCTGCAGTTTCATTTTCCCCTAAATTTAAAAATGTGTATTAACGATTTCGAAATAGCATAAAATATACTTACGGAAGATAAATTGTCAGCATCATGATGTCCTTCGACAACCTTCGCAGCCAGTAAAGTAGAAATCAGTCGATTGTCCTTTATAAAATGGCAAGTCAATGCAAGAAGCCTTGATTACTTGTGGACGTCCAGGTGTCGGCAGTAATAGCTAAATGGTGAGTTTCTTCTACAATTTTATTTAACTGAATTTTCATTCTCATATATAATTTTGAAAGGTTAGAAGTTACAGTTGATCTACCCGGCAATTCGTAACGCGAGTCTAAACCTGCAACGAATTGTTTTATGCCTTCGCGCTCAGATAATCGAAGGGGCTCCATATCAATCGCAATCATTTTTACAAACAAATCATCCAACATCTTCTTTCTGGACGAATTGTGGCTGTATTTCGCTGTAGGTAGCTGTCTGTCAAGATTTTCCACATCGCTATTATTGTTCTGAGTAGTCGACACATTTAACAATAATTCAGGATGCTTTCGATTAAGGTGATCCTTCATATTGGACGTATTATTACAGTATTTATACTCACGCTTACAAATATTGCATTTAATTTGACTCCCATTATCACTTCTGGTAAAATACGACCACATTGAAGACTCGCTTTTTCGGTATATATGACGGGCTTTCCATTTTTGAAATATATTACCAAACACTGTTACTGACCAACTAACAGGTTTCTTGAGTTTTTAAGGGCGCGGTGCGGCGGGTAGAAACAATCACAAAGTATGTCAAGTATGATATGTTGCCAGTTTTAAAAACACAAATTACAACCGAGTTATAAATTTTAATTATGTTGTCAATTTATAACATTAATAAAGAAAATTCCATTATCCTTGTTGTTCTGACTATTATACCTTAATATTGTTAACAATACTATTGTAGATTAGTAAACAATCGATAGTCTAAAACAATCGATTATATCAATAGTATCGATAGTATTGATAGTTTTTATTTAACTATCAACGATAGTATCGATAGTTCCGATAGTATCGATAATCTAGTCTTCGCAAGCAACAATACTATCGATAGTATCGATTGTATTACACTAAAGCAATAGTATTGCTTAGATCTGAGCAATCGATCGTATCGATACTATCGATAGTATCGATACTATCGATAGTATCGATACTATCGATAGGCCAGTCGATAGTCTTGCGATTGTCTGGCTATCGATAGACTATCGATTAATTATCGATAGTCGACTATCGATCGGCAACACTACAAAGATCCCTACTCCAGTAGAGCTTCGCTTGAGGATATTTTAGGGTACCCATCATCAATTGCACGCCGACAAAATGGATCATCTCAATAGCATTTGTATTTATTGATTTTAACTCTCGCTTTTGTGCCGAATATATGTTGCTCTGCTCTGCAACCAATTCCCAAAAATCTAGCGGCAAATACTCAAAAAAACAATACAATATATTCATGGCTGAAGTACCCTGCGAAATTAGAACATCATCTGCGATATCTGGTCCACGGAAAGTCATTTGTTTACTTAACCAGAATGATCGTGTACTCTGTGATGTTTGAGGCACTTCCTCTTCAATATTTTCCTCGACTTGCCTTGTTTCCTCATCTTCTCGTTCGAGTTCTTCATAGTTTTCCATTTCTTCTAATTGTTGAAGATCTCCTAAGACGTCTGGAGGTAAGTACTCTTCGTCATCATCGTCTTCGGAGAAGTCAAAGTCACTATCATTCAGCAAATTCTCGATCACCCGGTCATCCATGTTCAAGCTAAAAAACGGTCATATATTACACAAAACCAATTTTAAATCCTGAGGTGCACATTTGTGCATCAATAAATAAAACAGAATTTCACGACCAGAAATCAAAACAATTGTAAAACTTACCTTATCACACGCGTCGAACAACTTAGCAACAGAAATCAACAGAAATTTGGAATCAAACTGAACAACTGAATTTTTTATTCAAAATCAAAGTTCGTAAGTGGGTGTCACTTGAAAAACACTCAGCCTGTCAAATTCAAACACGAAAATAATAAATAAAACGTTATCCAAAACGGCACCTAGCGGTATGATTAGAAACTCAATAATCCATAGAACGTCATTATAGTACTCGTAATTGTCACAAGATGTCATTACTAGTTATAACTTAAATAAAATGAGGGTGCACATATGTGTACCCATGGTCTGAAGAGGATAATTTCTAGAAACAATACCTAAACATGTTATACTTGAAGAACTGGCAGAAGGTTCACGAGTCTCCGTCCTGTTTTCTTTGCTACGCGTACGTAGGCAAATAGGAATATCATCCAAGTCTTTCATGCAAAATGGGTTTATCTGACTGTCATTTCTCGCAATGTTACTCAGATATGTAACTTTTGAAGCACGGGCTTCGACTTCGACGACTTTTATTTTTCTTGCTTTTTACGCTCTATGACATCAATATGGGTGATAATGATAACTTCAGCCCCAGGTGCAATTCTTTGTCGCGTTATTTTAGTGCTATCATCCCGTTTCTCTTTATTCAATAGCAGTTCCTCAAATGAAACTGCACATTCTTGTATATCGTGAGTGCTACTTGGGAGGGTGGGTTACAATTAGAAAACTCATGTTTGTCGGTCTTAGCCTCGCTGTTTAATATACATGAAGTGTATTTGCTATTAATAAAATCTAAAACTATTGACAGTAAGCTGCCTGGTTCTTTTTTGCTTAACAAAATCTGTTTCCAATGCGCTAATTTTAAATTATTGAACTGGTTTTCTTCAATTACATCTCTGTTGAATAGATAGATACCGACTTTTCGAAATCCATTTCGAATTATTTCTGAGACTATTTGATCCCATACAACACCAATCAGCCGCGCGAACTCACTTTTTGGCAATGGAACTCCAATATGACTCCTTTGCCATTTTACTAATAATGAATCCCAGCGATCTTTAAATGATTTCATTACGGCTGTCTAACGGCTGTAAGAGATGGCTAGTATGAGCAGGTAGTTTTAGGATTGTTATATTTTCTTTTGTAGCCTCTTCCAATATGTTCAGTCGAACATGAGTTGAGTGACCGTTGTTTACCGATAGCAGGAATGAAAGATTTTTTAAAATAGTTTTCAAAAACTTCTGCTTCCATCCATCCGTTTGATGTTGCGGCATATGTTGTATTAGGATATGCCTCCGGTGAAGTCCACTGGTCCCAAACATTCTTAAGCTTATATAATTATTAGCTTATATAATAAGCGGTGGAATTTTGTCGCCGCTTGCATTGGCAGCTAACAGTACAGTAGTATTATCTTTACCTGTACTAGAAATTGTTCTTGTGGCAGCGTGACCCCTACGGCCTACTATTTTAGTTTTCGATGGATCCTTCGAAAAACTGGTTTCGTCTAAATTCCATATAGCTGATGGTGTACTCCGACTCAGTTCATTTAAAGAATCTTTAAGTAAATCGAAGTATGGGTAAATTATAAACGGGTCAACGGCTTTCTTTCGGGCATGTTCAACTGCTTGAGGCTTTTTTATAGACAAGTTATTACGGTCTTTAAAAGAAATGAACCAATCCTTGCCTGGCTTACCATTTTTAAGGATGTTGGTATTTTATTTTGATTGAGGCAATTCCTAACAATTTCTGAAATCTCGTCTCTACTTAACCCTTTACGGAGCAAGAACGTATTTTTCCTATTTTTTATATATTAGGTAGCAAATGGGGTATCTTTAACAGGAAAAATAAATCTTACAAAAAAAATAACGTTTATTTTTAGAAAAATATATCTGTTGCAGACATGCAACACTGCATCAATAATGTTAAGTACAATTTATAATAAGTAATTACACAACGATTGTGATATTCATACAAACTTTGTTACTATTTTGATAGTTATTTTGTTTTTAGGACTACCTACTCTATTTTCCAGGCTATTTGATGCAAAAAAGCCTTTTACAAACAAAACACGACCCTTAATTTTAGTGTTTATCTTTAACATGACCTGTTAATACAATTTTTATGTTATCATTTTTATCACTTATGTCTGTTGAGGTTTTGTAACAAAAAATTAGTCTGCAATTAATATTAATAAAAATGTGATTTACCTAGCTGTTGCCATCGCAAACAAGTAAATGTTTAAGTATTTTGTATTAAACTTTAAAATAAAATTTATTTTACAAATAAAAACAGTTTATTCTTTGCAAAATTATTTTTTTTGTATTGTTATTGTGTCGGTTGGTTGTCATGAAGTAGGAAATGTTGAACGTTTTCATTAACGGTATAACGTCACTAAAAAAGTTTTTTGGAAAAATCAGTTATTTAAAAATACATTTTCATAAAAAAAATAATACATTCCAGTCGTGTTTAATGCTCTCTGCAATAAAAATCATAACATGATATTAATTTTTTATATTTTCTGGTGCAAAACTCGTAATTACTGTTTCGTAAAACTTTAAATGCTTCTACTGAAAAAACAGCTTTTTTTGTTAGTGTCACTCTTCTTATCAATGTGCGATATGTAAAATAACTGTCTAATTCATTTAATAAACTTGCATATATCTCATTTTCTTTTCCCTATTTTGTGTTGAGTACGTCACCAATAAGTTCCTCAAGATTAATTCCATAAAAACTTCAATTTTTGAGTGCTGACATGGTTACGTTAGACTAGGGGGCCATGCGGGTCTAATAGAAAGTAAAAACGCCTTGTTCGGTTGACCGACGCGGAGAACTAGACGTTCAAATATAAGTCCGAGTGTCGGACAGCATTGTCTGACATGGCCTAAATGGAACAAGTTAGTGTCGCCCATATTGTCCGACGTGGCCTGAACGAGAGCATATGACTTTTCACTCTGGCGTTTTACGTGTTAACACGTTAAACGCCATGGGGGTCACCGGTGACCTCACCCTTCCTCTATAATAGCGCCATGGGGGTCACCGGTGACCTCACCCTTCCTCTATAATAGCGCCATGGGGGTCACCGGTGACCTCACCCTTCCTCTATAATAGCGCCATGGGGGTCACCGGTGACCTCAACGTATAGTCATATTCAAACTACTTTTTCTCGCCGCCGGCCATACTGACTGTTACTTTATTCGTACTCCGTGACCGGCACGGCGCTGTAGAACTATACTGCGCAGTGGGACAAACATACCTTGTAAGGAATTGAAAAAATGAAAGATAGCGAAAAAAGTAACCAAAATAAAAATTCAGGATATATAATTCAAATTAGTCTTTATTATTTAAACGAAAATTAGCAGTCTTTATTTTTTAATGAAATACAAACATAAAAATCAGTTTTACTAAAAAATAAAATAAAGTTCTCATTAGTAAGCATAATTACAAACAACCATTAGAAATATAAATAATTAGCCATAATATTTGACAAAACATGCTGTAAAAGATGAAATAAGAAACCTTTTATAGCATCAACATATTAGCGATGGACATAATTGAAACATTTTAGACAAAAGTGAGGCTCCCCCTTACATTGCACACAGTACGTACTCACTTTCTTAGCTTTATTCTTAGCTACTTTACGACCAAATTCCTGTACTGAATCTTTATAACATTGCACGCAAAAACGACGCGTGTCTCTTACTTTTCCTTCCTTTAATTTTAGAACATGCTTGAGTCTTTTAGGTCTTTCATTGATAATTATTTCTTGGGAATCTGCTGGCCGAGTCAAATAATTTATGAGAGCCCTCCTAAAGTCGACAATTGAAGATTTGCTCTGCTTATTTTCATTGTACATGACCCAAGCATTTACAACTGCCGTATTTAGAAGTAGTTCTATTGCCAATTTTCTATACCATTTTACGGTTTTCCGCAATGGCGAAGAATAGGCACCCATCTGGTCACTCATGTCTACAGACCCTTTCGATTTATTATAATCCAAAATAACTTTTGGTTTACGAATCTGTTTGCCTTTTTTCACCACCACAGCAATTTTGTCGGAATGCTTTGTCGACAGCATAAGCACGTCCCTCTTATCTTTCCATTTAAGCACTGTTACTCCATCTTCATTCTCCATAGCCATTGTTTCACCTTTTTGCAGTTTCGAATCAACAACAGCCTTAGGCAATCCTCTTCTGTTTTTTCGCAATGTGCCAATTAAATGGGTTTGCTTCTCCAATAACCGATAAGCCAGTTGCAAGCTAGTGTACCAATTATCAGTTGCTAGCGTGTGTCCTTTGTCAAATATATTTTCACATAGTGCCATCACCACATTTGTTGGCGTAGTATTTATTGCGTCAATGTTTTTCCCACTATACAAATTAAGTTTGCAAGTATATCCGGGAACAGTACATAACTTAAATAGCTTCATGCCATACTTGTGTCGCTTACTTTTATTGTATTGCCTGAATATTATTCGACCTCTGAAAGGTACTTGGCTTTCATCCACACAAACATCTTCTTTAGGCGAATAATATTTCTGGAAAGTAGCATTGAGAGCATCGATTAAAGGTCTTATTTTGGCAATACGATCGTTTCTGTCGACAGATAAATTGTCGCTAAAGTGTAGGTATTGCAGTAGTAACTCGAAGCGGTTTCTACTCATAACGGTGGCTGGAAAAGTTTGTCCAAGTATCTTGTCTTTGCTCCAATAATAAGCTAATTTCGGCAGCTTTACTACGCCCATAAACAAGACCAGCCCAAGAAACTGTTTTATTTCTGTCTTGTTTGTTGGCTTCCATGAATGAGACCTTGATCCAGGCTTTGTTTGCCTGGCTGTGATGTTTTGACTTGCGAACAAATTTGTCTGCTCAGCAATCATTTCAAGAATTTCTTCAGGCACCAATAAATCATAATACTAAATCTTTCAGCAAATTAGAATATGGAGGTTTCATACCCTCGAACTCGGTGAAAGGAATCACTGATGGCTGTCGTCTTTTTGGCCTCGACCATTTTGAGGAAATACGGTCATTTTGCGATATATTGGCGGCAACAAAATTTTCAGCCGACTCACTGTCACTATCACTATCACTTGCGATAACCAAACGTCTTTTCTTTTTCGGTAATTGCATGGGTTCACTATCCGATTCTACGAGAGCGTCATTGTTTATAGAAGCGATCGAAAAAGAAATTTCTAACGCGTTGATTTGCTTCCATTCATCCTGCGTAAATTCGAAGTCCTCCATAGCTAAATCCATATCTAAAGGCTCGCACATTAACTATTCAATAAGAAAATGATGACAGCTAAGATAGTAGGAACGTAATTGATCTAGTAACACACGTTCTATCACCGTAAGCGCGAGCGCACTACTGGTGTAGCGGGTGGCCGGCGGGGTGGGCGGCGCGGCGCCGGGTACCGGAAAATATATTTTCTGTATTTGTGCGCCATGGGGTGCACCGGTGACCTCAGCTATGTATTTGACTGTAACTATGTAACCCATGTACAGAATTGAATAAAACTTATTTTCTATACGTATCGTAATATAATAAACAAATTACGACCAAAAGTATTTTTACGATTTTTATTTTTTTCTATCGGCGTTTAACGTGTTAATAATTGAGATCAAGAATATTACTTTATCACAATAATTACTAATAACTTATTCTTATAGGATTCTATCAAAATAGGAAGAAACGTAATAATTAGGAATGAGATTTTGATCAATCAACGATTTGATGTCGTTTTTCTTTCTTTCAGCCAAAGGAAGCTTAACACGTTCAGCGCCACGTGTATATATGTCATTATACACTCTAGTGCGACTCTCACAGGCCAGTGAATCTGGTTATATGTACACCTTGAGTAGTCAAATTCAGAGGCCAGTGTATCATTGAATATACACCGCTCCGAATATTTTGTATATGACTTTGTAGCCCTGGCCCTCACAAATCGTTTGGTGTATCTGGGGTACAAAATGTTCGGCGCGGTGTATATTCAATGATACACTGGCCACTGAAGTTGACTACTCAAGGTCTCCAGATATTCACTGGTCTGTGAGAGTTGCACTAGGAGATATACACGTGGCGCTGAACGTGTTAACTGCATAAAGAGGTGTCAACAGATTGTTGGCATTAGGAACATGGTACCTATTACCTGCCTGTTGCCTACGAGTAGCTACCCTATTAGCTTCTAGTCTAATCTCTTTAAAATTCTGTTCTAAGTAAGATTTCTTATAAAATATTTTGACTGTAGCAGGTTCATTTAAATCTTTCATCATTTTTATGATTTTAATATCACCTATCTTAACCTTTTCTCCTTCTGTATTCTTTGAAAATATATTATTTTCAGAAAGACTTTTGATATCATAAAAATCACGATGGCTCATTGGATTAACAATGTATGCATTTCCTTTTTTTCGAGCGTTCTTTATTGCTGCAATATATTGGTCGGGGCCATAAATAGGACCGGATCTTAACATTTTTTTTACTTCTCTCTCAATCGTTGAATGCACCGCATCACCCTCATTTTGAGTGTGACCCTTGATGAGGAATTTGTGGGTTATAGATTTTATTTCCAATGTTTTTACTGCATACAAATAAAGAGATAACATGAATTGGTTTTTTTGTTGGCCACAACAATTGTCAGAAAAAAATATAAAATCGAAGTCTGGATGTAATAAGGACATTTTTTCTAAATATTTGAACACACACGTCCCAATTTCATTAACACCTCTATGACCTTCTACTTCTGTCCAAAAAAAGCATTCAGTGTGGTCTTTTCCCAGTTCAGAAATAGTGAAATTAAAACAAATCAATTTACTTTTATAGTAAAAGATTGATATTTCTCCTTTAGGCAATGTCATAACCGCCTGCAAGTCATAACAAGACAGTATGCAATTATTCATTTTCTTATCATTTTCCTTCTCTATTCTACTTTCATCCTTTTCTTTTAAATGACCTTGATATTTATCTTCCAATTGTTCTTTTACATCTGCAATCCTGTACGCTGTGCAAAGATCACATTGATCTTTTTTGGGTATGAAAAAACTGATGTTAAATTCCGTATTAAAAACTTTTCTATAAATATGTATTTTTACAAATTGAATATTTTTTTCGATGCAATCAGCTTTATAATTTCTGTATAAATCTGCTAGAGTCTTTCCTCCGTCAATAAATTCTCTTGAAGTTTGTTTGCGTAAATAGTGACTTTCAATTCGTGGTATACTATTGATGTGACGTCGCACTTCAATTAAATTCTCTTCAGGAATGGTTTTTTTATTATTGTGTTTGCCCCTTTGTTCAGGGACCACTATACCTTGCTCTCGTTCTTCTTGTCTATGACTGTTCTAATAGGTCGATCGCCAATACCAAGAGTATTTTTAAAAAATATTTTGCACACTCTAGTTTTTTTACCATTTACCTCGAAATGAAATGCATTCTTTGGTTTTCTGTTACTATTAAGCCTCTTGTACTGATACTTAGGAAATACGTTAGTTAAATTCTTAGCTATATAATCTCTTTGACGTGTTAATGAGCCCAGATTCCAAAACGAGTCAAATAATCTTTTGCGGTATTCTTCAGTAATAATATCACGACATTTAAGCCGGCACTTTTCATTACAGGGTCCACTCATTACCCTTTCTGCAACAATTTTTGATGATGAAGATACGTATGGTTGTCCTAAATTTCTAAGGGTTTGAGCTGCCTTTTTTTTATTAATACGTCTGCTTTTTTTCGACTATTGCTATTGCCTTCATCTACGACGGGGCTCAATATGTTAACACTGGCTGGCCCAGAAACTGACGTGACATTATTGGATTCTAAGGAATGCATGACAGTACTTCGCCCATCTTCATTGCAGTCATTGCTGTTAGTGGTAGGTTGGACTGTAGACATTTTGTCTACAGCTGCAGAAGCCAATGTCGCCAACGATGGACACTGATTATTTCTGGTTGAAGGACATTCAGAAGAAGAACTCGACGAAGACCTTGACGAGGAAGAGGAACTAGACGAAGAATTACTCGATGATGAGTCTGAAGAAGAAGACGAGTCTGACCGTCGATGGTTTGCAGTGGATGGTTTTAATGGTAAGTAACTTGGGTCATCGTCAGAGGCAGGTGAAAAATCACGTGGAGACGCACGACTGGAGATAGATGATCTGGAATTTCTTCTTTCTGCATGAAGTTGTTCATTTGGAGGTAAGTTTGCATCCACATAAAGTTGTTCATCCTAAAAGAAATAAAAGAGATGCATCACTTAACCAGTAATAATCTTAGCTGGGTAACTAGGAGAGGAACAAGGAAAAGACAATTAATGTTTTAGTAACTTAACAGGTTATTGAAACAAACAGTGGTAAGTAGTGCATTTTGAATAGTCTTTTAAATTTAATATTACAAGGTAAGAATCGAATACTGTTTTAGACAAGGTACACCAACCTGTTCAGCTTCCTGGCGATCTCTGGAGATAGATGACCTGGAATTTCTTCTTTCTGCATGACGTTGTTCATTTGGAGGTAAGTTTTCATCCATATAAAGTTGTTCATCCTAAAATAAGTAATAATTTTATATAACACAAGAAAGAAAAGAGATGCATCCCTTAACTCATGCAGTTATAATCTTAGATGGGTGACCCGTACAGGAACAAGGAAAAGACAATGAATGTTTTAGTTAATTAACAGGTTATTGTTTCCAATAGTGTTGTCTGAGTAGTATTCTTAATTTGATGTTACAAGGTAAGAATCTAATACTGTTTTAGATAAGGTAATAAGTAACCTGTTTAGTTTCCTGGCGATCTTTAGGTGTCATTTCTTGGGAAGACACAATATCAAATCCGAGATTGTGGCTAGAAATATCTTCATTTGCATTTTGGTTAACATCGTCTTCATTGCGAGTTAATTCACAATGATTGTTGGAGGTGTGGTGTGTCGTTGGTATATTATTTGCGCTTTCTAAATGGACAGCTTTAGTCTGAATACCATGACACGTTCTTTTTTTATATTCTTCTCTATCATCTAGTGTGTCCTCAAACAGTCTTCTAGAAATATTCTTTAGTTTGTTTATTCTCGCACTTCGTAAAGGCATTTTAATTCTGAAAACAAGCAAATTATGGTCAAAATTACTCATGTTACTAAAAAGTAACACGAGTAATTACTAATACAGATGTACGTTTATAATAAAATTATTTACTTAATTGACTATATAGTATTAAATTATTGGAATAATCAAAACCAATATTAAAATAATATCACAATGAAAAACGACTCTAAACAAAATTCATAGTTGGTCTCGATGTTATTTTGCGTGCTTGCTGTTTGGCTTAAAAGAAGAATGACACTAAAAAAAAAATGACATGACTGAAAAAATCATCAACTCAAATACTTCAAATTCTGTAACAGGAAGAGTGACGCTTAATAAAAAAAATTTCGTATGTCGTTCCAATTAAACACAAACCCTCTGTTTGGTTAAAAGGAAGAATGTCACTAAATAAATAATGACGTTCTGAGTCAATCATCAACACAAATACTTCAAATTCTGTAACACGAAGAGTGACACTAAATAAAAAATGTCAGTATGTCGTTGCAATTGAATACAAACCCTCTGTTTGGCTTATAGGAAGAATGCCACTAAAGAAATAATGACGTTCTGAGTCAATCATCGACTCACATACTTAAAATTCTGTAACACAAAGAGTGACACTAAATAAAAAATGTCAGTATGTCATTCCAATTGAATACAAACCCTCTGTTTGGCTTATATGAAGAATGGCACTAAAGAAATAATGACGTTCTGAGTCAATCATCGACTCAAATACTTCAAATTCTGTAACACGAAGAGTGACACTAAATAAAAAATGTCAGTATGTCGTTCCAACATTGCAATTTATACAAAATAAAATAGCTTAATACACGACGCTTAACAAAATGTGAAGGTATTCGTATTAAAGTTAATTCGTACTTACGAAATATGGTCAATCCAAATCGCCTTTAACCATATAATGTCACTATGGAATACACCAGATGGAACCGTTTTTGTTAGCTTCACAGTCACGAATGAAAAAATGCCGGTCTGTCATAACAGATCGTATCAACATTGTCGATAAAGCAGTTCGACACTAACGCCATCTACCGATTAATATTATAGTTACTAAGACAGGTGTCTTTAGAAAAAAAAAGTATCTTCGGGCGCTAAGAGATGGCACTGTTAACAGAAAAACATCATTTTTCGTATAGTGACAGTCTTCTTATCAATGTGCGATATCTATTTATTTTAAAAAGTACAAAGTTAATGTTAAGTAGGAATATTAAATTTTAGAGCAATATTAAAACATTCTAAGCATAAAAATGGTTTGTAAGGGCAATCGTCACAGAATGTTTTAACTTTTTCACTTTATTTTTTGCTTCAATTCTTCCTAAGGGCGCCTTCAAATTAGAGGCGTGAGGAAGCGCTGCAGTGGCGCTTTCAAAAGAAAGCGCTGTAGTGGCGCGCCTGTGGCACAGCAGACGTGCGTCTGTAAAGCTTTCGCAAATTCTAGTGATGTTCGTCAGTTACGCAATGGATTCCGACGAAGAAACATTACTCTTGTTACTTTTGTTACAAAGGAAAAAGAAGAGATTAAAAAAGAATTTAACACATAGTAAAAAACGTTCCTTACCTTTATTTTGTCTAAATAATTATAGTGAATATTACAAGATACGCCAATATAATGATCAAAAGTTCAAAAATTACTTTAGAATGAACAGAAACCAGTTTACGGAGTTACTTCAACTTATAGATGGTTATATTCGTCGAGAAAACACGTCCTTCAGAAACACTATTTCTACCGAAGAAAGGCTCACGATTACGTTGAGGTAAGTAAAAGTTAGTCATTACTAATCAGATATTACTTTATTTTACTTAATAAGTAATCTAAATTTGATTCAACTCGTTGTCGATGGAATCAGAAAAGAAATCTTCATAAATGGATTGCGATGTACTATCATCTGTAACCGCAGAAATAGCTGTATTCGGCCGAGATGATGTTTCGCCTGTAGAAGTATAGTACCCGTAGTGTTGCGAATCATAATTAATATTCGGGTCCATATAAATAAATCGGCGAATAAGTCCTATAATTTCGTATTTCGCGTCAGTTTTTCGATGCTGGGGTATTTTTTTAAAATCATCTATCAATGAGAGCAAAAAACATTTGTCGCTGTCGTTTTCTAGCGATGATTCTTTTTTATTTATTTTTTCAGTCAACATCTTTATAGCTTTATCAGTTTCATCTACATCCACGTCTGCAAATTTTCTTTTTCTAGAAGACGATGGCTTTTCACTCATAGACGGTGACGGTCTAGTATCACTCAGTTTTGAAAGAAATTGCAGCTTATCGAAATGTACATATTTTCTATTTAATGTTGCTCCTGACCCACTTTTTAATGTTTTTTGTTTATTCAATTCACGAAAGTAGCAATCCTTTAAACTTTTCCATTTTCGTTGAAGTTGAGCAGCTGTAAAAAAAATATAAAATATAATGTAAATGTGTAACTTTTTATTCACAATGTCTAGAAAAAAATGCAATTATAATTGCAAAATACGTATAAATAAAAAATGCTTTTTTTCAGGTATTTAGCATCAGGTTCCAGCCTTACAAGTTTACACCACTCTTATCAACGGGGCCTTTCAACAGTTTGCGGGATTGTGAATGAAACATGTCAAATAATCTACGAAGTTCTAAATACTAGTTATATCCCGAAACTAAATCGAGATGACTGGTTAGGTGTCTCGCAAATGGATTCTTCAATAAATCCAACTTTCCCAATTGTTTAGGTGCCATAGATGGTAAACATATACGAATCATCCAACCACAACATTCTGGATCTTTGTATTATAATTATAAACATTATTTTTCTCTTGTTCTTTTAGCTGTGTGTGATTCTAATTATTGTTTCACCTATATAGATGTTGGGTCATACGGCAAAGCAGCGGATTCACAGATTTTCAAAAATAGTGACTTCTATAGAGAACTTCAGCAACAAAGACTTGACATCCCAAACAGCGCATCGATTGATAATAGTGGAGAGTTACTGCCCTTTGTTTATGTCGGGGACGAAGCATTCGCAATTAGTAATTTTATTCAAAGACCTTATAGTGGCAATCATTTAAGTCGACAACAAAAAATATTCAATTATCGACTGTCAAGAGCGCGGCGGTATATTGAATGTACGTTTGGTATCATGGCCAATAAATTTAGAATATTGCATAGACCAATCAATGTCAATATTATATTCGCGGAAAATATCGTTCGAACTATTTGTGTTTTACATAATTATATAATTAAAACAAAAAGAATTCATGAAAACAGTAACACTTCAACATCATCAAGATACCACGCTGGTAACATTTCCAATAACCAAGTACAAATTAGTGCTTTAGATATACGAAACAGGTTAGCTGATTATTTTACTAGCCCAGATGGCAAATTATCATATCAAGATAGAATTATATAAATAACTTACCTGCTTGATTTTTTTCAGCTGTAGATTTAATTTCGAAATTTTCAATAAATTTGTTGCACAAAAATTCCCATGCATTTTTCTTATGTATGCGATTAGAATAACTTTCAGAACTAGTATCCCATATTGCAGGGTGATTTTTAACTTCCTCAATAAACACTTCAATATCAAGTTGATCTGCATTCATATTGAGCTTCAATAATAATTAAAAGCGTGTCACTTCCTTACGCAAAAATGACGTGCCCGTGTCGCGGTAGTGGCGCTGCGACTGCGCGTCTAGAAATTGTATGAAAACTAGTAGTGGCGCGGCTAACGCGCCACAGTGGCGCCACTGCAGCGCTTCCTCACGCCTCTAATTTGAAGGCGCCCTAAGACCTTTACTTTTTCTTTGTAGCAGTTGGAACACGCCCTTCTTACATTACTCTTTCCTTCTTTCTGTAACAATTTATGCTTCAACCTCTTCGATCTTGTTTCGACAGTGTCCAGTGCTTTTGGTTCTGAACAAAATTGTTTGACAATTTCCTTTCTAAAATCTACCATAGAAACTTTATTATTTGTCACTTTTTGGTACAGAATCAAAGCATTTACTAAAGACGTATTGAGCAGTAGATTTATGGCTAGTTTTTTATACCACTTTATACTTTTTCTCAAAGGTGAAGAATATGCAGCGAGTTGATCTGCTAAATCCACTGCACCTTTAACTTGATTATAATCCACGACAATCCTGGGTTTTGATATAGTTTTTCCGCGTTTGGTAATATTATGAAACTGTACGGAGTGTTTCGTTGAAAGCACATAAACATCGCGTTTGTCTTTCCATTTCATAAAAGTAATGCCATCGGAGCTTTCCGCAGCAGAATATTGTCCCCTCTTGAGTTTGGCGGATACTACATCTTTCGGAAGCTGTTTCCTATTTTTTCGAATCGTGCCTACTAGATGTGTCTCGTTTTCCATTAGTTTTCGTGCTAAATCCACATTAGTGTACCAATTATCAGTATATAGCGTGTGTCCTTTGTTTAATAAATCACTACATAAAGCCATAACAACATTCGTAGGTGATGTATTCTGCTCATCGTTTTTGCCTGCATAAATGCTTATTTTATATGTGTATCCCGGAATCGTACACAACTTAAACTCTTTTACGCCATATTTATGGCGTTTCTGTTTGTTATATTGGCGGAAAATGATTCGGCCACGGAAGGGAACCATACTCTCGTCTATACAAATATCTTCAGGTGGAGTGTAATTATTCTTAAAAGACTCGTTTAGGGTATCCAACAAGTCGCGTACTCGATGCAGACGGTCATCTTTGTTTTGATCGTCGTTGACAGAAAAATGAAGCATTTGCAAAATTAATTCAAAACGATTTCGGGACATGATCGTTTTTGGAAATAAATGGCTAGTAATATTATCTTTTGACCAATAATCTGCAAGTTTAGGAAGTTTCACCAAACCCATGAATAATATCAGCCCAAAAAACTTTCGTCCAAATTTGTAGGACTCCATTGTCTAATACGTGCACCACTCGTAGCTTCATGCATGGAGGTTATTTTAGCCATAGCAAATTGGTTAGTGGAATTCACAATTTTTTCAAGTAACATATCCGTCACCAAAAGAGAATAAAATTCAGCGGGTGATTTATCAAGCATTGTAGATATGACATGAAGCGGAACGCCAGAAGGTTCGGTAAAAGCTATTATTTTTCTTTGGTTACCTTTAGGTTGGGTCCATGTATTTGTTGAGGAGATATCCCTCGAGGTATCATTTAGCTGGTAAGTTTCTGAATCACTATTCTCAGAATCGGACACAATTACACGACGCAACTTTCGTTTACTAGGTACTACTGAGTACTCATATTCTTCGTCAGAGCTAATGCGAAAACTATTGTTTAATAACGATATCTCTATGTTATCAAGCTGTGTCAAATTCTCTTCTGTAATTTCAAATTCGTCGAAATCATCCATCTTCAAATAACTTCACTGTTTTCGTTATTTGCGAATAAAAATGTATTACGTTCACGCGGTTCTGAGAAACACTGGCACTATCGCGACGACCTCGACAAGCGAGGGGCTCGGGTGGGGAGCGCGTGAGCCGTTGATTTGCGCGCCAAAATACGGGATAGACCCAAACGCGGCAGCAACCGACCGACCCGCAGCTAGACCCGCGTGGCTTGAACGGAGGAATTAAGATTTATTGTTCGCGCAGGGCCGTGTCGGACAATGCTGTGCGACGCTGCACATAGATAGGTTTTTTGGTTTTATGCGGCCAAAATTATTTTAATTACTTTAACTATTCTAAATTACATAAATGATAATAAAAAACAACTTTCTGTTGAACTTTTAAATATTTATTCAAGAAAATATCATATTTATGAAAAAAAAGTCAAAAACCTAACGTCACAGACAAAAAAAAATATTTCATAAATGTACATTTTAAACGTGTGTGTGAGTAATGAATTGACGTATCCCCTCGACAGTCGACACATACTCCATGCCAACTCGTTACTCCTGATCCTCATCGTCCGAGGATTCTGGTGATGCTGAGTCTGGTTTGGTGGGTAAAAGCATATCTAAAGTCTCCGGAGCAAAGGATTTAGACATTTTTTTTCTCCTTCTTTGTTTTATACTTATACTGCTAATGAGCGGATCAGAGCTCAATAATAACCGATTATAGATGTCGCGGTTACACTGTTCGCGGGAAAATTTTCTTGCGTAATTTTCTCTATACATGCGAAAGTGCTTATTTCGGGCCTCTTGAGCCTCCTCCGACAATTGGCCTATTGGGAGAAGTGAATTCTCTATTATGGCAGCACCATGTATGAGCACTTTGTGCAAAGTAGGGGTCATCGGGTGCCACCAATAATGCTGCACGTATAATTTGGCAGTATCTAGTGCATACTCATCATATTTCTTGACGTCAATAATGTATCCACTTGAAATAGTTTCTAAAATGACTTTCAGTCTGTAAATTAAATCGAAATTCACTCCAGTTATGTCGGATGCCAATTGGGGATTCTCGAAAAATCTACGGCTGGTGTTTCCATCATTTGTATTTCCATAGTTGGACTTAGGCATGTCAATGAGTAATCCGGTTTCAATTTTAAATCTGTCTTGAATTTTTTGTTTAGCGGCCAATTCCAAGTCTTTTTCTTCCGTTGTTTTTTTCTGTCTGTATTTTTGAACTTTTAGTTTATAGCTCAAGTGCAAAATACTCTCAAAAATTCTGATTCTGGCATGCAGCACAGATATTCCAAATTCTAAAGTTTCAGGACTTACATCATATTTTTTGCTTAGATTGTTAAAATCTTTTGAAGTGGCTTTACAAATAAAGCATCGACTGGTAGACTTAGTGTCGGTTGCAGCATTGCAAACCTTGCCATCAATCATAGTCATCTTGAAAATGTGCTTGTAGGTAAATTTATTTCCATTTATTTCGATTTCGGTAGGAACCAAATTCTTTACCGATTCTTCAACGTAACTGATTTCTTCTTTGGTCACATCATTGCATTCTTTCAGAAATCTGAATCTTATAGGCCGGCAAAACCGGGGGGATGATGGAGAAGGATTCTCCCAAATAACTTTTTTGTTATTCTTGCCACAAAGTATTTGTAAAGGGACAAATGAGCTCAAAAATATATTGGCGTCCGAATCAGCAGGATTTTCAAACTTTTGTTTATATCTGGCTTGCTGGGAGCCATCACATCCCCATTTATTTATAATAGTTAAAGTCTGTCTATCTTCTTCACTAATAGATAAAAGTACTTCCTCTAAGTACATTGAAAGGCGCATAAGCGTTATGTCAATAAGACTTTGCAAAGTACTTTCTGCATACAGACTTGTCACTTTTATGTGTTGTTCAGGTGGATAGCATTCTTTCTTGGCCTCTAATAATCTGTCGTAGCAAGGATAAAGCGACTTATTTGTCTTACGTATGATTTCATATTGCTGTCGTGTAAGGTCGGCCTCTATAAACATCGCCAATGCTTCTTGAGGTGTTAATATATTGTGTTTGTTGGGTTCACTCGATGACTTGTAAGCATTTCTTAATTTGTTTGCCCTTGTTGGCGATTTTGTGATTTCTTTAAGGATTTCCGATGCATTTCGAAGTCCCTTAGCTCTCAAAGTTGACTGAGCAGCATGAATGATAACAGAATCGCCTACAGCAGAGCGAACCACTTCAGTTTTGCGACGCTTGCTTCTCTCACTTGATTCTTCAAATGATTTTGAAGGGCGGCCTGGGCGATTTTGGGCTTGAATTGGGATTTCAAACGTCCCATTTAACCATGAGTGGTTAGATTTTAAGAAATCCTCTTCTTTTCTTTGTGCTTTAGACCATTTTTTCTTTATGGCAGTCTTGAAGTAAGCAATATTTCTCTTTAGTTTTTTTATATTTTCCTCTGTGTCACCATAAGAAGAAAACAGGTAATTTTCTAAATAGGCCAATTTTTCATCCATAGTTATTAAATTCTGGCTTTGCATTTTATCGTAGAGAAATTGACGGGTGACTAATTTTGTTCCGGATGAGCCAGGAGAATCTACAACGTAAAAGAAAAAAAAAATATTTTTTGGAACATTTTTCAACATAACTTTTTTTACCCTACCTGCACCTACCTGCAGCTAATTTTTATCAGAATCGTAAGAAAAGAGTATTAAGTATTATAATAAATAATAATTTTGAGGCGAGAGGAAGCGATAATATAACTAAATTACTTTTAAATTGAAAAATCAAGAATATTTTTTCAAGAAAACGTAATATGTTTTGAAGGTTAAAAATAAAGGTTTTTTATTTATACTAGGTTGACAATTTCTATAATAAATAATGGTATTTACCTGAAGCACTCGAATCCATATTGGTTACTTTGATAACTGTCTTAAAATCAAAAATATTGACGACGAAAAACAAGTCACCTTAAAAGCGTAAAGGGCGAAAGCGCGTGTGTAGCGGGAGACTAACAAGTTCCGACTACCTGCGCACGAACCCCGCGCGGTTATTGAAGCCGAGAAGACCGGTTTTTTATCGCCTGTTCTATTGTTAACGTAGAAAAATATTACATTTTGTATTTGTAACTGGTTTAAAATTTTCAATTTTGGCCGCATAATTAAGCAAAATCTATGTTAGTGCGCTGTTTATACAACAACATGCTGTGATTTCTGTGATTTAATTATTGTTTTAGTAATCCAAAATACCTTAGTTTATCATACAATCAATAAAAAAAAAATTAAATATTTGGACATTTCAAAATGTTTTGTATGTTTTATATGGATAGTTTAGGTGTCGCCCAGCATTGTCCGACATGGCGTTGTACGTGTTAAATAAACATATGTTTTAGCATTATTGATGGGTTTTATTTCTAGCCAGTGTGGAATATTTTGAAGCAATTATGCTGTTTATTATAACATAGGGCAACTCCGCACTTATCACATTGAGTTTGCGTGAACCCGCTGCAGTTAGGATATTTGCACCTCATTCGTTTATCCATCCAAACTGGCCAGTGTCCGTATTGATCCAGCCTCACGTCTTTCGGTGGAATATACTGAGCTGGACCTTTTTTATTTTGAATGAGGCACTCAACATTGCTCGTGCGTTTCAAGCGGTTTGATGTTTTATATTTACATAATAAACAAGAGTTTATCATAATGTCTCTGCTATACCCAGTCTGAATTCTGCAGAATTGAGAATTTTACTAGGGCCTCCAGATGCCTCTTGTATTCTTCTGTATAAAAGCCAAGCATTGCACATAGCCATGTCAAGGAAGTGATAGAAAATCCGTATGTACCATCGCTTACTACGTAGCCTTATCTTATAGTGGCCCATAACACAATCTAATAAGTCGACCCCTCCCATGTGTCGATTATATTCAGCCACCACGAAAGGACGTTCAACAGAAATGTGTTGCTTTTTAGACTTGTCCCACCGTCTTACTTCGGAGGTTGGATTCTTTCCAGCAAAATTAGATGCTAGCGTGACAATCTTATTATCTCTCCACGCAACAACTGCCACATCGATGCCGTTACAGCTACCAACCTGCTCTATGGAAGTGCTTCGCGGTTCTTTTTTGATTTTTTATGTCTGGCAGCTTGCAGTTTGGAATACGGTTTTTTCGTATTGTTCCTAAAGCTAAAATGCCTCGGCTGGATAAGTATTCAATAAGCGGTATCGACGTGTAGTAGTTATCAAAAAAAATTCGGTAATTTTGGTTAGTAGGCACATCCCGGGCAAGCCGAACTACAACATTCGATGACGCGCCCAACTGCGGTGCGCCGTCTGCGCACCTATTTTCCTGGCCACTATATGCCTCAAATTTGTAGCCGTAACCACTTACGCCGCATATTACAAAAAGCTTGAAGCCCCATTTATGGGGCTTGTCGGGTAAGTATTGTTTCAACGCACTTCGAGCTTTCGTAGAACACATTTGTTCATCTACAGATAAATGAGCTTCAAGAGGAACTTTTTGAAAGTTGTGATTGAGTTTTCTATCAACTGCAACGGCCGGATTTTATAAAGTCGATCAGAATCGACGTGGTCATATGGTAACATTTTATTATTATCATTGAAATGTAATAATTGTCTGAGCTGTTCAAATCGTTTCGATGACATAGTTTCTTTTATAGCTGTAAACCCAATATTTGCAGACCAGTACATCTTTACGTTTGGCATATGAACTATTGACATATAGTAAACAATTCCTATAAATTGGCGTATTTCTTGACTTGTAACACTAATCGGTTTACCAGCATCTTTTTGGACAGAGTACAGATTCGACTGGTCTTTTATTAGGTCAAAAATATCTTCGCCGAACAAGTGTGAAAATACCTCAAAAGGAGTCTCTAACAATAGTATGTCTGCCGGCAAAGCTTCAGACTCTCGAAAACGCAGTTGCTCCTCATTTAGGTATAGGTTTTTCGTCTTCCAGGTGACATTTGTTCTAGGCACTCGACTAAATGTATTTGGAGTCGCCGACGAGCTGGTACTAGGCTGAGCTAAGTCCGGAATAGTTGGTTTTTCTGGAGAAGTAATTGGGAATGTACCTGGCAGGGTGGGTGTTGGTAGCCGGTATGTCATCTTCCAAATTCACTGGTATGTCTGGGTCTTCATCAGAGCTTTCACACTCATTCTGCTGTGAATTGTACGATGGATCTGCGACATCGTCATCGTCCGAAAAGTCTAAGCCGTCTTCACTCTCTTCCCAATGTCCCAGAATTGTTTCCAACTCCTTAGATGAGATATTACGCAACGGGCGATTCATTTTCAACCTAAAATAAAACGGTGGTTTCAAATTTAAAAAAAGAGTCAAACGCGCAGTGTTGCAGAAATGCAACAAAACAAAAATTTGTTATAAATAATAAAGCAGTTCATAATTCACTAAAATAATACTTAAAAATTGAAAATCACTGTCTTACCTTTTACCTACAAAAAATTCAGTAGCCACTTATCAATATTTCCACAATAAATCACTTTTTATTTCAGCACTCAAACGACATCAACCGGTTTTAACATGTATGTAACTTGAGCCGCTAAAGTTCGATAAAGTAACGACATCTAGCTACTCGGTTTGTAACTACATCCTTAGGATGCTTTGTTGCCGAAATACAACACTGCGTAAAGTTGATCTTCCTGTATTCGATATATTTTTATACCAATTTGTAGGGTGTGTTGCATTTCTGCAACACGACGCCGTAAAGGGTTAAACCGAACCCATTCCGTTCCATAATATGAATGTAAGATGCTGACTTGTTTTCAATTTCTTGTGAAAGAGCAGTACCGTCAGAGTCTTCGATTTTACCCTCTTTCCGTGAACATGATCCATGATGGACATCCTAGGAATATTATAAACCCGAGCAGCTTTATAGCCGCTCATCTCACCATTCCTGACAGCTCGCACGGCATCTTCCAATTTTTCGCGTGAATAGGATGCTTTGTTCGACTTTCTTATACAGGTGTCCCAGAAGTCGACGTCAAGCCGGAACAGGGTGTTAGACAAAGTCATAGTAGCTATCAGAAAAAAAATCTATCTCATGTATTTTCAAAATTATAGACATTTCAATAAAAAACAAGAAAATCAACACCCTGTGATGGTCTTTTAACCCGGCGAGGATGTGGTGAAAATAGTTACGTGGAGGTTGTCGAGGGTCTATTTGACCCTGTATGTTATTGGGTTCAAAATAGCTAGATTTTTAATTTTAAACTAAAGCTTTAATAGGTATTATGTAAATTACATATTATTTTTATGAATTGATAAATAAAACAGGCATATAATGATACAAAATATTATAATTAAATCAGTTTTGGCAAAGTACTACACAATTAAACTTTTTCATAAAACTACTTAAGTAACACTAAAATAACAAAAAATAGATAACTTCTTTTTTATCAATTAGCTCGTAATTAGGTACCTACAACTTGTAGAGATCAATCAGTTTCCCCTACAGTCTTATAATTGCTTATAAACTACATGTCATTATTGTCTGTGGTTGCAGCACAATTCTGGCAGAACGAAATAAGTGTGTTCGGGACAAATATATTTATGGCATTCGTCACAAACATTTGCTGTCTTGCGATGGCGAGCATAAGGACATACTTGGCACCTCTTACGTACACCTGGAACTCTGACGGACGGGTGCTTCTGGTTCAGGTTCTCCACTAAGTTCTCTGATCCTCTTGCGTAGCTGTTTCGGCAATTGAGGTATTTCTTTACGTCTCTTCAAGTGTTCGGTAACAAGTAATCTGCCCAATGTTTTTATAAAATGGCGACGTTTTTGTTTAGTCGCAGTATTAGCCCCATGTATAATATATGCGTTAATTCCAGCCATATTGAGCATTGCATAGAAGACAGTGAGAGGCCATTTTTTCGAGTTGCGGCTCACATCGTATGTCGCAGACAACTCATCTGCTACGTCAACTCCACCTTTAGTGGTGTTATAAAACGTGTTTATCTCAGGTTTTTGTTTCTCTCCTGTTGATTCATCAATATTGCATATGGTGGAGACTAGACATCAGTAGGACAACTTTGTTTTTCTTTGGTATATGAGACACAAGCGTTATATCCTTTTGAAAGCCAAATTTCGACGAATAGATAGCTGCACCGTGACTGCGAGAATCGATAAATGCTTTTGGAAGTTGCTTCTTGTTCTTGCGCACCGTACCAACAGAAGTAAGCTTGTGCTCGTTGAGCAGATGAGCTATTAGTTCGTTAGCTGGTGAACCAATTATCGAAAGTCACGTTGCGGCCAGTTTTCGAAATGGGCAACACTAAACGATTCACCACCTCAAAAGGTTTATTGCTTACGAAATATGGCCCTTCTGGCTGCTTTCCTGCATAAATCTCGAGATTAAAATATAAAAGTTTTTTGCGTCAACCAATGCTAATATTTTTATTCCGTATTTCGCAGGCTTCGATGGAATGTACTGACGGAATTTGCATCTGCCTCTTAAGGCAAGCAACATTTCATCTATGGTTACGTACTCATTTGGTATATATTTTTGCTTACAGTTCTCGACAAATATTTCAAATACTTCTCGTATAGGGGCCAAGTTGTCTAACAACTTTCTTTCATCTCGTGTAGATTTATCATCAAATCGAAGACAGCTTTGAAGGAAATGAAATCGCTGACGCGACATTGTCAACCGAAATATTTCGACTCCTGTACCGTCTGAAGCCCAAAGATCGACAGTGTTTTGTCTTCCAGAGCGATAAAATCCAGCAATGTATAACAAGCCAATGAAAGCCTTGAATTCACTAATATCCACTTCTTTCCTGTAGTGAGGAATGGATTCGCAAACCGAATTTATATCTCGAATTTGAGAGTTTGTGTGAGTAAGAATGACAGAAAGCATAGTTTCGGGACAAAACAAACTCCAGCATTCAAGTTCTGACTTCGCTGATCTCGCTGTTGGGCTCACACCAGGAGTTTGGCGGATGATGTTTTCAGAGCGGGTTCGAACTTGTTGGTTTGGTGGGTTTTTAGCCCATCTTGTTCCATCTTTGCCAATATAAAATGAATTTGCTACCTGGTCATCCGATTCCTCTCGTTCTAACACAGACAGCGGTACGTCATCCTCGCTGTCAAATTCACTGCTTGCAGTTTGCTCAGTATCACTGTCTTGACTGCGTGTACTCACATGATCTTCATTTTCGCTACCGTCGGATAACAAGTCGTCTTCACTGTCGGATTGCATTAAAATATCTTGTATGCGCTCATCCTCAAGCTCCGGGTTATTCATTTTGTATAAGAAACACCTGAAAATATAATAATATTCGGTAAAAAACATTTTCGAAGCTTCACAAAAAATGTTACGCCGCGGTTGTGGCGGGGTCATATTTACCCTTCTCGACTTCGCGCACGTGTTACTCCCGTCGCAGGCGCCGGCCGACTGAATATCGGTGCGTGGCGCACTCGCCGGTTCCTTAGCAACAGCTACTAAGACGCCCAATACTCTACGGTCGCGGGAAAAAATACCACAGACGCTTAAAAATTGTCAGGGTCAAAATGACCCTACAACATCCTCGCCGGGTTAATTCTCGTTGCTATAAATCTGCATTTATTTTTAATTTTACTTTTATTATGTAATCCTTAATGATGCTTCCGTAAATTGTTTCCTAAGAACTAAAGCCAACTGCTCCAGCTTGGTATAAAATGTCACGTTTTGCCCAACTAAGTATTCAAAATTAATAATTTGCCCAATTTAAACTGGCTGTATTGAAAAAAAAATGTACTACGCTAGTTTGGCAAGTAGCTTTAAAATTTGGCGCGTTTCATAAGGATTCCAAAATGGTACGACACTTGCTAGACAATTGGTCATTTAGACTTACAATTTTTGTTGTAAAGAGTCCTAGGTTTCAATTTAATTTTATTAAGTACATTAAAATGACTCATAGCTTTGCTCAAGACCGTTACTTCAAGATTCTAGTTAGAGTGAGATGGAAAAGTGTAAGCAAGACAGAAACCGTATTTCCAGGTAGTCCAAGGGTCCTACGACCCTTGGTTTACCTGGAAAACTCAATGACTTATTAGTTTTTTGCTAAGTTAACCCTTAAATGGACGATTTTTGTTTCACGTTTAAAAAAAATATATTTGTGTAATAGACATGTATTACTGTCTAGGAAAAATGAGTAAAAAAATCTAGACATGAATTTACTATACTTTTTTTGCAATAATGTGAGTGTTGTTTATAAACTACATTGCGCATTCATTGAGATTTTGCAAGTATGGGTAAAATAAGAGTGGATATTGTTTTTGAAATGTATTTATTTATTCTTCATTATGATATTTATAAAAACAATTGCTTTTTTTCGTATCACATAAAGATACACGACATTTTTGGCACATTTTGAATGTAAAGCCTGAACATTTTGGGAATTTGCACCTCTGCTGCTTATCCAGCCAAAATGACATGTCTGATCCAATCTGACGTCTTTCAAAGGAATTGCTTGAGCTGGTCCTCGGAACTTCTTCATTACAAGTTCTCTTTGTATTGTGCTCCCACTAGGTCGACCACGTTTAGCGCCATTTGCAGGTAGACCCAATTTGCAGAGGGTTTCAGCAAGTTCTAGTCTGAATGTACCCAAATTGAGAAGTTGATCATTTCCTTTTATATTATTTACGTTCTTGAACATAACCCATGAATTTATAACTGCGAGGTCCAGGAAATGATAAAATAAGCGCATGGTCCACTTGCGGCTCTTCATTGTGATGTGATAACGACCTATAAATGAATCTAATAAGTCCATGCCTCCCATGTGGGCATTGTACTCCTTGATGACTTTGGGGCATGGAATAGCAACTCTCTCTTTCTTCGATTTATCAAAGCGTGTGACTGTGGTTGCTGGTTCTGCTCCTACGTAAGTGGAAAGAAGGTTAACGGGCTTGTTATCTTTCCACACAACAGCACTTACGTCAATATGATCTACTGATCATGAAGCAGACATAAATAATACAATAGACAATTTAATTAATTGGCTAAATAATAATAATTTATCTATTAATCTCAATAAATCTGTATATATTCAATTTAATAAATCTTATAATAATAAATTCAATTTTAAAATGAACATAACTAAAATTACCCAAGTACCACACGAAGTTTCTAGGTGTATTCATAGACGAATACATAGACTGGAAAGCGCAGATTGATAATGTTTGCACTAAAATAAATAAATTTGTATATTAGACAGATTAACAACCTTACAAATATAAAAACAGCAATTATGACGTACCGTGCATACGTGGAGTCCTCGCTCCGTTATGGACTTACTATGTGGGGGAATAGCACCGACCATGATAGAGCATTTAAGGCACAAAAGAAATGTATACGGGCCATATACGGGATTGCACCTGACGAATCATGTCAACCTATTTTCAAAAGGCTTGGCTTGCTACCGCTTCCGTCATTATATGTATACGAAGTGTGTATGTTTGTACGTAAACATAAAGACATGTTCAAAACAGCCGAAGATGTAAGTTCTCGCAATCGACGTGATAAACATAGACTTGTTCTAGGTGTGATCCCTCGATTGACAAAATATAATAAGAGCTGCCTGGCTATGTGTGTACGAATTTATAATAAATTACCAGTGCATCTAAAGACTTTAAATTGCAGACTGCTTAAAATTAAACTATACGAATGGCTGAATCAAAATAACTTTTATAGTATTAAGGAATTTCTTGAGCATAAATTATAGTTCGTAATGTTCACAATTTTTTGCATGCTTTTTAGCCAAACATGTTAGAACTATATTGTAACATAACATCTTTGTATACCATGTTTTAAGCAAATAAATATATTATTATTATTATTATTATCATCCACAGTCGCCACGTTTTCCTCATAGAATCCTCTGGGTACGTTCTTTTTCATTATAGTGTTTTTTTCAGGCAATTTGCAGTTTCTCAATCGGTTTACTCTTACTGTTCCCAGTGAGAAAATTCCTTCCTTAGCTAAATAGGTGACGAGAAGCATAGAAGTATAGAAGTTACCGAAGTATATAATGTGATTCACATTGCGTGGTACCATTCTAGCTAACCTGACGACTGTATTGCCAGACTCTCCCAAATCTAGCTCACCAGGTAAGATGTTATTTTTGGAGCCCCCTCCACTGTAAACCTCAAATCTATGAGCATATCCTTGTAGACTGCAGATGAGATATAATTTGAACCCCCACTTGTGGGGTTTATTGGGCATGTAATGGCTCATTTTGGTTGCACACATCTGCTCGTCTATGGAAAGCCTTTGGTCTAAGGGAACATTCCCAAACTGGCAGTTGAGCGTTTCCTCAAGAGGTCTTATTTTGAATAGCCTGGATATAAGTCATAGTCTGGATGATCTTTGGGCAAGCATAGCGTATCGTTGGCAAAATGGAGAGTGGATCTTATTTTTTCAAATTTTTTTAACGGCGTAGTATTTTTTATGTAATCATAACCAAATTTTTCACTCCAGTAAGCCCTGGTGTTTGGTAATTTTATAACTGAGGTGTAAATCAGAATGCCTAGGAATTTATTTAGGATATTTTCATTTATAATTTCAGGATTGGAGATTTGTTTCTGGGCTGCGTATAAGTTACTTTGTTCTACAATTTGCTTTTTTAGATCTGATGTAAAATAAAATGAAAAAAAATCATACGGCGTGTTACAAGACATCAATGCTTCCGTTATCTGAGTTTCTCCCCTAAAAATAAGGCTGTCTTCAGCAGTAACAAGATTCCGTTTTCGCCAAACCAGAGGTCGTTTAGAAATCCCTTGTGATCTATTCTGGGGTGCTGCTTCTTCGGCTTCCAAAATAGGAGGGTCTGGCATATTTTCATCGTTGTCGATTACGAGAGGAGGATCAGCATCCACTTCATCAGACTGGGCATTCTCACCTTCATCACTATTATGAAGGTCTCGAAGAACATCTCGAGCTGTTTGATAATAGTGACCTTCATCCTCTACTTCAGAGTCTGACCCGTCTAAGCCATCTTCTGAATCTTCAAGAGTTCTAAATACTTTGTAATTTCGCTTTCTAGTAATCGCGGCATGCTGAAAAGCAAAATAAAAATCCTTCACCAAACATGCATTTATTTAGCAGGCAATGCGCATTGTAGTTTTTCTACAACATACCAGATTTCGCCTAATTTGACAGAAGCATCAAGTGATTTTCAATGTTTTACAACATGAACATGTAATTGAAGATATAATCAAGCAAATAAAAATATGTTATATACTTACATTATATTTTATCAAAGTCCGAACACAGCTACAAAACTTAGTTTCGCGCCACTAGAAAAGTTTTCTTCAAAGTGACATTTGACATTAACTTATTTTCAATGCATAAAAATATTGGATAGTGCCAACATTAAAAAAAGTACAAAATTCGTTCAGAAATAAGAACTAGTCGTCAAAATTAACAAAAAATTAAAAGAAGGTCAATTTTATCTGTGATGTTTAGTATGTTGTTTAAAAACAACATTGTCCATTTAAGGGTTAAGGTTTGTTTTTCTAAAGACGTTTTAACTCTTTGCGGCACAGATTTTTATATTCAGAGTAAAACTAATATTTTTGTGTATTCTGTATTACTTAGGCTTACTTATAAGTAGATTTGGCGGTTTTTCGTATGTGGGTTGATGGGGGGGTCAGATATGGGGTGGTTACTGTGGCTGACCACTGTGAAGAAAATAGCTAAATATAGTAAGATTTTTTTATTATTATAAAATACAAATCTAGTAATAAAATGCGTACATACTAAAACATGAGTATTGCAAAGTATTCTAAACACAAATTATTGTTTGTGGTGGTCCTCAAAACAAGATTTGCCCTCTCGGTAGCATAAGGGAACTTTGCATATTTTGCAGCCCCAAATTGTTCGCACGGGCTCTTTTTTCGTGCTGCATCTACTGCAACGCCTGGAAGTTCCTCTAACTGGCTGATGATTTGCGACAGCTAGGCGAACAGATCTAGGAACTTCAGGTTTGTGTTTTTTTTATGGAGACCAAACACGGTGAGGCTGAATTGCTTCCAGACCTGTTTTTCATAAGCGTTTTATTTCTTACATAAGCAGGCGCCAACAAATCTTGATACACGCTACGTCTAAAATCTTTTAGACAGAGTTTGTCGAGACATGTGTTAGGATCTTCTTGAAGGTCCTTGTACAAAAGAAATGCATTGACTACTGAACAGTCTAAGAAATGAAAGAATATTCGGTGCCACCATTTTTTAGATTTTCTATCAATTGCGTAACTCCCCTTCAGTTGGTCAAACTTATCAACAAAGTTCATATTGTCATTATAATCTTTGATAGCTTCCGGACAGTTAATTTCAACAGCTTCGCCATTTCTTTCGCGTCTGGTAATTTTAACGTTAATCTTAGGGTCATGAAAGTTCGTCAACAAATAAACACACCGCTTATCCTTCCATTTCATAAACGACACCATTTCATTATCACTGATACGGTAATCAGATTCACCGCGTTGCAGTTTACTGTCTGCTTTTAATTCCGGCAGGTGTTTACGAGAAGCATTGACAGTTCCACAAGCATAAACTTGTTTCTCTCGCAAATCGACTTGTAAAGCATAACTATTGAAATAGTTATCAAAATACACGCGGTGGTGTTTTCCTTCCAGGCCGTCACAAAACTTCCTTACAACTTTACCTCCTAAATCTGTCTCCACTCTATCTCCAACTTTTCCAGTATACATCTCAAAGTCAAGACAATAGCCAGAGGATGCACACTTAGTCCAAACCTTGTACCCGCGTTTAGTTGGTTTTTTGGGCATGTACTGCTTGAGAGAACTTCTTCCTTTAGGTGCTCCCACATTGCCGTTATAAAATGTTTGTAAACATTTTATAACACCAAAACATTTACTAACAAATGTTAACAATTGTTGCACTTTGTTAGAAACTGTTACATGTTATAAGTGCTCCTACATTGATGGAAAATGTTTAAACATTTTATAACATCTAGTATTGGCTCGCAGTTTGGTTTCGCCTTCTGAGGGCCGAGGACGTCTACACGAAAATGGAAGAAGATTTGCTCATTGGAATAGCTTTTATTTTTTGTTTAAAAAAGAAGAAAAAGCGCTCTTATTGGATGCGCCAAACGCTAAAAGCTAGAGGAAAATATAGTGCCACAGACTATCTCAAGGATTTGGGTATTGACGGTTGCTTAAAAGATTTTATAAGAATGAACAGTTCCGAATTTGAATATCTACAAAATTTAATTGGGGCAAAAATAGGCAAACGAGACACTACATTTAGAAAATCTGTAAGTGTGACGGAAAGACTTGCGGTAACGTTAAGATTTTTGGCAACTGGTAGCAGTTATAAAAGTCTTGGAAATGTGTTCAAGTTGTCAGACCAAGTGATATCTATTATCGTACCAGAAGTGTGCGAGGCTCTCAATGAGGTTTTAAAGGAATACATACAGGTAAGTCAAACAACATTTTTAATTATTTTTTTATTTACTTTTAATATGATCTAATCTAATCATACTTTAGGTAGGTACCTACCTTACCTTACTAATAATTTTTTTAATAATTAACAAACCAAACATGTATTTTTTAATTTTTGATTGATTCCAACAAATCGTTTAATGATTGGGTCGAATCTTGGCTTGATTCCGATAAATTAGACGGACTCTGTGTTCTTGCGCTGGTACGAGTATGTGTCCTGGAGTTATCCGAAGAACTGGTTTCAAATGAAGCCGAGGGACTCGGTGCGGTGTAGTATCCTCTCGAGCTACAGTCAGCATTATTTTCCGAAAAAGTGGATAGATTTGGTTCAGAGTTGTATCCCCAGGAACTACTAGCGGTTGGGTCTGTAAAGGTTGTTGGAAAATCATATTGTCCCATTGTCGCATTGTACAAAATATTGTTAATGTGATGTTGAGCAGTATTCTTAGCATGACTGTTTTTTATTTGTTTCAGTTTCATCGAGACATACTCTCCAAATGCGTCATTTTCATCCCTGCTTTTTCTAGATTCGTACATTCTTTGTAAAATATTTACAGCTTCTTGTTGTGTTGGATCTTGTTCTACTTCAGGCCGTCTTCTTTTCCGAAATGGTTTTGGGGTGGCGAAAGGCGTGCCCGTAGTTTCATCAGTGACAGTATTTCCTGTTTCGTTCAAACTGAGAGTGTTTTCTGAAGCTATTCTGTTTTCTTCGTTACCCTGAAAGAATAGAATTAAACGATAATTTCAAGTTATAGGCGCGTCAAATTAGCTAAAATTGTAAAAAAATCTATAACCGCGATTTTCTTTTTCTATTACTTAACAACCCTTAACTGAAATCATATTTTTTTATAGTGTATTCTATTAATATTTCATACTTAATAAAAATATCCAATAAAATTTGTTAGAATAACGAGTTATAAATTTATTTTTCGCGCCTATTTCTTAATCTTCTATTTTTGTTCCAGATACCAACAACACCTCAAGAGTGGCTACACGTGGCAAATTCATTTGAAGAAAAATGGAATTTCCCAAATTGCTTAGGAAGTATCGATGGAAAGCACGTAGCCATACAAAAGCCAATTGATAGCGGCAGTGAATATTACAACTATAAAGGATTTTACAGCGTTGTACTTTTAGCGATAGTGGACGCAGAATACAACTTTCTGTACGTGAATATTGGCTGCCAAGGACGCATAAGTGATGGCGGAGTTTTCGCAAACACAAAATTTCGAAATAAAATTAACGACAATAGTTTGAAAATACCCAGTGACAGCTCACTACCAGGCAGAAACAAACCTGTTCCTTATGTGTTCGTAACAGATGATGCGTTCCCTTTAGAAAAACACTTATTAAAACCTTTTCCAGGACCACAGGATAGCAATTCTAAGGAAAGAATCTTCAGTTATAGACTGAGTCGTGCGAGGAGAACAGTAGAGAACGCATTTGGGATTTTGTCAGCCAGATTTAGAGTTTTACGAACTACAATATTATTAGATCCAGAAAAAACTACTACTTTAATTATGACATGCGTGCTACTGCATAATTTTATAAGAAAAACTGAATCGAGCATGATTTACGCTCCATCTCAATACTATGATGGAGATGACATAGTAACTGGTACACGTATCGATGGACAATGGAGATTAGAACAGCAGCAATTAACACCACTTGAAGCATGTGAATCCCTGACAGATGATGGGAAAGAAATAAGAAAAGAATTCGCAGAATATTTTTCAAATGAAGGGTTTTTGGACTGGGCATCTAAATATTATTAAAAGACGTTAAAATAAAACTCACCTGCAACCCTCCATCGACAGTTAAACTTGGAATATTTTTGCCTTTAAGGAACATGAGTTTTTTAAATGCAAACCATTTACTTGACTCATTAGCTCCTGCACCAGATTTATTAGATTTACATTCTCGGTTAAATTGACCTACGAGTGATCGAATCTTTTTTTCAATTACTTTTTTATCCATATTAAATTCACTGGCAATTTCCATCCAAGCATCGTGTTTTTTATTTCGGTCTTTGTAGCTCTCTGACATCGTGTTCCATAGTACTTCTCTTGCTTGAAACATTTCAATCAGTTTGTAAACATCATCGTTATTCCAATTACCGGACATATTTTATTGCTTGGCGCACGCGCAACCACTAATACACATGCACAGCGATGCACGCTGACACAAAGGGACTGACAAGCGAGACACCACGCGCAGCGACCTGCGTACTCTAACCCCCACCGCACCGCACCGCCTATCCCGCCATCACCCTTATAAAATGTTTACAAACAAAAGATAACACATGTTTTATTTTGTTATAATTTGTTTTGTTATAAAATGTTTACTAACATTACTAAACATTTTCTAACATGAAAATTTATTTGTGATTAAATGTTTGCTAACAAATGTTTACTAACGTTATTAAACATTTTCTAACGGCAATGTGGGAGCACCATTAGAATTTTATCATAGACTCATCTATAGCTATATTCTTTGTAGGGTAGTAGTTTTTTATAAATGAGTCTCTAATTTTATTAATAAATGGCCGGATTTTATACAGCTTGTCATAGTTAGGATCTGTTCTACTTGGCATCAAGTTATTGTCATTCAAATGAAGGTTCCCTAGAATCCAAGAAAATCTCTTCAAAGGCATGAACGAAGATACGTATTCGTCTCGTAAGTCGGTTGAAGAAGACCAGTAATCTCGGTAACTTGGGCTCTTTTTTATTCCCATGACTAAATTGAGACCAATAAATACTTCCATTTCTTCTTCTGTGACAGGATTATAAGATCCTCCTTTTTGTTGGGCATATAAGTTGGTCTGAAAGGTGATAAGTTGAACGAGTTCTTTTGTCCAGAATAATTGAAAAATGCTAAGCGGGGATAGTTCTCTATGAGCAGCCAGAGATAACAAGTCAGTAGGTATGTGATGTGAGGAGGGGTCATAATCGTCAGGAGGTATAATGGAGTACGATTTTTTCCATTTTGGAACCTGTATATCAGCCCGCGCAGTAGATGGTCCTGGTTGTGGAGCTGGTGCTGATGATGAAGGTAACGGCCGAGAAGAAGATAATCTGGCTAGAGGCGTGTCATCTTCTGATTCAAATTCAAAGTTAGGTTGATTAGTACCTTCGAAGTCTTCACCGAGTAAAATTTCTTGAGTCGTCGTACTTAAACTTTCGACGATGAGCTCATCTTCGACATCCGAACCATCGCCACCCGCATAACTGTCATCATCAGAAGGTATATCGACATATTCCGATAAAGCATTCTCGATTTCCTGGGTAGATAAATTCGTTCTTTTCATTATCTGCAAAAATAAAACCAATATGAAATAAAACTAAGTTATAGAAAAAATTATACCTTTACAGTACGGTGGTAACCGCTGCTAACCACTTTAAATAAGGTGTAATTTTTAAAAACCTCTTATGTTTATTTGTGATATTTATACTTATTATACAAGATTATTAATATTTCAACAATTTGAGCATAAAAATAAATCATATTTGTAAATATTAACTTACCAATGAAATAAAACACTTGCAGAACAACGAAATTCAAATTTCACCAGTTTTCGTTTGATAGTTTAGTTCTCCTTTTAGCCGTCAGAGTATGACAATTAGCACTTTTCAAATGTTACATGCTCGTGTCGTTCATATTAATACAAACATTAACCAATAGATGTCGCTATATCATAATACACGCGAATAAATAGGTGGTTAATTCTACTGACCACTGTGAAGAAAAGAGTTAAATGCAACATTTTGTTTGATTCTAAAATTTATTACATTTACTACAACAAATGTTCAAACTGCCTTCCTTCAGCCGCAACACAAGCTCGACATCTTCTTTAAAAAGATCGCGTTATCAGACGGGCGAACCTTACGTTATTTACAAATTCAACTGCTTCTGTTATTCTTTGTCGTAGTTCAGTTACGTTTTCGATTGGCTTAGAGTAAACTTTTTCTTTCACCGCGCCCCAGTAAAAAATATCCAGTGGATTTAAATCAGGTGAACGGGCTGGCCACGAGATAGTACCAGACCGCCCGCCCTATCCATCTGCCTGGATATTTCTCATTGAGGTATTCTCTAACTGAGCGGGTATAGTGCGCCGGGCAGCCATCTTGCTGGAACCACATGTCCCTGTAAGTGCTTAGTGGCACGTCTTCCAACAAATTTGGTAAATGATTTTGTAAAAAATCAAATAAATTTTGCCAGTCAAGATTTCTGGTAGCTCGAAAGGGCCAATGATTCTCCCATTAAAATTCCGGTTCACAAGTTTATTTTGAAACGATACTGTGGTCTGTCTTGTCTCATGAAACGTGGGTTTTCTACATGCCACTCGTGTAGGTTGTGTAAATTCATGTAACCATCTTTTTTAAATGTCGACTCATCAGACCACAAAATTTTTTCGAAGAATAGCGAATCTTCTCGGTGTTTATGTATCATTGTTTGACAAAACGCAACTCTTGGAATATAATTTCGGTCTAGAAGAGTTTGTATTCGCTGTACGTGATACGGGTGAAACGCGTTTCCTTGCAAGACTCGGTGGGTTGTACTTTTGGACACTCCTGTGCTTGCTTCGATTGCACGTACTGAAGTACTCGGGTCTTCCTTGACTGCTTGTAATACGACGTCCTCGTAAGGGAAGGAAATTCTCCCTTCACCATGTGCTTGGCTCGGGAATCGGCCCTCGGAGAGTCGTCGGTGCACATTTGTAAAAACTCGATGATCTGAATGACGAGCAGCATTTGGATACCTCTCACGATAAAGTCTAGTTACAGCGCTAGCATTGCATCTGCATTCTCCATAAATTAGGTGCATGTTAGCGTATTCCTGTGTGGTGTACAGAGACATGGTGGCATTACACACACACGATCAACAGTAGTCCAGGCGAGAGCCAAGGTCGTCAAAACTAAACAGTCCAAATCCAAATCACAAGCAATCAAATCCAATAAACAAAGTAAGTGTGTACGAAATCAACAACAACGACAATAAACGAAGGAGCGTAACGTACTGACTGATGACAGACCTGTATTGTGCGTCAATGAAGATGGACAATAGCAGCTATTGTCTCGCTCGCACTAGTCAAATTGCGTATCCATCCATCTCACGCGTTAGTAAAAGTGGCGTCACTACCTGTTTTGCTCACATTTCGGCAATGAATATCTCCGTCTCTTTTAGTCATTCATTCTAACACATTAGTAAAGATGGCGTGTTACTATTCGTCTCTCTCACACTGCGTAAAATGACTCTCTCCGTCTCACCCGAACTGAAATCTTGAAGTAACAGCTTTGAAGAAAACCTTGGGTACACTAGAATGATTTTAATTTATGATAAAAAACAATACTGAAAACCAGGTTTCTTTACAAAAAAAATACTATAGTCTAAATAGCCAATTGTCAAGCAAGTGTTATACTATTTTGGAATCCTTATAAAACGCGCCAACTTTTAAAGCTACTTGCCAAACTAGCGTAGTACGTTTTCTTTTTCAGTACAGCTAGTTTAAATTGGGCGAAGTATTAATTTTGAATACTTAGGCTGCCTTCACACTAGCGTTTGTCCAGCGTAGGCGTTCGATGAACGTATGCGCAGCGCAGACGCCGCGACAACGCGACGCACGCGCCGCGTTGTCGTAACGTTTCCTCTGCAGTTAATTAAAAAACGCTGCGCTAGCGCGGCGCAGACGTTACACAATTTTGTTGTCGTTTCGGTATTATCATTAACAAAATAGATTTCGACGAGGAAACACTCTTTATGGCTTTGCTTTTAACCCTATTCTTGGCAAAAAAAAAAAAATTATTTTCAAATAATTTTCAAATATGATGTTAATTATGAATCTAGGATTTAGGGAAAAATATATAAAAAAATTGCACATAACCAGATAATGAGATCCTTTATGTATCTTTGAAGATACATTGCCAGCTTAGTAAAAAACTTTGACCTTACTTGTAAGTGTCTTTAAGGATACGTTGCCAGGTTTGAGGAAATAAAATGCGCAAAATTTTCTTAATAATATACACTTGAGAGCAATAAAATCGCACACGTTGACTTTTTGTTGTTAAAGCAGTTTTTTTCATAAATGTGAATACATATTAAAATAAAACTTACACTATTTGAATGTTTACTTCAGTACCTTTCTAATGATATCAAATACAGTGTAAAAAAAGTACCCATAGGGAGTTTTAGGGCACAAAACCCAACATACGGATAAAATTACCCAATTTAGCTTAACAAAGAATAAAAATAAAACTCAAAATGCTTGATCAAATTGTTTTTTAATAAGGTGTATTCCCTCCCCTAGCCTTGATTACAGCTCTTAATCGGTTTTTCATGGACCGTATTAATTTCACCATGAAATCTTGTGGTATGGCGTTCCACTCCTCTTCAATGGCAAGTTGAAGCTCTTGGAGGCGCGTAGGAGCAGGGCTTCTTGCTCGAACTCTTCTTTTTAGCTCATCCCAGACATGCTCAATCGGATTGAGATCAGGACTACGAGCTGGCCACTCCATCGCGGTGATTCCAACATCTTCCATGTAGTCGCAAACTGTTCTAGCGACATGCGGTCTGGCGTTGTCGTGCATTAAGAGAAAATCTTCTCCCATAAGCCACGCAAGCGGCCTCACATGTTCTTCGAGCACTTCTTCGACGTATCGTGCAGCCGTCAAACTTCTCGATCTCGGGCCGGTATTCGCCGTAGTGATGAATACAATGTCAGTTTTAGTGTCCAACATTATGCCACCCCAAAACATACACGATCCACCTCCAAAAGCCACACGTTCGCTTATGCAGCATTGTGAAAATCGCTCTGATGACCTTCTGTAGACCCTAGAGCGTCCATCATGACCATGTAAAGTCATTCTGCACTCATCAGAGAACATAACAGCCCGCCATTGGTCATACGTCCAATTTAAATGTTCCCTAGCAAATTGTAGCCGGGCTTGTCGGTGAGCTGTGGTCAATTTGGGACCATTTGCTGGGCGATGTGAAGTCATTCCTGCTTCACCTAGTCTTCTTCGAACTGTCCACCGACTTATACTGACATTGCGAACTTCTCGAAGCTGTTGTCCCAGTTGAACCGCGTTCAGTTGCCGATTTCTCAAAGACCTTGTCACAAGAAAGCGGTCATCACGCTCTGATGTTGTGCGTCGCCGGCCAGATCCTGGTCGCCGAATGTAGCCACCGGTCTCTTGGAACCTCTGGTATACACGACGAACAGAGTAGCGGCTCAAATTTAGCCGTCGAGCAACTTCACTTTGGTTATGGCCTGCTTCGAGCAAGGCAATAACTTGAGCGGCTTCTGCGGGCGTGGTATCCATATTTTCCAGTAAATCCGTATGCTTCCAGTAGAGATGTTATCACGTTGACCTTCGGTATGCAACTGAATAAAAATTCCAATAAACTGACCTTTTTATACCTGCGGCTAAGGGTGCAAGTAGTGACAACGCAAACGCGTGAATTTGGGGAATTCGGTGTACGGTCGGTTTTTGTAAGTTACGTGAAGGTCAATGATTTTAATTTTATGTTTTTGTAAAGCTAAGCTTGTATGCTTTAATTTTGTCTAATGATTTTTACTCAATATCTTTCGATTTTAGAAAACAATCAGTAATAAACCAAATTACAAGGGGTGTGCGATTTTATTGCTCTCAAGTGTATGTATAAAATTTGCATGTAGTAACAAGTATAGTTATAAAACCAAAATCAACTTACAGATTTATTAAAATAAAAAGAAAAAAATAAGTTATCGAAACATTTGAAGTGTACTGTGTAGCTTAAAATTAAATAATTACTTATCGGTATGGAATTTTACAAAACAATTTCTTTCCGGCTTAAAACACAAGCGTAACGAGCACTTGGCACACATTACCGTAGTTTGGCCCTTGACACAAAATTTACATCGCCCTTTCGACCCAAACATTGAAAAATGGCCGACCTTATCGTACCTTACATCCGGTGTAGGTCGTGGTGCTACAGGGGCCTGTATTATTTTCGACGGAGTTGGTCCAGAAACTTCACAGTTGTCGACCATATCTCCTCGGCCCTTTTTCAGGAGGCTCTGTGCTACTTGGTACCTGAACATTTTTAGAGGCATTGTCTTTCCCGCACTATGTCGTTTGTATAAAACCCAGCTATTATTTATGCAAATATCCAGGACTTGCGACACTAATGGCAAATACCATCGATGGCCTCTGAAGTCTGTTCTATACAGGGCGATCAACATGTCTGCTAAGTCTACGCCCCCCATATGGGCGTTATAATGTTTAATAATGTCCGGGCAGGGTACCGCTATTCTTCTTTTCGCAACTTTGTCATAACGTTGTATGGTACTAACAGGCTCAGCTGCCACATAACTACTAGCTGTGGTTACACATTTGTTGTCGTACCATTTGACGATACATAATTTATTTTTGTTACAGACAACTTGCGAATGAGAGCCTCTAGGTTTTTATTTCAGGGCTTTGTCTGTAAGTAAATATTTTTCCGCTCCTCGCAGTCTGTTAGACCTAATGGTACCTAAAGAAAATATGCCCATTTCTTCTCGTAAATAATTTACCAACTCTAAACTTGTAAAAAAATTATCAAAATATACCACAGAACAAGCACGGTCTGGTATACTTTTACATAGAGCCAGAACTACCTTAGCACCAAGACCAAAACTAGACTCCTCAGGCGTTAGCGAATCATACCGGAAAGTATCTTCACCACCATATACTATAAAGTCGTACACGAAACCAGATATGCCAGCTCGAACAAAAATTTTATAGCCCCATTTTTTTGGCTTGTTTTTAACATATTGTTTTCTATTGCCAGCTTTTTTACCCTTATATGGGACCATCATTTCATCAACACTAAATCTGGTTTCGTGTGGGACTTTCAAAAAGTTTTCACGTACTTTTTGTAACAAGGGCCTCACTTTAAAATAACGGTCACCATCGTCTAACAAATTATTATTAAAATAAATGTATCTCCTTATCAATTGAAATTTTTTAAGTGACATAATATCTGCAATGGGACTGTAGCGGAGCTCACGCGACCAATAATCTGTGTAAGCTGGTAAATCGACAATTCCCATAAGAAGGTTAATAGCTACGAAACATCTTATGTCTTCTTTAGTAAAATTAAGAGTTTTTCCTTTTTGTTGCACATAATACAGGTTAGATTGCTCGGTTATGTAATCAAAAATTTCGTCTGTAAAAAAATCTGTAAAATACTCGTAAGGAGTTTTGACTATTTCAGGTTGCGGAAGATTTTTATCTGAGATCTGGGCGAAATGTTTGAATTTATTTTTAGTCCACTGAAAATTTAGAGGCTTTTGCAAAATACGTTGGGGTGTGACTATTCTTGCAGTCCTTCCGGATGTTGTAAGTCTTCTTGGTCGGCAGTTAGAGGCAATTAATGGAGATGGTGGCAAAGAAAGGGGTGAAGGAGAGCCATTTTGCGTCAATGAAAATGGTAGTCGAGCTGGAAGCGGCTGAGGAGAAGGCAGCACAGGCGAAGGCAGCAAAGGTGACTGAGTAACAGCGTCTTGTACGTCTACTATTTCTTCATCAGATAGCAAATTCAAGTTTTCTATAGAAGAAGGCAAAGACGGTGCAGGGGAAGAATCGGAGTCAGTCACATGGTTATGGACATGACTCAAGCCAATTGAAATCTGCTGAAGTTCATCTTCGGATTCAGATTCATCGTCGTCTGATTTATTGCGTGATTTTGGTACTAGAGCACAAATTCTTTTTGCTCTGGAAAAAGATGGTTGCGTCCCTCCCTGAAAAAAAAGCTCTCTCTCACACTCATGCCAAGCATACAATGCCCTTTCCCCAAGACACAGATAAAAAATAATACTAATAAAATCTTAGTGCATTAGCAATGTATCCTATAAGATACGCTAACCTTGTAAAAAGAATCTTAGTACACCTAGCAACGTATCTTGTAGGATACATTCAATTTATTTGTAAGTTTGCGAAGCCAAGCGTAATTATTTCTCCTGTTTAATTAGTTTCCAGCATAAGTACAACCATATGAAATATTATAACACCAATTCCTCATACAATTTTAAAAGAAAAACTATTAAAAATAATAAATTCTTACCTTCTTCCGCGGAATTGCACTCAACCGGTTCGCCATTTTGACAAGTTTTGAAAAAGTAGTTGACGTAAGCTGTCATTGTGTCACTAATGTGCGTTCAGAAACGTATACTTTAAAGAAAAATAAGTTAACGTTCCGTTTTACATGCATTATAAAAGAGGTGTATTTTTTTAAAAGATGATGTGTCTTACAAGACACGTTGTCAAGAAAAGGGTTAAAAAGAAAATTAGAGCGGAAACGAGAAAATAAAAATAAAAGGATATGGAAGAATCCATTATGGAGTGTACGGTCAAGTGAAAGTGATTATTTTGTGCTTTATTCTAAACACATAAAAAATGATTCAAATTATTTTTATTCTTACTTTCGAATGGCGAAACTCATATTTGATGAATTGTTACAAAAAATACAAAGTGATATACAATATCAGGATACACATTTGAGGCTTTGTGTATCGGCTGAAGAAAGACTTGTCATTACTTTAAGGTGAGTAGGTATATTTAATTTAAAAAATAAAACACGTTTAATATTTGTATGTTTATTTTCTGTATTATACCTACACTATAAGGACTTATTAAGAACGGCGATTGAAATTCAAAAAGAAAATATTATTCATACAAGTCATCAAATAATTGACTGGAATTTTGAGACGCTTCGCCACTGTGTTCAGAAGGCGATGGTTGTGGTGGAATCGTCACATTTTGTGATGGATGTTGACTATGGAAGTTAGATGAATGAGTTGGCGGCATATAATCTCTATTTGATGTTTGAATATGGGTCGACGAAGAAGATAACTGCCAACCAGTGGCAGTATAGTAACCTGGGTTACTATACTGCCACTGGTTGTTTTGTACCGAGCTTCTCGACATTTGCTTAAATTTTTTTATAGTATTTAATATTTCTACTCTCGCATCCATTTTGTAATCTGGATGGATGCTTCCAAATTCTTCCACTAACGACATTAAAAATAGACGATCTGGTTGATTACTTTCTTCTTTTGACTTCGCCATCCTCTCAGCTAAAATATCGATAAGTGCATCATCTCTTTCATTAATATCATCTCTTGCCTGTCTTTTTTTTCGATTCGATTGCATTGGCGTAGTATGACATTGAGATGTGTCTTCAGTTATAAGTGAAGGTGGTGGTCGAGTCTCTGATAATGGATTTAAAAAGGAGAGTATATCTGAATGTCGTGCAAGTAAATCGACTCAAGCCTCAAGTGCGCATAAAAAGTGATATAACTTAAAAATGCCTTATTTTACCTCTATATAATGTTTTACATAATTAAAGCCTAGTAATTGAGCTTTAAAATTATGTAAGTTGCATGAAAATCGATTCAGTAGGTTAGTAAAAAAGGTGAATGTCAAAGATATTGTAAAAAATTTTGAAAATTCATACAATTTCACAGTATGGGTACACATTATTGGGTATAAATGAAACAAAATGTGCATAAGATAAAAAATTTATTCGTGTCAATATTTGGTGTTCCCTCCTCTAGCCCTGATCACTGCTCTCAAGCGATTCTTCATCGACCTTATCAACTTTTTAATTGATGATTGTGGTATTCGGCCCCACTCTTCTACCAACGCAGTCTTGAGCTCATTGATGTTTGTCGGAGCTGGATTCCTCGCCCTAACTTTACTTTTGAGCTCGTCCCATATGTGCTCAATGGGATTTAAATCGGGGCTGAGCGCTGGCCAATCCATAGTGTGAATTCCAACTTCACTCAGGAACTCACGTGTGGCCCGAGCAGTGTGACATCGGGCATTGTCATGCATCAAGATGAAATTATCCCCAATAAAGCCTTGATAAGGGACAACTTGATCCAGTAGAACATTTTCAATGTAACGATCACTGGTCAGACCTCCTCTCCGGCCTCCCCCAGGAACGAAAACAAGGTCCGTTTTTGCTTCTAAGGAAATTCCAGCCCACATCATGCAAGAACCGCCACCATATGCAACGGTTTCAACAAAGCAGCACTGTGAAAACCGTTCACCAGGACGCCGGTACACCCGACCTCTCCTGTCGCTGCCATGGAGACACATCCTCGTCTCATCTGTGAACAGGACCGACTGCCATTGCTCTATGCTCCAATCCAAGTGCTCTCGAGCAAAGTGAAGGCGTGCTTGACGGTGGGCTGTGGTCAACTTCGGGCCTGTAGCGGGTCTTTTCGGAGTAAGGTTAGCTTCCTTCAACCTTCTTCTAACTGTCCACTAACTGACAGTTACTCCGCGAACTTGACGTAGCTCCTGCTGCACATCCACGCCGGTAAGGTGTCGATTTCGGAGAGAGGTCGAGACCAAAAACCGGTCGTCACGCTCCGAGGTGCACCGGCGTCGGCTGGTATTAGGCCGCCGAGTGAAGGCACCACTCTCTTGAAACCTCCTGTACACTCTCGAGACAGCAGACTGACTCATATTCAACCGACGAGCGACTTCTCGCTGGTTCAACCCTTCTTGCAACAGGGCAACGACTTGAGCGGCTTCTTCAGGTGTTGTATCCATAATTTTCTTCAAATGACGGCTTCAATTTGCAGAGATGTATTCAGGTCAACGTCTAGTGAGCGACTGATAAGAAAAAACGATTACAGGGGGTTTTTATAGCGGGTTGTGTCGCGCAAGTTGTGTATAGAGCGCAGAGCAGTTTATGGGAGGTTGCGTTCAGTTGCATTCTAAGGACATGTGTTTATTTAAATTACTGAAATTATGCTACCATTTTAAAGCCTAATTACTAGGCTATAATTATGTAAAACATTATATCCTCGTAAGGCCCAGGCCAATAAATGATTAGTTTCTATTACAACCCAACGGTCCTTTTAAAAGGACTAATTTTTATAGGTGTTCAGACCCAAACAAAAATATGAAATATCTTTCTTTTCTAGCGGTGTTTTGAAAAATGTGTTTTTAGGGTGTTTTTATAATTTATCTTAGGACCTACCTGCAAAGTCTAGACTCAATATATTTGGTCCTTTTTAAAGGCCTTTGGGTCAATATGAGATAACAAAGTACCAACAATTGATACTTTCAATAGGACTTTGGGTCATTACAGTTGAAATAAAAAGATTTTTAATTTATTACATAAACCTTTTATTAAGTAGAAAACAATTTAATTCGTATATTATATACGAGAGATCAATCAAAATAAAACTAAAAGACCACACTCTGTGGATTCAACAGTAAAAAAAATATCTTCTTTTATAAAAACTATAATTATAGTATTCAGTCTTCATTGTGTGAAGAAAGAAACTGCTACAAAATATTTCGTGCTGATAACTAATCAGTATGAAATATTTTGTAACAGTTTCTTTCTTTCGTAAGGCATAAATACACATTGCACGTGCTGCACCGCATTTTAGTTTTTTTTCTTACAATTAGAATCACGACATTTGTTTTGTATATCTGTCATTTCTGGTAAGTGTGATGCATGTTTTTTTCTATTTTTATTGGCAGGCAACGCAACAACAAATTGACGTCCTCTTTTTCGTGGTGGTAAATTCTCTTCTCCATTTTCGTCATCAGTCTCAACAGTAGGAACTAATTCTGCTTCTTCTCTTTGGTCTCTTATCAGTTTTCCCGCTAACTCTAATTTGTATTGTCTTAGTTGTTGGATTTTTTTAACAGGCACTTTTTGACGTATTTCTTGATTTTTGAACACTAGCCAAGAATTGGAAACTGCTATATCTACCATATGTGCTGCAAATCGTTGTGTCCATTTTTTTGTCCGGTATCGTGAAGGACAAACTGATAGAAGCCGATCTGCTAAGTCAACGCCCCCCATATAGGTGTTATATGCTTTGACCACTTCAGGCCTGTCATGACCATGACCATGCAAAAAAATGTATGGGCAGTGGCCCATCCCATCAACAGACATGGGACAAGTTTCAATATTATTATTACGTCCCATGAAAAGTACAGTACCAATTTTTAGTTCGGAATTCGATGGGAGTTTTTTTTTAAAAAGACTTTTGACAAAAATAAAGTATTTTTATTTTAAAATAAAAATTACATTTTAGACGATAATTTCAAAAAGCAATTGTTCAACTAGACATTTTAAGTATTAATAACACAAAAATAATTGTGCAAGTAGACATTTAATAACAACAGAACTATTATCCAGACAAAAATAACGTTATATTATTCATCTATTATAATAGTCGATAACATTTCCGCTGGTAGATTAAAGTCGATATGTCGACCTTTGCCCATATACCATATAATTGATATTATATGGGCACAACTTCCAACCGTACGCGCCCCTGTTAGGCATGTGCAATACCACTGTTCAAAAGCACGTCTGCCAGTTTCACTTCGGTTTATTATTATGTAACAATAATAAACGCGCGATCTAACGTGTCGAGATTGTATTCGTCCTCTAATTAACCAGACATTATTTTCTCGAATATTATACCTTGGCAAATCAGTTAGCTGGTTTTCTCGAAATAATTCAATATAATAAATTCCATTCCGAATATGTTCCGCACAGTAGGATTTCGCAAGTTTTATATGGTAGGTCCCCAAGGCGAATAAAATGATATCATCATCAGTCAGTTCTGGAAAGTCCTCAAAATGTGGCATGGTGGCCTCCATCGTCACAAAGTTAGCTCTTTGCCTGTTAAGATTTTTGCCTTCGACATAATTTTTCAAAAGGTTAGGTTGATGAACCTTAGTTTGAATTATTTCAAAGAATTCCGGCGCAAGCCTGTGGTCTGTAGCAACACGGTAATTAGCATTTATTAATGATGCTGCTATGCGGAAATCGACAAACATGTTTGGCAAAGCTCGGTTAAAATAAGTTTGTTTTAATAACTTAAAACGGTTTTTGAATTTGCCGTTAACCGCCTCCACAATCCATCTACACACAGTCACCAACCGAGATTCATTTGCCTTTTCTGTTGATAGCTGGGTCGCGTTCCTGTCCTTGGTAGGTGGCATGTGAGGTTCATAGCCAAGGGACTCAATATCATTAATACTGTCCCTGAAGCCCCTGTCCAATATAAAGACGTCCTCTCTGTGTAGTAACCAGTGTAGTAACTGCTCCTCGTCATTCATTATTTTCTGCATAATAGTTGCATCTGATGTTGTTGCAGGAAAAGGGCCTAGGACATCTATGATATATCCATCGCTGCTTACTAAAATAAATGGTTTCAATAAATTGCGAAACTTGTGGAGGCTATAAGTTTTCTTTGAAATAAATAATTAGTGCTTTTTTCAATATATAGGGGAAACAGTATAGTTATTGGCCAGATAAGCGACCACCCGATGAGAAAAAATAAATTAAAAATAAATTTATAACTTGGAAATAAATAAAACTCACGACATATGTTTCTTTATTAATGTATTTACTAAACAAGGTGCCTTACATAAACTTTTGTTAAATATTATAATAAAAATGTGAACTTAAAAATAAAAATATTAAAATCACAGTAATTGGCCATAACATAGCAGTTATTGGCCGTGAGATCACATAGCTATTGGCCACATTGAAAAATAAAATATAAATTAAAATTTTACCACATAAACATTAACTAAAACATGTCTTCATCATCTTCAGAAGATTCAGAATTATCACCAGAGTCATCATTCAACGAAAAACAGTTGTGGCATACAAAGCCAGAAAGCTCATCGTCATCCGGCATATGATCAAGGTGTTTTCGAGGAATGCAATGACGATGATAATACTATTTACAGGAACTACATACTAGTGACTTATTTTTATCAGCCAAACGCCGGCACATGTCGCAAGTAACCAGCTCTATATTGGATAAAATCCTAAGTTTACCGTCGTTTTTAATTGTAGTCGTAGTATTTTCTTCTATAGAATTTTCAGTCTTTATATTAATATTTCTATTTTTTTATTTCTTTCCTACGCCTTTATCTTTTTTGATCTTCAGAGCGTCTTCTTTCTTCTCCTCTCTTTTTCTTTTCCTTTCCATTTTTTGGTTCTCTTTTTCTTGCTTTTCCATCTCTTTCTTTTCAATAGCTGATCTAAAATTCTCAGAGGTAATCACAAATGGAGTCTTTTCTGTCTTTCGAATGAACTTCCTTCTATTTTCTGGGGCATTTTGTAAGTAGTCACTAATCGACTTATTAACATGAGCAGTTTCTGCCATTGTGGTTTCAGTGGTAGAAGTGGAAGGTTGGCACAAATCTGTGGGAATTTTGGTAGGTGTCATGGTAATTTTAACTGTTGTCACATTATTTTCACTTATGAGATTTACATTTGTTGTGTTATTAGCTGATTGTATTTCAATATTAGTTGATTCTGTCTCTGGAGGATCACTTTGAAAAAAACTCCAGAGTTTGAATAATGTTGGAGAGGAACTATTCTGCATTATACCTTGAGATTTCAGTGCTTTCATCTTGTCTATCATTTCGACTCCTACAATATTTTCGAAGTCTTTTAGAGTCATGACCTTGTTTTCGTGCTTGTCTACTGTTTGTCTGTCTGTCCCTTCAACATTTTTCGGTGCACCTAAACATTTTGAGTAATCAATTGCATTCTCATCAAATGGACACAAGCCACATGCTCGAAAACCATTTATTATAGTTTCAGATTTTAGGTTGTCAACAACGGTTTTTAAAATCATAGCTATGTTGAGCTTTGTTACCACCTCTCCAACGTTTTCTGATTGAAATTTGCGTACTGCTTTTCGATACATTTTCTTTATTGGTCCAAAAACGGAAACGTCTGCTGGCTGAGTGATTCGAGTGGTATTAGGGTAAAGAGCTATCAATTCAACTCCTTGCTCTTTACAAGTCAAACTAAGTTGTAATGTAATATGACTTTTATGGCCATCAATAAAGAGGATGACCGGTCTTTTTATGTTATTTTCAGCAAGATATGGTGCAAATATTTCAGTAATGAATTGGTTAAAGACATCTGCCGTCATCCACCCTTTATCACTGCGTCCGATGCCCCATTTAGGTGGCACTGATGTCGCAATTTTTTCAAGCAGTCGTTTGTATGGAAACACAATTAATGGAGGACAAGTCCTGCCATCGGCAGAAAATGTGAACAGCACTGTAACATTTTCTTTGGGGTTTCCTTGGTCCACAGCATAAACATTTTTATCTCCTTTAGCAGCTAGCACGCGCCCCGTAGAAGGACAGAGTTGGAATCCTGTCTCGTCAGCATTGAAGACACGCTTTGGATCCTGAATTACGTCTAACAGGTTTTCGCCAGTCATGTAGTTCTTTATTTCAAGAAACCATTTTCTTATGTCGGTTTCAAACACACAGGCACTGGCTTTGGTAACCCCCTCACTGGTTCTTGGTACTAAAATGGGGTGACGTTTTAAAAAAGCTTTGAGCCATCCCTGACCGGGCCTGTTGTTAAGAAAAGGAGTAACGCGTGGATTTTCAGTTAAAAACTTTTGAACTGTGTCCAAAACGTCATCGGACTTCCTAGGAAATCCTTTACGAGCCATATTAACTAACCAATCTGTGATAATAACTTCTTCATCATCTGTTAGATACGGTGTGGGGCCAAATTGAGATTTTGAATTTGGATTTTTAAGTTTAAATTGTAAAGTTGCTCGGGGTATATTGTATTGTTTGGCGACTGCTCTTAAAGACATTACTTTTGTATTTATTTTTTCTAAAGCCTCGTCCAGGGCCTCTTTGGTGTATTTGGGTATCTTTGGCATATTCTTTTCTTGTGTACCTGAAAAAAACAAGTAAATACCTAGTACAAATAGGTATCGAGCAAGAAAGTAAATCTGGTACCACGTTATCAGAACCCCGACGATGTTTCACTTCGAAATTATAGTACGATAAGCGAACACTCCATCTTGCTAAACGACATGTAGGGTTATTTAGCTTTAAGAACCACTTGAGAGCGGCATGGTCGGTGTATACTGTGAATTTTTTACCGTTCTCAACGTAACAACGCCAATGCTCAATAGCAGATAACAGGTAAAGCCTCGCGCTCAGTAGCACTATAATTTTTGTCTTGGCTAATAAGCGACTCACTATAATAAGCTATAACTCTCTCTTGTCCGTTCAGGACCTGACAAAGAACAGCGCCGATACCAAAGTTACTGGCATCAGTATGTATTTCAAAGGGCTCGGAATAATCTGGGCAAGAAAGAACAGAAGAAGACACCAGACAATCCTTTAACTTATTGAAGGCCTAATCAGCTTCATGAGACGAAAAAAAGGAAGAGAAGTTTTACCGTCGCTAATTAATGTGTTTAAAGATGCGGCGATTGAGCTAAAGTTCGGAATAAAACGTCTGTACCAAGAAGCAGCGCCTAAGAAACGACGAACTTCTTTCCTATTAGAAGGAGTGGGGGTAATCTTTCATTGAGTTTACTTTATCAGTGTCCGGATGTAACCCATTAGGGTCAACAACATAGCCTAGATATTTTAATTTATCTCTTAAAGAGTTTACATTTTTCAAGATTAATAGTTAGGTTCGCACTTTTTATTCTTTTGAGAATACGTAGCGAAATATGATTTTCAAAAGATGACGATATGGAAATAATATCATTGACAAAACAAAACACTTTGTTTTCAAATTCAGGACCAGAAAACAAGAGATCTACCAATCGCTGTTGAGTAGCAGGTGCATTAGTAAGACCAAATGGCATTCTTTTGAATTGGTAAGTACCACGTGTAGGAATATAAAAGGCTGTTTTGCAACGATCTTGCTCTCTAATTAACGTCTGCCAAAAAGATTTAGGTAAATCCAAACTGGTTAGGTATTTAGCGTCTCTTAAATTATCTAGTATTTCCACAATATAAAGTTAGTTTACTTTATATCGACGCCCCCAAGGAATAAACCTGTATTATACTATTACTGACTTTTTACTGTTATGTCATTTTCGGTATCTATGGGACGGGATACACATATACAATTTTTTTCTGCGGTAATTTCCAACGATTTTCCTAATAATAACATTTTTGTTCTTTAGAAATTTTCCATTTTTTATTTACCTGAAAAATAACGAAATACACTGTTACAAATAAAATTATGTGGTTACATTTCGGTAAAGTAATAGGGGAAGTCCCCTAGTGGCGGACATATAAGGTTTTCCGGAAATAAAATTAAAACTACTTCGAGAAATAAGTATTTATTTATGAATTAGTTAAATGAACAAAATATAAAATCAAAATCAATTAACAAAAATACAACTTCTGCGTAAACATAATCTAGGAACGGTAATTAAGTTTTGGTAAAAAATATTAAGTCTTTAACATTGGCACCTAGTACCGGACGGGTTAATCTTCAAATTCCAATCGCCGGAAATTCTTAAAACATTGTGCATCTATCACATATATAGGTATCTCCACATTCCGGAACGTCTGTTCATGCTTCATGGGCCCATTCTTGGCAGCTGGAGCATTGTATCCAGTCCTCGTCGTGGTCCTCTAAACACACTACACAAGTCGTTTTTTCTATATTAGATATTACAGTTAATGGCTCCTTTTTCTTATCGTTATAACTACTTTTTCCTTTGGCCTTCACACCTTTGGTTTGTTATCCCTTTTTTTCTATTGCCGTTTTAAACTTGTTTCCCATTCCTTTTTTGTGTTCCTTCTCTTTTTCTTGAACAGCAATTTTGTAGGGCGATGACGTTAAAATTTCACTTCTTTCACTTTTTCTCTTCTGAGCCGCTGATCTTTTCTTTGTGTCATCTGGCAATGGCGACAGTTTCTGTACAGTCTGGACAACATCAAGATCAAAGCTCGTTGACGGTTTGGGACTGCTGATTGTTGGTACGTTGGTTAATTCTATAGGAGGGTCTGTCGTTTCTTCTGAGACTACATTATCACAGGACGATGAGCTAGCCAAGGCCAAATCAGTGGAAGTCATGGAAACTACCTTGCTGCAACTTGGTGCGTTTAAGGAGGGTCTTGGCTCTTCTAATGGAATATTGGTCATGTTTGAAGCCAAATAATCCAAGTTAGAAAATAAATGTCTGTCGAATGGGTAAATTCCTGTGCATTTAAACCCAGACACCGCAATACCCAGTCGAGCTACTTTGGTAAACGCTTCATTGACCAGACCAGCAATATCGTAGTCGGTTATCCGAGATCCAGCGTTTGCTCTCATCCACATGTCGCATCGTTGGTTATAGGCATCTTTGAATGGTTTCATAAATATTCTGTCTAGTGGTTGGAGCTTGTGGGTGGTGTGTGGTGGTGAGCTTATCAAATGAATGTAGTTTTCTCTGCAAAGATTTATAACCGCTAGTGTCTACAATGGCCATCCAGTAGAAGCAACACAGGATTCGCTTTAGTCGGGTGAGAGTGTTTAATAAATAGCTGTAGTCATTAGAGAAAAAAATCACTATTCATCCAACCTTTTGGCTGAGCCACGCCAATGCTTTCAGCTGGAGAATTAATCATGAGCCGATCATTCATTCTTTGCCTTGGAAAGACAAAAAAAGGTGGTATGAAGTGACCGTTAGCACTCATACAAAACAAAACTGTTATGTTTTTGCCCCTTTTAGCAGAAGTGAGCTTTCCTACTTGACGGACAGCCTTTGGAGCCAGAACTTTCTGATGTTTATGCACGCAGCTGACCCCTGTTTCATCACAGTTGTAAATGTTGGAGGGTGGAAATTTGTACTGTGTCATTAGCCGTTCCAGATTGTCGTAGAATATATCCACTTGTGGTTTATTAAACCCTACGGCTCGCATCATGCTTGTCGACTTTGGTGTCCTCAATGAAATGTCCAGATGTCTATGCATGAAATCATAATAAAAGTGCTTACCAGCAGTTTTTTTCTCTGTATTAAAACGATGGGAGATCTTCATAGCTTCAGCCAAATCGTAAGCTAACTTCAAAAACTCCCTTTTCATCAGCGGCAGACATCTATTAGACAAATCTTTTATGTGGTCCAGTAAAACTTGTTCATACACGGGTGAGAAGGTTTTTGTAAATCTACCAACCTTCGGTTGCAACGTGATTTCTTCTCCACCTTTCAATGCCGTTATTTTATCATGTACAGTGCTTTTTGGGACATTGTAACGCGACGAAGCTTCTCTGAGACTCATTTCGTTGGACAAAATCTTGTCCATCGCAGTTTTTAAACTTTGCTGATCCCATTTTCCTTTCTTTTTTGTTTCTTCCACGTTAAAATATCTTCCTCCTTCTATCCTGTAAAACAACAAATAATCATTATTATGATATAATGTTAGCCTATATTTATGACTACTGGTAACTCTGAATATTTTATTATACTATTAGGTTTACATTTTTATTTCTGGCAACACCATATTATATTTTTAATTAAAACGTGCAACTGACGGCTACGGAACGGACAGCACGGCATTCTTGTGCGGAGCGTTGAAGTGAACGGTTGTGTAATAAACGTCGTGTGAGAATATCGTTGGATTAAAATAAAAACCTAGCAAGTAAGTACAAGCCCAATGTGAATTTGAAGTGTTTGCATAAAATTGTAGAAAAGGAAATAAATATATTGGTGATTTGTATTAAGTGTTTTGTTTGAAACTACGAACCCTCTAATTTCTGAGCTGGGATTACAGTTCAGAAGTGGGATCGTAAGAGAATTCTCATAAATTTTCTTTTTTTTCACGTCCACAACTATGTTACGAAATCAAGAGATTACGGTTTGAGATTAACAATAATATGTTCATACCACATGTCTGCTAAACAAATATACTTATTTCCTGCTACTATAAATTTCGTGACGACTAACAAATATAATAGTGATGACGGATTTATACTTTCTTTTAATGTCGAAATATTTAGGGTAGAAAGTTTATTTTTCTACTTTTGTTTTACCAACGACTGCCAGTAACATACAATGAATCGAATTAAAATATAAATTCAACGTTAATACTATACGTAATAATAATAGAAATTTAGTTAATGTTGTTTTAAGATATTACGATTTTTTTTTCTCATAACGAGTACTGATGATTCATATAATTAATGTAATCACTACTTTTCTTTTTATTATATATTGAGTTTTGATATTGACTTTTTGGCTTACAATAGGTTTTAAGAGCATACATATACATTCTTGAAGTATGAATTCTAAATATGGACTGGCATAAATTGTATTTATTGTATTAAATGGTTTATATATATACATATATATATATATACTAGCGGACCCGACAGACGTTGTCCTGTACACACGTCTTTAATTTCATACTTTTTTTAATGAGCTGAAACAATCTGGGACCGCTTTGATGAAAATTATTATTGAAAAGTTATTACTTTGTTAAATAAATAACAGCATCGTAAATGAAAACTTTAACTCATTTTAATGAAAGGTGAAAAAGCTTGCACTCAAAACATTTTATAACATATATATTTATTTATTTTTAATTTACAAAAACTTAATTTAGCGTAATGCCATTGGATGTACAATATTTTTAGTTAGTCCATGAGGAGTATAAACAAACAAACTCGATGGTTTTCCAACTCTGGAACACGCAACGTACAATTGGCCGTGAGAAAAACACGGATTTTCTAAATCTAAGCCACAAAATGTCATCGTTTGACCTTGTGACTTATTAATAGTCATAGCATATGCCAAACGGATCGGAAATTGTAAGCGTTTAAATGGTATAGGTGAATCTGAAGGAATCATTGGGATCCGCGGTAAAAGTACAATTTCACCTTGGAATTTTCCAGATAAAATATTCGCTTCAATAATGTTGCCCATGATTTTTTTTATAACTAATCGCGTGCCATTACACAATCTCGGGGCGTTTAAATTACGAAGCAAAATTATAGGTGAGCCAATCTTCAGTCGCAAATTATGTGGTGGCATTCCAGGTAAATCTAAAGAATTCAAAAATTCTACTGGATAGTTGACCACTTCGTCAGGATCAACAACGGTGTCAATTGATTTAAATGTAATTTCATTACCAGGCAATGACTGTTGTATTTTAAAATTGATGGCGTCTACATCTAAATTTTTTGCAGCTAAAATAGCTCGCTCTCGTAGCCATTCATGATTAGTATAGTTATATCTTAAATCTGGAAAGATACTATTTATTAATTCATCTTTGGTAGCCACCATGTTGCAAAAGTTCTCTGGAAATTTAATAAATTGGGTATCTTCATACAGTTGAATTTTACCGTTGCCAATGTCTAACAATTGTTCAGAGAATCCTGACGCTAATGGATCATTTTGTAGTTGAACGCGCATATTGATAGTAAGGCTCAATTTACTGACACTCCGCCATAGATAAGATTCCTTCAAACATGCGTTTACTTCGTCTGCATATGTCGCACGTGGAATTACTGGCAATGTTTGCCTGAAATCACCAGACAGTAGCAGTAGAGCACCACCGAAAAGCCTAGTATTATCTTTGATATCCTTCAGGGACCTGTCGAGAGCTTCAAGCGAATGCTTGTGGGCCATTGTACATTCATCCCAAATAATAATTTTGCATTTTCTCAAAACTTCAGCCATGCCGGAATGCTTCTTTATGTTACACATTGCTTCGGGATTTGTATGAACATTCAAAGGTAACTTAAGTGCTGAATGCGCAGTCCGTCCACCATCAAGTAACGTCGGTGCAATGCCTGATGAAGCAATGGCCAATGCAATATGATTTTGTGATCGAATGCGCGCAAGTATCAGTGAGATGAGAAAGGTTTTACCAGTGCCACCTGGTGCATCCAAAAAAAAGAATCCACCTTGTTGTGCTGCAATTGATACGTTAATTTGATCATATACATTTCGTTGTTCAGCTGTAAGCAATTGTTCATTATTAGCAACAAAAGTAGCCAACGAAGTCTTATCAAACTGGTGTTCACGTTGAACATCACTGTTGATGATATCTACTGCTGGGCGGTTCGGCGCCGGCATGCCAAAATGGATGAGTGGCATGTTTGAAATAAGAATACAAATATCCTCAATCATAATTAAAGCCTCATTGTATATTTCTGCGGAGAATTGAATATCAGGATTTTGATTAGTAATTCTAATCCGATGCAAAATATCTTCACTCATTGAGTCTTTATATTTGTTCCAGAGAGCAGATGCTACAGACGGAAAACACGTTGTTAATATTATTGAAAATAATTGACGAATTTGTTGTGGAGAAGAGCTCAGTGCTGCATCTGCAAGTGTGAGATCCTAATGGTTATCATCCTCCAATAAATGTAACTCACGACACGCATCGAAGAAAGTGTCGTATAAAATACCATTGACTTTTCGTAAATATTGGAAGGATGTCGGTCCAAGAACATTAACCAATAACAAACGCAAAAAAAAACATTCGCGTTGCTTAGGATGAACTGTATATAGTCGACCTAAAGTATTTGTCATAAATATGTCGGCGAATCCTGGGACTGGAATCCCTCGTTTTCGTGGTTCCCAATTTTTCGATTGCTTATTCCATGTAAAAAATTTAGGAACATCAGTATACATTAATGTTTTTGCGAATTGACCAACAACATCTTGTCGATTACAAAGATTGACAAATTCAGTAAGAGTTGTTTTTGGAGCCGTTAATGCTTGTTGTAGTGCAGTCTGTTCTGTAAAATAAACACGCTGTCCGTTTTCAAGATGCACAGCCAAATGTATAACTGCAGGATCCCTTTCATGTATAGGAAACGTAAAAATGCGCCAGACAGCTTCATTGCTACTTATGTATCGACCCATTTGATAACGTGTTATTTCGTCATTGTCATTTACATTTTGAACAGCAAATATAGCTTTATCACTGCCCTTGTGAACGTACTTACAAATGTATTTGATAGATTTCACCGAACTGCACAGTTCAACGTTTATGTGCGCTTTATAGGTTTTGCATAGTAATGGCGAATATGGAACCACCCACCGATTATCAATATCTACTCTTACACCGTTTGACAGTCGCAATTCATACGATTGACCGCCATTATCTACGTCTCTGCGCCGGTAAGATGGATAACCGTCAATATTGGTGATAGTATCAGTTTGACATGGTTTTGGAAAACGTTTCGTACATTTTCCATCATTCATGCATGGTGACATCATGTTTAGAGTACCGCATGGACCATGAATCATATTAGTAGTAACAATGTTAAACAGTTCTTGATCAACATTCGGATCTGGAATTTCCGCTGAAATAATTTTGTCAATTTCTTCTGGGCGTACTTTATCCACCAACCAAATCAAAATATGCGCATGAGGTAAACCTCGTTTTTGCCACTCAACAGAGTAAACCCAACAACGTGTTTCACCAAAAACCGAGTAATGTGTGATCAAATTCATCAAAGATTTTAATTTTTGTTTAAAGACACGCGCAGTGATATCGTGGCGATGCATCGATGTTTGACCTGACAACAGCAAGTTTTTGATTTCATCCCAATTTGGATTACATGTAAATGTGATAAAAAGATCTGGTCGACCGTATGCACGTACGTATGTCATAGCGTCTTGAATATATTCTTGCATATGACGCGGACTACCAATATATGATGATGGGAGAATATATGTGGTACCGATGTTGTTAATGACGTTTGTTGCATCTACATTACCGATTACTGCATCACGCAAATGAATATACTCTTCAGCTCGAAGTTTTGCTTGATTGAATTTTATATACCTTAATCTTTCACTTTCAATTTTTACAAACATATCGACGATGTACTGATGAAATAGCTGTCTACAGCGGAGAATATTATTATCTTCATTAGCACGAATCATTAACCGATATGCGTAGAAATTCATGGCACTAACTTTCTTGGTCAGTTCTTCACCTGTAAATAAATATAATTATGAGATAAACAAAAATTATTTATTCAAAAAAAAAATTGTAAGATAATCTATAAGTTGTACCTGTAGTTGGATTCCGTTGTTTAATATTTAAATGATATCCGTCTTCTCCTTCCCAAAATATTAACGGATACTGCAAAGCATCGTAAGAACGATGATTGTCTTGAATTATTTGCATCGTATTATCTCTGCGTTGTATGCGAATGTCTCTACGTTCACATGGGTCACCAGCCATAACAACTGCCACTTCATTAATGGTTGGAACATTATATGTGCCTGCGTGCTCTCCATAGGGTACTTTGTCTGCTTTAATAACAATGACATAGTTATCGTTTTGCAGTCTGTTAGAAAGAGTCTTGAACAATTGTACTAATTGGTTATGGTTTTGCAAAAACCTTTCCAAAATGTCCACAATTTCTCGTTCCTCCATCTGTTCTATATGGTTGTAAACGCAGCGTGTATGTGATTGTTGCTCTTCATTCCCCATAAAATAAATTTGTAAAAATTTTGGATCGGCATCAGGCATTGGAAGTAACGAACCAATTTGGTGATATACTTGGCCTTGAATTTTGAATGTGGATTCAAAATTACGGCCATCTTCATTATGAATAATTTTTGTTGCTGCAAATGATGTCATTTGGAAGCATGAATTTAATTTACGAATTTTCCGTAAAAATAATTTCGATTGAGATGTGATTCCAACTAAAAGCGTTTTTAAAGGTTCTGGTGGTGGTTTTAGCGGTGGCAGTGATATTTTTCCAGATGCGCAACATAAACCAGCTGATTCACCTTTGTACTTAAAAGCATGACAATGTTGACACTCTTTGTCCATACTACCAATCGTGATCAATGCATGTGATGAATAATCTATTTCAGGATCATATTCAAACGCGAGACGATTAAGTGATGCTCGTGCCAATGCTCGATTATCTTGTACTCGCTGTTGGTTACGTTCTCTATGTGCGTTGGTCGCTCGTTGACGTGCCTCTCGTTGTCTTAATGTATTAGCACGAAGACGTTGAGCACGTTGCTCTAAATTTTCATTTGCACGTGTACATGCAGCTCGATCTCTTAAATTTACATTATCCATAGAATGTTCTTCTACTGTTCTATTCAATCGATGATCATGAACTAATTGCGCGTGCTGAGTACGTCGACCAATATTTCTTGCTCTTCCACGAAGACGTGGCATTTTTCTACAAAAATAAAATATTGCAAAATAATATACAATGAATATGAGTTACTTATTGATAATGAATTTTTAATTAATTAACTCAAAAGATTTATTATGACAAATTTTAGATAAAGAACATGTAATCGCATTTTGTGAGTTTTTTTATTTAATATCTCCAAAAATGAATTAATTGTCAATAAAAATAATTAAAAAAATTCAATCCTCTAACTACACAAATAAACTTGAAGGTTATGTTGGTTGTTAATAAACGCACGTGTAAATTAAAAAAGATAATTTATAAAAAATATACTCACTTCGATTCCGCACTAAATTTACAAAATGTATAAGTTATTTATATACACTTCAGAACTCTTCGAAAACTAATTACATTAAATATTTTAATTAGCAACTTCACTTGAATAACACAATTATAACACAAAATAACGAAATACTTTTTCAAATTGATCGTAGCACTATCTGTCGGGACAAACTAAAATTAAAATAGAATAATATTGAATGCGATGATAGCGCCATCCGTCGAATCTGATGTAAAACATTCCAAAATCAAAAACTCCTTACAAATAAAAATTAATTAAAAAAACATCTGAATTCACAAAATTATTTATACACACTTCAAAACTCTTTAAAAAATAATTACATTTAATATTTTAATCAGCACATGAATTGAATAACAAAATTTTTTTCAAATTAATCGTAGCACCATCTGTCAGGACAAACTAAAATTGAAATAGAATAATATTGAATGCGATGATAGCGCCGTCCGCCGGATCTAATGTAAAACATTCCAAAATCAACAACTCCTTATAAATAAGAAATTAATTGAAAAAACATTTTCCAGTAGACCAAACTGTAAATCTAAACCATTCTCGAATCTCCACGAACACACACAAAAAATTTCATCAAAATTGGTCCAGTCGTTTAGGAGGAGTTCAGTCACATACACACGCACACAAGAAATATATATATTAAGATATATACAGGGTGTCCCAAAACTCAACGTCAAGCCGAAACGGGGTGACAGGATTGATCATAACCATCACGAGAAAAATCTGAAAAAAAATCTATCCCATGCAGTTTAAAAATTATGGGCATTTTAAGAAAAACCTAGAAATTTGATCAAACTGTACCATTTTTCGGTTATTGTGGTTATTCTTTTTTATTTTTGTTCATTTGAACTTTGGAAACGTAATCCTAAATAACATTTCTAGAATCCCAATAAAAAATAATGACACAATTGCCTCAAGTTTCCGAGAATTGAGACTATTTGTTAAACTACGAATTTAAAATTTTCAAGATTCGTCGACTTTGACAGGCCCTCCTATAAAAAAAATGTACTAGAGTGCCTTGGCAAGTGGCATTAAAAGTTGGCGCATTTAATCAGAATTCTAAAATGGTACAATACTTGTTAGTTCCATACAATAGAAAAGAGTAAAAAAATTAAAACCTCAAGTAACCCGATTTTTGCTATCTCATTTTACTCAGTTAAAATGTTTTTAATTCACACAAGCTCTAGGTAGGTTCTTAATTTTAAGACAAAATGATGAGAGAGATGGATAATGGGTATGTTCGCCATGAGTGAGCGAGACAGATAGTGACGCCACTTTTACCAAAGTGAAAAAAAGTTAGTAAAATTAGTAAAATAATTAGGTTTGTTGGAATAAAAGTCAGATGATAGAGAAATAACGTTTTTTATTACAATAAATGTTCAAATTGTTTACCATCAGCCTCAATACAAGCCCTACATCTTCTTAAAAAAGATCTACTTATTAGTCGGGCATATCTTCGAGAGTTGATCGCCTCAGCTGCTTGAGAAATGCGTTCACGCAGGTCGGCTACGTTCTCAATGGGCTTTGAGTAAACTTTTTCTTTGAGAACTCCCCAATAGAAAAAATCCAGGGGATTTAAATCTGGTGAACGGGCGGGCCACGAGATAGTGCCCGAACGTCCAATCCACCTTCCCGGATATTCCTGGTCAAGGAAATCTCTTACTTGCACTGCGAAATGCGCTGGGCAGCCATCTTGTTGAAACCACATGTCGCGAAGATCTGCTAGTGGTACGTCCTCTAACAGGGTTGGTAAATCTTCTCTTAAAAAATGTAGGTAATTAGTTCCATTCAAGTTCTCAGGCAGTTCAATAGGCCCAATAATTTTACCGTTTAAAATTCCGGTCCACAGGTTTACTTTAAAACGATACTGGGATCTATCTTCTCGCATTAAATGTGGATTCTCCACATGCCACTCGTGATAATTGTGCAAGTTCATGTAACCATCTTTTTTAAATGTCGATTCATCTGACCAGAGAATTTTTTGGATGAATTGGGGATTCTCATTATGCCTCTGTAGCATTGTTCTACAAAAAGAAATCCTTTCCTGATAATCTCGAGGTAGAAGACTTTGAACTCGTTGTACGTGAAACGGATGCATTTCGGCTCTTTGTAAAATACGATGAGCAGTGCTTTTCGGTATTCCCGTTCTTTCTTCAATTCCACGTACGGAAATACTTCGGTCACGTGCGACCTCTTGCAATACTTCTTCCTGGAAAGGAAACACAGGTCTACCTCCAGCCTGTATTTGATTCGGGAAATGGCCGCCCTCTGTGAGTGAACGGTGCACATTAACAAACACGCGGTGATCCGGGTAGCGCTCTAAATTTGGATATCTTTCACGATAAAGTCTAGCGGCAGCACTTGCGTTGCATCTGCATTCCCCATAAATGAGGTGCATGTTCGCATATTCTTGTGAAGTGTAGCGCGTAGGCATGGTAGATAAAAAGGATGCCAACACAAAAGTCCAGAGAGAAGCCAAAGTTGCCGGTATGTTATCAACAAGTCCAATTCACAAAGATTCAAGTCCAAAAAGAGAAGCCAAAGTTGTCAGTACTAAATCAACACAAGCGAATACGAACGTGCGCAGTAGACGAATGAGCGAAACGTACTAACTGGTTGGTGTCGGACTGGTAGCGTAGCCATTTGCTTGGCTGAAACTAGTGCGAATGAAACAGATAGATGCCATAGCATCTATCTTTTTCATTCGCACTCGTTTAAACGACGCATCTCCGTCTCAATGCGTGGCGTCACTATCTGTCTCGCTCACTCATGGCAAACATACCCATTATCCATCTCTCTCATCATTTTGCCTTAAAATTAAGAACCTACCTAGAGCTTGTGCGAATTAAAAACATTTTAACTGAGTAAAATCTGATAGCAAAAATCGGGTTACTTGAGGTTTTAATTTTTTTACTCTTTTCTATTGTATGGAACTAACAAGTATTGTACCATTTTAGAATTCTGATTAAATGCGCCAACTTTTAATGCCACTTGCCAAGGCACTCTAGTACATTTTTTTTATAGGAGGGCCTGTCAAAGTCGACGAATCTTGAAAATTTTAAATTCGTAGTTTAACAAATAGTCTCAATTCTCGGGAACTTAAGGCAATTGTGTCATTATTTTTTATTGGGATTCTAGAAATGTTATTTAGGATTACGTTTCTAAAGTTCAAATGAACAAAAATAAAAAATAATAACCACAATAACCGAAAAATGGTACAGTTTGATCAAATTTCTAGGTTTTTCTTAAAATGCCCATAATTTTCAAACTGCATGGGATAGATTTTTTTTCAGATTTTTCTCGTGATGGTTATGATCAATCCTGTCACCCCGTTTCGGCTTGACGTTGAGTTTTGGGACACCCTGTATATGTATTTGTCATTATCTTAGTATAGTGGAGTTCAAAGATGCTTGGATAGTTAAGTTATTACATATTATATGCCGTATTTACTCTTCACAACTACATTTATTTACTTATTATAAAGAAATGGGGAACTATTTCCTTCCTTTCCTTTTCTTTCTTTTGAGGATTGGTTGCAAGGAATGTTTTAGGCATATTAATTTTGTAAAGTTAAATAGTGAAACGCTTCATGAATATACACTAAGCTTTTCTTTCGGTAAGTTTCAGATAAGTCTGCATACCTGTTGAAGTACATTCGAGAGGAAGCGTTGCTACTCAATATGAATAAGGATGGTGAGCCCAGGTTAGAGGGCAGGAGTGAGCCCAGGTTAGAGGGCAGGAGTGAGCCCAGGTTAGAGGGCAGGAGTGAGCCCAGGTTAGAGGGCAGGAGTGAGCCCAGGTTAGAGGGCAGGAGTGAGCCCAGGTTAGAGGGTATGGACGGTAACTAGGATGTATCTAGAATTATTTCTAGACGTGAATATGTACCGCGACGGCCTGGGAACCGGAAAAGGCGAGTAGTTGACACTAACTCTGACAGTTCAAGTAGCAGCGTGACTTACAAAAGATCGAGAAAGCCGAGGAAGGATCAACGAAAGAAAAGAGGCAACTCGAGATGTATGGATAGTAGCAGTGACAGTTCGTGCAACCGTGAGTCCACCAAATTAATTAAGTCTAGTAGAAATAGAAATAAGGAATCTGAAACAAATGTTATATTAGATAAATTTTTGTCAATACTAAATAATGTCAAGAGTTCGGAGAAGCCCAAGCTATCATTTCTTCATAACGTCATACCCGAATTTGATCCGCTAAGTAAAGAGCAAACTATACTAGTATGGATAACTAAAGTAGAAGAATGTGCGGAAATATACGGTTGGTTTGAAAAAGAAATAATTCACTACGCACTTCCTAAGCTTGCTGGGTTAGCGAAAACTTGGTATCAGGGCTTACCCTCTCTTTTACATACATGGGGTGAATGGAAAAAGAAATTGATTGAGTCATTCCCTTGCCGCGAGGACTACGCCGAGCTCTTGACTGAAATGTTATCAAAACGTGTAAAATACGGTGAATCATTAGAACACTATTATTACGCAAAACTGAACTTATTAAATAGGTGTAAAATCCATGGTAAGCAGGCGGTAGATTGCATTCTATACGGGTTAGATGACCGCGCCGTAAGGGTAGGTGCCCAGGCGGCTCAATTTAGTGAACCGGAACAAGTTCTAAAGTATTTTCGAACTGTAAAAGTAGGTCAGAGCAAAGAAACCTATGAAAGTAGTGTTAGACATAGGTATGATCGTAAGCAATTTAATATAACGGCAAGTCATAAGACTCAAAATTTAAAATCAAGCGTCATTAATTCTAACTTACGATGTTTTAATTGTAATGAACTCGGTCACCCCAGCTTTAAGTGCGAAAAGCCTATAATTAAATGTACACTATGCGATAGGTTGGGGCATCAAGCCTCTAGCTGTTATCGAAACAAGCCAGGTACTAGCTCTTATAAAAATGAAACACAACCACAAGATAAAAACGAGAAACAGGTGTCTGTATTATGCTCGACTGATAAGGCTATTAATAAATATATCCTTGATATCAAAATCAATGGGAAAGTAACACAATGTCATGTAGACTTGGGAAGTCAGTGTTCGTTAATCAAAGTAAGTGAGACTAAGAAACTTCGCATGGATATTAAGTGTTCTTCTAACCTTCCCGCTCTTAGAGGTATAGGTGCAAATTTGATAATCCCATTAGGCATAATAACGGCTGAAGTTGAAGTACAAGGCATTAAAAGCGTTATAGACATGTATGTGGTTGAGGATTATGTGCTAGGTTATCCTACTCTTTTGGGACACTCCTTTACCGAGATGCCGGGCCTTATAATCACTAAGACACCGACCCAATTGATATTTAAGAGAAATGATTTCACCAAACTACATCTACGCTGTGATAGCAATATTTGTATACCAAAATCGTCATTGCGTGTAGTACCTGTAAAATCAGATTTACATTATAGCGGAGATGTTTACGTACGCGGTTCCCTTAGGTGGGCAGGAGGGAAACAATATTTTTTGCTACCGGGTCAATATAATATCAAAGAGGGAAACGGAGTGGTACTGGCGTATAATGTATCTGATGCTGATATAATCATAACAGAAAACACTCTATTGACTCGCTCTATCAAAAGCTATAATTTCGAATCTTCTGAGGTTCTTGATTGCTGTCAGATGTCTTTCGATTCTATTAATGCCGATGAACAAATCAAGTGTGGTGAAAATCTTAATGACAAGGAACGTTTACAATTACAGGAATTATTAAATAAATACAAAGACTCTTTTTCAAAAGGATTAAAAGATCTTGGCTTCACTCAGGTAACAGAAATGGTTATTGATCTGGAAGAGTCCAATCCTATAGTATATAGACCTTATCGTTTGTCTCATTCTGAAAGAGCACTGGTAAACAACATGGTACAAGAGATGTTGGATAACGGAATAGTTAGGGAGTCTTCTTCGCCATATGCTAGCCCTATTGTGTTAGTCCAGAAAAAGACCGGTGAAAAGCGTTTATGCGTGGATTATCGAGCACTAAATAGAAAAACAAAAAAAGATCACTACCCTCTCCCACGTGTCGAGGATCAACTAGACCAATTGGCAGGTAACAAGCTATTCACGTCACTCGATTTAGCTTCAGGTTACTACCAAATCCCTATCTGTGAAGAATCTCGCCACAAGACCGCTTTCGTAACGCCCGACGGTCAATATGAGTTCAATCGCATGCCATTTGGTCTGGTTAATGCACCATCCGTCTTTCAAAGGACAATAAATAAAATTCTCCATAACGCCAAAATCAAATACGCGATCGTATATATGGACGATATTCTAATACCTTGTAAAAATGTGACTGAAGGTTTAGCTAGGTTAGAAGAAGTCCTTGGACTTCTCAAGCAGGGTGGTTTAACGCTTAGGCTTAGTAAATGTAATTTCTTTTTGGATACTATAGATTTCCTAGGCTTTGAAGTAAATTCCACGGGTATTCGGCCGGGAAATAGGAAAACTGAAGCTGTTTCTAAATTCGCGACACCTAAAAATATACACGAATTAAGACAATTTTTGGGATTATCCGGTTTCTTTAGACGGTTTATTAATAACTACGCCATAATAACCTCCTCAATGACGAATTTATTAAAAAAGAACGTCAGTTGGACATGGGGAAGTAACGAAGACAAAGCGTTTAACTTAGTGAAAACCCTCCTTATGCAACGACCATTATTGGCTTTATATGATCCTCTAGCAGTAACGCAATTACACACTGACGCGTGTAAAGATGGTCTAGCAGGGATACTTATGCAAAGTGACTCCCAAGGAGTGTTTCACCCAGTAGCATATTTCAGCCGTAAAACTTCTCTAGACGAACGCAAGCTCCATTCCTACGAGCTTGAAACCTTAGCTGTGGTGGCATCCTTAAGTAGGTTTAGAGTGTATTTGCTTGGAATACCATTTACAATTTATAGCGATTGTAGAGCTTTACGATCTACATTTGTTAAGCGCGATCTGATTCCGCGGGTTGCACGGTGGTGGGTCCGAATGCAGGAATTTGACTGCTCGATTGAGTACCGACCCGGGTCTCGAATGGCGCATGTTGACGCGCTGAGTCGCGGCCCAGTGGCGGCCCCTGTTTCCGAATCACATGTATTGGACACACTAAGCATTGAAAGCTCTGAACAGGACTGGATCGCTACCGTGCAGGACGCGGACGAAGAGGTGCAGAGAATTAAAAATATCCTGGAGGACAAGACTTCGGAAACGTTAACGGATATATGTAAAAATTATAAGATTAAAAATGGACGCGTTTATCGTATAGTCGGTGATAGCATTAGATGGTTGGTTCCAAAAGGCGTACGATGGCAAATACTGAAAAGAAACCACGATGATATAGGGCACTATGGGTTTGAAAAAACTCTACATCGTATACAACAACATTATTGGTTTCCGAAAATGCGTCGCTTCACGATGAAATACGTACGGTCTTGTCTAGAATGCGCTCACCACAAAACTCCCGGTGGTAGACGAGAAGGAGGATTACATCCTATCGAGAAGCTTAGTGTACCTTTCCATACGATACACGCGGATCACCTAGGCCCGTTTATTAAGAGCAAGAGGGGTAACTGTTATTTATTAGTTCTTGTTGATAGTTTTACGAAATTCGTCAATATAACCGCCGTCAAAAACACTAAATCTCTTACTAGTATACGTGTATTGAAAGACCACATAAGTTATTTCGGGGTCCCCACACGTCTTATCACCGATAAAGGGACGAGTTTTACTAGCAAAACATTTAAAGAATTTACCGCGTCATTTGGCATTAAGCATATTACTAACGCAGTTGCAACACCCAGGGCAAATGGGCAAGTTGAGCGATTCAATAGGACAATCCTAGACGCCATGTCAACCTGTACCCATAATAAGGATGATCGATCTTGGGATGACTATGTTTGTGACATTCAAGTGGGAATTAACACTACAATACATAAGACTACACAAAAAAGCCCCTCCGAACTTCTGTTTGGTTTTAATATAACTAGCAGGGCCGAAGGCATCTTGAGTCCCGTTATATCTGATACGACTAATGTAATTAATTCCGAGGATTTAAATATTGTTAGAGAAGCGGCGAGTCAGAATATAAAAGCGCAGCAATTGAAAGATATAGAGAGGTTTAATAGGCGTAGGAAATCAGGGACAAAGTACGTAGTAGGAGACTTGGTTCGCGTTGAGAGGCAAGTGCCTCATGATGGTAGATCTCAAAAATTAGTTACTAAATTTCAAGGTCCATATCGCGTAATGAAAGTACTTCCAAACGAAAGATACATAATTGAGGATACTCCCATGACACGCAAACATGGTCGTCGATACGAGGCTGTGGTAGCAATCGACAAAATTAAACCATGGTTATCATTCTCTAGGAACCTAGAAAGTAATGACAGTGATAATAATGACTGCAGTAAAGAGACGGAACCAAATGAAGTAGATGTTAAATAGATGGAATGTAATTAATATTTAAGTCAAATCCTGAATTATTTATAGTTGAATTAGATTAATAATGAAGTTGTTTTGTTCATAGATGATATTTTATTTTTGTATACAGTTGCTTTTCTTTTCATCTTACCATACCGAATGAATGTATTAAAACAAGAGTTATGCGCGAGGACGCGCTTGGAACAGGATGGCCGAGTTGTTAGCCTATATTTATGACTACTGGTAACTCTGAATATTTTATTATACTATTAGGTTTACATTTTTATTTCTGGCAACACCATATTATATTTTTAATTAAAACGTGCAACTGACGGCTACGGAACGGACAGCACGGCATTCTTGTGCGGAGCGTTGAAGTGAACGGTTGTGTAATAAACGTCGTGTGAGAATATCGTTGGATTAAAATAAAAACCTAGCAAGTAAGTACAAGCCCAATGTGAATATGAAGTGTTTGCATAAAATTGTAGAAAAGGAAATAAATATATTGGTGATTTGTATTAAGTGTTTTGTTTGAAACTACGAACCCTCTAATTTCTGAGCTGGGATTACAATAAGTATAAATGCTTAGTAAAAAGCGAACTTATAAACTGTCCGGTGGTAAGGGACACCTTTGTGTCCGGAGGTAGAGGACAGGGAATATCCAAAATTACATATTTCATACTAAAACTGTTTAGATAATTAATAAAACTTTTACAATTTACGAATTATAATGTAACACTGTCTTTATTAACAAATAACAAAAACAATTAAACACAAAACCATAGCAGTAATACTCACTTAAAATTTACGTGATGCAACACTTTCCCGCCAAAAACAGCAATCCACCTCTCCCTCCGCGGTTGTGCGCCTTACTGGCAAACCGCGTCGCGTGATCCTGTATCGCTACGTTACCCCGCGCCCCTTTCACCGATATTTGAATAGATCGCGTTGTCGTTTGTCGAGATAGTACGAGTGTCCGACGCTAGGTGCCGTCCGGCGCTACGGGACCCCTATTACTGTAAAATATTTCAGGAAAAATTCTGGTTAATGCGATTACAGGTTTATTATCGTAAATTTTGTGGTAGACATTTTCGGTAATGCACTGTGTAACCTTTAGAGTTTTAGTTAGGAAGACGACAGGCCACGCTGTAGGGGCGTGGTGTCTTGAGGTTACTTTAAGCAGAGATGATTCAAAGATACTAGAGCAATTAACACTTTTATTATCACTGAGTATAGAACACACTTAAAGCAAGCGATACAATTATATAAATCAGGGCGTGGTTCACAAAGGCTTCCTACGTGGTTCTTGTTAGGAAGAACCACTTAACTTCATGTGCAGCTCAGTGGAAGGAAGAAGCTGCCCCAGGATGCGATCCACTATATATAGGCCGCCGCCGCTCTAAGGGGGGCTAGTGATGCCACCGTCTCGCTCGTCGCACACGCAGCCGTGCGCCGCGAGTCGATTACGTGACAACTGTTACAGTTATTTTATTGTCTTTGATTATTCCCTCGAAGACACCGACGTCAAGTTTATTTTACATAATTGATTTTCAATGATTACGATAATATGACTGCCAAAAATGTTCTATAAAATACCGGTTACGCTACTTTACACTTTTATGGTTATTTAAAATTTTACCATAAGTCAGTATCTTATCTTATCTTATCTTATGTGGGGGCCAGTCAGCGCAGACCGGCGACACTTCGACCTAGTGGGATCTTTTGTGTCGACACTCTCCCAATAACGACTGCCATAGAAGAACATGGCAGCCGGGACCAACGGGTTAACGTGCTCTCCGAGTCCTATGTCAATCAATACGCACATAATTTCGAAAAGTCATATAACTTCCGAAAGTCAGAGAGGTGCGCGACGTGGGTTCGAACCCGAGACCCTCTGCATTGCAGTCTGTTGGTCTCCCCACTGAGCTATCGCTGCTCTAACAAGTCAGTAACTGAACATTACAATCTCTCACGGTAATGAAAAAAAAAACGTTTAATAATCCAGTAAAGCAATATTATGCCTATGATTTTTAAGAAATTTACAAGAATAATTCGGTAAGTAAACATTACTGGACTAATATTGATAAGTCAGGATCGTAAGATATCAATACTCTAAAAATTTTATGAAACCATTTTCGGTAATATGTATTTTGGTGAATAACTAATTCTGTGTATATTTAATAGTTACACTTAATACTATAAACTTTTCGGGTAAAAATTAGCTTTTCCGTCATATAACAATGTTGTCATTACCTTTTGTTGAAGAGATATACCCGAAAAATAGTAAATCATTTTTCCTGTAAAATTTGATTTTTGCGATTACCGGTTTATTTCCCGGGAGCGTCGATATAAGCATTTTTTTTTTAATAGAATTTAATTTACGGCTGTCCAAACAAAAACGTAATTCACCTTTCTTTTTAGGGGTCAGAATAACGGGATTCGACCAAGGGCTTTCCGAACTTTCTACCACGTCTTCCGCGAACATTTTATCGAGATGTTTAATTAAAATACGTTGTATATCAGGAAATATACGATAAAATCTCTGCCGAATAGGAGAACAATCGCCTGTATCTATGGAATGTGTAATAATGTTTGTGCAAACGAGACCCCGCGACTGATAAGAAATATCGGTGAATTTTAAGATTTTGTCGGCGGGTAGCTCTTTGGTTGGCTGTTAGAAGACCATACGAGACGAGGTGGGAACCGACGTTTGACTGTAGTTCAGCGACGTGCGCGTCAGACTTATTTAGAAACAAGATCGATTCTAAATGATAGGAAACAGACCAAAACATCTCCAAAAATCCATACCAAGAATATCTCCAAAAATCCATACCAAGAATATCTCCAAAAATTCATACCAAGAATATCTCCAAAAATCCATACCAAGAATTAAGGAATTTTTTATATCGGGTATAACATGTACAACTAAGTTAATTAAATTATTTTGAAATTCAATCGGAACGGAAACCGAACCCAATATATTTAGTTTTTCTCCAGTCGCGGTGATTAGTTTTAATTGTTTAGAATTATCAAGTTTATGGCTACTGCTTAAAAAGTGTTTATGAGAATTGTTACCAAGGATTGTCACCGCAGAACCCGAGTCTAGAAGGCCGACGACGCTTTTGCCATTTAAAGTTAGAGAAATAGAAGGGGTGAATTCAATATTAGAATCGCGGATTGAGGATAAATGATAACAGTTAAAGAGGCTAGAACCGTAGAGGTCCATCTGTGATCTTCCCACCCGTGTGGGGTGTCAGGCCACTAGAGAGAGCGAATGTTTGGGTGGGCAGTGCCTGGGCAGTGAGGCCCTGCATGCGCGTGCGCTGGAGGCTCTCAACCCTCAGTTCCAGATTGGCTGCGCGCTGCCTGTCCTGAATGAGCTGAGCGTTCATGGTTGACATGGTTTAAAGAATTTAGAAATGTAAGTTAACCAATTAGACCACTCAGTATTATTAAATTTACAGTGGCTATTATTACCCTAATCCTTGCTAATTAGTTTTTTGATGCAGTATTACCAGGTTTAGGTTTACAATTAGGACAGTCCGAGACGCGAAAACCCTTTAACCCGCACTTAAAACAAATAAAATTTTGGCGACAAGCATTGACCGAGTGTGAGTTGTCTTGACATCGTGGGCAAAACCGGTTATTATTGTTAGATGTAGCACCGATAGCATCAACGTGTGCCATTGTATTAATAGATGTACTAGGCCGATTATGAAAGTTATAACTTTTATAATTAGGAGACTTATTATTGAAACTGCCTTTATAAGTACTAGAAGAAGGGTAATTGTAAGCAAAGTCAGGTGCTAGGGTATTAGGAGACACTTTAGGTGGTTCCTTAAAATCCTTAGAACGGCTATCAAATCTTTCAAAGTTTCTACACACGTTAATTAGAGAAGGAATATCTAGTACGTTTGTAGTTAAAAGACAATTAGTGTAACAAGGCCTAATGTTATTCAATAAAATTTCTAATTTGTCAGACTTACTAATGGGGTATCGAATCTAGAAAACAAACTATGCATTTTTGCGATATATAAGGTTATGTTCTCGGATTCGCCCTGCGAACGTTGTCTTATCTCAGATATCAGGTTGTAATCATAATTATGGGGGCTAAAATCCCTCTTCAACAACTGACACAATTGAACCCAAGAAGTGACGCTATCCCTAATACTACGAAACCAAGTCAAAGCGAACGTCATCGGAAAAGATCTCAAAAGCAAACTAGAATATCTTATCCTCAAGTATGTTTCTAGCTGACATGAATTCATTAATCTTCTCAATAAAAGCACGCACACTAGACTTGCCATTATATTTAAATTTAGAAAGTTCTGGAAAAATTTTTCGCTTATAGAACAATACATTTACTGGCTCGATCTGTCCGCTAGCTATAGTACCATGAATGTGTGAAGTTAATTCCTCCGGCTGAGGAACTAAGGTTTTAAATAAAGCATATAAGCCGTGGAACTCATCCCAGATGGATTCTAAGGTACTTCTAATCGTCGGTTCGTCGAGACAAACGCGGCTTAATCTATGGAAAACGTGATGTAATAGTGACTCTGTTCTACCTAATAGATTACTCTCTAACTTTGTACGCAAGACTAACATTATTAGAAGCTCTGAACAATGAGGTCTTTAAAGCCGCGATATCGTCTTCGGGAGGCAAATGAGACTCCAAGATATTCTCAGAAGGAGAACCTGGTGCGAGCTTGGCGATTGATTTTCTAAGTTCATCGACTGTGCCAGCCTCACCACCACGCAAAGTAACTTCGTAAAGTAATTCAGACTTAAACAACAACGGATACTTAATCTCGTACGCCATCTTGTTTAGAATGTTTGCAACGCTCACGAGGTACCGGACGGCCGAGAATTATAACTAATTAGATAAAATAACAATATACGCAGCGAGAAAACACTATTTATGAAACACAGTAAACTATAAGCGTATGATTCTGTCCAAAGGAGCAAAGAAAAGAAACGCGATAGCTAATTAGCGATATAACACGTGTAATGGAATTATCTCAAAAGGCACGGCGTAGATAGTGATTAAAATATTAATTTCACTACACAATCACGCACGTGGTTGAATATACATTTTAAAACAGAAAACTTACATACCTCTTTTGAGCAGAATACACATGCACAGTACACATACTGTATAGCAGATATAGAATAGTATAAAATATACCACGTAGAAAGCCTTTTTAACCGAAATTGCCGGGCGCTATTGTGACCTTTTATGTAGGTAGTTGTTTACTGTAGATCAGATTGATCTAGAAATAGGACGAGCCACGCTGTAGGGGCGTGGTGGTGTCTTTAGGATAAGTAAAGCAGAGATTATTTAAAGATAGTACAACAATTTACACTTTTAATTAACCCTCCGTTGGTCGCGCCTCTATTGTGACGCAGTTGGTCGCGTGGGGTCCCTGAAAACCCCAAAGTTCAATGGTGTAAAAAACATCGAATTATTTGTTTTATCCTATGTACTTTATTATTTTGTTACCAATGTGTTCGATAACAATAAAACATCCTAATGTTATTACCATATACATTACACACGTTAAAAAAAACAATTTCCAAGTAGGAACTTAAATTGGCTTCTCCAACTAGTCTTAACCAAATAAATTAACAAAAAATAGAAACTTCTCGACTTATCGTAATTTTTTTACTTATTTAGAATCATTGGAGATCAATTAATATTATAACATTAAATTTGTAATAATCTGACGTAAAAACATATAAACTTTTAGTTTCCTAAATCGGACTAATTTACGCACTGAACACAATCAGTGCGTAAAGTTTTGGTATGTAAGGGACAGATATTATACCCTTGCAAAAATTACAGATTGATTTAAATTTTCGATCTGCTCTTCTGGGACAAAGTATACATCGCTTTTTCATGGGTATAACGTTATCACTTTCCTCAGTTTGAGTTTTATTCTGAGTCATAAATCACCTTATAAGCTGTTTTAGTTCAAGCGGCAAATTATTATTATTAGTATTGTAGGGTTGTAGTGTTTAGCGGAAGATAGAAAGGAAAGATAGTTCACAGTTCAGAGTTTATAGTTTATTACACCACACAATAGTTCACATTCAGATACACACGTAGAAGAAGCAGAGAATGAGATTGAGAAGGAGTACACAGTTCACAGTCTATATAGTAAGATGAGCAGAAGAATAAACAAGCGAAAGCGGATAGATTACAAGTTCGAGATTCACTATAATTACGATACTTTTAGCTATAATGCAGAGCTAAGTACGCGTAGGCTCGGTAAGTGAGTAAGGAACCGACTGGCCGGCGGCCGTGCTTTGGTATACGGTAGGGCGTGACACTCATGAAGCGCGTGTGAGTAAGACGGAGCATCATGCGTCGCAGGCGCCGGCCGGTGGATTCACTACTAATATTAAATATTGGTTTGTCAACATGTACAATACTTTTTATTAATTATTTATACAATGTTTATGGTTGAACTAAATTAACATAATAACAATAAATTCAACACAATAAATACAATTTGCACGCTACAGTATTTATGACTAAAACTGATCTAAAACAATATAAAAAGACCAATAAAACATTTTTTGCGTATAAAATACAAATTAACTTCTATTACCATATACTTACGTGGTTGGTCGCGTGGGGTCTTTCAAAGCCCACGCGCAAGAAAAAAGTCTGTATGTCACGGCGTCTACGCGGGAACTAAAGTTCGCTGTGATCTGCGCAAAGTAAGTTTCAAACTTAGGAGGGTACTTGAAATGTTGATTTGTTAGGACTCTTTTAAATACATACATTTTGCATATTTCTAACATGTGGGCTTTCAAGGACCCCACGCGACCAACCGATGGTTAACAACAATAAAGATACGAGTATATAATATGTATTACTTATTTATTTATTTATTTATTACACTATATAGGCTTTATAAAATTCTACGGGACCAGTAGTCAGAGCGTGGTTCGTGAAAAAAGGACTTGCTGCGTGGTTCTTGTAAGGAAGAACCACTTAACTTGGTAGCTGCGTGATGTTGATCGCTCCCGAGCATCTTTCTTTTTTTTTGTGTGTACTAGTTGTTGGCCTCAGATGGCCTTTACAACTTTACGCGGACTGTGGGTGAGCGCAGAAGGCTACCAATCCATTATAAAGTAAACGAGACAACGATGACCCCCAAGGGTGGACTACCACGGACCTCGGCTTGGAGCGTTGTCGGCAACGTGGATCTAAGGTGATCCACGGAATTAAGGTTAGCGCGACGCGTATTCCGACCTCTGCGGCGAGGGCGGAACCACGTACAACTTTGTATGACTTCGCGAGCCGTGTATGCTTTGTCTTGAGCGAGTGTAATCCTATCATCTGGATCGTCTAATATGAGCCTAGGTCTCCTAATTTTGGATATCCTAGATGGAGTGTAGTTTATCGCCGCAACCACTAGCGGGTTTGGGTGAGTCTGAGCAGAGTCAAAGTAGCTACGAGAACACTGCTTCATGAATTGCCTGATGGTCGGCAGCTCTAGATCTATGTGTAGATCTTTGTTGTGCACGAACCACGGTGCTCCCGTAGATTTGCGCATGAATCTATTTTGTAGTGTTTGTAGCATATGGATCCTGTGTGGCTTAACGTGTGCGAATACTACACTGGCGTAGGTCATTATGGGTCTAACACATGCTGTATACAGCCTAACCTTGTGTCTAAGTGACAGTTTAGAGCGACTGTTTATGAGAGGATGTAGTCGACCTAACACAAAGGCAAACCTTCCTTAGGTGAGGTCGAAAGGATATACGATTGTCAAGGGTGACACCTAGATACTTGGCTTCACTAGCCCATGGGATAGCGGAGCCACACATCCTTATTAGTGGGATCGCACCCGGAGGGTACAGGCGGTATTGTCTCCTGTGAAACGCCACCGCTTGACTCTTCTCGGGATTGACCTCTATCCGCCATTTCCGAAACTAAGGCGTTGGCCGCGGATTGGAGCTTCCTACTAACTGTGACTGGGTCTTTACCTGCATAATAAATGGCTGTGTCGTCTGCAAAAAGTGCTGTCTGCGCTAGCCTATGCTTCCGTATGTCGGCGACGTACAGAGAGTATAGCAGCGGAGAGAGCACTGAGCCCTGGGGCACACCGGCGCGTATAGCGTGAGGTGGTGACAAGGCCCCCTCGACGCGGTAGCTAAAGCTTCTATTTGACAGGAAGTCTCGTATGATGAGTACGAGCTTGGGAGGGACACCCATAGTGAATAGCTTGTCCAACAAGCCGTTGTGCCACACTTTGTCGAAAGCCTTCGCTACGTCGAAGAAGAGGACTCCGGTGAATTGATTATGAATGAGTTTCACACTGATGTACTCAACTATACGGTGCACTTGTTGGACACACGAATGTTTGGTTCGAAAACCAAACTGTTCGTGGGGTATGAGCAACGATGCTTCGGCGTACGCTTTCAGCCTACTATACAATAGCCGCTCGTAGACTTTACCTAATCCTTTAAGTAGACTAATTGGTCTATAACTAGACGGCTCGGACATCCCAATGACCACAGCTTGTTTCCACTGCTGTGGAAATATATTGTATATGATGGCGGCATTAAATTTGCTAGTCAGAAGGACTACTAACGAATATGGGAAGAGCTTGATACCCTATTACTAATTACATCCGAGCCGGGAACTTTTCTGGGGTGAAGTCCCTTAATGACCGCCCTAACTTCGTCGGGGGTGACTAAGGACACTGTTTGATTGTCATCTGTTTCATCGTCAGTCGATCTGTCAGTCTGAGGTGGCAGCGGGAGAGAGGCTCTACGCTCCACCTCACTATCTACCTCTAGTATGTGGTCTAAGTCGACGTGTTGGTCGCTAAGAGTACATTGAAGCTCAAGACTTTCAGCTAGGCATTCAGTCTTTTTGTCATCGTCTAATGCTGGGGGGCGATTGGGCCTTTTTAAGGGCGGTAAAGAGGACTTCTGGACATCTGTAGAGTGAGCGAGCGGGACAGCTGCCAGAAGGCGAGGTGCATAGGCTCTAACTCACTTAATATAGTGTCCCATCGGTATTCGCGCATTTCCTTTATGCGTGATTTGACGTCACGCTGTAGGGAACGCATTCTAACCCGATTTGCCTCGCATGGGTATCTGTCGTAGGCACGTGTGGCGGCGTTCTTACGCCTCAACAGATCATGTACGTCTTCAGGTAGGCTCCAGCGACGGTCGTCCGTCGCAGGAACCTCCCGAGAACAATCGTTGACTAACGATTGAACGTGTTCGGTGAGACGATCGATAGCCGCCTCCGTGTCTGTTCGCCCCGTAAAGGTGCCAGGGAGTTGTTGATTGATTTCCGATGAGTTCGACTCGAGCTCTCTCTCAAGCCGAGCCCAGTCGGTAGTCATCCTAGTGGGTATAGATCCTGTATCAGGGGGACCTAACCTAGGCGAAAAGTCTATGATAACAGGCCGGTGGTCAGATACTAACTCATGTAGCACTTCGACAGAACATAAACGCAAGTTTATATTCCTCAGAAGTCTAATATGTCGGGTCGGTACGTCACGTTGTCCGGGTAATGCGTCGGCTCTAGTGTAGTTATAATGTCATAACTAAGAGGCCCTGAAAGCGACTCTAGTAGCGCGCCACGCGGATTGGTCGTAAGACAATTCTAGCGGACATTCTTTGCGTTTAGGTCGCCCGCGATAATCACGGCTCCACCTAAATCTAGGAGAGCTTGGAGATCACTCTTTAGCAATCTCCTAGGGTTGTTCTCTGTGGAACATGGTGACAGATAGGCTGAGACTATAGTGATGGGTTGATGACCCGACATGGCCAGCCTACAGATCGATGCTTCAATGTGTGTCAAAGCGGGCGGGTCCATGGGTATGCAGTGCAAGGACCTTCTAAAGTAGATCAGCGTGCCTCCCAGAGGCGAGTTCAGCCTATCATTACGAACTATGTCATAGTTCGCAATTTTAGGGTTTCTGTGTGCTGGCTTTAAGAGGGTTTCTTGCACGAGAAGTATATCTAAGTGAGGGTTCCTAATGAACGTGGCTAACTCATCACGTTGTGATGAGAGGCCATTAGCGTTGAAGAACCCTAACTTGAGTGATCGTGGTTTGACTCTACCTCTAATGTGCATATTCATTACGGGTTGACTCTGAAGTTCTCGAGTGCGTAAAATATATGAGCGTACCTGTCATATACTTGAAATAGCGCGAATGTGTCGCCTTGGTTGGCGGTAATCTCGTCCAATAACTCGCGCATTTCTGCGTAACTCGTGATGTTGGCGAACCCACCCATTTGAGCGAATACTGATCCGAACACGTGGGGATTGGGGGCAGCGCCGGATCCTGGGATCGGCGCTAGACGCGGGTTTGGGGTGGACTGAGCCACCTTTGGCGCGGGGTTATTTTTAGCGGGCCTAGCTACATTTTGCGCGAGGGGAGCCGGGTTTTGAGGGCGGGGAGCGGTGGTAGGTTGCGTGGGTCGGACGGGTTGAGACGGGAAGAGGGGGAGGGGCGGGAACGCACTCTGGGAGTTGAATGCGTTCCAGGGTGAGGGTCGCTGGGGTCTAAGGGGAGTAGACTGAGCGGGGCGGGGCGCCGGTGGGAGAGGGCGCGCTGGTTGAGACCGGGCGTTTGATTTGGGGGCGTGCGGCGCCTTAGGGCAGCCGCGGTAATTAGCGGGGTGGCCGCTCTATCCACACAGGACACATGCGGGTGGTTCCTCGCAAAGCGTCCTGTCCTTAGGGTGCTTGCACTCTGTGGTAGCGTGATCGCCTAGGCATTTCACACATCGCGGTTGGGCGAAACAGTTACGCGCCGAGTGGCCGTATAGCCGGCATCGGTGGCACTGTGAAATAAAACCGTTTTTACGCGGGGGCTCGACAGTAATACCAGAGAGGTAGCATACATTGGTGAGTTTGAATACTTCCTTACCTGCGGCGGACTGGTCCAGCGAGACGAGGACCATGTATGGTTCGTGAGACCTACCACGAATCATACGGTGCACGGGGAGGTTCTCCTTGGCTAGAGAGGTCTTAACCTCGGAGGCGGGGAGTTCCTTAGGAACGCCGCGTATAACCACGCGGAGAAGACGTTCCTCTGGCAGGGTGTATGTATGGAAGGAGACAGATTGCTCTTTAAGCATACGGGTCAGGACCCTGTGGTCCTGAGATGAGGTCACCTGGACCTTGATACCCTGTTGTGTTGAGCGAGCGGTCCTGTAATTTACGTGGAGCTCGTTGCACCATGTGTGGACACCATTGTTCATTTGGAGTTATCCTGGATGAACAATGGCGGCGGGTTAGGCCTTAGCCCCGGAAGGGGGAGTGGGAGTGGGTGGCCTGGTGAGGGCCGCATCTGGAGCAACCGGGGAGGTTTTGGGTGCCTTAGAAGGCACGGACTTGGCCGCCTTGCGGAGGCGTTTCTTCCCTGTTACTAGGGTGAATAGCTCCCCTGTAGAGGAGGAGTAGGCACTAACATCTGATTCGTCAGATGAGGCATCGGACAACTCCACCGGGGGCGGAACGGTGTCCATCGCACTAGATGGGCGGCTCCCAACGGGCGAGGGGGCAGCGGGCTGCGAGATCGGGGGCGGGGGCGTTGAGTAGGCGGCGGTGAGGGTGAGGAGAACGGGGAAGCGGGTGGTGGGCGACGCGATATAGGAGCAGGTTTGGTGGGGATGCGCGGGATGGCATCTCCGAAAATTTCCCTGAGGAGGGAGTTCGCCCCAGGGTTGGAGAGAATTACTTCTAGACTTAGAACCCCGGCCATGATGACCGGGGTGATTAATTATTAGCTAACACGAATTAAAGAGTACGATAGGCACAGCTCTGTGAGTCTAACAATATCAGTTGCCGGCTGGCTGACTGCTAACTGAGACGGCCCGGGGAGGATGGCCCCAGGGTGAATGGGTGCGTGCCCTCCCAACCTGGATAGGTTGAGAGGATGTGTGCTTAAGTAGTGTGCCCTAAGCTTGTAGTAATCCCTTCGCCAATCGTAATGTGCGGAGGGTTCCTAGATGCTCGGGGGGTGACGGGGTGGTATGGGTCTGGGTAGGCCTGCACACCTAAACGAAACACCGGAGAAAAGGAGTTTAGGAATATGGTAAGGTTGGAGGAGGCGATAACTGGGATCGACTAGGGGCCTCCCCTAAGGCCGAATGATCCAGTCCCGTCTGACGGTTCGCTTTGCTCTGAGGGAGCGCGGCAGGTGTGTCGGGACTACACCTCACCCGACTTCGTTAACACCGTTAGGTATCAACCGGGGACCAATAATATTGGTTTTTGCCCAGAAGGGGCTTATGACTTATTTGTTTAAATAGAAACACGTATCCTAGCTAGAAACACTATTCGTAAACGAACTTCTGTTATCAACCGAGATGTGGCTTGGTAACTGAGCCCTGACAAGGACCGTTGTTGTTACTGAGCCACTGCGACACGATAACGCCGCGATGGTGCGGGGCGGATGTTAGCGCAGCGGGAGACCGGTGTAGGCCCGAAGCAAAAAAAGGTCAGCAGCGTCGACCCTTTTTTTGGAGCGGGGTGGGCGCTCGGGGCGGATGTGGGCGCAGCGGGCGGTCGTACAGGACGACGGCGAACGTTGGAGCGGTGTGAGGTGCGCGGGGGTGGCGCGCTGGGAGTGTGCGCAGCGAGAGCTAACGGAATAGACGACCGCTCGGGACAGCGGTTCAGATCGGAATGATGTCCCTCCCGAGCATCCAGGCGGGGTCCTCTTATACAATGTGTTATTGTTATACTTGATCAAACGAAATATGCGGATATTAGACAAAATATTATCGATAAAAAACCGGGAAAAATTGTTAAGGTACTAATTTCAAAAACCCAGGCACTTTAAATTTATTTTAATGTAAATCTAGTCTTTCAGTTTATTTTTTTTTTCTCTTTATGTAAACGGTGTATTTTCTTCAAAGTGGTCTCATTTGAAAGCTAGAAAGTTTAACTAGGTTATAAGATAAAAAAATAACTAAAAAAATCAAAGGGTAAGTAAGTTTAAAAAATACATTATTTTTTTTTTTTTAATGTATTTCTTTTTAAATTTCGGTTTGTAACTTTAAAACTTGGACATTGAGGTGTACTTCTTAGAATGTTTTATTAAATTTAAAAAGTCTACGAATTCTCGAAAACAATGATGGGTCTATCTCTTTTCGTTATTGTGATATTTACCATTTAAATGAAGTACTCGCTTTCATGTACAAAAATCGAGAATGATCTAGTCTGAGGTATAACTTAAAAAATATATGAAACAAAACAAAAAAGCAGTAAAAAAGTTTAGTTTATTAAATTTTCAAAATGACCACCATCTTCTTCTTAGCATACAGTTGCACGTAGAGCCACACTGCGCGTAGTTCTTCTTAGCTCGTCACGATTTTCTCTAATTTTACTAGCCGCTGCTTTTATTCTATGTAACAGATCTTCCCTTGTTGCAATTGGAGTATTGTAAACCAGCTGCTTCATGTGACCCCACAAATAAAAATCCAAGGTAGTCATGTCCGGGCTTCGTGCCGGCCACGCCACTGGTCCACCTCGTCCAATCCATTTTTCTGCGTATGTTGAGTTTAGATACTCACGCACTTCTCTGCTGAAGTGAGCTGGAGCGCCGTCATGTTGAAACCACATTCTCCTCCTTGTTTGTAAATCAACATCGTACATCAGGCGTGGTAATTCTTCTTGTAAGAATGTTAGATAGCCTGGGCCTGCCAACCTCGATGGTAGAATAAATGGCCCGATCAAATAATCTCCAATGATTCCAGCCCAAACGTTAATTGAAAATTCAAGTTGAAATGAATCCGGCCGGACTGCTAACGGATTTTCATCAATTTTCAAAATATCTCTGGGTGCGTTATTGAGGAATTCATGCAACCAAAAACTGCACAATATATTCTACTTGTCATATTAAATATAATACTAATACTTGTACTTATTTTTGGTAAAAAAAATCTCGCGGTTACTGTTTAAAAAACAACACACCGTCCGTTCGTCACAGCGGCGCATTCGCGACTGGTTGCGTGCCGAGCGCATGCCGACGCCGAGGCGCGTAGGTATGACTAGAGTTTCGACCGTTTGTATGAAAATAGGTTACTGTATAATAGTATTACCGTGATATAAAGCTTTCAATCCACGGCGGTCGACATCGACCTGTATATATCGCTACAAGCCAATTGAAAATAGTATGAAATTAAAATAATATACCATGTCAATTGAAAATAATAACATTTTATATGACATTTTTCACTAGCTTTTCTATCTTTTCCTTCAGCTCTATCATAACTCTCCCATTTTCTCTCAAAAGTCTTCTATTTTCTTCTACCTTTCTAAGCAGTTCGTCGGTAGAAGCTGTTGCGCAAACTGTGAACAACCGTTGAAACAAAATAAAAGTATGTAGAGCTGAGTGACTTTACTTGACTCGAGCTTTTCTTGATTCTAAAATATATCTCTCTATTATAGCACATTTTAATTTTTCTTGGTGTATTTCTAGTTTTATTTTGTGTTCCTCTTTTGCACTCTTCATGTGTTTCATGTGTTCCTCTTTTGCCATCTCCATACGTTTTATGTGTTCCTTTTCTACCATCTCCATGCGTGAGTGAGTTATCATAGAAGCCACATAGTTGTGTTCCTAAAAATGATAATGACAATAATAAATAAAAAATATTAGTACTTAGTTGAGTAGGCACTTTAGTAGAACTAGACTAAAACAGACACACTCATAGTGGAAGCACAGTTAAAACATAGGTCATGCATTGTGTATCTCTATAACCCAATATTATTGAACTAAACTATCATTAAACACTATCAGTTAATTTTTTATAGTTTATTTTCGTTTAGGTACCTGTATAAAAAGAAAAACGTAATAAATAACTAATACTTCTTTTTTTTTTCATAAAGTTGCACTAGAAAATAAATATTTTATCAGTTACTTATTGTACAAACCTTCCTTGCTGTCATTTTGGCTATATCTGACTTGAGCGGAGTGGCCATACTTAGATCTCCTTCAAAAAATCTCTGTAAAAAATTAAGTTGAAGTAATTTGTACATTTGTACGAACAGATTCATGTCTGTATACTATTGTTGTAAACTTACTCTGCATGGAGTCTACTGTGGATCAACTTGTGCATCCACTTCTTGTATTATTAAATCCTACAAAAAAGTATTCAAATAATATTATTAATACTTGCTGATTTTCTTGCTGATTTTTTGTCAGAAGAAATTACTTCAATTGCTGGGTAGTTACCCACACAATTATGTTGTTGACCACATAATTATGTTGGTTTGTTTCGAATCCTAAAAACAAAAGGAACAATATTATGTAAGTAAGGTTGGTAATATGTTATTACAGAAATGTGTAACTGCCCTTGTGGTAATTTTTGTTGCTTGGTAGACTCAACTGACCTGTAACGATATTATGGAACATATGTCCCACTGCCACTTGGCAATACTTCGCGACCTAGGCACCTATTAAAAACATTAAAAATCCTCAATTATTTTGTCTTCTATGTACTACAGTCTAAAGCATCATACAGCATGCTTACTTTATAAAACATTATGAAAACCGAATAACAAGAGGTATACTCACGAGCTCATCTGAATCATATAGATTATGGTCTCTCAACAGCTCTGCAGGATTTAATAAGTCTTTTACTTCAACGACAGAATCATCTGGAGTTGCTGGCCTTGCCCCACCGCCTATTTTATGAGTTTTAATTTTATATGAGCTGTATGTTTTACGAGCATTCACTTTCATTGACTTCCACTGTACTTTTAGCTGGCCCAATTCCCGTTGCCGACAATTCAATTCATGAAACCTATAAATTATGAGAACATGAACTACATGAATAAAATCTTACTGTTAGATAGATAGATAGAACTAAATGCGAAAGATTTTTTATTACAATTAGCTATACGGATATATATTGAATTAGGTGGAAAAGTGTAGTATCCAATAATATAATACAGAAGATACCTTTTTTAAAAGTTCATGCGGACCAAGTTATAATCAAAATAGCAGATAATATCTTACTTTTTATGGACTTCCTCCCATGCTTGAGCTTTTATCTTGTTGGTGTTTGTGTTTAAAGATTTGTTTTCTATTATTTGCGTGTAATCTCTTAAAACACTGCGAAGTAATTGCTGAAAAATAAGTAAATACATACCTAAGTATCAAAAATACCACGACATTCAAATCCACACATTGATACAGAATGACGAATGTAATTTATTTACCTTTTGTTCTTCATCCCAGTTAACTGAACGAATGCGTTTTGGGTTCATGTTATTATTTTATAAGTTGCAATTTAAATGTTATCAAATCAGAACAAAATTCAAACAAACTGGCTTGCTCGCTACACTGACAATAGGGGACATGACAACTCTTATCCACAGAGTACATTTGTATCTCGGACTCTTATCATATTTTGGGCAGCAGACAAATTTTCAAACTCAAAACATTGCCTGTCACTGACAATTTGCTTGGGTTCATTCAATGGTTCGATCTTTTTACTTTTAAAATCAACTGGGTTGCCATAGCGGACGCGCTAATCCAGGCATAAGGAATGTATAGTAAGTCCGAGGATACTCTGTGTTTATTAATAACAATCTTAAAACGAAGCTAATACTTAGTTACCCCGGAATTAGCTAGTTCAAGCGTAACCTCGGAGTAAACTATGAGTAAGCCTTTTTTATTAATAAGACAGATACTGACCATCTTTCAATATATGTCCTAAATATAGAACTTCTTTCCTAAGGCATTCGCATTTATTTAATGTAACTTTAAGATTAGTTTGTCTAAGTCTATCGAAAATTTTTCTTAGTTTTTCTACATGTTCTATTAAACTGGATGAATATACAATAATATCGTCTAAATATACTAAGCAATGTGTACCTTGAAGTCCTCTGAGCACATTATCCATTTCTCTGTGAAATGTTGCGGGCGCTGTTTTTAAACGAAAGCGCATTCGAGTATACTCATACAGTCTTATTAATAAACGAAGACTAAATTAAGATTAACTTTACTCCAAGTATTAAGTCCGTTCTAACAAATTTCAGTATTAACCCATTGAGTGCCGACTACGTAATATTACGTAAGGTAGGTTAACAGGAGAGGCCAACTACGTGTTAGTACGTAGATGTTCTTTGTTGGTTGTAGGGTGATCTATACTGTTTGGCCTCCTGCAACGTTCGTTTTTATACTACTTGGCACCTCAAATAAAACACAATATACAAAAATAGTAACTTTATTGTTTCTAAAGATCTAAATCTAATACACTTTGGTATCATGAATTACACAGTCTACTCTTGAGATCAATATACTTCTAAGTAATTATTATAACAAAAACAGTAATATTTCTTACTAAATCAACACTAAAAAACATAAAAATAAACTTCTATACAACGATAAAAAAAAAATTAAGCGAATTTAGGATCTGTGTGGTAAATTTTAAAACATTTGTTTACACACAAAGCCGGCTTTTCAGGACAAGTAGCACATACAAAAGATGATTCCTTCCGTATTTTATTTTTAGTGCAAACACGACAAGGTTTAGCCGGAACGGCTTTTTTAGCCGTGGGTGGAAGCTTTTCTAAATAATGAAAATTATCTAGTGGTACACGAGTTTTAGCAGATAATTGACTAGTTGAAGCCGGGGATAGAATTGATTGGGGTTCTTGTGATGGTCCTGCTTGTGTCGAATGCGACCCAGTTGCTATGGTGGGATCATTATTATTCATTCCTAACAGATGTCTTATAAAACCTTCACGAAATTGCAGCAGTCGCATTTTAGAAGTTCTACCGCCACGTGCAAAAGTATTAGGTACCCTATAGTAATGTCAGTTTTAGGGTGATTGAGCATAGGGAATGTAAAGAAAACAAAACATATGATTACTAAGATTTATTTTAATAAAATAATTAATATTTTGTCGGTCCACCTTTGGATTTAATGACAGCAGCCACTCTTTTTGGCATTGACTCTACCAGCTTAAAACATTCCTCTTGGGATATCTTTTGCCACTCATGCTTTAACGCGGCGAGTAGTGTTTGCTTGTTGCTTATCGAGTGTCTACGGATATTTTTCTTCAAAATAGACCAAATATGTTCAATAGGATTGAGGTCCGGTGATTGTGGCGGCCAGTCCAAAAGATCTATTCCATTTTGAGCCATCCATGCCATAGTGTGTGCTGACTTGTGGCAAGTGGCGTTGTCCTGCTGGAATTTTACGCCGTCGGTGTTTGTATCACCAAAAATCTGTGTAACAGACGGTGCTAGAGCTGTTTCCAGAACTTCTGTGTATTTGGTGCTATTCATTCGCCCCTCACACAACATCATTTCGCCCACTCCATCGGCAGCCATGCAACCCCAGATCATTATTGAGCCTCCACCGTGTTTAACAGTGGGTACTACACAATCTGGGTTGTACTCTTCGCCCACCCTTCGCCTGACGTAAGTAACACCGGGTGTTCCAAACACCTATGGAACAAGCAAAAAAATAACTTAATTCAAGATTGCATATTTCCCTCGCAGGACGTGATTTCAAAGACGGCTATGTGTTTTGGTATAATACATAAATTAAATAACAATACCTCAAAGTTAGATTCGTCTGACCACAGTACGTTGGACCAATCCTCCACTGTCCAATCTCTATGTCTGAGGGCCCACTGCAACCGATTTTTCTTGTTGTGCTCCGATAGCCACGGCTTCTTTCTTGCCTTGCAACCTTTTAACCCAGCTGCAATAAGCCTTCTTCTCACAGTACACGCGCTCACTGATCTGCTTTTTCCTTCAGATAAAGCTGCAGCGAGCTCCAAAGCAGTTTTTTTACGGTCCTGTAGAGACTGCCTAATTAACAATCGGTCTTCACGATCTGTAGTTATTTTTCTTCTGCCTGTTCTTGGCCTATTCTCATGAGTACCGATCTCTTTGAAGCGATTTAGTGCATATTGCACTGCACAACGCGAGCACTTCACTTCTCGGGCTATTTTCACTTGAGACATGCCTTGTTCATGTAAAATTTTAATTTTTAGGCGCTGCTCTGCACTAAGTTCTGCTTTTTTAGGCATTATTAACTCGATGAATATTAGTCTTCAGGAATATGGTAGCAACAATTGCGTACGATATGTGTCTGTTCACTGCAAGCACTGATAACACACTAAAAGAGTAAACTTTAAAATTGCAAATTTGTAAAAACATTGTTTTAAACTGCACCTGGGTGTCATAAATATTTGTTATTGGTTTATTTTTGTTTAAAAATGCCGCCGATGCAATAGTAAGACCATAAAACCCTTATCCGAGCGCTCATTGTTGAGATAGAGACAAACAATAGGGGTGCCTAATACTTTTGCACGTGGCTGTATCTTGAAGACGAAGTATTCGGTGTGCATTTTGAATGTACACTTCAAAGATGTGTAGCCCTAGCTTCTTGTGCCATCTAAGAGTTTTTCTGAGGCATGAATAATATGAGACCATCTGGTCGCCTCGGTCTACACCTGACATGCCCAAGTTATAATCGGCGACAATGTTCGGCTTCAGTGAGATTCTACCATTCTTATTCCTAACTCTCACCAACTGAAGATTATGCTTGTTCGAAATTACCAGTACATCTCGTTTATCTTTCCATTTACAAACAGTAATATCATTGCATACTTTAGCAGCTAGCTCTCCACGCTTTAACTTAGCGTTTGTAACGTCTACAGGCAAGTTTTTTCGATTCTTTCGAAGTGTACCACATATGTATGTTTTCCTTTGGGTAAGACGTCTCGTCAAATCAGGTGAATTGTAAAAATTGTCAGCGTAGATTACGTGACCTTTATCTAAATAGCCTTCCATTAGATCTAATACAACTTCCGTGCTATGTAAAGTTCCAGGTGGAGGCTTCTCACTTTTTCCTCTATAAACACGAATTTTCATGACTATACCTGACGATTCACATAATTCATACAGTTTTATTCCATATTTGTGCTTCTTATTTTTTATGTACTGTCGGAAAATCAATCTTCCTCTCCACAAAACCATTGACTCATCGATACTTAGGTCAGCTTTAGGATAATAGAGATCAATCATTATGTTGTTGAACCGTTCTAATATAGGTTGTATTTTATGCAGTCTGGATGTAGCCGAGGAGTCGTCTTCGGAAAAATGAAAATTACGTAACAATAATTGAAAGCGGTTTCTGCTCATCAAAGTCCTAAACAGCGGCATGTTGTACAATGGATCCAATCGCCAATAATGACTTATAGAGGGTAATTGCACCAATCCCATATAAAGCAACATACCAATAAACTTGCGCATTTCTTCAATATTTGTATCCTTCCAATATCTAAAGCGGGCATGCTTTTGTAAGGGACCGGCTGTGCGACGTGCGTAATTATTTGTAGCTTGCACCAAAGACAGCAGAAAATCGTTTGAAAAAAATATATCAGCTAAAGCAGCGGGGGTAGGTCTGAAGTCAATCTTTATTCCCGACTCACCCGTAAATGCAAATTGTTGGGGTCTTGCAGAACCTATATTCCACTGAAACTCTGGATCACATGACGATGCTTCTGTGAGCGTTGCGGGTGGCGGCTGCGATTCATTGTCAGATGTCGATGTTTCATAAGACGAACTACTACTCCGCGCTTCTCTCTCTGGAACGTAATTATTATCTGATCCGGAAGAGAAGTCCTCATCGTCTGTCGATTCTGGTTCCATCAGAATTCCAGGTATTTCATTCACATTCAACTGTCGTTGTAACAATCTGGGATTTCGGTTACCGCGTAAAATACGACGCGATCGGCGTCCGCGCTCCATATTGCAATAACTACCTACACCTATCTAGCGACAGTCTCTCAGCGCGTGCGGCGCGACACTGAATGCGCACACAGGTAATAAATGTACTATTGATGCAAAAACAAGTGGGGAGAACACGTGACTGCCATTTATACATGTTAAAACGAGATAGACAATAGTCTGTGTTTTATTAGGGAGCTAAGGTACGTAATTTTGCGTATACGTATTATTGCGTAGGTAGGCACTACTAACATTTATTTTTCTATCTGTGCCTATCTACGTAATACTGCGTATACGCAATATTATGTATTCTGGCATCCTACTATATCCTTATATACGTGATGCCAACTACGAATAATTACGTAGTAGACCATTTGGATGGTGGCCACCAGGTTTGGTCTGACGCTTACCTTCGGCATTCAATGGGTTAATAAACATGGAGTAAGGATGTAGTAAATTAATCCGAGTCTACTCTCGGAGTAAATGTTAAACCTCGCTGCTACCTAGTTTAAGGACCGATTAAGCGGAGACTAGTGTATCTATGACATTATGTTACTTCTTCACTTGACAAACTGACATTTTGTTAAATTTGTTAGTTCATAGTTGGTTTGGTGTTACTGCTGCGTCTGACTTGTTTTGTTCTAGGGTTCTTAATAAAATTGTGAGAAATAATTCAAATAAAATGGATAGAGACTATTTTACTGATGATTTGAGGCTAATGGAAGAAATAAATGAGGTTACAAACCAGCATGACAGTATTCCTTTATCGACGAGGTGTGTTAAATTGTACAAATATCGTACCAATCCACTGGAAGAACTTGAGGAAGCCGAATTTAAATGTAAATATAGATTTTCTCGATTTACTGCCGTTTATATCATTGATATGATAAAAAGTGATTTAGCTGGCGATGCGAGAGGTGGTCATATACAACCCCATTTGAAAGTTTTGAGTGCATTAAGAACTTGGGCACGTGGAGAGGTCAGTGAAATGCCTATCAATCAAATATCAATGTACCTATATATTTCACTTCACTATCAGTTATTGTTGAGTTTTCATAATTATTATTTTAGTTCTAAAATTCAATTTTTGATTTCAACAGATTCAAGATGATGCAGGAGATCCAAGTGGAATGAGTCAGCCAACAATATCACTTATATGCAAGCAAGTTGCTTTGGCACTAGTAGCACACAGAGACCAGTGGATTAAAATGCCACAAAGTGATGTAGAGCAGAACAATGTGATTGCAGAATTCTATTCAATATGTGGATTTAGACAAGTGATTGGAGCTATTGACTGTACACATATTCGAATCCCAAAAGTGAGTGGAAATATTGGACAATATTATATAAACAGGAAAGGATACAGTTCCATAAATGTACAAGTAAGTTTTGTGGTATCTAGCCAAACTGTGGCCATATAATTATTAGGTATAAATATATTTTATTTATTTAGACATTTTATGTGAAAGCAGTCTTATTAAACCATGTCTTCATATAATTTGTTCCAGGTTGTATCAAATGCTAATTTAAAAATTATGGATATAGTGGCACATTGGAGAGGCAGCACCCATGACTCAAGGGTATTCAACGAATGCCGCTTAAAACAAAGATTCGAAAGGTCGGAATTTAAAGGCAGACTGCTAGGAGATTCAGGTTATGCCTGTACTCCTTATTTATTCACTCCTGTCTTGAAATATTATTGAACTAGACTATCATTGTACACATACTTACAATTTTAGACTTTGAAACACTATCAGTTAATTTTTTATAGTTTAATTTTCGTTTAGGTACCTGTATAAACAGAAAAATGTAATAAATAACTAATACTTCTTTTTTTGCATAAAGTTGCACTAGAAAATAAATATTTTATCAGTTACTTATTGTAGTTATTGTAAAAACCTTTGTTCCTGTCATTTTGGCTATATCTGTTTTGAGCGGAGTGGTGGCCGTACTTAAATTTCCTTAAAAGTTCTGTAAAAAAATTGTATAAAGTTGAAGTAATTTGTAAGAACAGATTCATGTCTGTATACTATTGTTGTAAACTTACTCTGCATGGAGTAAACTGTGGATCAACTTGTATATCCACTGCTTGTATTATTAAATCCTAAAAAAAGTATTAAAATAATATTATTAAATTGTCCTGCTTCTTTTGCTTATAATGTATAAAGTATGTATTGTATTATATACCTGCTGATTTTCTTGGTTATTTTTGTCAGAAGAGATTACTTCCATTGCTGGGTATTTGACCACATATGTAGTTGGTTTCGTATCCTAAAAACAATGGGAACAATATTAAGTAAGGCTAACATATTAAAGAAATGTGTAACTGCCCATGTTGTATTTTCTTTTGCTTTATAGTCTCGACTGACTTGTAACGATATAGCACATGTCCCACTGCAACTTGGCAATACTTCGTCTACTGACGAACTTGGCACCTATTAAAAACAGAATAAAAATCATAAATTATTTTGTCTTCTATGTACTACGGCCTAAAGCATCATACAGCATGCTTACTTTATAAAACATTATGAAAACCAAATAACAAGAGGTATACTCACAAGCCCATCTGAATCATATGGATTATGGTCTCTCAACAGCTCTGCAGGATTTAATAAATCTTTTACTTCAATAACAGAATCATCTGGAGTTGCTGGCCTTACCCCACCGCCTGTTTTATGCGTTTCAATTTTATATGAGCTATATGTTTTACGAGCATTCATTTTCATTGATTTCCACTGTAATTTTAGCTGGCCCAATTCGCGTTGCCGGCAATTCAATTCATTAAACCTATAAATTATGAGAAAATACTACATTAATAAAATCTTACTGTTAGATAGAACTAACTGCGAAAGATTTTTTATTACAAATAGCTATACGGATATATATTGAATTTGGTGGAAAAGTGTACTATCCAATATTATAATACAGAGGATACCTTTCTTAAAAGTATAAGTGGACCAAGTTATAATCAAAAAAGCAGAAAATATCTTACTTTTTATGGACTTCCTCCCATGCTTTAGTTTTTATCTTGTTGGTGTTTGTATTTAAAGATTTATTTTCTATTACTTGTGTGTAATCTTTTAAAACACTGCGAAGTAATTGCTGAAAAAATAAGTAAATACATAAGTATCAAATATACCACGATATTCAAATTCACACATTGATACAGAATGACTAATGTAAATTACTTACCTTTTCCTCTTCATCCCAGTTAACTGAGCGAATGCGTTTTGTGTTCATGTTATTGTTTTATAAGTTAAATGTTATCAAATCGCAACAAAATTTAAACAAACTGGCTTGCGCGCTTCACTGACAATAGCGGATATGACAACTCTATCATATTTTGGGCAACAGACAAATTGTCAAACTCAAAACATTGTCTGTCACTGTCATTTGTGTCATTTTTCATTCAATGGTTCGATCTTTTTACTTTTAAAACCAACTGGGTTGCCATAGCGGACGCGCTAATCCAGGCATAAGGAATGTATAGTTAGTCCGAGGATACTCCATGTTTATTAATAACAATCTTAAAACGAAGTTATTACTTAGTTACTCCAGATTTAGCTAGTCCAAGTGTAACCTTGGAGTAAGCTATTTTTATTAATAAGACAGATAATGTCCTGATTGAGTTGTAAAGGCTGTTTTGGGTTGATCTGACTTTTCTAGATGGTACGTAGCCGCTAGCTAAATCTATTATAGAGAAGTGGCATTGCCTAATCTATCAAAACGATTTGAAATATTAGGTAATGGGTATTTATCGTCAATAGTAATTTCATTAAGTCGACTATAATCTATTACCATACGAAATTTACGTTCGCCTGAAACATCCATTTTTTTGGGCACTGGGTGGCACATTCCGTGGAGAGTGAGATTCTTTAATTACTTAATTCTCTAATAATTTGTTTGCTTGTTTTTGTATTTCTTCGTTTTGTGCAATAGGGTGTCTATAAGGGCGTATATAAATTGGGTCCTCATTACTCGTTCTGATTTGTAAGGATATAGGAACTTGCTCACAGTGAAATAAATATCTTTATATTCTTGACATAAATTATAAATACATGACTTTTCCACAGAATTTAAGTGATCTAATCTTCAGTGATAAATTTCAGTGTGATAAATCTAATAATTGTTCAATATTTATGTCGGGAGTCAAATTATGTCAATGACATAATTCTTCTTCTAACTTGTATACTTTAAATGATTTTGTGAATGTAATTTTCATTTCTTTTTCTGTAGTATTTTGTACAGCCACGTGCAAAAGTATTAGGCACCCCTATTGTTTGTCTCTATCTCAACAATGAGCGCTCGGATAAGGGTTTTATGGTCTTACTATTGCATCGGCGGCATTTTTAAACAAAAATAAAACAATAACAAATATTTATGACACCCAGGTGCAGTTTAAAACAATGTTTTTACAAATTTGCAATTTTAAAGTTTACTCTTTTAGTGTGTTATCAGTGCTTGCAGTGAACAGACACATATCGTACGCAATTGTTGCTACCATATTCCTGAAGACTAATATTCATCGAGTTAATAATGCCTAAAAAAGCAGAACTTAGTGCAGAGCAGCGCCTAAAAATTAAAATTTTACATGAACAAGGCATGTCTCAAGTGAAAATAGCCCGAGAAGTGAAGTGCTCGCGTTGTGCAGTGCAATATGCACTAAATCGCTTCAAAGAGATCGGTACTCATGAGAATAGGCCAAGAACAGGCAGAAGAAAAATAACTACAGATCGTGAAGACCGATTGTTAATTAGGCAGTCTCTACAGGACCGTAAAAAAACTGCTTTGGAGCTCGCTGCAGCTTTATCTGAAGGAAAAAGCAGATCAGTGAGCGCGTGTACTGTGAGAAGAAGGCTTATTGCAGCTGGGTTAAAAGGTTGCAAGGCAAGAAAGAAGCCGTGGCTATCGGAGCACAACAAGAAAAATCGGTTGCAGTGGGCCCTCAGACATAGAGATTGGACAGTGGAGGATTGGTCCAACGTACTGTGGTCAGACGAATCTAACTTTGAGGTATTGTTATTTAATTTATGTATTATACCAAAACACATAGCCGTCTTTGAAATCACGTCCTGCGAGGGAAATATGCAATCTTGAATTAAGTTATTTTTTTGCTTGTTCCATAGGTGTTTGGAACACCCGGTGTTACTTACGTCAGGCGAAGGGTGGGCGAAGAGTACAACCCAGATTGTGTAGTGCCCACTGTTAAACACGGTGGAGGCTCAATAATGATCTGGGGTTGCATGGCTGCCGATGGAGTGGGCGAAATGATGTTGTGTGAGGGGCGAATGAATAGCACCAAATACACAGAAGTTCTGGAAACAGCTCTAGCACCGTCTGTTACACAGATTTTTGGTGATACAAACACCGACGGCGTAAAATTCCAGCAGGACAACGCCACTTGCCACAAGTCAGCACACACTATGGCATGGATGGCTCAAAATGGAATAGATCTTTTGGACTGGCCGCCACAATCACCGGACCTCAATCCTATTGAACATATTTGGTCTATTTTGAAGAAAAATATCCGTAGACACTCGATAAGCAACAAGCAAACACTACTCGCCGCGTTAAAGCATGAGTGGCAAAAGATATCCCAAGAGGAATGTTTTAAGCTGGTAGAGTCAATGCCAAAAAGAGTGGCTGCTGTCATTAAATCCAAAGGTGGACCGACAAAATATTAATTATTTTATTAAAATAAATCTTAGTAATCATATGTTTTGTTTTCTTTACATTCCCTATGCTCAATCACCCTAAAACTGACATTACTATAGGGTGCCTAATACTTTTGCACGTGGCGGTATAACTGTTTGTGCAAATGAGTTTATAGATACAGTTAACAATAGCATCTGGCATTCTAACACCTGGACAAAACTGTGTATAATTTAATAATGCGTTGCCGTTTTTTAATAATGTCGACACTTTCACTCGAGTTTCTGATTGTGGAGGGATTTTAAATTCATAAAGTGGATTTTATACTATCGGAATATCTGTATATTTTATTTTCAACATTGAGTTCTCTTAACAATTCAGATCCTATTAACCCATCTAAGAGTTATCTACATTGTAAATACAAAATTTGTGACTTAAATTACTTTTGAACGTAGCTGTTAATGGAATATACGCTATTTGGTCGTGTCTACTACATCCGTGTGTACTAATGACACCAAATGGCTCTAATCAAATATATTCTGAAAAGAATTCTCGGGCTTTTTCAGGGCTCATAAAAGATTTGGTACTATCTGTGTCAATCATAAAAATCGATCCTATTTCTGGTAATCTAATGTGTGGTAAGTTTAAGGTATCGTTATAATTAATAATTGAATCGATTATTTGAGAAACCCCATAAGTCAACAGACCCTAACTTTACAGGAGACGAAAAAATACCTTCCGTGAAAAAAAAAACTGGCCATGGATGTGTTTTGTATTTAGTTTGAATGGTATAAATGATATCTATATAAATTGTTAATTTTTCCTCATAATATTCTCATTATCACGAAATAAATAGTGCTCGAAAGTCGTTGACTTAAGAGGTTTCTCAAATAAACGAAAAAAGAAAACATATTTGACACGTTAAACACCATGAAGTTTTAATCAGACAATGTTATAATTCAATAATTAGAATATAAATAATGATATTATTAATTGTTTAGCCCAAAGACTCATCTCTTTCACGGTCTGTGACCGGCCATTGGTATATTTTTTCATAAAACTCCTGTACTTCTTTATCTTGTGGCAAGTAATTTCTAAGTTTTTTAGATCTTCCATTTTCTTTTTGTTAATGGAAATTTGACCCTCTGGATACGCTTCGTTGCTAGGCATAACCAGCCTCTCTTTATTTGCATTCTTAAGATTAAAATAATGTTCAACCAGGCCGTCAATAAAGTCCCTTACGACCATCCATTTCTTTCATGAGAATAGCGAAAGTAGCAATATTGGCTGATCTTGAATGACACTTTCTGTTCTTTGGGTATGTGTCTACCAGCTGATTCTACCAAGAGCATATTTTTTTTGTAAAATTTTAGCCACCACTTTTTGAAGTCTATTATGTCACAGGACGAAGGCAATGAGACCAGGAAAATGTTTTTCGCCGTTGAGCTTAGAATCAATGCCTCAACTTCCTTCACTGAATAGATACAATCAGTTCGTCTTATTTTTCTTTTCAAGACGGCGAAGTTTCGGTCGCAAGGTAAAAACGAGTGACCTCGAATTGGAAAATACTGCTCGATGGTTTTGAACATTCCGAGCGATACCAATGCAGATAAAACCCTTACGACCGTGTGGTTTATATTTTGTCCATCGCAGCCATCAGTGAGCACTTGGCTCAACATTTTCCATATTTTTTTCAAATATTGATGAAGAAATGTGCTTACTTCGTTAGGCCCTTTACCTCCAACTCCTTCGTGATATACTTATCCTCCTGAGTCCGAGGGTATGATATTGTGGTATATTGCCTTGATTTTTGCAACATTATATATTTTCATGATACAGATGCTAGGAAAAATAAAATAAAAATCATAACACATGGAAAACAGATTTTTCGCGATGTTCTGTATTTAGGACATTAGTTTTATACAACTATGGTCATGAATTTTTGATGTACTTAAATTAGGATATTCGTTTCTTATATCAAATGAAACAAGTTATATTGAAACACATATTTATTTGAAATAATCATTCTTTGCTCCATAAGCGGGTTATATTTGAAACGTAAATTATTTTTACTTTGGTATCTAATCACAACCCTTTACAAATTTTTGAAAGAAAAACAGTAATAACATACAAATATCAAAAACTTAACAAACTAATTACTTTACTTCACTTATCTTCTTGATGAAATAATTTTTGTTTTGCTTAACTTTAATCAGTCTTACAATTTTACATGATAGAGATCTTAAATTAATATTTACTCTGAATCGGAATCAGCGGTACACCCATGGAATTGAGCAAAACAATTCCTAGAGCTACACAAACATAAGTAGACACGACAAAAACGGCACTTGGCTGTCGTTTTCTTATTGCAGCCTTCATTGCGACATCTCTGCTGCTTTTTTGTGAATTGTGGCATATGCCGTGCATTAGATGTTCTCTTTTGTAGAGTTGGCAAGGGCTTTATTGTAACTCGCCTTTTTTTTTGCTGGTTAGGTAGATCTAAATGTTCATCACATGATTCTTCTTCAGCTAAGGATAGTGAGTTTTCCTCTATCAATTTAAAGCCTAACTTTAACTTGTACTCACGCAGCTGAGGTATTTTATGCAAGGGGTCATTCTGAAGCTTACGTTGCTCACGATATGTAATCCAAGAGTTTGACACAGCAATGTCAATCATTTGAAAAATAAACCTGATAGTCCACTTACGAGTTCGCGCCCGTATCGGGCAAACCGCTATCATTCTGTCTGCCAAATCAACACCGCCCATATTGGTGTTGTACATTTTGATAACTTCTGGGCGTGGAACTTGAACATATCTTTTAGTAATTTTATTTTAAAACGGAGTAAAACTCGCCTGGTTAGAGACGGCGCCCCATTGTTGGAAAGTGATTATGCACAAGCTTTCGCTGATTATTTTCAATCAGTGTATGGGGATGTAGTTCCACAGTTGGATGCGACGGCCGCAGCGCGAACGGCACCTGAGCGCGGTGCGCGCGTGCACGTAGGTCAGTTATTTCTTAAAGAAGTACTGGCTTCACTTACGCGCCTCAAGCCTAAACGGTCAGTGGGTCCAGATGGAATAGCACCCTATGTCATTAAGGACTGCAGGATGGTGTTGGCGCGTCCGCTCCAACACTTGTTTAACATCTGTTTGCGAGATCGTTCCTATCCGGACGGTTGGAAATTAACTAGAGTAACTCTAGTTCCTAAAGGTGCTCCGAGCTCAGATGTTGCTGGATATAGGCCCGTGGCAGTGTTGTCGGTACTCGCGAAGGTTTTCGAGTCGGCGTTGTGTTCGTGTATACGTTCGCAAGTAAAACAAATCAATGACGCGCAACATGGCTTCCGGGTGGGACGTAGTACTAATACCAACCTAATAAGCTTTATGAGTTATGTGACACCGGTTCTAGACTCGAAAGCGGGTGCGCAACTGGATGTTGCTTACTTCGACTTCCGGAAGGCATTTGATAGTGTCGATAATGATGTTTTACTGGGCAAATTTGCGACGGCAGGTTTTACTCCAGACCTATTAGAATTCTTTTCCAGCTACTTAAGAAATCGAAAACAATTAGTGGACTACGCTGGTTACATATCAAACCCATATTTGACTCTAACAGGGATAGGGCAAGGCAGTAATTTAGGCCCCTTAGCGTTTATTATTATGATTAATGACCTTCCAGAAGTAGTGAGAGACGCAAGATGCTTACTGTTAGCGGACGATATAAAGTTGTTTCTTCATATAAAAAATGATTTTGATTGTGATCGTTTACAGCGAGATATTGGTCGTGTGGTGGAATGGAGCCAGACTAATAAGCTATTATTTAATGTGTCGAAGTGTAATGTGATGTCTTTTACGCGTTCAAAGACACCTAAGCTTTATAACTATTGCATGGAGGGGACACGATATTCAACGAGTTGATTCGGTACGAGATCTAGGCGTCATATTTACCAAAGATCTAACATTTCGCTCGAATATTGTAAAACTATGTAAAAAATCATTTAGAAATCTAGGCTTTGTTATGCGGGAAACATATGATTTCAACAACAGCGCAGCCATAAAATCTTTATATAACGCTTTGGTAAGAAGTAATCTGGAAATGAGTGCTATTATCTGGAATCCCTACGAAGCTAAGTACAGCCTAATAGTAGATAAAATACAAAACAAGTTCACCCGGTACCTTTACTTAAAACAATACGGAGTATACCCCTTCTATCCTCTCATGTATCCAAGTCTTTTTGTGTTAGGAATAGTAGGATATTATAAACTCGAGGTGAGACGGAACTATGCTTTGCTTAAATACATTTACCTTATCATAACAGGCAAATTGAACACCCCAACAATATTAGCATCCCTCCAGTTTCTTATACCTAAGTCCAGGTTACGACAGGGGCCACGGGGAAGGCTGTTAGATCTGCCAGTTATTCGCACAGACGTCTTAAAATACGCACCGGTGGTCCGTGCTGCCAGGATGCTGAATGTAGTTGCACAACGTCTAGATATATTTTGCTGTACGTTGGCGGAATTTGAGAGGGTGACATTACAATATCTGTCACAAAATTTATAGTTATCTACTATTATTATGTATTTAATGTCCACTATGTCGCATTAGGTTTTCCTGTAATGACATATGTGATTTGTTTTATAAATAAATAAATAAATCTTCCGATGGGACGAGGAGAGTCGAGAGGTAGGTCCGGACTGAGTCCTCTACCTCTCGTGAATGTTCCTCGTCTTGGACCTCGTGTGGAGTGAACTGCTGTTCGAGGCTTCACGCGATGATCTCTGCCCTGTCCGCAGTCTTGTAGCGCAGGAGGCCGTCCTGCCCGAACAGGGGGCGCGTGGGGTTGGGCTCCACTGACATCTGCCTGCAGAGGCGTGTCAGTGAAGCTTGGTCATCTTCTAACTGAATTAGGTGGTTCTCCCACGCGTCTCCCCTGTGTTCCCACAGGGCGGTCTTGAGCTCGTTGGTAAGACGGTTGTAGGCGGTCTTGTCCCAAGAGTGGCGGGTTCTCTTCCAGGTCCTCATGGCCTCGCGCTTCTCCTCAAGCAGTCTCTGGAGCGGTGCGGGTAGGGGGTCACTCCGCTCCGAGTATGGTTTAGTGCTTGAGGTGGACCGAAGCGCGGCCTGGATGGACCTGGAGAGATCTTCGGCGGCTGCGTCTACTTCCTACGGGGTGAAAATGTCGGCTGGTCTGTGGAACTTCTCCAACTTGGAGACGTAATCGTTCCAGTTGGTAGTGGTCTTCGGCTTAGGAGGGTTGACCATCGCCGCGGGATCCCTGAACACCAGCAGCACCGGTCGGTGGTCAGATGGTAGGTCTGGCAGGACCTCTTGCGTAGGGGGAGCCCTCAGTCCCCTGTATATGGTGACATCCAGCACGTTGTCACCGTGGTGCCCCGAGGGGTCTAGCCTGGTCGGTTCTCGGGGGCCGGCTATCTCGTACTGGTACGTGCTGGCGTCTTGGAAGAGAAGCTCCCCCGCGCGGTCGTTGCTAGCGCAGTTCCATGCTCGGTGTCTGGCATTCAGGTCTCCCGCGATGATGGTGGGTGTAGTAGGATGGAGCAGCCTACGAATTTCGTCCACCCTGAATTTCGTGGGAGCCGCAGATCCTGGAGGGCGATAGGCCGCGTAGAGGCGCATCTCCCGTCCGCCGACTTGGACGTCAACACCGAGGGCGTAAACGGTGTTGAGTCTCTTCGGCTCGACGAGTTGATGCACCACTGACCTCTTCACCAGGACAGCAAGTCCTCGGTAGACCACGCCTGCCGGCGAGACCTCATCTTGCCGGTATACGAAGTACCCCGAGATCTTGAGGGGAACGGAAGTTTTGAGATGGGTCTCGCTTATCAGCATGACGTCGACTTGCTGTTCCTTGAGGAAGAGGCGTACGAGGCCAATCTTCCCTGTCAGGGACTGCGCGTTCCAATGGACCACACTCGGCTTAGCCATTGGAAGGGAGGGACTGCAGCATTCCAGTTATGTCAATGTCGCCTGCCCTCACCCGCTGTGCGAACAGCGAGAGTAAGGCGGCGAGTTGACTACGTTCCGCGTAATTGCCGACAGCGGTGGTGGCGGCTGCAGTTTCCGCTGTTTTGGTCGCCGGAGGGAGGCTCGGTCCAGGCGCAGGACGGGAGTTGTTCCCTCGGTCGAGGGCACTCGTGTGCGTGGTGTCCGCCACCGCATCGCACGCAGGCCAATGGCCTGTGGCAGTTCTGGGAGCTGTGGCGGAACCCTTGGCAACGGTGGCATTGCGATGGGCCTTTCTTTCCCCTCCAGGCCTCGACGACCACTCCGGGCATGAGTAGCACCCCGTTCACCGCGTACGTGGCCTGTGCGGCGGCTGGTGTCTTCTCCACCTCCGTAAAGAAGATGCACCCCGGTCTACCCCGTTCGGGCCCGGATGTGCTTGGCGTACTTGACCGGCACTCCCTTGTCGGTCAAGTCCTTGGTAATCTCCTCTGCGGGGGTGTCGGCGGGGAGGCCACCAATGGCCACCTTCAGTGGCCGTTGGCTAGGCGGTGCGATGGCGTAGTATGGCGCCTTCTCCTGCCCGAGGTCGTCTAGATATGCTTGGATGACCCGGAACTCCTGGTCATCCTTGGGCATAAAATGGAAGCTCTTGCCGTAGGGCCTTCCGTTAGGGGCGTGGCCAATTTTAACAGCCAGCTCTTTGAAGTGAGCCGTCCAGTTCTCTAGACGGTCCACAACGAAGACCGGCTGCTTCTTGGCGGTGCTAGTGGTGGTTGCTGGAGTCGGCCTCAGCTACGGCGCCGGCGTTGGGGCTGCTGCCAGCACGGCGGATGCCGTTCTTGGTCTCGATGGAGCGGCAGGCGGTGGCGCCCCTTGTGTCAGCACCGACTCCGAGGTCGACGCCGCCAGTGTGGGTGATGGTGGTCGGGGGGACTCGCAGGAGGATGGGAAATCTTCCTGTACGTCCATCCCCCTTTCCAGGTAGACTGCCGGGCTGGTGGGGCGTTCCGGCGTTGCTAGGCCGCCCGCTCGCTTGCCCGGTGGGCTGTTCCCTCCCTCTTCCTCGCGCTCGCGCGCCCTTTTCTTGGGGATGGCAATGCTGGGGGCCATATTTTCGTCTCCTTCCTTATCTTGTCATAATATTATAATATTATTATGTAGAGCCGCCGCACTCCGCAGCCACATCAGTAGATTAGATTCGCATTACGTCGTCGTCGAGTCGTACCTAGTAGTTCGTACACTTAGGTGTAAAACAACTGTACTTAACTGCAACTTACTGAAAAGAGAGAGAAAAATAAAATTATTTTTATGCAATTACTTATAAGTACATACTTACTTACTACAGAGTACACATTCAGCTGTGTCAGTCAATGTGTGTATAGGTATTTTGTTGATTTTTAATAAATAATAACATGACTACACACATAGATAGGTAACCTAAGATCTCTACTACCTACTAAAACTAAGATGCTCTTGAAAAATATATTTCGGCGCAAATCCATATAACCAATTATTTTGATACATTAATTTACTGCTAATTGACTTATAATCAGGTTTCTATTAATTTACTAAGATTATTTCATGATTACCATATTGTTTATGGGATTTTTCCAGTTATTGCTTAAAATAAGAGTTGTAATGGTTTGTTGTTGTTCGAGACGACAAACTATTACTCATTATAATTTAAACATTCATTTTGAAGTAATTAAGCAACTGCTAAATTCATAACTTGATTTTTAAGCAATAACGAATTGATTTCTAGATATTTTTGTTGAGTTTAAAGTAATTTGAATACGTCGGCGCAAGTCTATGTAACCAATTATTGTAATGCATTTATTTACCGCTAATTGACTTATAATCAGGTCTCTATTTATTTGCTAAGATTATTTCATGATTACCACATTGTTTATGCGAGTTTTACCAGTTATTGATTAAAATAAGAGTTGTAATAGTTTGTTGTTGTTCGAGACGACAAACTATTACTCACTATAAATTAAACATTAATTTTGAAGTAATTAAGCAATTGGTAAATTCATAACTTGATTTTTAAGCAATAACGAATTGATTTCTAGATATTTTTGTTAAGTTCAAAGTAATACGAATACTTACAAGTTCAAGATTAAATTGAAGTGTTAAAGTCTGTTAATTAAAACATTTGAACTGTAAATTAAAATGTTCTAATATTAAAAACAGTCTGTTGATTTTTATAAATAATTAACGTAATTAAATTAGCTATTAAGGAAGTGTCTGTTAAAATAATAGTGAAATATTGTGAGTGTGTATTGACCTCCCAACGCCCGCCATCTTGAAGGCGTTTGGCGTTGTAAATTCAAGCATTCTATTACGAGTTCTCGGAGAGGCAAGATCTCTTCACAAATTGTAATCTTGTGAGTACTAAATTTATTATTGATTATTACTGTGTTTTCTTTACATAGCTAAGATTAAGATTGTGCTTAAGAATTATAACTGTTTATAATTATTATCGACAACGTGTTTCATTACTTTCATTACATATTTGCAATGAGTGATCCATCTATTGAGAATAGTGATGTCAGCTCTGCTGACGTCACAGCTTTTAAAAACCCTGCTGGATCTAATCCTCCGTTATATATAATTTATAATTACATTGTAAATATAATAATAATAATAATAATGTATGTGTGTGTTATGTTTAAAATGTACGAATTTTTATACGAGCTAACTCTATCATAGAATAAATACATTTAATTTTACACCACATAATATTCTGTGTGTAACACAGCGCGTTAATAAACGACGACGATGCGTCTCATTCGAATCTAACCATATTGTGAGAATGGTTTATGCAATATTATGATATATATTAATTATTGTTATTATTATTGTAAACATAATATAACAGTATTTGACTGTTACAAATAAAAGTTATAATAATCATACATTTATTGGTAGTCTTCGTACAGTCTGTGTGATGTTGTGTATCAAGAGGATCGTACTGTACGTGTTTTACGAAGGTTCACTTTAATGCATATAATTCTTTCGATTATCGCATAGATACAAATAATATGTTGTTACTGTACAAGCTCGATTACATAGTCGTTGATTTGTCGACAATTTACACAAATAACATTGTGTTTTATAGAGAAGATACATTTTAAACTGAACACTGGGTATGCTTGGTAGGCAGTCGCGAAAATAAACTATCATATCGTTTCAACCGAGTGTAAAACGCTTGAAAAAACACATTGTTCACGTGGTCTCGTTCATTATGTATCTATATACATTATATATAATAATGTTTATACATAAAAGTGTACCGGACGGGCGAACTCGGGGCTTCGTTACTATATGATGATGGTTACAAAACAACCGTCGAGTCGCTGACGTCCTGTACACGATGTGTAGACTGTACTATATGGCGATGACTGGTTACTATGTCGGAGGCTCTGAAAGGCGTGTTGTTGCGGGTTCGATGTGCGGGTCAGGATCAGAACTTTAAATGAATAGAAACAAGCTTCATAGTTCAGTTGGTTGGAGGCTTCTGGCTGGCTCCGTTTGGTTCTTGAGGCTTGAAGATGAGGTTTCTTGAGCACCTGCGGTCGATCGATACTGTACCGCTTAAGTACCTCTAATCTTTACCGTAACGAGAGCCGGCCAGAAACCTCGGTCCACAAGTTTATTTTTAATTATATATGGTACATATTTCTGCTTATATCTACGGAACTATACTAGCCAGCGTGATGGTACAAAAACTGCCGCGTAGGGCACGATGAGACTAATCTATTGGTATCTGTTTTATCTATCGGAAATTAGGTCTAGATATAGTTATTCTAGGTTTTAGGCTAAAAATCTATTTTGCTGTAACATTTATATCAAAAGGTGTAATAACTTTTTAACTATATTATGTAGGAATATGATCCCTTCAGTATGTTGTAGTGAGTAGGGTAGAATTGAGGGTTCTGGATCACTTCTTCCTCGCTTCGCTCGGAATGTGATCCAGAACCCCCAATTCTCCACACATGCAATGTGATTTAGAAACCCCAATTTTCTCGCGAGAGCAAGTGATACAGAAGCCCCAATTTTACAACCGAGAACGATTAATACAATGTGTATAGTAATCCGATTGCATCGATTCAGGTGCACGTTGATTATATTATTTTTGCATGAGACTGATTCATGTGCTTGCACATCCGATGAATTCCGCCTCTCAGATATCAACGGGTCGATGCAAAGCAGTAGGTAAGTATTGGGTTCCCGGATCGCATAAAATCTGAGCCCTAACTCTATTCGTACACATGTTGCTATTCAAATGTACAAAATGATGTACATTCGCTAGAAGAAATATTGAAGAAAATGTATGTCTAGATTTTACGATCTGGAAACCGCCAATAATTATATACTACTATCCCTCACGTAATATATCTATTCAAACACAATTTGACAGAGATTGATTTTAATAATTAATAAAACGAGTAGTTCATTGTCTGCACACTGTACAACTTCATGTTTTGCAGTACAGATTTGCTCAGCTTTTCGTTTTCGTTGGCTATAAAGCAGCTCCTGAAGCAGCTGTATTTGCTGATCCTGCAGTCGCTTAATCTTAAAAAGATCAGCTAGTCTTGGTTCTTTCTTTCCTTTTAGAATGTTCGTCTGTTGTTCAAGGTCTAATAAAACATCCTTTATATTCTGTTCATACTTTTTGATGGACAAAGATTCTTTGTCTACTTCATTCATTTTAAAAACCAATTAGATTTAGAATTATAATGAAAAGCAATAGTATTTCTCTGAATTATTTTATGTATTTATGATAAGTGTATAATAAAAAGGTGGTCTATATTATTACAATTATGAGAGTGTAATGAAATCTCATAGCTGATATAACCAATTTATAAATAATTTTACAAAGATAAGTGGGAAGGAAGGGATATTTAAGGAGAAAAACGAAAAAAAATATGTATATTATACAAAAAGTTTATTATCAGAGCACCATATTTTTAAACACAAAACATTTTTCAAAGCACATATTGAGTTATGATAAATACAACTATACAAATCTTTAGAATATTTATATCGATCATACAGACTTAGAAAACTAGGACAGCCTTTATCTTCTCAATTGATCACATTACTATTATTATTATTATTTAAAATATTTTTTAACCATAACACTTTTTCACGACCTTTAATATAAATACATTTATCTTTTAAAAAATCTAAAATTAAACACTTATAATTTGAATATGGTATAAATCCTTCACCCCAATATATCTTCCTGTTACGTTCAATCCATGCAACTTGTCGTCTTTCTTGTTTAGTCAAATTGTAAAATGGAAATGGCGGCTTAATTAAAAACACTTGCAATTTATCACTACACAATATAGCAATTTCTTTTAGCACAAATTCATTTGTTTCCGTTTTAAAGCCTTGGACGTCTACAATGGCAGTCATGATAATCGACGCACTATGTTGCTCAGAGGTTTGTATTCCACAAGTCGATCGTTTATAATCAAACAATATGCAGTAGTGTTATCTGGTATTGGCTCTGAACATTCAATTTCCAAACGAACGTCTACTGGACCTGTTTTGAGAGTATCGTTTTGCCTTGAACAATCTATGATGAACAGAGGAGCCTTATCTTTAAAGTCCTTTAGATTAAGTAAGGGATCCGCTAGACAGTTGTAATACGACTGACGAAATTTCACATACATTTCGTATAATATACTGTATTTGTTTTCAGAAAAATTTAAACCTAATGGCTCATATGGATAATATCGTGAATTCAAGAAGAGCGTAACGTTTGTTACTTTACAGTGATCGAAGAGAGAACTATCTTTAATTTTTTTACTTTTTCTATTACTTTGTAAACAGAAAATAACATATCTAGGCTTTTCCAATTGTGATGCAGTTTTAACTGACCATGAATGCTTTGTTGTTTTAGGTAGTAAAGGATACTCATACAAATCCCAATTTCTAAATGCTATTTGAATAGGTCTATCTTTTTCTAAATGTTTCAAAAGTGTCAGACGTTCTCGATCTGATACTTTTATGTGCGGTACTCTCCACTGTACTCTATCAAGATTTATTTGGAAGTGAGAAATATCATCCGTCAGTGTAACACTGTTTAAATTAGAGTTACTTCTGTTCAATATAAGTTCATGTTTACAATTTATCACAATCTTATTATAATCCTCTGCAAAACCTAATATCTTATTTAATGGTATAACAGCGCTAAAGTGACCATCACTTTGAAATCCGTTTAAGTTCCAACCCCATAAGGCTGCAACTTTATTTTCGGCTTCATTTAATGAAACGTATGACTTTACGGTTGTCGTTATACCCGAATTTTTTATGCGATCTATTTCAATGCCATTTATTTCGTATCTGATATCTTGAAACAAGAACAAAACAGGGTTATTAGTAAATTTAACAGCTTTCTCAATCGGTTTTCCATCTTTTCCGAACAGCTTTGCGTGCCCCTCGATGTATATTGAACTGGCTGATGGTAACACGTATATGTCTTGCTGGTGGATGGGTATTCTAATCTCATCGTTTTCTCTAAAGCAATTGTTGTAAGGATTGTATGAATGAATCTCATAACTTTCGATAGAAGTATCGAAGTGCGGTAAATCATTAATCTGTAGTATATTTATACTTTAAAACCCAATGCTTTTAAAAAGTCTTTATTTGTTTTAGTTAATTTGTTCACTTTTTTTTCACGTCTGTGCACCTTACTGGTTGTAGAAGAAGTACGGTGTTTTATTTTGAGGTGAGGTTTTATATTGTATAATATCATTTTACTTTTCTTAAATGAAGACGTAGTTGAATATGTTCTATAAAAGGGATGCTGCGGCCGAACTGATCAACAACTTTAATAGATATAGATGTAATTATATTTTTGTTCATTGGGAAGTAAATAATGTTCTGAGGTGTTTCTAGGTAGTGATGTCCTGCAGTAGTATTAAGTACAAATTCATGAATAATATGGGTTGGTATACCGTTAGTATAAGAACCATATATTAAATCACATTCAATTCTGATTACAGACGGAGTATTACTAGAAAGCACATTTGATACAGAGTTTAATACTGAATAGTACAGCAAACCACACTCATATTTTTCAGATAAACTAAGAGGTGGTTGAAAATACGACTCTAATTCTGCTTTGTGTCCAGAGATAGTCACAGTTATAGACAGTTGCATACTGAACACTTTTCATAAATTTTGTTTATTATATTCTATGTCTACTCCAAAAGTTTGTTAAAAAAAGTAAACATAGATGCCCACATTTGTAAGGGTGATCACCCTGTATATTTTCATAGTTATAGTAGATTTTCGAGCCTAAGTATTGTACAAATTCCTTTGGAGGCTTTAGATTTCCATAACTGTCAAAATATTCAATATAATCACTGTATTTTGCATAGGCTACCCAATGAGAACCAGGATTTTTAGAACTATCTAAATTAACCACTCCACATTCATTTTTATAAGGATGCTTAGGGAGTTCATCTCTCATAAAGACACCTCTAAAGTAGGGAATATTAGCTCCATATTTTAAAATGTCGAAGTTAGTTAGAGCTCGTTTGGGTAGCCGATGTATTAGTTTTTTTCCTTTGATACAAAAATTCCAAGGCCATCTTTGTGTGGCTTAAGATGTAGTCCTTTTCCGATGCAAAGAGCTTCCATTTTTTCATTATGTCTCTTCGACTCATCGTACAATTTTTTAGCCATCTTGAACTCATTTATAGTTTTTGCTATACCAGCTGCCCCCCCTGCTATAGCTCCCGCAGCTGATAATCCAGCAAAAATAGGAATCAAAGGTAATACTCCACCAGTTTTTGGTATTGGAATAATCCGAGGAAGTTTAATGGATGAATCATTAGCTAATTCTCTAGCAGCAGCCATAGCTAATGCTATTGCAGTTTTTTTGCATTTTGGTTTTAATTTTTTAATTTTTTTTTTCGTAACAGATATTACATTTTTCAATTTCTTTTGAAGACTTTTACTACTGGTAATTTTTGGTGAAGAGTTTTGGCGACGAGTTTTTAAGCCAGTGCCAGTTTTAATTTTCGCTAACATAGCATTCTTTACTAAACGTGCTGCAAATTTCTCTCCTGTACTCGCATCAGGAGCAAGTGATCGTTTTTTTGCCATTTTTAATAGAACTAGATCAGCGCTGTGACGATCCTCCAAGTTTGACGACTTGTAGTATGCAATATCGTGATCTTTACAATATTCATCCAATTTATTAACGCCTTTGTCTCCACGTTTAAGTCTCTCAATTAATTTTGTACCAGGACCACAATAATTATAACCCGGCAAATGTAATTCAAAAGGTAGGTGGTTTATTAGCCAGTTAAGAAGACTACTCTCTCCAATACACATCATAAGACTGACCAACCAAAGACTCAACACTTTATAATATATTAAGGAGTTTAACAAGTCACCTAGATTTATTTATATCTCAAAGCACGTTTGTCTTATCTATCCAGCTATTTTCATTGGAAGGCAAACCAAGCCATTTTACAAAAACTTTATTGCCTTTCCTTTTAAGAACTTTCTCGACTAGATATACATTGGGATGATTTGTCTTCTGAAGTTCTTGTTCATAAAATGCTCCTAGGATAGGCTGTCTTCTGATCGTATCTTCAATCAAGTAAGTGATAGGAGTAGTATTCTGCTTGTACCTAATTTTAAATATTTCTGTTGACCAATTGGGAGTATAACTTTTTCGAATGTTCCTTTGTACTTACTGATACGAACGTAATCACCCACTTTAAACTTGCATTTTATACTCTCTTGCTTTTTCACTAATCTATTGAATCTTTTTAATATTTCTTTCTTATTTACATTATTGACATTTGCTGGTATTTCATTAATAGTGCGATGATAGGTATGATTGTATTTATGAACAACATTGTCCAGGGTATCTTTTATCCAATTATAATTACCTTTTAAACTAAACTCTTTGTACAGTTTAGATTTTAATGTTCTTATAAATCTCTCCACAATCGAAGCTTTTTTTGATGAAAATGTTGAATAATGATTAATATTGTAAGACTGCATAAGGTATTTAAATTTGTTATTGTAAAATTCTGTACCGTTATCAGTTTGTAAATTCTTAGGAATGCGATTATCATTCAGTAAAATTACAAATGCCTTATACACTTCATCTTTGTTCTTACTTTTCAAAGGGAGCGCCCAAGCATATTTTGAAAATGTATCAATTACGGTGAGAATATATTTATAATTATTATTTTCTCTCGACATTGATTGCATATCTATTAAATCCGCTTGCCATAGATCATCTATATCCTTCATAATAACTTGTCTTCGCGGAAAATTCACCCTAGCGCTTTTATGAATTTCATTTACCACATCCGCTTTGCTCATTTTTAAAAAAATATGTATATATTTTATTTAGATATTGTTATGTCTATACCTATACATATTTTGGGTAAACTCTACAATAATTTTTATATTTATATTTCAGAACGTATCAACTTTTTAAATGTTCATAATGAATGACATCGCAATACTGAATGAAAAGCTTCCTGATAATCAGTATTTATTCTTAAATTTCTTAATTATATTAGCTTCTTTTAATTCTTCAATTATTGATAAAATTTCATTGTCATGGTTTGTATTACCTGCATCTCTTGAAGCTATTAATAATTTTAATCTTTCAACCAATTCATTTGGATCGTCCCAATATATTAAGTCAGTATTCTTTTTATATGTTTTAAGCGTTGGCAAACTGCCTCCAATTTTATTCTGATTGTTTTCCAACAAAGTCTCAGAAAATAATGGTCTGATTATTTCTCGATATTTGAATCCTTTGTCACCTCTTATTTGACCGCTAGGATTAAAATCCCTCTTATGGGCGTTGGTATAATGTAATATATCTTTGTAGGCAAGTCTATCAACGTCAGTTATATTTTTTAAATCAGGTTTTTTCCGCAGTAAAAGTTCTTTTAGTCCAGGGGTTAAATCATAACTTTTATCTCCAATTTTAACCAAAACTAAGTTATCGCTGCCAATATTTTGAACTTTAGAAAATGATACTACGGAGTTACCCATCATTAAAGTTTTATTGTCGGTTCTTATTCCAAATGGTACATTTACACCATCATAAATACCATAGACATCTTCACTTTTTAATGACATTTCTAAATTATCTTTTACTTCTTTTTTAGGAGAGCTTGTAAAATTTATATCAGCGTCATGAAAATCCTCACATTTAGTAGAAGTGCTTTCACAATTTGTATCTGATTCAATAGGTATAGAACCTTCAGATACATTTTGATCATGCTTAATATTTTCTATTAATCGTTTAGAATTTATAAGAGTTTTTAGAGGCTCCGAAACTGGTTTAAACATTTTATCCAAGGATAAGTTAACTTCATGTTCTTGATTTTTCATTTCTTTTATTTTATTTTTTATGCAGTCAACAGACTTCATTAATTCCAATTTAATACTTTTCTCCATTTTACGGAACCACAACTGTGTTCAACTAAGAAAGGAATAACACTAGCAATTTTGTATATAATTCATTTATATATACATACTTACACGTATCTGCTTTCATTCAAATTTAAGAAATATATCAAAATTCTGTCTGTACCTTCCATTATTTAATGATGACTCTTTGTTAATAAGAATAAAGTTATAAGGATTACTCCATACAGTTTTACCAATATCTTTAAATTGATTCCACGTTAGATCAGAGTTAACATGTTCTTCATAGATGTGCTTTAAGTTCACATCATCTTGTTTAAATATTATAAGAAGGTTGGCATTATCGCGTAACAACTGTTTCGGGATTTTTGAATATGTTTGCGATAAGTAAAAGCAATCAATTTGCTTATGTCTACCCATACAGAAATAATTACGGATGTTTATTTGATTTTCACATACGACATCGACATCATCAAATATAAATACAGAATTTGGTAAAGCTTCACTCGGAGATATGACATCTTTATCGTCATTGAACTCATTGAATTTTATCTGAGGCACTCTTCTTAATACTTCTCGTAAAAAACAATATTTTGGCTGAAAGTTAGTCTTCGAGTAAAGGTACAGGTTTTGAAATTTTAGCCCATTTTCATGCAATAACAAACTGATCACAACGTTTGTTTTACCACAGTTTGAGGGACCACAAATTATACAGCGAATCGTATTTGGTAATAAAGCGCTGTGTCTAATCTTTTGAGGAGATTCACCAACATTTATATTTTTAACGTTAAATGATATGGCTTGTTTGATCAACTTCATCTTGTCAATTAATTTCATTTTTACCTAACATAGACATATATACTTTATTTTGAGCTATCTAGACTCATCACTACAGGTGCGGTTATTTATTATATTTTCATCTTACAAGGTAGGTATGTAGATATAAATATGAGCTAGGCAATGACTCAAAATTTATCAGGTTTGGACTTGTCCAATATTATAATTAATTTGAGATCATATTACCTATATTATGACACACACAATTAGTAACATGAACCCCAATATTATGCAATGTGCATGCAATAACTCATTATTGAATCAGTTTACTTCACTCATTTACATAAGGTAGATGTGTATAATATTTTGAATGTAAGTATTTTCTTTATCCTTACTAATATTTATTTATTTAATTCCCTTTTATGTATTATTTTTCTTTATTACAGAATCATGTCTTTCCCGCAATGCCCTGTTTTATTCGAGGATGACAACATAGCTCTAACTGCTGATGAATATCGAGAGCAAGCTAATTTACATGAAGTTAGTAACTGGTCTTTCAAATTTACACTCATATAATATGTTTTATTTACTTCATTATCCATATTTGTTTTTAATGTAATTTAATTTTCATATTCTTTCAGAACTTGACACATGACGATAATCCAATCACAAATCCTTTCTATTATGGCCAAGATAGGGAGAGCTGGTATGCTGAAGTAGCAGCAAAGGCCTGTGAAAAGAGTGGGGCAAATAAACGAAACTATAAAGAAAAAAGCAAGCCAAAATCTCTGGAAAATACATCCTATATCATAAAGAGAGATGCAGGACGTGTTCGACACATTGTGAAAATTATGATACATAATTTGGATGATAACAATAAAATAAATTGTAGTGATCCCGACTGCGCAAGTGTAAATGTACAATATTTAGTGCGAACTGACTATGATGATATTATGCAAGAGACCGAACATTTAGTTGGTAAGATAGTAAAAAAATTAAGTATACCTGATTGTTTGTAACCCTTGCGATGTGTGTGTTTTTTATTTTATTTATTAATATTTATATTAGATATTGTGAGTGTATTATTGTGTATCTATTAACAAATCAATGGAAAGTCATTACCGTGTAATGTGCCATAATTCATAATTACATAATATTTAAAATATTTTTTTCTGTTGTATAATAAATTAATTAAAAATGGCCAATGAGAAATTTCTGTCACCCTAATTATTGAAAATAGTGTTATTAACCAATAACTATTAATAATAAATACTTATTATGGAAATATTTGTATTTTTATTATTAATTTTGATTTTTAAATTATTAATACCTAAATAAAGTGAACGTTATGTGAAATAAAATAAAGTTACAGTTGTTTGTAAAAATACAATTCATTCCTGGAAATCCTTGAATTCATTCAAACATTCATATTCATTCATTCGTTGTAAAAAATAAAAAAACATTAACAATTGCCTGCCCATAGTCACAGTTTTCTAGAACTGTACCCATATTTTGAATCTGTAACCTATGGTTCAATATGCGAAAGTACATCTTACTTGGCACGTCAAAGTCGTTCATAAATATGTCTATGACTCCAAAAAATTAAATTATTTTTATAATTAAATTAAATTATGACTAAAATTTACTTATTTATTAAATCATAATATTTACAAATATTATAATTGCAATAACAAACGGAATGGTATAGGTAATGGTAATTGGTAAATTCATAACTTGATTTTTAAGCAATAACGAATTGATTTCTAGATATTTTTGTTAAGTTCAAAGTAATACGAATACTTACAAGTTCAAGATTAAATTGAAGTGTTAAAGTCTGTTAATTAAAACATTTGAACTGTAAATTAAAATGTTCTAATATTAAAAACAGTCTGTTGATTTTTATAAATAATTAACGTAATTAAATTAGCTATTAAGGAAGTGTCTATTAAAATAATAGTGAAATATTGTGAGTGTGTATTGACCTCCCAACACCCGCCATCTTGAAGGCGTTTGGCGTTGTAAATTCAAGCATTCTATTACGAGTTCTCGGAGAGGCAAGATCTCTTCACAAATTGTAATCTTGTGGGTACTAAATTTATTATTGATTATTACTGTGTTTTCTTTACATAGCTAAGATTAAGATTGTGCTTAAGAATTATAACTGTTTATAATTATTATCGACAACGTGTTTCATTACTTTCATTACATATTTGCAATGAGTGATCCATCTATTGAGAATAGTGATGTCAGCTCTGCTGACGTCACAGCTTTTAAAAACGCTGCTGGATCTAATCCTCCGTTATATATAATTTATAATTACATTGTAAATATAATAATAATAATAATAATGTATGTGTGTGTTATGTTTAAAATGTACGAATTTTTATACGAGCTAACTCTATCATAGAATAAATACATTTAATTTTACACCACATAATATTCTGTGTGTAACACAGCGCGTTAATAAACGACGACGATGCGTCTCATTCGAATCTAACCATATTGTGAGAATGGTTTATGCAATATTATGATATATATTAATTATTGTTATTATTATTGTAAACATAATATAACAGTATTTGACTGTTACAAATAAAAGTTATAATAATCATACATTTATTGGTAGTCTTCGTACAGTCTGTGTGATGTTGTGTATCAAGAGGATCGTACTGTACGTGTTTTACGAAGGTTCACTTTAATGCATATAATTCTTTCGATTATCGCATAGATACAAATAATATGTTGTTACTGTACAAGCTCGATTACATAGTCGTTGATTTGTCGACAATTTACACAAATAACATTGTGTTTTATAGAGAAAATACATTTTAAACTGAACACTGGGTATGCTTGGTAGGCAGTCGCGAAAATAAACTATCATATCGTTTCAACCGAGTGTAAAACGCTTGAAAAAACACATTGTTCACGTGGTCTCGTTCATTATGTATCTATATACATTATATATAATAATGTTTATATATAAAAGTGTACCGGACGGGCGAACTCGGGGCTTCGTTACTATATGATGATGGTTACAAAACAACCGTCGAGTCGCTGACGTCCTGTACACGATGTGTAGACTGTACTATATGGCGATGACTGGTTACTATGTCGGAGGCTCTGAAAGGCGTGTTGTTGCGGGTTCGATGTGCGGGTCAGGATCAGGACTTTAAATGAATAGAAACAAGCTTCATAGTTCAGTTGGTTGAAGGCTTCTGGCTGGCTCCGTTTGGTTCTTGAGGCTTGAAGATGAGGTTTCTTGAGCACCTGCGGTCGATCGATACTGTACCGCTTAAGTACCTCTAATCTTTACCGTAACGAGAGCCGGCCAGAAACCTCGGTCCACAAGTTTATTTTTAATTATATATGGTACATATTTCTGCTTATATCTACGGAACTATACTAGCCAGCGTGATGGTACAAAAACTGCCGCGTAGGGCACGATGAGACCTATCTATTGGTATCTGTTTTATCTATCGGAAATTAGGTCTAGATATAGTTATTCTAGGTTTTAGGCTAAAAAACTATTTTGCTGTAACATTTATATCAAAAGGTGTAATAACTTTTTAACTATATTATGTAGGAATATGATCCCTTCAGTATGTTGTAGTGCTTTTAGTAGTGTACAAAATAAAACACACAAGTGAAACCTTTTATTAAAAACTTAAGACCTAGGAACCCTAAGATACCTAACTTGAGGTAAAAATGCATTTTATTGGCAATATTTTTGCTTTAAACATGATATTCTTTAACCCTTTAGTTCGCAGGCAAAAAAACATAAAAATATTATTGTTTTTCTTTCTTGCGCGCTTAATATAAGATTAAAATGAGCCGATAAAAATAATTTAAAAAATCTAACCATAACAGTTTTTGGAAAAACGTATGTCAGTGAAGTACAACATTGCGAAACCTCTAATGAAGTATGTAACAGATTGTATGTTGTATGTAACTGACACTGCGGCTTAGATAGAAGTTTAGAGTTTCTATCCACTCACGTGCCCACGTCACAAAAAAAAAGCGCTTGAAGTGCTCACCATTAAATGGCATGGAGCGCCAGCGCGCCTTAGTGTCATAAAACTTGATTTACGACGGTTCCAAGTGGTTATTTGGTAAACTAGTGACTGTTTTATATAGATTAGGGTACAGAGGGCTCATTCAGTGTAGTTTCTTAGAATTTAACCACCACTTAAAATTATAAAAAATAGGGGAACTTAAAACACATGTGAAACTATGAAGTTATTAACGAAAATGTTTTTTTGTTCGAAATCTATATCGATAACATATGTTTTGTTTGTTATAATTATAAAGTACATTAATCAATCTTTCAATTTAATATTTAATATGTACACACCATCCTACAAAAAAGAGCTTAAAATTAATGTTGAAAATGAGCGCTAATTTCGCATACACCGCTTTCCGCTACTAGGCAATGCGAAATGTTTATGCCTATTTTAAAAAAAACATTGAACCTGTAGACCAGAAATATATTTTGTTATAAAATTAAGCGTTCCTAAACTTATGGATTTATTTAAAAAAACATCACTTTCTAAGTAAATATTATCAAAATATTATAAAAACAGGAAAGACGACGTTACGTTAACACAACGGTGTCATAATTGTGATCAAAATTTAGGCAGCTAGGATTTTTTTACAGTAACAAAAATATAACAGTTGTAAAGAATGAATTCTCTACTTGGCTGTGATATGCCTTACATGGTACTTCTGAATAATATTTTCAATCAAATATCAAAAAACTAATTACGTTCAAATAGCAAATCCGTGCGCCGTGATACCTGGTGGCCTTGACCGCACAGTGCAGAAAGCAATATGGCTGCCGTCTAAGGGCCGCTTACACACTAGATTCGACGCGACATAATATTACTTCTGTCTGTCATAGCGGGATATTTGGATTCATAGGGTTTATTAATATTTTAGCGGTTAATATTAGTTTTAATAAGTTAAATAAATAATGACTATTACATATTTCAATAATAATTTATTTCGTTAAAAATATATAAAACGTACTTAATCATATAAAAATCAAAAAAGTAGTAAAAATAAAATTAAAAATAAAACATATATATATATATACTATATACACAAAGGTAAATATGTGCAACCTGCCTATTTTATTTGCCAGTCTGTGGATCCTTAGCTGTATGGAATTCTTCAAAACATATTTCCAAGCAAAGCGTCACATTGCATTGTTTACAAATATATTTTGAGCGACTTTTTCGACACCAAATACATCGTGAGTTTTTGGTCTTACCGGCGCCGATGAAATGATTTCCTGATAAAATAGTACGTCGCATGGTTCCAGGTCCAGCCATTAGACATTTAGTGACTACCTGGATCGGGAACTCTACTTCGGGCCTTTTAAACACTTGAATCATTTCTTCCGCTAGGCGAGTTCTAAACGCACGATGATTTATTGTCTTGTGAAAATTCTTAAATATTATATAAGAGTTTAAAACCGTGACACTTAAAAGGCGCCTAAATACCTTTTTGTACCACGCCTGATTTCTGGACCTTTCTATGGGTTGTCCGGAGAGAAGTTGGTCTTTTCTATCCACACCTCCCATAGAAAGGTTGTAATCTAGTACCATTTGTGGCTTATATTTATACTTTCCATATTTTTCTTTCCCGCCTACCTCGCCTTTATGGAAAGTAGAAAGCATTGACACCACGTTGGTGTCCCGCCACATCATTACTACTATATCACGGCAATAACTTTGTACTAACTCGCCAACACGCATCTCGTTCTTGCCCACACTTTTTATGGCATCTGGTACAAATTCTCTATTTACTCTAAGAGTTCCATAGCAGTCAGTACCATGGGCTTTTAAATACCTCGCCAGTAGAGGCGAGTTATAAAAATTATCCATAATAATAGTGTGACCACGATTAAGAAGTGGATTGGCGAGATCGTACACAATACGTGCTGTTGCGTTGGAAGGAGGTGGTGGCTTTAAAGTCACAGAAGCTATATTACCTTGTGTTTGTCTATTATCTATCTGTCTGTCGTATGCCTGTTTGTCAGTCGCTTGTGTGTCGTCTGTCTGTTCTTTATGTATGTCATCAGTCAGTTCACTATTATTTTCTTTATCTACAGTTTGTCCCTTACCTGTATAGACGAAAAACTTCCACAGGTAACCAGTCGAAGCTTCGCACAGCTCATAGCTTTTTACACCTACCTTGGCGGCTTTTGTAGCTATTTTCTGTGCGAATGACAGTCGACCGTGCCACTTGAGAAGTGATTCGTCTATTACAACGTCACGCCCAGGAAGATATAAAGTGCTGAATTTATTATTTAACTTTTCCAGCACCGGCCATATTTTCCGCAGTCTGTTTTCGTCTGCCGTCGTGTCCTGACTAATGTTATTGTCAGTGAAATGTAGCATTCTTTTAATCAGTACATATCTATTATAAGGCATTAACTTTTTGAAATATTTCAGCGTAAGATATCCGTTTTCTCTCCAATAATCTTTTTCAACGGGTAGTGGCATCAAACCCTGAAAAATCAATATTGAAAAGAAAACAGCCATCTCATTTCGATTAGTATTTGTCCAGAAATTTAGTCGGGACTTTTCTGTTAAATGTTGGTCAATAATGTAAGATGAGTATTGTTAGTTTGCTCAACAAGCAAACTAAACAAATCTTCATCAAAAAATTTAAGGAAGACGTCTAATGGTCGAGTACTATCGTCCACAGTAAAAGTAGGACCAGGAGTTCCAACGAACTTTTCCCGCTGTCCAAGAAATGAACAGTGGTCCCTACTCCAGTCAAACGACAGATGGTCATAAGGCGTCATGTCATGAAGCAGTCTGTCTGATTCTGCGTCTTCTTGGGCCAACCACTCCACAGCTTCGGGATTCAGGACGTCTGGTAAATGGGCAGGTTGCGAATCAATAAAACTAATGCCTTCATTGCATTCCTCTAGTTCCAGTAAACTCTCGTTCTCCTCATCTAAAAGCCATTGGTCGAGTATGGCGTCTGACTTGCTTGAGCCCAGATCTAGAACAAAAAAGTTGTTATTGCTAATAAAACCATAATAACGGTATATTACTATGTATTTTAACGTTGAACATAGTAACACTAGTAACGTACCAGATCCGTGAACCATTTTTGATGTCTCTGTATCTGCAGTTAGCTCAGATTGTCTCCGGGAAGAAATGGTGGCACATGAGCTAGATTTCTTTTCTCTTACAACTTGTAAGCTCGGCGAAAGTACTTTTGTAGCTGCTATTTTGATATTGGGTTCTATAAATAAAATATATCCATGAATAATATAACTATAAATATTAACTTATTTACATTGTCAGTAATAATAACATAGTTTTCTTACTTAGAGTGCCAGAAGTCCAGTCTACGTGAAAAGGTGAAAATCCCGGTACATCTACAACACTGTCGAAACTGCTGGTGCTATAAAACAAATAAAAACATTATAAATTAAAAAATATATAATTGTGTAAAAATCATAAAATTCAAATAGATTGACTGATCACCTTGTTGGAGTATCTGTTATAGTGCAAGGGGCTTTCACGTCTGCCACAGGTGTTGCCGGTATCGGAGATGGTGAGATAATATGTTTTGGAAGTATTCCCTTGCCTTCCAATGCTCTGCAAAAGACAATAATGATTAAAAAGGGCCACATTAATCTCTTAAAGTATTAATATAATATGTGAATATATTTTACCGGATTTCCCAAGTTTGAAGTTTAGGGGGTGGTGGCGTAACTGGCGTTCCTATTGCCAAGCGACAGTCTATTCGTTCTGGCGACTGTTTCCTGTAACAAAAATCTTATTAAGTGAAATTATTCAAACTTTTTATTTACAATAACAATAGTAAAATATTATCTTACCGTGACCGCTTAGAAGGAGGCGCATCAGGTAGAAGTGAGCGCTCAATCTGCTTTTGGCGTTTTCTTTCCACGTATTCTTTTTTTACGGATGGTGAAAGTTGTGCCAGGTTTTTTCTTGTTTTAAGCATCGCTTGTTTTAATACAGCATGCTCCTCTTCATAGGTTCTACAAAAATAGAGTACGTTCATGTAATATTATACAAATAAATTACATGCATAATAAATCAACACTGATCTTTCAATCTAAATATCATAATAAATACAAAAGTAACAATACCTTGTACTTGGACCTGCCACCGAAAAATCTACTGTAGATGCGTAAGGTACATTCTCAGTAAAAAGTTTCCTTGGGGAAACTTTTCCCCGCCTCCCTACCCATCCCCTAGTTTGACCTCTACCTCGACCCTTGTTTTGTAGTTTATTACTGAAAATATGCATCATAAAGATTAGCATACATAATTACAGACTGCGGAAAAAACATCCACTCTAACCGATCATCATTTAACCAGCACACATCATCAAATATAAACCTTCATCCCACGGATTACCAATCACCTTACCCACTTAGTTATAAGTAATAATAAAAAAATGCCTAAGCATCAGTTACGTCCGTATTCCCAAAGAACAAAACATGAATACCCATCGCCTTATTATTAAGAAAAATAGCGCATCCTAATTTAAAATCAGTAAATTATAAAAATAGCATAACTATTTTTTTTATAAAATCTCAATGCGTAAATAGCTTAAAAATAAATATCAATTGGCAACTAAAAGGAGACAGAAGTGTATTTAAAAAATATTGTCACTATTACTGAATAATACCATAACCAAATCACCATTATGTATAATGAAATAAAGCAACGGAAAAAAATGTGCAATAAAAACTAGCGTGTCGACGGCCTTATTCCGTGCAGAACCTAGAGTGCTTCTGGTAACTAAAGCGACACATAAACAATACGCTTGTTTACTTACGAGTATGCCTCTTTAATCGCTCATCCTGTATAAATACACACATTTTACTTTAATATTTGCATTATAAATTAATTAACAATAACCAAATCAATTAATTTTATACACATTTCCGATTTAAATATGAAATTGACAAAATTATGCTGCTTCAAAACTGTCATCTCTCATTAGATTCGGCGTATGTTATTTTGAAGATAGAAATTTTCATATATTTTAACAGAAATGATTGAAAATAAAAGTAAAACTATTTGAAGCTATAAACAAAGATTATTTTGATGTATAATACTTAGAAAAAAATAAAAGGAAAAATACTTACGGCATTTTTTAAACACTAGTCCCAGCGTAACGAATGGCGTCAAACCACCGAAACACACAACACTTAATATAATCTAAACTGTCACTGGTTGAAGTTCCATTGCACGCTCACGGTGTTGCTATAAGGTGTCACTAGCATTAAAATACACTTGGGCCCACAGAACTATGTTTCATAACGAAATATAACCGAGAAATGGAACGCAGTCCCCTTGGTAGCCACAGTTACCAGAGGCACTACAAGCGAAATTACTTTGGTAGCCACAGCTACCTAAAGCACGTGAGTGGCTATGAAATTATACAAAAAATATAAAAATATATTTATTTAGTACGAAAAATGAAAGGCGTTATCAACGTATCAGTAAACATTGAATTTAAATCTTGACATGATATTGGTAAAAACAATTTATTTTTTCAAGCAAGCATAATCTAAGGTTGCATTTCTTGCAACATACGCTCGTGTATCCGTTTTTGCAGTTCTTACACCTCCCTTGAGCTATGAATTCGGGCAAGTGTCCTACATTATCGTAACGTACTGAGTCAGGTGGTCTTGGAGCAACAGGAGCTTTATTTTTTTCAGTTTTTTCATTTTTATTTGATCTTGTGTGTGTGGTTCTGTTTTTATGTAGAAACTCTGTCACTATTCCAACACGAAAATCCTTCAGGGTCATCTGACTTTTCTTGTATGGACGATCTTTCCTATGAAGCAGCCAGGCATTGTTCACGCAAATATCGAGAGCCTGGGTAAATAGTGCCATGTACCATCGTTTGGTCTTATAGCTTGAACGATATAATGCTATGAACATGTCGGCCAAATCGACACCGCCCATATGAGCGTTATACTGTTTGACAATTTGTGGACAATTTACATCAACTCTTGATTTAGTCTCTTTCGAATAGCGTTTTATTTTTTCTTTCGGATACGAGTCCACAAATGAGCTCGCTAACGTGACAACCCTGTTGTCCAGCCATTTGACTACAGCAAGTTTGTTTTTATTACAAACAATCTGATGGCTAGCTCCTCTGATTTTTTTTTGAGTTCTTTATCAGACAATAATAAAGTTTGACAACCTCTCAATCGATTGCTTTTGATAGTACCAAGACTGAATAAACCATATTCATTTCGCAGATGGCGAATCAATTCCAAGGAAGTGAAAAAGTTATCGAAAAATACAGTTGCGGGTTTTTCCTGTATAGTCTTGCAAAGTGCTATCACGACTTTGGCTCCAAGACCCAGACTGTTTTCATAGTCCGAAAAAGAGCGATTTCTAAATGTATCTTCTCCAGCATAAGGGATAAAATCATATATTATACCTGATACCCCAGCTCGAACGAAAATTTTGAATCCCCATTTCTTCGGCTTTTTCGGTAAGTACTGGCGCCTACTGCCCGCTCTTGTACCTTTGTACGGTGTCATCATTTCATCCACACTATAGCGCCCTTCTTCTGGGAGCAATAAGCAGTTGCAGCGAAATTTTTCAAGAATCGGCCGTACCTTGAAATAACGGTCATCATTCATATCTGCGTTGTCTACAAAGTGTAAATATTTCCTAATATTTTCATATTTTTTCAATGTCATAACATCGGCGATAAGCGGGTATCTTAACGCATTACTCCAATAATCTCGGTAGGCTGGCATTTGAACCACACCCATCATAAGGGTGATGGCCAGAAAATCTTTAATATCGTCTGTTGTGACATTTATAGATCTGGTAGCTTCACTTTGTACGGAATATAAATTTGTGTTGTCCTTTATGAGGTCGATAATGTCTTCCGAAAATAGAGTGTAAAAATATTCAAGAGGTGATTTCAGGCTTGAATCAAAGGAAGGTTGGTATTGAGGTATTTCAGCTGTTGCCGCCAGAACGCCTTTACTGAGCGTACTCATTTTGCGAGCTGTAAATGTTACCAAACAGATACAGTAACGAGGTTCTAGTGTGTACGCGTTTTACAATTACGGCTCACGACGTCGCCGGAACGCTTTCACCGAGCGTACTCATTTTGCGAGCTGTAACTGTAACCAAACAGATACAATAGCGAGGTTCTAGTGTGTACGGGGAGTAACGAACGGGGAGGCCTGCTCTGCCCTCAGTTTTGGTTTGTAAATCCACGATGTCGGACGAAGTGTCTCTCGCCTGTGCAGCATACTTACTTATGGATGCCTTACTTGATGATTTTAAACGGCCACGAAGATGGTGGATTCATAGAATGTATCGAGAAAGAAGTGATCTACTGTTCATATTGAAAAATCAAGAAATTAGTGGTCATTACAAAAATTTTACAAGAATGAATGCAACTGACTTTGAATATCTCATGAATTTAATCGGTCCCAAAATAGAACGAAGAAACACTGCATTTCGAGAAGCTGTGTCGGTTCAAGACAGGTTAGCTGTGACGCTGAGATACTTAGCTACTGGTGATTCTTTTAAGGTGCTCCCACACAGCAGTTATATAACGTTATACAACATTGTGTAACACGATAACATTTATAATAGCTTGTAACAATAACTCTATTACATGTTAAGAAATGTTATATGTTATAAACGCTCCCACATTAGTTGAACTCGTTGTATAACATCGTATAACATTATGTTCAATCAGTTTGGGTTTGTCTTTCGAGGAAGGTGGTAGTGACCCAATAATGGAGGAAGTGCTGATAGGTTTGGCGTTTATTTTTTGTTTGAAAAAAAAGAAGAAAAGGCGCTCTTACTGGATGCGTCGAACTCTGAAAGCGAGAGAACAGTACAGTGCCACAGAATATTTGGAAGATTTGGGCATTGATGGCTGTTTGAACGATTTTTTAAGAATGAACAGTTCAGAATTCGAATTTCTCCTGAATTTAGTCGGAAAGAATATTGCTAAGCAGGATACTAATTGGAGAAAAGCAATAAATTATACAGAGAGATTAGCAGTTACATTAAGGTTTTTAGCAACCGGTAGCAGTTATGGTAGTCTTGGAGATGTGTTCAAAATATCACACCAACTTATAAGTATGATCATACCAGAAGTGTGCGAGGCTCTCAACGAGGGATTAAAAGAATATTTACACGTAAGTACAAATCAGTTCTTTTATTTCAACGTTAACATTAATAATATTTTTTCAGAAATATTCAATGAAAATACAGTAAACTTAAAATTATTTTTTGCCGTACAGCAAGCAAACTAAAAATCAATGTTGATCCAAAGTTATCATTTGTTTTGGATTGATTGCAACAAATCATCTAATGATTGCGTAGAATCTTCACTGAATTGTGTGGCGTTAGTAATTGAACAATTATCCGATAAAGTGGATGGACTTGGTGTATTGCTGTGTTCTCTGCCACCAGTGCTAATATTAACCGCGGAAGTGGATGGACTTGGTGCACTGTTGTATCCTTTGGCAGCACCAGCAGTATTACTGGGTGTTTCCATCGTATTGGTTGGCCAATCATATTCTCCCATGGAAGCATTGAATAAAATATTATTAATATGATATTGCGCGGTATTTCTGGCATAAGTATTTTTGATTTCTTTAAGTTTGCTTGCGACATATCCTCCAAAAATATCAGTTTCATCTCTGTCGCGTCGACTCTCATACATGTCTTTCAAGAGTTTCAAAGCTTCCTCTGATGTTCTGTCTTGTGTAGCTTGTGGCCTGAATCTTTTACGAAATGTTTTCGGGACCGTGAATGTCTTCTCATTTGGTATGTCGGATTCAGTATTTGTGTCACTCATTTGATTTCCGCTTTGAGTTTCGTTGACCTGAAATGAATAATAATTAAAATAATTTACAGAAATAGCAACTTTACTACCTACAATAGAAGGTTCAAATTGTAGTGGCAACGAAATTGAGATTATAATTTATTCTGTAACTAGTACTACCCTACCTGGCAGTTATCGCTTTCAATTCCAAAAAATATTATCTCACATGCGTTGCCGCTACAATTCGTACCTTTTACTGCAGGTACTGCTGCATTATTCTTGTTATACGTGTCACATCAGTGGCTACTTTAATGAATAAAGCTAGTGTGGAATGTTTACTATGAAACAATTTAAACTTATATTACATGTTTTATTATATTTCAGATGCCAACTTCTGCTCAAGAATGGTTACAGGTTGCAAATAAGATTTTTAAGCAGTGGAATTTTCCCCATTGCCTGGGAAGTATCGATGGAAAACACGTAGCCATACAAAAACCAATAGGAAGCGGCAGCGAATATTACAATTACAAAGGATTTTATAGTGTTGTTCTTTTAGCATTGGTTGACGCAGAATATAATTTTTTATACGTAAACATTGGGTGCCAAGGACGTATAAGTGACGGCGGAGTATTTGCAAACACACCCTTTCGAAAAAATATAATTGAACGTAATTTGAATTTACCAAGAGATTGTCCACTTCCAGGAAGAACCACACCTGTTCCTTATGTATTTGTAACAGATGACGCATTTCCGTTAGAAAAGCATTTGCTAAAACCTTTTGCAGGACCCCAGGATAACAATACTAAAGAGAGAATATTTAATTATAGAACGAGCCGCGCAAGAAGAACGGTAGAGAATGCATTTGGAATTTTGTCAGCCAGATTTAGAGTATTACGAAGTATAATTTTATTAGATCCACAAAAAACTACTACTTTAATTATGACATGTGTGCTTCTACATAATTTTTTGAGGAAAAACAAATCAAGCACTATTTACGCCCCACCTCAATATTATGATAGGGAAAATTCAGGTGCTGCGCATACATCTGGAGAATGGAGATCAGAAACGCAGCAGTTAACATCTCTGGAACCAGTTGAAACACAGACAGAAGATGGGAAAGTGATAAGAAATGAGTTTGCTGATTATTTTTCACATGAAGGTTTACTGGATTGGGCATCTAGCTATTATTAACCATAGTCAAAATTATTACTCACCGACAATCCACCATCAACAGTTTCTTCTGGCTTGTTTCGATCTTTTAAAAATAAAAGATTTTTATACGCAAACCATTTAGGTATATCGTCAGCCCCCGCACCTGATTTAGGCTTCTTACTCTCTCTCTGAAATTGACCTATAAGTGACCGCATTTTTTTTTCAATCGACTGTTTATCCAAATTAAATTCAGCCGCAATTTGCATCCATGCGTCATGTTTTTTATTTCGATCCTTGTATTCATCCATCTGCGTATTCCACAAGACTTGTTTCTCTTGAAATAGTTCAATCAATTTGATCACATTTTCATTACTCCAAGTACGAGACATTTGGACAAATAACATATAACACGTGCTTCACCATTGCACCGAATGAACCGACTAAAGCTGCGCTCGCGCAACCCCCCCCCCCCCTCCTCAGCAGCTCCCCAGCTCCCTTCCGCTAACGTCCCGCTGAGGCTCTGATGATGTTATACAACAAAAGTTATATTTTGTTATACCATATTGTAATCAGTTGTAAAACATTTTGTTAAATGAAGTTGTATAACATCAATAACAATTTATAACTTTTGTTATAAATTGTTTAAAAACAAATGTTATAAGTCAGTTTCTAACGTTATATAACTGCTGTGTGGGAGCACCTTTACAAGTTTGCAATACCTGTTTCGTATTTCCAAACAAGCCATAAGCTCGATTATACCAGAAGTGTGTCAGGCGTTAACAGGAGCATTGAAAGAACAAATCAAGGTAATTATTTAATGTAATTAATAATTAATTATACATAGTCGTCGAAATTCATGTCTGACGAATACTGGCTACTGTTGCTGTGTGGAGAGTATGGCGGGTTTTGAGAAGAAGTAGAAGCAGGGCCTGCTGTGTCTAAGTCCGCATAAGGAGTTTCTTTATTTGTAGCCATGGAAGAGGTTGAATTGCGTGGAGATTGTTGGTTTTGTGTAGCAGAATAGTAACCATAATTTTGCATAGAATTGTAATAGCCTTGATCGGCACGCATAATGATCTGAAATATTTCGTGTTGAATTGTGTTTTTTATGTCCCTTGAGTAGTTTTTCATTTTTTCTTGTATGAAATCGAAGAAAGACTTTAGTTCCATATCCTGTTCTGGCTTATTTGCCGTTGTAGGGACACATTACTACCAGTGTACTTACCTATTTACTTAGTGTACGATTGCGTGATGTATGTGTGCAATGTAAGGTGATGTATGTGTGAGGTAGAGACGGCTGCGTCCGTCGCCTAAGGTAATTATTTTTTAGTATGAAATATACGGGCTTACGAGCAATACGTATTTTTATTTCTACTCACTACACGAACCTAAAGTGGTGACCCCGTTGAACATTTAGTTGTGCATATTAATAAATATTTTAGTAGTGCTTTATAATAAATATTGACATTTCGGACAATGAATCCCCAAAGTGCATATCCACCCGCAAAACCACAGGATACAAAAAGTGACAAATGTGCGTCGGATGACACGGCCTTGGCCAGCATCACGGTCTCTTCCCGTATCCCGGAATTTTGGGCGGATCAACCACGGCTATGGTTCGTCCAATTCGAGACCGCCGTGGCGAGTCAAAAACTAAGTGATGCATCTAAGCAAAACTTAGTGGTTACCAAGCTCAATAAAGCCGCCATCCAACAGGTTAGTGACCTTCTGTTGTCCGCACCTGATAGTTAAAAATATGATTCGCTCAAGGAGCGTTTACTACAGGTTTTTGAGGAATCAGAAACAAGGCAGTTTCAGAAGCTTTTAGGAGAAATGGAATTGGGAAGTCAGAAACCTTCTCAATTGTTACGCAGAATGAGAGAGCTCGCCCGAGGTAAGATTCCAGATCCAACGCTACAAATTATGTGGAACAGTCATCTCCCATCGCCAGTGCAGGCTGTTTTAGCGGTGACGGAGGTAAAAGACCTTGAGAACCTTGCTATTGTGGCAGACAAGGTTATGGAGGCTTCGAGACCAACGGAAGTAACGGAGATAGCTGCCACTACAACCCGCGCGGACTTCGGCACGAGAGAACTGATGGAGATGATGCAGAAGCTAAGCATCGAAGTAGCTGAATTACGGCGCTCCCGATATCCCCAGCGGGGAGGAGATAGAGGAAGGCAATATGACCGTTCAAGGTCACGACCTAGGGATTCAAGCAGGAGCCGTAAACATCCAGAATGGTTATGCTTTTACCACCACCGGTACGGAGTCAAAGCTGCAAAATGTATTAAGCCCTGCAATTGGAATAAGGCGAAGCCTACACCACAAGCGGAAAACTAGACACGATACAACCTAAGGCGGTGGATTGTGTCGATACGCCTAATTACCGCCTATGTGTAACGGACAGGAAAACCGGTTTTCGTTTCCTAATAGATACGGGTGTGGATGTGTCAGTGATCCCAGTGTCGAAAGAGTGCGTTATGAAAAATACCGCGAGTGATAACTATAAAGTGTACGCGGCGAACGGCACGGAGATTAAAACGTATGGCACACGTACTTTAGTTTTAGATTTAAATTTAAGGAGAGCGTTTAGATGGACTTTTATAGTAGCAGCCGTCAAACAACCGATAATCGGTGCCGATTTTTTAGGCCATTATCGTTTGTTAGTTGACTTGAGCTCGCGGAAATTGAGAGACGAAATAACTCATCTAAACGTTCTCACTTCTGTCGTTAACGATTGTTTATATGAATCGTCAATTAAAACATTAGATTGTAATAACGAGTGGCATGAATTGTTAAGTAAATATCCGGAGGTGACTAAACCGGTATCGTACCGGGACCCACCTAAGCATTCGGTATATCATGTGATCGAGACGTCGGGACCACCGGTTTACGCGAAAGCGAGACCCTTGCCACCGGATAGATTCGCGAAAGTGAAAGAGGAATTTCGGAGAAAGACCGAAATGGGTATCTGTCGACCGTCTATGAGTGCGTGGGCAAGCCCTTTGCACGTAGTGCCGAAAAAGAACGGCGAACTTCGACCTTGTGGCGATTATAGACGGTTGAACGCGATAACCAAACCGGATCGTTATCCAATTCCTCGAATTCACGATTTTAAATACTTATTAGCGGGTACAAAATGTTTTTTTAGTAAATTAGATTTAAACCGTTCGTACCATTTTATTCCAGTGGCCCCGGACGACATAGAGAAAACGGCAATTATAACGCCTTTTGGCTTGTTTGAATTTCCAAGAATGACGTTCGGATTACGTAACGCAGCGCAATCATTCCAAAGGTTTATGGATACGGTGGTGCTACGCGATTTAGATTTTCTGTTTAATTATATCGATGACGTCATAATCGTGAGTGAAACAGCCGAACAGCATAAAAAGCATTTAAATGCCGTTTTCCAAAGATTTGACAAATATGGTGTTACCATAAATATTTCTAAGTGTGTATTCGGTCAATCTAAGCTTGAGTTTCTAGGTTTTGAGGTGTCGACGGACGGAGTTCGCCCGCTTGACGACAAGGTCCAAGCTGTGATAAATTTTCCGAGGCCGCATACCGTCGAGCAATTGCGACGCTTTTTAGGTATGGTTAACTTCTATAGATCTCATATTCCTAGGGCTGTAGAATTTCAATCAGTACTTAATAGATATTTACATAACACCAAGAAGAATGATAAAACTATTATTGAGTGGACTGATAAGGCCGACGAGGCATTTAAGAAATGTAAGGAGAGCTTACAAAGCGCCGCTACATTATCTTATCCGTTACCTAATACAAAATTAGCGCTGATGACAGATGCTTCGAACACTAGTGTTGGTGCAGTCTTGCAACAATATACAAATAATACCTGGCAGCCACTCGGTTATTTCTCGAAGAAATTAACGCAAACGGAAACTAAATATTCGACATACGACAGGGAACTATTGGCAGTATTTATGGCCGTCAAGCATTTTAAAAATCTGTTGGAAGGTCGCGCATTAACTGTGTACACAGATCACAAACCGCTTATTTATTCTTTTACAAAAGGTACTAATGATAAAGAAAGCCCCAGAAGGATTAGGCAACTTTCTTATATTAGCGAATTTACTACTGACATACAATATGTCAGTGGTAAGCATAATGTCGTCGCCGATGCGCTCTCACGCGTCGAAGCGATACATTGTCCCACGACTATAGATTACGCCGAGGTAGCTAAACTACAGGAAAGTGATACTTACCTACAACAGGCATTACAAACATCGGCTAGCAACTGCAACTTGCAGTTTAAGCAAGTTTGTTTGCCGGATTGTAATACCTCTATTTATTGTGAAACATCAACGCAAAATGTAAGACCTTATTTACCAGAACCGTTCAGAAAATTAGCTTTTTATTCTGTCCATAATCTCAGTCATCCCGGCATAAAAGTTAGTAAAAAATTAATCAAACAAAAATTCTTTTGGACAGACATGGATAGAGACATTACACATTGGGCGAGATCATGCGTCCAATGTCAAAAAGCAAAAATCACTAGACATACGATATCAGGTTCAGGCGATTATGAGAAGGCTGATAAATTTTCACACGTTCACATAGATATAGTTGGCCCCCTTAGCACGACGGCAGATGGCTATAGATACTGCGTTACGATGATAGATCGTTTTAGTGGTTGGCCTGAGATTTTCCCAGTGCAAAATATTACGGCGGAGACTGTGGCAAGAGTGGTGTTCGAAGGATGGATATCCCGTTTTGGATGCCCTGTTAGGCTAACAAGCGACCAGGGCAGACAATTTGAAAGTGATGTTTTCCAGAAACTAATGAAGTATTTAGGTATTGAAAAAATGCGCACGACACCTTATCATCCACAAAGCAACGGCATGATAGAACGTTGGCATAGAGCACTAAAAGTGGCTCTTATGGCACGTCTTAAATGCAACAGTTTATGGATCGACGAATTACCATCTGTGTTGTTAGGCTTACGCGCCGCTGCTAGAAGCGACAGTGGCGTGAGCGCAGCCGAGTTAACATACGGTAAGACAATAAGGTTACCGGGTGATTTTTATGACAACAGTAGATTAAGTGTGTCGGACTCGGAATATTTACAAAAGCTAAGAGACACTATTAGCCATTTAAAACCTAGACCACCAAGCCACAGCAATACACGTTCGCTATTCATACCAAGTGATTTGACTACTTGCAAAAGTGTTTTCGTTAGGAACGATATATTACGTAAGTCTCTGCAACCTCCGTATGCTGGCCCGTACAGCGTCATAAGCAGGAGAGGAAAGGCTTTCACAATTAAAATAGGCGATAAGGAAACGACTATTTCGATAGATAGGCTTAAACCTGCCTATATAATCGATGAACAGTCGTCAAAAGATATGTGTGATAGTAGTAGTAATAGTTGTAATATGTTTTATGATAACAATAGGTATAGTTTTACGCCTGATAACACAGACACTTCTAGCAAAGTTTTATGTCCGAGAACATCGCGCAGTGGCCGCGTTATCAAGCGTCCAATACGTTTTGCTTCGTAAACACTTTTGCAGGTGTCATGAGTATCTATGTGTAATTGAAAATATGAGTATTGTTATTGTATAGGTGTACCTAAATGAATCGTGTAATTTTAAGTAATTTGTAAATAAGTTAATATGACTTTGAGTCTTAATGTTATTAACATTAAGCATAATTACTAATAACAAGTATAACTAGGTTACGAACTTAGATTACAATAAATATTAAAATAAAGAATATATTGCACTTAATAATTTTGTGTATTGACGAATTTTTAGCAATTCAACATTGCGAAATGTAATAAACATAACTAGGTATTAAGTTAATATGACTAGTATATAGTTTAGTTTATATTTAGACTTCATTAACGCTGAACACTAGTCGATAGCATGGGTGGTACGTCTAGCAAAGACCAGGTGATTGCGCAGGCGACCGTGAACAACTCCATGATAACTCAGAAGCTGGATACGATGCACTGGATTATCGTCGTAATAGTTATCTTCATCGGTCTCACAGCCGGATACATTATATGGCGCCATTGCAAAGGGTCGGCGAAAGGATGGGTGCGCAGGCAAGTGTTCGCGAGTAACGCGACGTTGGCTAGCGTGCAGACCGTCCCACGTCAACAAGCGCCAACTCCACAGTACGCGTCATAGATCGGAGCCACATTCCATGATATCGATCAGCGTACGTGTCAAGTGAAGTGATGATAAATAGGATTAAGATTTAGTTATACTGGGGTAAATAAAGAAATAAATTTTTATTTTTCCTTTCTTTTGTAAAAGGGGGAGTACTGTAGGGACACATTACTACCAGTGTACTTACCTATTTACTTAGTGTACGATTGCGTGATGTATGTGTGCAATGTAAGGTGATGTATGTGTGAGGTAGAGACGGCTGCGTCCGTCGCCTAAGGTAATTATTTTTTAGTATGAAATATACGGGCTTACGAGCAATACGTATTTTTATTTCTACTCACTACACGAACCTAAAGCCGTATTTTTCAATATTCCGAAAGCCTCTTTTAGCATTTGTAGTTTGGGATCTGACTTTAGCTTTTTATTGGGAGGCTCAAATGATGGAGGGGGGCTGTTGGCATTAGTATCGCTCTTATCCTCCACCTGCAAAAAATCGTGTGTTTATTAATATGATCAATAATAATAATAAAAATATCGTTTGTTGTAGATGCCGACAAATCGTGACGAATGGCTTGAATGCAGCAGAGAGTTTGAGAAACTATGGCACTTTCCACATGTAATTGGGGCTATCGATGGCAAACATATTCTTATCCAGTGTCCATTCAATTCTGGAGCAGAATACTACAATTATAAATCTCAGTTTAGCATCGTATTGTTGGCATTAGTAGACGCACAATACAACTTTATGTACGTACATATTGGGATTCAAGGAAGAATTTCAGATGGAGGTGTATTACAAGGATGTAGTTTGAAAAGGATGATGGATGAGAAATCTTTAAATTTACCGGAACCCGTATCCCTACAAAATCGCAATAGGCTACTTCCCTTCTACTTCCTCGGTGATGCAGCATTTCCTTTGGGAGAAAATCTAATGAAACCATACGCGGGCACCCATCCGAAAGGATCTAAAGAAAGAATTTTTAACTATCGGCTGTCAAGAGGCCGAAGAGTGGTCGAAAATGCATTTGGGATTCTGGCTAGCGTTTTTAGAGTACTAAGAAAACCAATATTACTGCAGCCAGAAAAAGTTGAAACGATCGTAATGACCCTAGTGCTTCTGCACAACTTTCTAAGGCGTTCTTCCTCATGTTCGGTATACACACCCCAAGGCTCTTTTAATAATGAAAACACAGAGATTAGTGAAGTTATACCAGGAACTTGGCGAAGTGAAGCGGAAGGCACATCGTTTCGTCCGTTATACGCCATTGCTCGCCGTTCAGCGGCAAATTTTAAAGAAAATCGTGAAGAACTTGCTCATTATTTTTTAAATGAAGGTAAAATACCATGGCAACACATGTATGCGTAAAACTGAGATAGTAAAAATCTACCCACCTGTTCATTCGCATCTCCAGCCTCAAGTCCTTTTCGAGGTGTGAAACGATCATTCAAGAATCCTAGCACCTTAAATGCATACCATTTACTTTCGTAAATCTCGTCTTTTCCTGTAATAAGAAATGTCATAAAACAGTTAGATGTACCTAAAAGTTAATAATAAAAAGCAATAAATAAATATTAACAATAAATAAATAATTTTGTTGGTGTGAGAGTAAATACCTTTCCCCGTTCCCACTGATGTCTTAATTTTCATGCGCTCCCTTCTGTACGAAGCCAATAAATTAATCATTTTTTGTTTGCATGTTTCCCCACTTTCGTTAATTATACTTCCGATTTTAGCCCAGGCATCTTCTTTCAAATGTTTTTTGTAATAATCTTTGTCCTTAGGGTTCCATAGTACAGTATTTTCCCTGTAGGCGTCTATCAGCAAAAGACATTTATCCTCTGATCATGATGACGAAGGAATATAACTCAAAAACTAATATAATAACTCGTAAACACAGCTGGTTCGCAGCGTCTAGCAACAACCTCTCCTCATGACGTCCACGAGCGCACTGCGAGCGCCCTTTGATCCGCGGCAAAAACCGACAATCGTCGGCTCGCTGCGAGTCGCTCGTCGCAGGCTCGCGAACCACGTACACACTATGTTTTTGGTTACAGTAACGGTTACAGTTACGTGCAACGTTACGCGATCAGAAATGAGTACGTTGTAAACATCGGCTCGCTGCAAACCGCACGCGTACCGCTCGTAGCAGGTTTGCGAACCACTTACACACTATGTTTTTGGTAACAGTAACGGTTACAGTTATGTGCAACGTTACGCGATCAGAAATGAGTACGTTGTAAACATCGGCTCACTGCAAACCGCACGCGTACCGCTCGTAGCAGGTTTGCGAACAACGTACACACTCATGTTTTTTGGTTACAGTAAATGCAACAGTTACAGTTACAGCTCGCTAGTGAGTACCCGGCTTTAACTATCATCAGCAAAATTTGCGACGAGCTCACGTTGGCGCCATTATCCAACTGATTTTTTGTTTGTGTCGAATTCGTATGTTGCTTACGTTACGTTGTTTACGTTGCTGTTTTAGCGACCAAGTAGTTATAGACCTACTGCCTTTATTATTTGATTTACATGCTACTGTTTCTCTTACCCCATAGGTCCCCTTCCCCCACCTGACCTTAGTTTAAACATGCAAAAAAACGCATTCAAGTGGGTACTGACCGATCGACCTCTAGGAGGCGTCCCTACAGATGCACGTATTTAACATGAAAAAAATAAACAAAAAATAATGTGTAGATATTTATTTTCTTTTGTGAGTCATATAATAATTACGCGCTACGACTTTAATAGCATCATCACAGTCCCAAAAACCAGTGTCTTACCAGTCCCAAAAACCAGGGTCTTACCAGTGAGTACTTTAGTTCACGTCTTTACACCAGTTATTAATAAAAAACATAATCGATATCCGCACTTTCATTTTAGTCAATTGCTCCTTGTGCTCCGAAAATATTAAAATTTAAATTGATATGCATCTAAACAATTGTTTCTATATATGCAAAAATTTTCTTTTTGTGGTAATCTGTTTTTAAAATTTCTGTTCCAATATCTTCCACATATGAAAAATGAAAACTGCAATATTTACTGCTTAATGTAATCAAAAGATCAGGTGTACCCCAGTCCATAGTATATGATTTTGTGAGTGACTGCTGAGAGCTGTGTGACAAGATATGACCATACAGAGGCTGCCTCCAGAGGACTGGATTGCATTCAGTTACTGGAACCCATGGTGCGGTTCTATGTTTATTATGGCTATTTGTTAGCTTACCTCTAAAAGACTATGATCCAGTTCTAAACAAGAAATACTTACTGGAATGTATGTACCAAATGGTTGCTGTGACAACATAGTGTGAAACGGCGTCCTGTTGGTTTCTTGGCATACTGGCTAATCTGCATGCTAAAGAATGTCCGAGCAGCTGGTGACATTTTTCTTTTAATAAATTGTAGCCGGAGGAGCTCAAAAACTTCTCTGCCATATTCATTTGCACCTTCAGCATCCGTCTCTCGTTCTGAGATATGCGTAATTTCAATGTAGTTTCACAAATTACACTTTTGAGGTGTCTTTCGACAGCAGTTAGTGGCTTGGAAACTTCTCTGGGACTTCAGTACTTCCCCTCGACTGGCGACACCTGTGCAGACATTCTCGCCGCATCTGGCGGCCCCCCGCACGGGGTAACCCGCTGGGTAGGAACAGATGCATTCTCTCGAAAATTTCTCGATGTTTTTGTGAGAATACCTACTAATATAGTTATATATTTGGATTCTCAATAAAATTCCCTACAGATTAGTATGTAAATATACTAATGTTTGTTTACATACATGTTGTTAAAATTGCTGGAAATTAAGAGGGAAGTAAAAAACCGATAACTTTGTATAAAATTACGTATATTTTTAAAATTAAACCTATTTCATGTACAGTTTTTATTTTATATTATAGCTAAATATTATATCTATTGAATTTAATTATCACTAGACATATTTCCATTCATATTTTTTACACCAAGACTATTAGAACTCAGAGCGCAGTTTGTCACGCGCTCAAGTACGCCTAAAAAAACATAAGAGTTTCAAGTGGCTTTGACAACAAATGCCGTAATGAAATGACTTGATTTATATGTTTCGGTGCACTTTAGTTCATTGACTATTTATAGTATAAACAACAGATGTATAGCTTTCTTCATTTCAAAGAAAGGAGTAAATAAATCAACCCATTTGGGATCGCCACTCAAATTACTAACTTTAGTACCACACTTTTAAAGCGACAAGGATGCGGCATTTCGTTAAAACAAAATGTTTTTACAGATAGTACGTAATATTTGCTATAGAATAAATAAAAAACAATAAGTACTTGGCATACGAAAACAATTAGAAATAAGCTTACAAAAATCTAGAATTACGCATGTTTAGCCGCTAGCGCCATTTAAATTTAATTCATAGCATGACTGGCGCGCGTCCCATTTTGGGATGCCTACAAATTCTACGTACTGCGTCAACAATAGTATGGATATGACTTTTTGATAAGTCTAATTATATTTTTATATGAAAAAGATTTTAAATGTTTTATTACAATTTTGTCTATTAAATATTCAGTGATGTATTGTATTGTATATATATATATATATATATATATAATTAAAACACAATTACTTAAAAGTAGTACGTAGTTCAGTAAGACGTAAATAGATGGATACTATGGAGAGAACTAACGTAGTAGGAGTATATAGAAGTATATATAAGTAATAAGTTAAAAATAATTACATAAAATACACGCTATTACATAATTATGTATACTGGCCCAGTTCAAAACATCGCTCCCAGGTGGTGATATAGGTAAGCCGTCGGTCCCGGCTGCCATGAACAGCTATTGCGATTGTCAAAGCCAAAGTCAGAAATAATTTATTCATTTAGGTCATAAAGTAACATTTATGAACGTCAAAGGGGTTAGTGAGTTTATTACATTTACTGAATTTACATTTATGTTAGTTGCAAGTTTCAGGCAAAAGGTTGAGCCTGTTCAGTTTCAGTCAAAGTCAGAAATCATTTATTCATTTAGGTCACAAAGTAACATTTATGAATGTCAAAGGGGTTAGTGAGTTTATTACATTTACTGAATTTACATTTATGTTAGTTGCAAGTTTCAGGCAAAAGGTTGAGCCTGTTCAGTTTCAGACGTCGATAAATGGTAACGTATTAAATGCTATGTAGACTGAAGGAAAAGGAAAGGTAAATAATTTTATGTGTGGTATCTGATGTAACAGGAAGAGGTGTCTGAAAAGTTAACACATAGCGCCACATTACATGCTCGGCACACGTAATGTGTACGCTTTGTTTTGCAAACAACGCACTGTCGGCGTTGCTTGCCAGTTTTGTCTCCGGGAAGAACAGAAAGTTCAGCAGGGAGGTGACAGATGATCTCTGCGGAAAATTTGGGAGCTCCATGAACCGTCGCGATTGCGATCTCGGGCTGAGGTTGCAGGTGTTTTTGTAGGATCTCTGTCACCAGGTCAGTGCGGAACTTCCTGTGGCTTATGTCGTGTGTGTGTTTGTAAAGTATGTAAGCATTTAATACGCTCACATTTAACAGACGCCTGAAAAATTTCTTGTACCATACTTTGGTACGCTTTCGCTCTAAAGGGTACGCCGACAACATTTGGTCTTTCTTATCGACGCCCCCCATGCAGACATTATAATCTCTGATTACGACTGGTTTATCTCCGGACACGCTGATCCCATGGTACGTTGAGAGCAATGCTACTCGGTTTTGATCTCGCCATACCATGAGATCAACATCTCCGGATGTGCACCCACAAACTTGACCCATGGTCATGTCAGACTTTTTTAAATTTGTGATTTGTTTTGGCACAAATTGCCGGTTGGTACGGAGGGTCCCAACGCAGTCATACCCTATGGACTTAAGGACGCGGGCGAGGGCTGGAGAATTGTAATAATTGTCCATCCATACGGTATGACCGCGATTTTCGAGCCCCCGCAACAAACGTAATACCAGATTCGGTATGCTCCCCGATATCACCTCCTGTTGGACTTCACTTTGTCCACCCACGTGACACTCAAAACGCCACAAATATCCCGACCTTGAGTCGCAGACTTCGTAGGTTTTAATACCTACTGCTGCGGCCTTATTCGGGATAAATTGCTTTATGTCGAGCCACCCCTTCCACTGGGTCAAAGATTCATCCAGAGCGATGTTTTGACCTAAACCGTATAAAGAAGAAAATTTAGTATTTAGGTGATTGATAATGGGCTCAACTTTATAAATTTTGGCTTGGGGACGGGTTAAACTATTGCAAGACATATGGCTATTGTTGTTGAAGTGAAGACATTTGGACAGAAGCTGGAAACGCTTAATTGACATATAGGTGGAAAAGCCGGGTGTTGAAAAAATATTAGCTTCATTAGACCAGTATTCTTCCAATTTAGATTTAACTAAAATGCCCATTGCCATCAAAAGTGAAAAGTACACGTAAAGCTCGTCTACGTTAGTTTCTCTCCACATCGTTATCCGACTTGACGGCCCGATTTCACCTCGCCCGAAGAGTTTTTCGGCGTATTCCTGTGCATACAAATTTGTTTGATGGGCTGTGGTTTCCATAATTGGCCTATCTCAAATCGATACGAACGCTTCATATGGACTTGAGATAGGACCAATCATGGGGCCGCATCTTCCAACAAACCTCTCTCTTCTCAAGTGAGGGGAAATCGGGGAAGCGGGAAGTCCTTGCCACTCAAAATTAAATAATGAAATGGGCCCATGCATTAACCCATCACCGGTCTGAGCAGACTCCACAGCTTCGATACTGCCCGCAGCTTCCGCTTCCTGCGGTGAGTCCTCAGCCGTTTCCAGTAACGCACGAACGCCGTGAAGTATTGCAATTTGGCCCTCATTTTCATCGTCGGAAGCTGATAATTCTTCTTCTTCACTACCTATGAGAAGTGAAAATAACAACGCCTATCATTGACTAACCAAACACAAAAATATTAATCGAAATGATTAGTGCAATGAGAAACTACCAACCATAATTGAGTAGGCCGCAGATTTCATTGTCCTCTAAGGGACGTCGGCAGGCCTGTGTCATTCGAGCCGCTCTTGGTGTCGAGGTCATGGCACATTCGACGTGTCTAAAGTAGTTTATTTGATTTTAACAACACTGTTAGTCACCTAGAAATATACTTTTAGGGCTTATCCAGTCGAAAATTATAATAATACTTACGCAGCGGGAGAAGGAGGGATACCTAAAATGTGTGCGGTCGACGTAGATGGCTGGTGTACGTTCGAACAAGATAGCTGGTTACACCTAAGCAAGAAAAACTTTTGATGACGAAAATGTATAAATAACACACAATTCAATCACAAATGGCTCAAGCTGGAATAGTTGATAATTGTAGGGCAGATGCCGTGGCCTCTGGCGAAGCAAACTCCAGAAAAATACACTTAGGTGTATATATGAATAGTGTGCGCTCCAACTCACACTATTCGACACCGCAGACACCAGTCTGAAATTGCAAATATTTCACTTACTCTAGATGTTCTAAGTGGTCCCGATCCTGGGCCAGGGTTCTACGCCTTTTGGCATGTAGAGGAGTCTCTAGGGGACTTCCCAGTGGTAACTCCTCTATCATGCCAATGTTGATGCTGCAGTGGAAATACACATAATTATAGTTGAATTGTATTAAAAAAATAATAAAAAATGTTCTTATAAATAAATAAAATTACTCGTCTTGAGCCAATGGACGGCTTTGGACTCCGCCACCTCTGCACGTGCCTCACCAGCCTGAAAGCCTGCCCTGCGGCCACGTCTTGTTCTCCCACATCCACCTCGACCACGATTCCCGCGACTCGACTCGACAATTATTGCCGCATTACCGTCCCCACCAGCGGGTATAGTGCGCAGTATACGCACTCTACCCGCATTGCGCCCACCACGTGTTAGCGGACCGCGGCGCAAATTGTCGTTACTTAAAAGCAAGCAGAAAGCAAAATCATGCAAACAAACTCAAACTAAATTCACGAAAAACCGCTCCCGACCCGTGGTGCAACTGCGATATTCAGCTGGTTGTACCACGAGGAAGTACATAAAGTTACCCATGGTTCAACTGTTGTAACATTTTTTTTTACTATTTATGATTATGACCCGTAGTATAACGGTCGAATAAGTCCAACTAGTTACACCACGGGGATAGGTACCAAAAAAGTAAGAAAAAAAAATGTGTAAAACAAATGAACGTCCACTAAACAAATGACTATCAGAAGGTGATCAGCCATCGATAGTGCTTACAAAAAACAGGTGCACGTGATATTCGACCTTATTGACATTAATAAAATGATAACGTATTAGAACAAGAAAATACAAAAAAAAGTCTGTAATGAATTGTCAATAAGGTCGAAAATGGCATGCTTCTGTTATTTGTAAGCACTTTTACATTTCACATTTCATCTTATTGGGCTTCGCGGCAGTCGTTTTTTTTTTCTTTTTATTATGTCTACAATTCGTAAAATGATATCATAAATTCAAACTAAATAAAACATAACACACCAAAACAATACAAAGATACTGACTTTTCACTTTGAAAAAATTATGGAATGCGTATCCATACTCTTTCCAATTAGCACAGATCAGCCCTATGACATCATCATGACGTCACGCGCGGCACATTCCAACGCGACTGGCGCGAGGCCCATTTTGGGATGCCAATACCACCGTTACGTATTATTTGAATAATTATTAAGTTTATGCACCAGTGTTCTCGATTTAACTTTAGTAGTAATATATATTATGTTTACACACAATACAAAACAGTAAATACATAGTTTCGATACATTTTTGTGGTAAAATTATGTAGAAAAGTTTTTGTTGTGGCGGTCGGGAGCAAAGTAATTTTATTTCTGATGAGATTTTGAATATAAAACACACACACAAACAAAAACAGAAAGTAACGATAGGTTACTTACCCAGGCATCTTCTTGCTAGTGTATACAGATGTAATTCACAAGAGAACACACTTAAAAACTCACTTTAAGACGAGAGTTACAAATCCGAACTTACGCACCAGGCGGCTCAACTTACAGTGTCCACAGTTTAAAAAAATCCTTCCTTGCAAGGCCATATTATTGGCTTGCTTGCTAGCTTATTCTTTCCCGTACGCAATGAATAGGTGCGAGTAAGATAGAATAAATATTGTTACGGTTTATTTAGAAGCGTAATATGTTCGCGACGATCGTCCCATATTGGGATGCTCGCCAGATGCGCGCTATTTTGACGCGTCCCATTATGGGACGCTTGCCAGCGGAGGGGAGCACTTTCATTGACTTCCACTGTACTTTTAGCTGGCCCAATTCCCGTTGCCGACAATTCAATTCATGAAACCTAATAATTATGAGAAAATACTACATAAATAACATCTTACTGTTAGATAGATAGATAGAACTAAATGTGAAAGATTTTTCATTACAATTAGCTATACGGATATATATTGAATTAGGTGGAAAAGTGTAGTATCCAATAATATAATACAGAAGATACCTTTTTTAAAAGTTCATGCGGACCAAGTTATAATCAAAATAGCAGATAATATCTTACTTTTTATGGACTTCCTCCCATGCTTGAGCTTTTATCTTGTTGGTGTTTGTGTTTAAAGATTTGTTTTCTATTATTTGCGTGTAATCTCTTAAAACACTGCGAAGTAATTGCTGAAAAATAAGTAAATACATACCTAAATATCAAAAATACCACGACATTCAAATTCACACCTTGATACAGAATGACGAATGTAAATTATTTACCTTTTGCTCTTCATCCCAGTTAACTGAGCGAATTCGTTTTGGGTTCATGTTATTATTTTATAAGTTGCAATTTAAATGTTATCAAATCAGAACAAAATTCAAACAAACTGGCTTGCTCGCTACACTGACAATAGGGGACATGACAACTCTTATCCACAGAGTACATTTGTATATAGGAGGACTCTTATCATATTTTGGGCAGCAGACAAATTTTCAAACTCAAAACATTGCCTGTCACTGACAATTTGCTTGGGTTCCTTCAATGGTTCGATCTTTTTACTTTTAAAATCAACTGGGTTGCCATAGCGGACGCGCTAATCCAGGCATAAGGAATGTATAGTTAGTCCGAGGATACTCTATGTTTATTAATAACAATCTTAAAACGAAGCTAATACTTAGTTACCCCGGAATTAGCTAGTTCAAGCGTAACCTCGGAGTAAACTATGAGTAAGCCTTTTTTATTAATAAGACAGATACTGACCATCTTTCAATATATGTCCTTAATATAGAACTTCTTTGCTAAGGCATTCGCATTTATTTATTGTAACTTTAAGATTAGTTTGTCTAAGTCTATCGAAATTTTTTTTTACATGTTTTATTAAACTGGATGAATATACAATAATATCGTCTAAATATACTACGCAATGTGTACCTTGAAGTCCTCTGAGCACATTATCCATTTCTCTGTGAAATGTTGCGGGCGCTGTTTTTAAACGAAAGCGCATTCGAGTACACTCAATAATGTCCTGATTGAGTTGTAAAGGCTGTTTTGGGTTGATCTGACTTTTCTAGATGGTAGGTAGCCGCTAGCTAAATCTATTATAGAGAAGTGGCATTGCCTAATCTATCAAAAAGATTTGAAATATTAGGTAATGGGTATTTATCGTCAATAGTAATTTCATTAAGTCGACTATAATCTATTACCATACGAAATTTACGTTCGCCTGAAACATCAATTTTTTTGGGCACTGGGTGGCACATTCCGTGGAGAGTGAGATTCTTTAATTACTTAATTCTCTAATAATTTGTTTGCTTGTTTTTGTATTTCTTCGTTTTGTGCAATAGGGTGTCTATAATGGCGTATATAAATTGGGTCCTCATTACTCGTTCTGATTTAGTGATTCACCTGATTTGTAAGGATAAAGGAACTTGCTCACAGTGAAATAAATATCTTTATATTCTTGACATAAATTATAAATACATGACTTTTCCACAGAATTTAAGTGATCTAATCTTCAGTGATAAATTTCAGTGTGATAAATCTAATAATTGTTCAATATTTACGTCGGGAGTCAAATTATGTCAATGACATAATTCTTCTTCTAACTTGTATACTTTAAATGATTTTGTGAATGTAATTTTCATTTCTTTTTCTGTAGTATTTTGTATAACTGTTTGTGCAAATGAGTTTATAGATACAGTTAACAATAGCATCTGGCATTCTAACACCTGGACAAAACTGTGTATAATTTAATAATGCGTTGCCGTTTTTTAATAATGTCGACACTTTCACTCGAGTTTCTGATTGTGGAGGGATTTTAAATTCATAAAGTGGATTTTATACTATCGGAATATCTGTATATTTTATTTTCAACATTGAGTTCTCTTAACAAATAAGATCCTATTAACCCATCATAAGAGTTATCTACATTGTAAATACAAAATTTGTGACTTAAATTACTTTTGAACGTAGCTGTTAATGGAATATACGCTATTTGGTCGTGTCTACTACATCCGTGTGTACTAATGACATCAAATGGCTCTAATCAAATATATTCTGAAAAGAATTCTCGGGCTTTTTCAGGGCTCATAAAAGATTTGGTACTATCTGTGTCAATCATAAAAATCGATCCTATTTCTGGTAATCTAATGTGTGGTAAGTTTAAGGTATCGTTATAATTAATAATTGAATCGATTATTTGAGAAACCCCATAAGTCAACAGACCCTAACTTTACAGGAGACGAAAAAATACCTTCCGTGAAAAAAAAACTGGCCATGGATGTGTTTTGTATTTAGTTTGAATGGTATAAATGATATCTATATAAATTGTTAATTTTTCCTCATAATATTCTCATTATCACGAAATAAATAGTGCTCGAAAGTCGTTGACTTAAGGGGTTTCTCAAATAAACGAAAAAAGAAAACACATTTGACACGTTAAACACCATGAAGTTTTAATCAGACAATGTTATAATTCAATAATTAGAATATAAATAATGATATTATTAATTGTTTAGCCCAAAGACTCATCTCTTTCACGGTCTGTGACCGGCCATTGGTATATTTTTTCATAAAACTCCTGTACTTCTTTATCTTGTGGCAAGTAATTTCTAAGTTTTTTTAGATCTTCCATTTTCTTTTTGTTAATGGAAATTTGACCCTCTGGATACGCTTTGTTGCTAGGCATAACCAGCCTCTCTTTATTTGCATTCTTAAGATTAAAATAATGTTCAACCAGGCCGTCAATAAAGTCCCTTACGACCATCCATCTCTTTCATGAGAATAGCGAAAGTAGCAATATTGGCTGATCTTGAATGACACTTTCTGTTCTTTGGGTATGTGTCTACCAGCTGATTCTACCAAGAGCATATTTTTTTTGTAAAATTTTGGCCACCACTTTTTGAAGTCTACTATGTCACAGGACGAAGGCAATGAGACCAGGAAAATGTTTTCGCCGTTGAGCTTAGAATCAATGCTGCAACTTCCTTCACTGTATAGATACAATCAGTTCGTCTTATTTTTCTTTTCAAGACGGCGAAGTCTCGGTCGCAAGGTAAAAACGAGTGACCTCGAATTGGAAAATTCTGCTTGATGGTTTTGAACATTCCGAGCGATACCAATGCAGATAAAACCCTTACGACCGTGTGGTTTTTATTTTGTCCATCGCAGCCATCAGTGAGCACTTGGCTCAACATTTTCCATATTTTTTTTCAAATATTGATAAAGAAATGTGCTTACTTCGTTAGGCCCTTTACTTCCAACTCCTTCGTGATATACTATAAAGTGGGCACTGTTATTCTTCAGGTTGTGAATGTAGCAAACACTTACAGTCAGTTGTCTTAGGTAAAAGGTTTCTTGCACTGGTATAAAAGGAAGGCTAATATTTTGCAAGTAATCTATGCAAATGGCTCCATTCTTTCCAGATTCGTCATTTTGTACTAGCTCCGTAACAGATTTAATTTTTTATAAAATTTGATTGCTCGTCGTAAATGTACCATTTTTTCAGCAACCGCTACACGTTTAGCAGAGTTTAAAAAATTACTTTTTATTTTCACCTCCAACTCCTCACAAGTAGAGCAGGTATCTACTTGGGGTCGCCTAAAATGTAGTGAAAATTGTTCCTTATATGTAAAAGGAATATTTTACGTCCAAATTTGGATGTTTTGCTCGAAACATTTAGTGCATAATTTTTAACCGACTTCTAAAAAGGAGGAGGTTTCTCAATTCGACCGTATATATTTTTAACATTAAGTCTAGCATCCAAATAATGGCGCACTTCACTAGCATAATGAGACATTTTTTTAGGAAATGACTCAATATGGTCCTTCACAGGTTGAATTACAGCTCCATCTTTCGCGTTTCCAGGTGTATTCAGTCCTCGTCTATCAATAGTTGCTTTTCCTTGAGACAGTAGAGTGCACAATCGTCTTACGCGATCCATGGTAATGCCGTGAATATTAACAAATACTAATTTGCAAACTTGATGTTTACCAGAACATGTCGATATAGTATACTCGTAACTCGACCCACGTGATGGCTTTGAATAAATAGCCAAAATATTATTATTACCTACAAAAAACACAATAATTACACCAAAAAGTATGTGTTCTTACCTGCACGTTCAAGATCCATCACTTTATTTTGTAAACTTAGCACTTATTACATATTTTTCACTTTTTAACTGAGATTGTTACAACAAAATGCCGAGAAAGATATGTACACTTCTAGTGACGGTCAAGTTCCGACTAAAATTACGGCCCGCGCGCAGCCGATGAGATACGAGAAAGGGTTACCTCTGTTTATTTGACTTGACTATTACCTGGTTTTTTACTACCGGCTTTGAGATTTAAAAATGGACTTTTGACCGGCTAGATCACTTAAATACCCGTATGTGCGTCGGCGCTGCCACCAGCACGGCGGCTGCCGTTCTTGGTCTTGATGGGGCGGCAGGTGGCGTCGCCCCCTGTGTCAGCACCGACTCCGAGGTTGACGCCGTCGGTGTGGGTGATACTGGTCGGGAGGGCGCGCAGAATGGGAAGTCGTCCTGCACGTCCATCCCCCTTCCAGAGAGTTTGCCGGACTGGTGGGGCGTTCCGGTGTTGCGAGGCCACCCGCCCGCTTGCCCGGTGGGCTGTTCCCACCCTCTTCCTCGCGCGACCTTTTCTTAGGGATGGCGATGCTGGGGATGGTTCGGTAGTAGTGGCGATGCTTGCAGGTGTCTGCGGCGGTTCTCCCGTAAATAGATCCGGCCACATGGCCTGCACCACGTGGAGCTTGGCGAGGTCTTCGTGTGATACGTCTTCCTTTTTATTTTCTCCCAGATGGACGTCCCTCACCCGGAAGTAGGACCCAGCGCTGCAGTCCCTGCGTTAGAGCACCCTCCTTGCGAAGGGTCTGGAACACTCGAGCATCCCCCTCGTGTCTCCTTAGGCGCTGGGACTGCAGATCCGGATGGACCCCCGATTCCTTGGGTGGCGGTGATGGTGACGGCATAGGCGTCATCCTGTGATGTAGGCCGTCACGTGGCGCCTAGACATGGGGGCTGATGCCAGTCCCCGAACAGTCAGAGTCGGGGCTTGGCGCTAATGCCAGACCGCCTCCTTCCACTCAACGAGGGCACCACCACATCGGCTATCAGGTGACGGCAATCCCCTCACGAAGACAACGCTACGCGGTCGACACAATTAAAATTAGTCATTGCGAAAAATAACGTATTTAATGAGTCGTAATAATTAAGGCGCCCGAACGTAGGCGTTTAGTCGCGCGATGCGTTCGTCCGCCTCGACAGCTGTGGCCGTCTGTATCGATACTGCGATCAGTGTTGCCAGGGCCCTTAAGCCTGCGTTCAGACATGCGGGAATCGTGCGTTTACGCATCGCGCGGTTTGAAACCGCAAAATTGTGATGCTATTCAGACACGCGCGGTTAGTATGCGATTTCGTGCGGGTTAGCGTCAGTTTCAAAATGGAGGTCGACGAAGAAGTGTATTTACTGTGGTTGCTCCTTAAAAAAAAAGAAAAGAAAAAGGCGGTATTGGGTGCATCCAATATTACGTGACCGACTAGTACATGGTCAGTTCGTAACGTTATATCCCAAATTAAGAATGTATGATAACAAATTTTTTGACTATTTGAGAATGTCAATAAAATCTTTTGATGAACTAATTGAACTGATCAGGCAAGATATTTCATGCTCTGAAACGCATTTAAGGCCAAGCGTGTCACCGGAAGAGAAACTCGTAAAGCCGGGTACTCACTAGGGAACCGTAACTGTAACATGCGTGATACAGTAACGAGGTTCTAGTGTGTACGCTTTTTACAATTACGGTTCACGACGGCGCCAGAACGCTTTCACTGAGCGTACTCATTTTGCGAGCTGTAAATGTTACCAAACAGATACAGTAACGAGGTTCTAGTGTGTACGCGTTTTACAATTACGGCTCACGACGTCGCCGGAACGCTTTCACCGAGCGTACTCATTTTGCGAGCTGTAACTGTAACCAAACAGATACAATAGCGAGGTTCTAGTGTGTACGGGGAGTAACGAACGGGGAGGCCTGCTCTGCCCTCAGTTTTGGTTTGTAAATCCACGATGTCGGACGAAGTGTCCCTCGCCTGTGCAGCATACTTACTTATGGATGTCTTACTTGATGATTTTAAACGGCCACGAAGATGGTGGATTCATAGAATGTATCGAGAAAGAAGTGATCTACTGTTCATATTGAAAAATCAAGAAATTAGTGGTCATTACAAAAATTTTACAAGAATGAATGCAACTGACTTTGAATATCTCATGAATTTAATCGGTCCCAAAATAGAACGAAGAAACACTGCATTTCGAGAAGCTGTGTCGGTTCAAGACAGGTTAGCTGTGACGCTGAGATACTTAGCTACTGGTGATTCTTTTACAAGTTTGCAATACCTGTTTCGTATTTCCAAACAAGCCATAAGCTCGATTATACCAGAAGTGTGTCAGGCGTTAACAGGAGCATTGAAAGAACAAATCAAGGTAATTATTTAATGTAATTAAAAATTAATTATACATAGTCGTCGAAATTCATGTCTGACGAATACTGGCTACTGTTGCTGTGTGGAGAGTATGGCGGGTTTTGAGAAGAAGTAGAAGCAGGGCCTGCTGTGTCTAAGTCCACATAAGGAGTTTCTTTATTTGTAGCCATGGAAGAGGTTGAATTGCGTGGAGATTGTTGGTTTTGTGTAGCAGAATAGTAACCATAATTTTGCATAGAATTGTAATAGCCTTGATCGGCACGCATAATGATCTGAAATATTTCGTGTTGAATTGTGTTTTTTATGTCCCTTGAGTAGTTTTTCATTTTTTCTTGTATGAAATCGAAGAAAGACTTTAGTTCCATATCCTGTTCTGGCTTATTTGCCGTATTTTTCAATATTCCGAAAGCCTCTTTTAGCATTTGTAGTTTGGGATCTGACTTTAGCTTTTTATTGGGAGGCTCAAATGATGGAGGGGGGCTGTTGGCATTAGTATCGCTCTTATCCTCCACCTGCAAAAAATCGTGTGTTTATTAATATGATCAATAATAATAATAAAATATCGTTTGTTGTAGATGCCGACAAATCGTGACGAATGGCTTGAATGCAGCAGAGAGTTTGAGAAACTATGGCACTTTCCACATGTAATTGGGGCTATCGATGGCAAACATATTCTTATCCAGTGTCCATTCAATTCTGGAGCAGAATACTACAATTATAAATCTCAGTTTAGCATCGTATTGTTGGCATTAGTAGACGCACAATACAACTTTATGTACGTACATATTGGTATTCAAGGAAGAATTTCAGATGGAGGTGTATTACAAGGATGTAGTTTGAAAAGGATGATGGATGAGAAATCTTTAAATTTACCGGAACCCGTATCCCTACAAAATCGCAATAGGCTACTTCCCTTCTACTTCCTCGGTGATGCAGCATTTCCTTTGGGAGAAAATCTAATGAAACCATACGCGGGCACCCATCCGAAAGGATCTAAAGAAAGAATTTTTAACTATCGGCTGTCAAGAGGCCGAAGAGTGGTCGAAAATGCATTTGGGATTCTGGCTAGCGTTTTTAGAGTACTAAGAAAACCAATATTACTGCAGCCAGAAAAAGTTGAAACGATCGTAATGACCCTAGTGCTTCTGCACAACTTTCTAAGGCGTTCTTCCTCATGTTCGGTATACACACCCCAAGGCTCTTTTGATAATGAAAACACAGAGATTAGTGAAGTTATACCAGGAACTTGGCGAAGTGAAGCGGAAGGCACATCGTTTCGTCCGTTATACGCCATTGCTCGCCGTTCAGCGGCAAATTTTAAAGAAAATCGTGAAGAACTTGCTCATTATTTTTTAAATGAAGGTAAAATACCATGGCAACACATGTATGCGTAAAACTGAGATAGTAAAAATCTACCCACCTGTTCATTCGCATCTCCAGCCTCAAGTCCTTTTCGAGGTGTGAAACGATCATTCAAGAATCCTAGCACCTTAAATGCATACCATTTACTTTCGTAAATCTCGTCTTTTCCTGTAATAAGAAATGTTATAAAACAGTTAGATGTACCTAAAAGTTAATAATAAAAAACAATAAATAAATATTAACAATAAATAAATAATTTTGTTGGTGTGAGAGTAAATACCTTTCCCCGTTCCCACTGATTTCTTAATTTTCATGCGCTCCCTTCTGTACGAAGCCAATAAATTAATCATTTTTTGTTTGCATGCTTCCCCACTTTCGTTAATTATACTTCCGATTTTAGCCCAGGCATCTTCTTTCAAATGTTTTTTGTAATAATCTTTGTCCTTAGGGTTCCATAGTACAGTATTTTCCCTGTAGGCGTCTATCAGCAAAAGACATTTATCCTCTGACCATTCACTCATGATGACGAAGGAATATAACTCAAAAACTAATATAATAACTCGTAAACACAGCTGGTTCGCAGCGTCTAGCAACAACCTCTCCTCATGACGTCCACGAGCGCACTGCGAGCGCCCTTTGATCCGCGGCAAAAACCGACAATCGTCGGCTCGCTGCGAGTCGCTCGTCGCAGGCTCGCGAACCACGTACACACTATGTTTTTGGTTACAGTAACGGTTACAGTTACATGCAACGTTACGCGATTAGAAATGAGTACGTTGTAAACATCGGCTCGCTGCAAACCGCACGCGTACCGCTCGTAGCAGGTTTGCGAACCACGTACACACTATGTTTTTGGTAACAGTAACGGTTACAGTTACGTGCAACGTTACGCGATCAGAAATCAGTACGTTGTAAACATCGGCTCACTGCAAACTGCACGCGTACCGCTCGTAGCAGGTTTGCGAACAACGTACACACCATGTTTTTTGGTTACAGTAAATGCAACAGTTACAGTTACAGCTCGCTAGTGAGTACCCGGCTTAATAACTTTAAGGTAAGATTTATTTATTGTTCTTCAAAATCAGCATAAATATTTTCTATAACTGTAGAGGACTGAGAGCCAGAACTAAATTGCGATGGTGACGGTGACGGTGCCGGAACAGGAGGAGATGATCCAGATGTAGTAAAATATCCTTGCGGGCTTGTATACTGTTGTCCTTGCCAATACGTAGGTGTGATCTGCTGAGTATTGTAGCGAACAGGGGGTGGTAAGCTTTGTCCTTTTTGTATCACTTGAAGTAATTCAATTTTGGTTGCTTAACGCCTATTTTCTGGTACTTTTTTGAGTTCTTTATATAACGACAAACAAAAGAGTTTGTCGTCATCTTGCTTGGTAATACTATTTTCTTGAAGTTCATTCTGAAAATGTTTTCGTGACTCGATACTTTTTTCTATTAAAACAGCTATTTTTTCTTCTGGCACTTGTGTTTTCTTACGTTTAGGGGACGTATTTCAGTGGCTTCGGTTGCATTGGCGTTTAGTTGACTTGTCTCCTCACTTTGCCTTTCATTCTGTTCTTCAATATTAGTTGTAGTGTCTTTATTACTTACACTATTCTGCAGGAAAGATAATCTTGAAAAATACATATATCGGGCTCCTTTACGAGCACCTGAACCAGAAGGAGTTGTTTTTTCTTTTTTGTATTCTTTATTGTAGCAATCTCGTATGTTTTTCCATTTTTTTTGGAGTTGTGTACCTAAAAATAATAACATTATTAATAATATTCTTGTTTCAGATATCTTGGTACGGGTTGTTCATTTGGAGAACTAAGCTACAATTATCGCCTAGGAAAATCGACGATTACTGGAATTGTCCGCGAAGTATGTAAATCATTGTGGAATAAGTTGGTAAACATAGTCATGCCCGAAGCGACTGAAGATATCTGGAAGACAATAGCACGAGACTTTGAGAGATATGCAAATTTTCCAAATTGCATTGGTGCTATAGACGGCAAGCATATCCGAGTTATAAAGCCTGTTGATTCGGGTTCTTTGTATCATAACTATAAACATTTCTTTTCCATAGTGCTCTTAGCACTTTGCGACGCCAACTATTGCTTTACTTATGTTGATATTGGGGCTTATGGCAAAAGCAGTGATTCTGCTATATTTAAAAATTCGGTTTTTTATAAACGCCTGACAGAAAAATCATTAAACATACCAACACCTAAACCAATATCTAATGTAGACCTAACACCAATGCCTTATGTTATAGTTGGAGATGAAGCCTTCGGCTTAGCAGAAAATTTAATGCGCCCATATTCAGGCAAATGTTTACCATATGAAAAAAGGATTTTTAAGTATAGGTTATCGAGAGCCCGACGTAATATTGAGTGCACTTTTGGTATTTTGGCGAACAAATGGCGCATCTTTCATAGGCCTATAAATGTAAACATAGATTTTGCCGAAGACATAATAAAAGTCTCTTGTGTTCTACATAACTATGTGCGGACTAGAGATGGTCTAAAATTTAAAGATACTTTATATAATGTACCCATGACTAATCTCAATACCTTGCATGCGGGAAGAGGGACACCGTCATCTTTGAATATCAGAGATAAATTCGCTCATTACTTTGTGAACGATGGGCGTGTTCCATGGCAAGACACAAAGATATAGCTGCAACTAACATACCGTACTTGTAATGTTTAGGTACATAACTAAATGTAAACAAACGAAATATGGTAATACCGTTGTGACCTTCATTTGAAAAATGCTCGAAATGTCTGCATAAAACGGCCGAAGTTTGTTTATATTTATTTAAGTACCTAAAGTATACGGAGAGTATAATATACGCTTCATAACAATAATTATAACATAATTCTGTCAATTATTTTTTGGTGAATAAACCTACTTACTTAAAATATTCTTTTTTTCCACCGTGTCTTCGCAATTTCCAAATATCTCCACCAACTCTTGCCAAGCTCGGTTCTTGATAATTTTATTTGAGTAATCATCACACTGAATGTCCCATATTGCAGGTCTCTTCTCCACCTCATCAATAAATAGTTCAGTGTCGAAACGATCCATGGCGAACTCACGAGCAGTGACGTGCTCACCGCGCGGTATCCGCAACGCAACTGAACGCGAAGTAAAGACTCCATAGTAATAGAAACGCGCGGGAGCAGCGCGATTCTATTTTCTGGCGGTTAGGTTGCGGTAACCGCGCGGCTTGATTAACCACGCGGTTATGTCTGAACGATTACTTTATAACTCATACAAATAAGACCCGCGCGATTTCCATGCGATTCTGAAATCGCGCGGTTCCCGCCGTGTCTGAACTAGCGCTAAGTCAAAAGTTAGTTTAATTTCCTGAAATGTTACATTTTTGCTGCAAAAGTAACTTATTTTTATTTCGTATTTTTGATGTCGGAGGCAAATTGATTTCAGCAAAATGGCGGAATATAAAGAAATCTATGATGTCTAATGGTGTATTTAATCTTATGATAAAACAGACTCTAGTTTTATTTGTTCGCAGCACCATCTTCAAAGTTGTTACAATCTAGTCTAGCACCTAACTTATTCTATTAGTTTGAACCAAATCCACGAGAGGTGGTGCATCTGTTAGTTTTACACTGAACTACTAATATTCGATATGTATCCCTCTTAACGTACTTTTTTACCATATGTTCTTAAGAGGGCTGTTAATAAAGGGCAAAATCGCCTCAATGCAAAAAAAAAACAAAAAACTTACATTATCGACGATGATTTGTCATCTCTATTGTGTATTAAATTGAGTACTAGTGAATCGCTTTCATTAAGTTTTGTTCTATACTTTAAATTTTTTTTTCTTAAATCACGAAACATGTCAATTAGGCTTATTATATTAAGACGAAAACTAAAAAAAAATATTATTTAAATATGTATATAGCGAATTGGAGACAAAAAAACATCAAATCCACCAACTTAAAGTGGAGTCATTTTAATAGGTAACATTTGACGTCTGTCAGTTTTATCTTCATATTGAGGTGACCTGCTTAAAAACATCGATTAAAGCGAATGAATCGATACGGACTTGAAACATATGTGAATTTTAAAAATCATCAGGCGAATCCCTGTCCCATTATTATTTTTTCTTTCGTAAATTTAAGGAGCAAAATAAGATAAGTACATAATTTACCAAAAAAAATTGCATTTATTCAGTTGAACTATCAGAACTGTTATTAGTATTGTCATCTTTATCACTGCTGTCAGCACTCAGAGATATTATTAATTAATTTTCAATAATATTGTCTATTCTCACATCTCGTTCAAAATCTTGTAAAATTATTTTCTTTGTTTTCTCTACGACTTTTCTCCAGTCTTCTGTAGTGACTTCTGCATACGCAGTTTGTAGCAGGGTCATCATTTTAGCAGTACTGAAGGGTGGTTCAGTATTGTGCCGCGCTGCATGACCCTTTATTTGTGCCTAAATAAGCTCGATGGCGTTATACTGGCAATGGTAGGGAGGCAATCGAATAACTTCGTGTCCATGCTCTAGGGCTAGTTCATCGATTACATAGCGGAGCTTGGACGGCTTAGTTGCTTGTACCAGATTTAACAACTCAAGTTTTAATAAAGTTACACTTGCATCCACACCATTTCTTACCAGCCACGAGACAATTTCTTGCTTTTTATTTGCTTGAGTTGGTGGTTTATCAACTTGTACAGAATGATACGGTGCATTGTCCATTATAATTTTCGATGGGTTTTCTAAGCTGACTAGCAGCTTCTCAAACCACTCTATAAAAACCTCAAAGTTCATTTCCTCATGGTAATCACTTGTAGTTTTAGAGGCGAATGCGAGGAGGCAGTCTGGAATAAAACGTTGATAAGCTGATCCCGCGTGACATATAATAAGCCGGGCTCCTTTTCCCGATGGAACTTTTGAGGTGGAGGCCGCTGTATCATCGGTCCATGTCCGCGAGTAGGGTAGAATTGGGGGTTCTGGATCACTTCTTCCTCGCTTCGCTCGGAATGTGATCCAGAACCCCCAATTCTCCACACATGCAATGTGATTTAGAAACCCCAATTTTCTATACATGCAATGTGATCCAGAGACGCTCACGCGACACATGCACGAACAATTAATACAATGTGTATAGTAATCTGATTGCATCGATTCAGACGCGCAATGATGTTTGATTATTTATTGTTAATTGTAGCAGGTATGGTTCGAAGCGTGTCTGCTTACAATATTTGCTCATACTAAAACTGACATCGAGACAATTGTCGAACACTTATCTTATTCCTATGATATTTTATTTATAGTAATTCAGTGAATGCAAAATGATGTGATACTGCATACATACATATAATCATATCTGTATCCCCGAAGGGGTAGGCAGAGGTGTATATAAACATCCGCCGTAAGTATACTATTGCCGTTTACTAGGCACATTCCAGACTCCGTACTGCTACTGAGAATTCCTAACGAAAAAACCCCGTAACACTTTTTGCCTAACCTGGGAATCGAACCCGAGACTTACCGATCAGTAGTCGCATACTCTAACCAATAGACCATGGAGACAGTGATATTATGTTGGAGCTTGGTCACATTATACGTTGGGGACAATCGTTAAACACTTATACCTTAAAAAGCCTAGTCTAAATGTCTCTATTAATAAATAATATCTCCCTTTTTAATTTCACCTGACGACCGAGTAACGATCAAGCCCTTGGCTGCTGTGCATCGGGTCATGGATTCGATATCCGCACGGTCAAATGTTACCGTTAAGGAGTTCCTTCAAATATCTCCAAAAACCCAATGTCAGACCAAGACTAAATTTCTATGGGACCACCCTCGAGATATACGGTATACATTACAAAAAGAATTATCTAAATCGGTTCATAAACAAAAACGTTATGCTAAAACATACATTAAAACTATATATACAATCGTATTGAAAAATATTAAATATATATATATATATATACAACCGTACTTTTAAAGTCGGTAAAAAGTAAGTAGTAGGGGAATCTGCATTTTTTTAAATAGGAACATAGACTTTTTTTGCCTTTAATTTTACTCAATGATAGGTATCAATGTTATTGTTCTGAGAGAGTACATACCAATTCCTTTTTAGAAAATCGTCTCAGGTATACGCGACGGAGCGGCGCCGTCGACAAATATGGAAAGTAAGGATGCGAGCATACTGAGTAAGTAACAATAAATTAATTTTAGACCCTATGCCGATAGAATAAAACTATTTTTTTTTAGCACGCCATGCACGCATTTCAATTCGCTTTCTGGCTCTGCTTGTGATTTGTCATTGTAACCACCGCTTTAAAAATGTAGTCTATAAATATGACTGCATGTTAATAATATCATTTTAATTAGCACACATCGTCCCAGTTGCTTGCAGCTTTTTTCTTTTTATAATATTATTGTGAACAATAGAACAAGTATGTGCGTATAACTCTACAACTTTTTTTTTTATAGAATAATATATCTAATAGTAAATTGAACTTAATAGTGAAAATTTATTTTTATGGTGTTTTTTTTTTCTTTTTAGGTCGACCAATCCTTTTGATTCTGACTGTGAAATATCAGCATCTCAGCCAGCACCGTCGGTAGAAAAAAAAAGAACCAGAAGAAAAAGGTTGTCGGCAAAACAAATTAACCTAAAGTAAAGAAGACTACCAATGCTCCGGTGGTAAAATCTGGCTTTTTTGGGTCCGACACGGAGTCGGATGTTGATTTGACGGCGCCATCGACATCGGTAAAAAAAAGGAAGCTATCGGATTCCGAGGTACGTTGAAGATTTTTTATTGTAATTGCATTTTTACGTATAAGTTCATATAGGTACCTACTCACTAAAATACTCTTAATATGATTCAAGGGTCAGTTAAATTTTATGTGTCATATAAATATATATGTATGTTTATATATATATATATATATATATATATATATATATAATTGTTTTTTCAGGTTCTTTCATGCAAATGCAAAAACAAAATTCATTTTTAATTTTCTAATGATAATCATTTTAATTTCAGAATGAGCAAGAACTGGGTGGTGAGCCCATCCGAGCAGCTGCGTTGAGGAGCTTTTTGTCAAAACGTAGCGGTTCCGGTTATACACTCCAGCGGAATCCTACGCGGCAGGGCAACTACTACGTGGAACTGCGTGTTTACAACGCTCGAGAAGTGGAGGCGCTCAGCATCGATCGTTGGAAACGTGCACTAGTTACGTTCAAATCAGCTGTTGATGAAAGCAGTCCGGTATGGAAAGCAGTCACAAAACTTGTGACCGCTGCTAAAGAAGATTATCGGAACATACAGCCGATACTCTACCCATCTAACTTATTTTAAAATTAGGTAAGTAAGTGTCTTACCGCATTTTAAACTAGGTACCTAGTATATAATTAGTAATAGGTTAATAATAGGTCAACATTTTGTCCGATAACTATCAGTTTAATCTATATTCTATATTGTTTGAATTTAAGTAAGTACCTACGCATATTAGGCAAGTGTCTTACCGCATTTTAAACTAGATACCTAGAATATAATTAGTAATAGGTTAAAAAATAGGTCAACATTTTGTCCGATAATTATCAGTTTAATCTATATTCTATATTGTTTGAATTTAAGTAAGTACCTACGCAAGAAGTCTTGATCTTTCTGTTTAATTTTGTTTCATCAGATAATTTTAATAAAATAAAATCTTGCATAAGTACTTACTAATATATTTTCATTTTTTAATTATTTGTATGATTTCTTTCAGTAAACCATAAAGTAAAAACTAAAAAGTACATACCAAAAAGTAAAAAAACCAAAAGCCAATAAGCTCTAATAAATGAATCTCAAAAGATTAAAATGCAATGCCAATAATGTTGACTTTGAATCTTATCCTTGAAGTACTTACTTACATAATTTAGATCAGTAATTGTGACCTTGAACCTTAATTATGAAGTAACTAAAATTTGTAGACCAGTAATTTTTAACCTTGAATGACTTGAATCAAAAACTTAAAATAATTTAGGTTAAAAAAGAAATATGTTTATGATTTATTTTTGCGAATATAGTTAAGGTTAAATTTATGGATTATTGCTTTACTTTTTTGTATTCAATATAACCAAACATGCAATTTTGTCCAGATTGTAAGGTTTATGTCCAAAAATATTCATCACATAAGAAAAGTAATATACATAAATCAAACTGTTTGTTAAGTACTGAATTTGATAATGTGCAAATAATAGCTACTGCCTTCAAAAATAGAATTGCTAGTTACAGATTTAATCCAATCAGTTTAGATAACATAACACCAGAGATATTTCTATCAGATATTTCTAGTAGCATTTACAAAATTATTGAGATATTGCGATTAAAACATCGAGCGATTAAGATACAATTTGAGCTTTTTGTACTGTACAAGTTACCTAAAAATGAAGAATTATCTTTGAAATCTTTCAATACAAAGTATTATGTGATGATTCAGAATAAAAATATAAAATTATTTTTCGAAGAATGTGTACGAAAGTTGCTTTTTAAGTGTACAGAATTTGAATTATCAGAATCTGGTTGGGCTATAGAATCAATTAATCATTTGGAAATGAATATAGTTAAATATAATCCATTAAAAGCTGGCAGTTACATACCTTTACCGAGCAAAATTCTCAAAACAAAATCATGTCTTAACATTTACAATAAAGATAGACATTGTTTTCTATGGAGTATTGTAGCACATATGTATCCAGCACAGTATAATAGTAATAGAGTTTCATCATATCCACATTACTCTAAATTATTAAATATAAATGGCATGTCTTTCCCACCAACATTTGATGACATAAAACAATTTGAAAAACAAAATCCATACATAAGTGTGAATGTTTATGGTTTAGAAAAAAGAAACACTATTACTGGACCATTATACAAAACTTTACAACGTAAGCTGACCCACGTAAATGTATTATTAATTGAAAGAGGAGATAAAAGTCATTTCTGTTTAATAAAAAATTTTGCACGACTTGTTCATAATCAACTAACAAAACACAAATCTAAAATTCACTTATGTGATGAATGTTTCTTATACTTTGATTCAGAGGCAAAATTAGATAATCATAATTGTGCACGAATGCAAACAGTGCTCCCAGAAGAGAACAGCAAACTTCGATTTTCTAATTATATAAGGACTCAAAGAATTTGAAAGTTTACTTCGAGAATATTCAGATAAAAATAAAAGTCAGTATGTCGAAAACATACAAATTCATGAAGCAACTTGTTTCGCCTATTATATATGCTGTGAAAGTAATCCAGAGCTTAATAATTTAGTATCTTACAGAGGTCCAAATTGTTCAAAAAAGTTTGTAGATTCTATATCTAAGGATTTAGAAACTTTATATGACATTTTATCTTTGCCTAGAGACATGATCCCATTGAACGATAAAGAGCTTATTTCATTTAAGACTGCTACAGTATGTTATATATGTAAAGAAAAATTCTCTAATAATGACCATATCGTTCGTGACCATGATCATTTCACAGGTAAATATCGCGGTCCAGCTCATAATGCCTGCAACTTAAATAATAAGTCTGTAAAATTTATTCCTATAATATTTCATAATCTTTCAGGATATGACTGTCATTTATTTATAAAAGAACTTTCAAGTATTTCCGGTCGAATCAACTTAATTCCAAAAACCAAGGAACGATATATTTCTTTTACAAAATTTTTTCCATTTAATTCTCAGAAAGTAGTCCAATTAAAATTTATAGATTCTTTTAATTTCTTAAGTTCGAGTTTAGACAACTTAGTAAAGACACTGGACTCAAATGATTTAAAACATTTAAGATCATTTATCACTGATGAAAATTTATTTCGGCTATGCCTTCGAAAAGGTGTGTATTGCTATGATTATATAGACTCCTGGGAGCGATATGACGAAACTCGTTTACCAGATCGCTCAAATTTTTATAATAAACTCACATCCAATACAGTGTCTACTGATGATTACAATCATGCTTTAAATGTGTGGGCTAAATTTGGTATTAAAAATTTAGGTGAATATACTGATTTATATTTGAAATGTGATGTCTTACTATTGTGTGACATATTTGAGAAATTCCGATCTATGAGTTTAAGTCATTATGAGCTTGACCCTTGTCATTACGTTTCATCACCATCATTAAGTTGGGACGCTATGCTCTTATTAACTAAAGTAGAATTAAATTTAATATCTGACATAGAAATATATCAAATGCTGGAAAAAGGTATCAGAGGAGGTCTTGCTCAATGCTCGTTGCGATATGCAAAGGCTAATAATAAATATTTGTCGGACTTTAATGAAATGGAACCCAGCACATTTTTAATTTACTTAGATTGTGTCAATTTATATGGACATGCTATGACACAAAGACTTCCCATTGGAAATTTTAGATTTCTAACAAAATCTGAAATAGATTTATTTAACATTGCATCTGTTTGTGCTGATAGTGATGAAGGGTACATACTTGAAGTTGATCTTCATTATCCTCCTGATATACATGACAGACATTCTGACTTACCATTTGCACCAGAAAAATTATCCGTTCCTATTCCATGTGATAGCAAAAACACAAAACTAATTGCTAATTTGTATGATAAATATAGGTATGTTATTCACTATGTTCACTTACAAGAATGTTTAAAGAATGGTCTTAGATTATTAAATATTCACAAAATTCTAAAATTTACTCAAAAAAATATCCTAGAACCATATATAAATCTTAATACAGTACTCAGACAAAAAGCTAATTCAGATTTCGAAAGAGATTTTTTCAAGAAGCAAAATAATTCAATATTTGGTAAAACAATTCAAAGTCAAAAATCATTTATTCATTTAGGTCACAAAGTAACACTTATGAACGTCAAAGTATATAGGTTAGTGAGTTTACTAAGTTACTGAAGCTACATTTAGGTTAGTTGCTAGGTTCAGGCAAAGGGTAGAGCCTATGAGAAGAAACCTGCAAGAAACTCACGGCCACTCTTTTAAATCGCCAGTTAAATATAATTTCAGTATTTTACAACTCAGATTAACAAGGTGTTACAGCCATTATGCCATATACTACTGACTATAAAAAACTAAAGATAATAACAATAATAACTTAATAATATTATAGAGAGGAAATAATTTGAGCTAAGATATATTATTTAATATAAATCTAAAATAGACAGTAAGATGGCATGATGGCGCATACACTTACACTTTGTGACTATGCAAAGGCTTAAATTGACTTATAAGTAATACAGATCTTTGAATCCTGTATGCAACAAGCAACTAGCTCCATGAGTTTTTGTCATTTAAGTAGTCGTTGACTGAATAATAACCCTTCCGAATAAGTTGTTTTTTAACGGCGTTTTTAAATTTAAACAATGGTAAATTAATTATAGTAATAGGTAATTTATTAAAAAAACGTATACCGAGTCCCGCAAATGTATTGTGAACTTTATGTAAACGATGATATGGGCCTACTAACTTATGCTTATTTCTAGTGTTTACGTTATGGATATCACTATTCTTATTATATAAGTAAATGTTATGTTTAATAAACATAATGTTAGCAAATATATATTGCGACGCAACAGTAAGTATGCCAATTTCTTTAAATCGATCTTTCAGGGAAACTCGTGGTCCTAAATTATAAATGCTACGTACTGCACGCTTTTGAAGAATAAAAATTGTCTCAATATCAGCTGCCTTGCCCCACAATAATATACCGTAGGACATGACACTATGAAAGTAACTGAAATATACTAGTCTTGCAGTATCTATATCAGTAAGCTGTCTTACTTTAAAACAAAAGGAAACAAGTAGATGTTAAATTAGTTAATATATGGAAAGATGACTTTAATAAGACAAATAAAATAAGGGGGGCAGAAAAATATGTGAGTGCTCCTAATTTTAAAATATAGCTATTATTTCAGAGAACCTAGTTGCTATTCAATTACAGCCCATTAAAGTTGTTTTAGATCGACCAATATATATTGGTTTTACAATACTGGAATTAGCGAAGTGTCATTTATATCAATTTCACTATTCTGTTATGAAGAAAATATATAAAGATGGCATAAACCTTTGTTATACTGATACTGATAGTCTCTTGTATTTAATACATACTGATGATTTTTATAAGGACATGAAACAAAATATAAAATTTTTGATACTAGCAACTTTGAAGCAAATAATATTTATGGTATTCCGAAAGCGAATAAACAAATACCTGGCTATTTCAAGGATGAGATGGGTGGAGATGTCATTACTGAGTTTATTGGTTTGAGGGCTAAATTATACTGTATAAATAGTTTAAACAGTACAATTAAAAAAGCTAAAGGAGTTAAAAAGCCTGTTTCTAATAAACTCACAATTGAAAAATATAAAAATACTTTGTATAATGATATAAATCTCAGAGATACTATGTATGTAATTCGGTCTAAAAATCATAAGTTGTATACACAAAAAATAAATAAATTAGTACTTAATGGAAATGATGACAAACGTCAAATTAAAAAAAAATTAATTTATACTGTACCTTGGGGTCATCATCGTACTATGTTTTAAAATAACAGATTTTGATTATGTACCTACCTTATTTTATTATGTGTTTTTTACTGTATTTTATGTTTATAAGGTTACTACAATTATGTATTATTATATGAACAATAAAATCGCATGAATTATAATATTACTTGTATTTTTTTTTTTCCTTTTGTGTTTCCTGTGCAATACCTATATTAATTTGTCTAAAGCAGTACTTATAATCTGAGTCCGAGTTCAATTCTTAGCTCAAATGAATACTCAAATTTTCTCTGAAATCCTTAGTAATTATTTTATAAGAAGACTAACCTAAAACATATTCTAATAATAGGTTAGCATTTTTTAATAAAATAATGTTTTACTGTAGTGAAACATCTAGTTACTAAGGTTGCGATAAATAGACATCAATACAGGTTTATTTTCGTATCTACTTATTGCTAATCAGGTGCTTACCTTACTTTTTACAGTTTATCTTTGTTTTTTTTTTATATGGATAGGTGATTCGATTATGTATCTTTTAGCTTGCCGTACCTCAGGCGGGTAAAGCCCTTCTAGTCTAAACATGAACACGCACTAATTACCAACAAGTTATTGTTTCAATTTTAAAATAGGTAACAAAAATAGCAGACGAAATAATGCGAACATCCAAATTCCAAACAACAACGAAATGTCAACTTATGCTGTCACTTGTCAGTTCAGTAAATTGTTATCTGCCGATTGTCAGCAGTGTTGGAATTAGGCGCTCAGAAAATTGTTGTCTATGGCCGTTAAAATAGTAGTATTTACCAAAAAATAGTAGTACCGTCAAGCACGTTTTGTTTTTTATGGAAATAAATAAAAACTAAGACAAAAAGTAAACTATTTATTTATTTTAATCATTTACTAACTATATAATACTATAAAATAACTGAAAAACTATAAAATAACTGAAAAGGTAATTAGGTAGGTATGATAACTTCAACGTCAGCCAATTCGTCAATGGGAACTTCAGCGTCCTTAGCGTTTATTCGATTTAGCATGTCGTTGGTAGGTTTAAATTCGATACAATTTCTGGATGAACTTTCTTTAACGGCATCACATGAAAGTAAGAGTGCATCAATGGAGCGGGTTGCTAGTTTGTTACGGGTTTTAGTTTTTGTTAGATTGACTTTGCTGAAAATTCTTTCGCAATCGGCGTTAGCGTGCGGCAAAACGAGACAGTCGAGAGCAAATTGACTTATTTCTTTAAATGGTTTATGTTCAGGTATGTCACACCATTCGCTTAGTTTTGCCCAAAAAACGTCAACTCTCTTTTCGTTTTTTATATCATCTTCAAATCCGACTATTGGCAGATTGCGCCATTGGTCGTCAAGAGTTTGAAGGAAGTTTATATCTTGTAAATCGACCACTCGGGGGAAATTTGAAGCGATTGGCAGCATGCTTGGGTTTTGTTCTCGCACGAGTTGACTCAAAGCATTCTTAGGACTTAATAAAGCTACTTTAATGAGCGGTTCATTGTTGAATTCCCACCTTTTTTTGATCTGCAAAGCAGCTTCAACAAAAAAATCTTTGCATCTGTCTAAAAACTCTTTACGCCTCTTCATGTCTGCCTTTATTTCAGGAGAATCGAGTTTTACTGCCACGCTAATTCCAAGGTAAAGGTTAATCAGATGTTTTGTTTTGTCGCCTGGATTGATTTCTGATAACTCAGTTCGGTTAACGTATTCGCGGTCCATAAAACAAAAGAGAAATTCTTTGTAAAGATTTTTGATTTTCGCATCCAACTCTGTAACCACAACTTCTACAGACTGAAAATATTTATTGAAAATTGTGAACTTTGGAAGCACCCAAGTTAGAAATTCGAAATATAACTTGACATAAGGATCAAGAAGCAAATCGAGGATAGCTTGTCCTGACAGAGATCGTTCTGACAGTGCCATATCTGTGAAGTATAATTTCAAGGCATCCCAGTTAGCTAAAACTCGTGTCACTACTTGCTGAAGCGAAAGCCACCTCGTTTGCGATGGGTGTAACATTTTTTGTGGTTTCAGGTCCAAGAACTCTTGAAATTGTTTCAACGCTGCTGAACGTTTCGAGCTATTGTGATAGAAGTTGAATATATTTCGTACCAACTGTTCACATCTATTTGGTAGTTTTTGGCACGCTGCACTAGCGCAGAGATGCGCAGAATGGCAAGTGCATTTCAGGATAATAATCCCAGGGCAGTCAGCTCGGAACCTACTCGCAACAGAGTTTTCACGACCCATCATCACATTACAGCCGTCAGATCCGAATCCAACAACGTTTTCTAGAGGAATGCCGTATTCTGTTATGGAGTTCTTAAGTTTGGAATAGATGTTTTCAGCTGTTGCTCCTATATTTACTGCTGCAGGGTCATCTTCGCTGTAAATTTCGTGAAGATTCCAGAACTTGCTCTCAATCCTGCCGGATATCTTATTAAAAAACCTTACCACTACACAAGATGCTTTCGAGGTAGATATATCCGTCGATTCATCGGTCATAATGCTGAATTTGGTTTGTTTTAATTTGGTTGCCAATTCTTCTTTGTGTCCTGGACCAATGCCTTTGTATATGATCTTCGCAGATTTTTTTCGTGTGAAGTTAGTTTCCTTCAAAATATTAGAATCAGGAAAACATTCTTTCAAAAGTTTACCGAGGTGATCCGCAGCATTAAAAGCTATATTATGTTCTGCGTGATACGCTGCAAGCTTAGCTTCGGCAACTCTTGCCAGCTTAATCGTGTTATCTCCTTGAGATGTAGATGGAGACGAAAAAAAGGATGTCACTGGTTTTGACGCACGGATAGAAGACATATTTTTCATATGTTTTTGTCCCTCAGAATGTCTCGATAAAACATGTTTTTCGGCGATCATAGAAGTATTACAGAATTTGCATCGTGCTTTCAAATTATCTTGCGGGTCATGAGTAAGCCACTTACTGAATTTTGGATCACTCTCCCATTCACCTCTGTATTTCTGTGGTCTGTGTTTTTCTTTCACTTTCAAATCTCCTCTCTCTATGCGTATTTTCTTCGGCGTTGTAGCACCACTATCATTATCGCTGTCACTCATTATTGTAATTTGCAAAAAGTTGTGTAAAAGTAATCAACGAACTTTCATCAAACAACAGAGCATATGTTCACTCGAAAGCTCTGCGCAAGCGCAAGTAATGCAGGCAATATTCACATCTCTGTCACACTTACGTATGCAGAGAATATATCCATCCTACTCACACAGACAGAAGTTCGTGCGGGGAATCCCCGTTAGCAGACTCTCATACCGTGATTTGTCTACCAATGTTGCCATTATAAATAAATAAACCAAAATTAGTAACTGAGTACGTGGTCATGTTAATTGGAAAAAAATAGTAGTATTTTTTCGTACTATCTTAAGACTGTGATAGTATGTAGTACGAATCATGAAAATGTAGTACAAATACTACTATTATAGTACGAAATCCAACGCTGATTGTCAGTGTAATATGGATTGCATTCCGTTTGTTATTGCAATTATAATATTTGTAAATATTATGATTTAATAAATAAGTAAATTTTAGTCATAATTTAATTTAATTATAAAAATAATTTAATTTTTTGGAGTCATAGACATATTAATTATGAACGACTTTGACGTGCCAAGTAAGATGTACTTTCGCATATTGAACCATAGATTACAGATTCAAAATATGGGTACAGTTCTAGAAAACTGTGACTATGGGCAGGCAATTGTTAATGTTTTTTTATTTTTTACAACGAATGAATGAATATGAATGTTTGAATGAATTCTAGGATTTCCAGGAATGAATTGTATTTTTACAAACAACTGTAACTTTATTTTATTTCACATAACGTTCACTTTATTTAGGTATTAATAATTTAAGTATCAAAATTAATAATAAAAATACAAATATTTCCATAATAAGTATTTATTATTAATAGTTATTGGTTAATAACACTATTTTCAATAATTAGGGTGACAGAAATTTCTCATTGGCCATTTTTAATTAATTTATTATACAACAGAAAAAAATATTTTAAATATTATGTAATTATGAATTATGGCACATTACACTGTAATGACTTTCCATTGATTTGTTAATAGATACACAATAATACACTCACAATATCTAATATAAATATAAATAAATAAAATAAAAAACACACACATCGCAAGGGTTACAAACAATCAGGTATACTTAATTTTTTTACCATCTTACCAACTAAATGTTCGGTCTCTTGCATAATATCATCAAGGCTTGGATACCGTATCAAAGACCCGCTAACTCCACAAAGACTACAGTACCTACCACACATAACAACCAGCCCTTTCGCGGTTCTACAAGAGCGTAACAGGAAAACTGTTAGTTTAAATATCTTATACCAAAACGTACGTGGCTTAAAAACTAAATTAAAAACGTGGCGCAATAACTTAGCAGCGTCGGTATACAACATTGCGGCGGTTACCGAGACGTTCCTTGATAGCTCCATTGAGGATTCTGAACTCGAATGCGGAGACTGGAGTATTCTAAGGCGGGATAGAAGTACACCATGCGGTGGCGTCGCGCTTGCCGCGCGGGCGCCCATTGTTCTGCGCAGGCAGCGTGAGCTCGAAACCGACACCGGTGAGGATCTCTGGTCATCCGTCTCATGGAATGGTCGTCAGTGTTATCTGTGTGTTGTATACATTAAGCCAAGTGCAACAGATAGTGACTACATGCAATGGTTTTGTAAAGTTGAGAGTTTTGTATGTACTTTTAAGGCGCCTATTATAATTTTCGGTGATTTAAATTTAAATAGTGCATCCACGAATGTCAGCAATTATTATTGCTATTTTTTGTCCTACTGTAACCTGTCTGAAACAAATGTGATACAGAATGTACATGGAGGCATGTTAGATGTCGTTCTGGTCCGGAAAAGTGATGAGATGTGTAAAGTTCGTGTGTTAGCTACAGATGGAATAGTTCCCCCCGACGCCTACCATCCTCCGTTGGACGTTGAGGTAAGAATCGACACAACTCATCGATCTGATCATCTGCAGCCTAGTAATATAAGTCCAGCTAAAGACTGGAATTTTAATAAATGTGACTTCGAGAAGTTATATTCTTTGTTCTCAGAATGTTCTTGGGGGACGGTGTTAGAAGCTAGTAACGTTCTTGATGCTACTGCCGAATTATACAATATTGTTTATAGCATATTTAATGAGTGTATGCCTAAAAAATACGTAAAAGCTCTGCAAATTGTCGCTATCCCGTGTGGTTTTCCAGGGACATAATTTGTGACATTAAATATAAGGCCAATTTACACTCGTCGTGGAAACGTACTCAAAGCAAAGAGTCTTATAAATCGTTTTCAGAACTTAGAGCTGACCTTAAATTACGTGTAGTGGCAGCCTATGCATCATATATTGGCTCCATTGAGGGCAGCATTCGGTTTAACCCTCGTCAGTTCTGGCGTCATATCTCAAGTTTACGTACCAAAGGAGGATTTGAACCCACCGTCTCTTACAATGGTTCAACTTTTTCTGCTGTAGGGGCTGCTCAAGCTTTTGCTAACTTCTTCGCTGGCGTGTTTTTGCCAGATATCCCGGTGCTTGATACCAATTTAATAAACACACAGGATACTAAATACAACAGTAACTATGTGAATATTTACCAAAACACACCTAGTGATGTCACCTGGGCTATAAATAAATTGAAACTGGGTAGTTCTGCTGGTCCTGATGGTATCCCGTCAACAGTTATTAAGCATTCTAATAAGATCTTTTGTATTCCCTTGTGCCACATTTTTAACCTGGCATTAAAATCTGGACACTACCCACCCCAGTGGAAATTGTCAAGGGTAACCCCGATACCAAAGAGCTCTGACAAGTCTAAGGTAGAGGAATATAGACCGATTGCTGTCTTGTCAACTCCTGCAAAGGTGTTTGAAATAATAATCCACAAATACGTACTTGCACAAGTGGACAAACTTCTTTGCAACGAACAGCACGGTTTTAGACCAAAGCGGTCAGTGGATTCCAATTTACTAACCTTAGTAGATTATTTGTCCACTGTATTGGACGGGGGCTCACAAGTAGACGTGCTGTATTTTGACTTCCTGAGGGCGTTTGATAGAGTCAATAATGACATACTACTGGCCAAACTTAGCGCTATCGGTTTTGCTCCTGGACTACTCCAGCTACTTGCTGACTATTTCCGCGATAGACAGCAGTTTGTCAGACTTGGTGTTTATGAGTCTAAGCCCTATCACACGCGCTCTGGTGTGAGCCAGGGATCCATACTTGGACCCCTGTTGTTCTTGCTCATGATCAATGATCTTCCTTCAGTTCTGCAGCACACCCGTTGCTTAATGTATGCCGACGACCTTAAAGTTTATATGGAGGTTAGGTCTGAAACTGACTGTTTAGCTATACAGCATGATATCGATTCTTTATATCAGTGGAGCCACACGAACAAGATGGATTTTAACCCCACTAAATGCTATGTTGTAAGTTTCGGTCGTGTGCGACACCCAATTGAACACGACTACAAGATACTTGGTCAGAGCATAAATCGGTCAACCACCATTAAGGATTTGGGTGTCACTTTTGACCGTAAATTAACATTCCACGATCATGTAACTGCACTAGCAAAAAAATCTTTTAGACGTTTAGGTTTCATACTGAGGAATTCCCATGACTTTAGTAGCTATCCAGTTATAAAATTGATTTATGGTGCTTTGGTTCGCTGCAAACTAGAGAGTGCTGGGTGTGTGTGGAACCCGCATGAAAAAAGTACATTCTTCTGCTTGAGAAAGTACAAAAGGCTTTCCTTAGGTACCTATACATGCGTATCCATGGATACTATCCACTTATGTACCCTACACACTTTCTTCTGGGTAGCCTATGCTATAACTCCTTAGAGGTAAGGCGTGAGATGAACCAACTCACAGTAATGTGTAAAATCCTCAGAGGTAAGATTGATGCACCGGATCTTCATGATGAGTTGTGTCGATTATATGTCCCTAATAATTACCGTCGTAACCGGAAACATGTTTTGTTCGCCGTACCGTCATGTCGCACTGTGGCTCGTGCAAAGTCACCCATACCGCGCACCCAGTCTGCTCTCAACACTCTCCTTAGTGCCAATCCGGACTGTGACTTGTTTGCGGACGGATGGCATGTAATTATGTTGGTGTGTTTGCGATTCTGTGAAAGGAATCGCATACACACTAACTAAACTTATTTTTGTGTATTGATTGTGTTTCGTGTATTGTGTTTTGTTTATACATTATGATTGTTAGTTCTTTTTTTTCTGTGTATATTTTATTTTTGTTGAATTTATTTGTGTGTTTATTATTGTTTTTTCCTCTTTGTTGTTATTTATGTGTGTGTTACCAACTATGGTTTTGTGTTAATTAATGTAATTGGTATTATACCGTTTTAATTAATTAATTAAATAAATAAATAAATAAAATAAATAGTCAGTTCGCACTAAATATTGTACATTTACACTTGCGCAGTCGGGATCACTACAATTTATTTTATTGTTATCATCCAAATTATGTATCATAATTTTCACAATGTGTCGAACACGTCCTGCATCTCTCTTTATGATATAGGATGTATTTTCCAGAGATTTTGGCTTGCTTTTTTTCTTTATAGTTTGTTCTTTTCGTTTATTTGCCCCACTCTTTTCACAGGCCTTTGCTGCTACTTCAGCATACCAGCTCTCCCTATCTTGGCCATAATAGAAAGGATTTGTGATTGGATTATCGTCATGTGTCAAGTTCTGAAAGAATATGAAAATTAAATTACATTAAAAACAAATATGGATAATGAAGTAAATAAAACATATTATATGAGTGTAAATTTGAAAGACCAGTTACTAACTTCATGTAAATTAGCTTGCTCTCGATATTCATCAGCAGTTAGAGCTATGTTGTCATCCTCGAATAAAACAGGGCATTGCGGGAAAGACATGATTCTGTAATAAAGAAAAATAATACATAAAAGGGAATTAAATAAATAAATATTAGTAAGGATAAAGAAAATACTTACATTCAAAATATTATACACATCTACCTTATGTAAATGAGTGAAGTAAACTGATTCAATAATGAGTTATTGCATGCACATTGCATAATATTGGGGTTCATGTTACTAATTGTGTGTGTCATAATATAGGTAATATGATCTCAAATTAATTATAATATTGGACAAGTCCAAACCTGATAAATTTTGAGTCATTGCCTAGCTCATATTTATATCTACATACCTACCTTGTAAGATGAAAATATAATAAATAACCGCACCTGTAGTGATGAGTCTAGATAGCTCAAAATAAAGTATATATGTCTATGTTAGGTAAAAATGAAATTAATTGACAAGATGAAGTTGATCAAACAAGCCATATCACTTAACGTTAAAAATATAAATGTTGGTGAATCTCCTCAAAAGATTAGACACAGCGCTTTATTACCAAATACGATTCGCTGTATAATTTGTGGTCCCTCAAACTGTGGTAAAACAAACGTTGTGATCAGTTTGTTATTGCATGAAAATGGGCTAAAATTTCAAAACCTGTACCTTTACTCGAAGACTAACTTTCAGCCAAAATATTGTTTTTTACGAGAAGTATTAAGAAGAGTGCCTCAGATAAAATTCAATGAGTTCAATGACGATAAAGATGTCATATCTCCGAGTGAAGCTTTACCAAATTCTGTATTTATATTTGATGATGTCGTATGTGAAAATCAAATAAACATCCGTAATTATTTCTGTATGGGTAGACATAAGCAAATTGATTGCTTTTACTTATCGCAAACATATTCAAAAATCCCGAAACAGTTGTTACGCGATAATGCCAACCTTCTTATAATATTTAAACAAGATGATGTGAACTTAAAGCACATCTATGAAGAACATGTTAACTCTGATCTAACGTGGAATCAATTTAAAGATATTGGTAAAACTGTATGGAGTAATCCTTATAACTTTATTCTTATTAACAAAGAGTCATCATTAAATAATGGAAGGTACAGACAGAATTTTGATATATTTCTTAAATTTGAATGAAAGCAGATACGTGTAAGTATGTATATATAAATGAATTATATACAAAATTGCTAGTGTTATTCCTTTCTTAGTTGAACACAGTTGTGGTTCCGTAAAATGGAGAAAAGTATTAAATTGGAATTAATGAAGTCTGTTGACTGCATAAAAAATAAAATAAAAGAAATGAAAAATCAAGAACATGAAGTTAACTTATCCTTGGATAAAATGTTTAAACCAGTTTCGGAGCCTCTAAAAACTCTTATAAATTCTAAACGATTAATAGAAAATATTAAGCATGATCAAAATGTATCTGAAGGTTCTATACCTATTGAATCAGATACAAATTGTGAAAGCACTTCTACTAAATGTGAGGATTTTCATGACGCTGATATAAATTTTACAAGCTCTCCTAAAAAAGAAGTAAAAGATAATTTAGAAATGTCATTAAAAAGTGAAGATGTCTATGGTATTTATGATGGTGTAAATGTACCATTTGGAATAAGAACCGACAATAAAACTTTAATGATGGGTAACTCCGTAGTATCATTTTCTAAAGTTCAAAATATTGGCAGCGACAACTTAGTTTTGGTTAAAATTGGAGATAAAAGTTATGATTTAACCCCTGGACTAAAAGAACTTTTACTGCGGAAAAAACCTGATTTAAAAAATATAACTGACGTTGATAGACTTGCCTACAAAGATATATTACATTATACCAACGCCCATAAGAGGGATTTTAATCCTAGCGGTCAAATAAGAGGTGACAAAGGATTCAAATATCGAGAAATAATCAGACCATTATTTTCTGAGACTTTGTTGGAAAACAATCAGAATAAAATTGGAGGCAGTTTGCCAACGCTTAAAACATATAAAAAGAATACTGACTTAATATATTGGGACGATCCAAATGAATTGGTTGAAAGATTAAAATTATTAATAGCTTCAAGAGATGCAGGTAATACAAACCATGACAATGAAATTTTATCAATAATTGAAGAATTAAAAGAAGCTAATATAATTAAGAAATTTAAGAATAAATACTGATTATCAGGAAGCTTTTCATTCAGTATTGCGATGTCATTCATTATGAACATTTAAAAAGTTGATACGTTCTGTAATATAAATATAAAAATTATTGTAGAGTTTACCCAAAATATGTATAGGTATAGACATAACAATATCTAAATAAAATATATACATATTTTTTTAAAAATGAGCAAAGCGGATGTGGTAAATGAAATTCATAAAAGCGCTAGGGTGAATTTTCCGCGAAGACAAGTTATTATGAAGGATATAGATGATCTATGGCAAGCGGATTTAATAGATATGCAATCAATGTCGAGAGAAAATAATAATAAAAAAAAAATTCTCACCGTAATTGATACATTTTCAAAATATGCTTGGGCGCTCCCTTTGAAAAGTAAGAACAAAGATGAAGTGTATAAGGCATTTGTAATTTTACTGAATGATAATCGCATTCCTAAGAATTTACAAACTGATAACGGTACAGAATTTTACAATAAGAAATTTAAATACCTTATGCAGTCTTACAATATTAATCATTATTCAACATTTTCATCGAAAAAAGCTTCGATTGTGGAGAGATTTATAAGAACATTAAAATCTAAACTGTACAAAGAGTTTAGTTTAAAAGGTAATTATAATTGGATAAAAGATACCCTGGACAATGTTGTTCATAAATACAATCATACCTATCATCGCACTATTAATGAAATACCAGCAAATGTCAATAATGTAAATAAGAAAGAAATATTAAAAAGATTCAATAGATTAGTGAAAAAGCAAGAGAGTATAAAATGCAAGTTTAAAGTGGGTGATTACGTTCGTATCAGTAAGTACAAAGGAACATTCGAAAAAGTTATACTCCCAATTGGTCAACAGAAATATTTAAAATTAGGTACAAGCAGAATACTACTCCTATCACTTACTTGATTGAAGATACGATCAGAGGACAGCCTATCCTAGGAGCATTTTATGAACAAGAACTTCAGAAGACAAATCATCCCAATGTATATCTAGTCGAGAAAGTTCTTAAAAGGAAAGGCAATAAAGTTTTTGTAAAATGGCTTGGTTTGCCTTCCAATGAAAATAGCTGGATAGATAAGACAAACGTGCTTTGAGATATAAATAAATCTAGGTGACTTGTTAAACTCCTTAATATATTATAAAGTGTTGTGTCTTTGGTTGGTCAGTCTTATGATGTGTATTGGAGAGAGTAGTCTTCTTAACTGGCTAATAAACCACCTACCTTTTGAATTACATTTGCTGGGTTATAATTATTGTGGTCCTGGTACAAAATTAATTGAGAGACTTAAACGTGGAGACAAAGGCGTTAATAAATTGGATGAATATTGTAAAGATCACGATATTGCATACTACAAGTCGTCAAACTTGGAGGATCGTCACAGCGCTGATCTAGTTCTATTAAAAATGGCAAAAAAACGGCTCCTGATGCGAGTACAGGAGAGAAATTTGCAGCACGTTTAGTAAAGAATGCTATGTTAGCGAAAATTAAAACTGGCACTGGCTTAAAAACTCGTCGCCAAAACTCTTCACCAAAAATTACCAGTAGTAAAAGTCTTCAAAAGAAATTGAAAAATGTAATTTCTGTTACGAAAAAAAAAATTAAAACCAAAATGCAAAAAAACTGCAATAGCATTAGCTATGGCTGCTGCTAGAGAATTAGCTAATGATTCATCCATTAAACTTCCTCGGATTATTCCAATACCAAAAACTGGTGGAGTATTACCTTTGATTCCTATTTTTGCTGGATTATCAGCTGCGGGAGCTATAGCAGGGGGGGCAGCTGGTATAGCAAAAACTATAAATGAGTTCAAGATGGCTAAAAAATTGTACGATGAGTCGAAGAGACATAATGAAAAAATGGAAGCTCTTTGCATCGGAAAAGGACTACATCTTAAGCCACACAAAGATGGCCTTGGAATTTTTGTATCAAAGGAAAAAAACTAATACATCGGCTACCCAAACGAGCTCTAACTAACTTCGACATTTTAAAATATGGAGCTAATATTCCCTACTTTAGAGGTGTCTTTATGAGAGATGAACTCCCTAAGCATCCTTATAAAAATGAATGTGGAGTGGTTAATTTAGATAGTTCTAAAAATCCTGGTTCTCATTGGGTAGCCTATGCAAAATACAGTGATTATATTGAATATTTTGACAGTTATGGAAATCTAAAGCCTCCAAAGGAATTTGTACAATACTTAGGCTCGAAAATCTACTATAACTATGAAAATATACAGGGTGATCACCCTTACAAATGTGGGCATCTATGTTTACTTTTTTTAACAAACTTTTGGAGTAGACATAGAATATAATAAACAAAATTTATGAAAAGTGTTCAGTATGCAACTATGTCTATAACTGTGACTATCTCTGGACACAAAGCAGAATTAGAGTCGTATTTTCAACCACCTCTTAGTTTATCTGAAAAATATGAGTGTGGTTTGCTGTACTATTCAGTATTAAACTCTGTATCAAATGTGCTTTCTAGTAATACTCCGTCTGTAATCAGAATTGAATGTGATTTAATATATGGTTCTTATACTAACGGTATACCAACCCATATTATTCATGAATTTGTACTTAATACTACTGCAGGACATCACTACCTAGAAACGCCTCAGAACATTATTTACTTCCCAGTGAACAAAAATATAATTACATCTATATCTATTAAAGTTGTTGATCAGTTCGGCCGCAGCATCCCTTTTATAGAACATATTCAACTACGTCTTCATTTAAGAAAAGTAAAATGATATTATACAATATAAAACCTCACCTTAAAATAAAACACCGTACTTCTTCTACAACCAGTAAGGTGCACAGACGTGAAAAAAAAGTGAACAAATTAACTAAAACAAATAAAGACTTTTTAAAAGCATTGGGTTTTAAAGTATGAATATACTACAGATTAATGATTTACCGCACTTCGATACTTCTATCGAAAGTTATGAGATTCATTCTTACAATCCTTACAACAATTGCTTTAGAGAAAACGATGAGATTAGAATACCCATCCACCAGCAAGACATATACGTGTTACCATCAGCCAGTTCAATATACATCGAGGGGCACGCAAAGCTGTTCGGAAAAGATGGAAAACCGATTGAGAAAGCTGTTAAATTTACTAATAACCCTGTTTTGTTCTTGTTTCAAGATATCAGATACGAAATAAATGGCATTGAAATAGATCGCATAAAAAATTCGGGTATAACGACAACCGTAAAGTCATACGTTTCATTAAATGAAGCCGAAAATAAAGTTGCAGCCTTATGGGGTTGGAACTTAAACGGATTTCAAAGTGATGGTCACTTTAGCGCTGTTATACCATTAAATAAGATATTAGGTTTTGCAGAGGATTATAATAAGATTGTGATAAATTGTAAACATGAACTTATATTGAACAGAAGTAACTCTAATTTAAACAGTGTTACACTGACGGATGATATTTCTCACTTCCAAATAAATCTTGATAGAGTACAGTGGAGAGTACCGCACATAAAAGTATCAGATCGAGAACGTCTGACACTTTTGAAACATTTAGAAAAAGATAGACCTATTCAAATAGCATTTAGAAATTGGGATTTGTATGAGTATCCTTTACTACCTAAAACAACAAAGCATTCATGGTTAGTTAAAACTGCATCACAATTGGAAAAGCCTAGATATGTTATTTTCTGTTTACAAAGTAATAGAAAAAGTAATAAAATAAAAGATAGTTCTCTCTTCGATCACTGTAAAGTAACAAACGTTACGCATTTCTTGAATTCACGATATTATCCATATGAGCCATTAGGTTTAAATTTTTCTGAAAACAAATACAGTATATTATACGAAATGTATGTGAAATTTCGTCAGTCGTATTACAACTGTCTAGCGGATCCCTTACTTAATCTAAAGGACTTTAAAGATAAGGCTCCTCTGTTCATCATAGATTGTTCAAGGCAAAACGATACTCTCAAAACAGGTCCAGTAGACGTTCGTTTGGAAATTGAATGTTCAGAGCCAATACCAGATAACACTACTGCATATTGTTTGATTATAAACGATCGACTTGTGGAATACAAACCTCTGAGCAACATAGTGCGTCGATTATCATGACTCCCATTGTAGACGTCCAAGGCTTTAAAACGGAAACAAATGAATTTGTGCTAAAAGAAATTGCTATATTGTGTAGTGATAAATTGCAAGTGTTTTTAATTAAGCCGCCATTTCCATTTTACAATTTGACTAAACAAGAAAGACGACAAGTTGCATGGATTGAACGTAACAGGAAGATATATTGGGGTGAAGGATTTATACCATATTCAAATTATAAGTGTTTAATTTTAGATTTTTTAAAAGATAAATGTATTTATATTAAAGGTCGTGAAAAAGTGTTATGGTTAAAAAATATTTTAAATAATAATAATAATAGTAATGTGATCAATTTAGAAGATAAAGGCTGTCCTAGTTTTCTAAGTCTGTATGATCGATATAAATATTCTAAAGATTTGTATAGTTGTATTTATCATAACTCAATATGTGCTTTGAAAAATGTTTTGTGTTTAAAAATATGGTGCTCTGATAATAAACTTTTTGTATAATATACATTTTTTTTTCGTTTTTCTCCTTAAATATCCCTTCCTTCCCACTTATCTTTGTAAAATTATTTATAAATATTTATAAATTGGTTATATCAGCTATGAGATTTCATTACACTCTCATAATTGTAATAATATAGACCACCTTTTTATTATACACTTATCATAAATACATAAAATAATTCAGAGAAATACTATTGCTTTTCATTATAATTCTAAATCTAATTGGTTTTTAAAATGAATGAAGTAGACAAAGAATCTTTGTCCATCAAAAAGTATGAACAGAATATGTACGGGTAGCGTACAGACAGTTGTTTAGCTAGCGTTGCAACTCGGCGACCTAGTTATAAGTTATTGCTTTTTATATTATTTAACGTACAGTTGACTAATCGATCGCCGCGGATTAGCATCTAAACCAAAAACTTCTACTAAAATATAAAGTATTAATAAACGTGGACTAATACTAAATCTGTGGTTTTGTGTCAACTCGTCCTTAACTAACTTCCACAAATAAATCGACGCTTTAGACCATACATTTTGGTCCTTCGAGAACAAAAGTGCAGTGCTTTGTGTCTAGTGACGCTTCAGGCTTAATACGGTGATCGTTCCACAATAGGATTGCCCGAAACATCTTGAGAAGGTAAAAGGCGTGACTAGAGGTAAGTGCATTGAGACACTTATTGGCAGCTACAGAAGCTACCTGAACTAGTACCTGCGGCAATACAGCTCTAAGGTATTCACAGTAAATATAATTACTGATAACTTCAACTGTAACGTAACAATGGGAAAAGGCGTCGAAGAGCTCATTAACCAACAAGAAACTATTTTCAAAAACTTGAAACAACTATGCAGTAACTATAAGAAAGACAGTCCTGACAGGAAGACCTTGACGTACTTGGAAGAACGTCTGACTCGCTTAAATAATATATGGGAGAAGTTTGTTTATAACCATCAACTTTTAGAAGATTCTGGCATAACAAACATTGAATATTTTACGGAGAACGTGTTCGATGGCACAAAGAAGTTGTACGAGGATGTATTGCAAGATATGTTGAAAAGGAAAGCGGAATTGCCCTGCGCTACAACTAGCAAGGATTCATTGCCTGCAACACCTAAGAAAGGCACAGAGAGTGAAGTATCTAGATTTACTTTCGAGGACATTAACTTCCACGTGCCTCTTCGCGAATCTAAAGAAACATCTGAGAAGCAACATGATCTGTTACGACAGCAATATTGTAACTTTAAAGCATTTGAACGTACCGTGGATAAGGTAAACTTCGATTCGGCGATGGAAAAATGGGAATTAGAAGATAGCCTGAATGTTTTGAAGAATAAATGGGAACATATAGAGAAAACTAATTGGGAATTGGACTACATATTACCAGAGGGTAATACTACCTACAAACAAAAATTTGAGGCAATAGAAAACGTCTATGACGTGTTGCGTAAGAAGCTCCAGCATAAAATTTGGAATAACGCGCATTATGAAAAGGCTACACCTAAGATTGTGATTCCTGACTTTTACGGCAACTACAACATGTGGCTAACGTTCAAAGATTTGTACATTGAGAGTGTTCATAACAATCCGTCTCTCTCAAAGGCTCAAAAGATGCAGCATCTGAAAACTAAACTCAAGGGTGAAGCTGACAAACTTGTACAACATCTGGGTATCAGTGCTGATAATTATGCTTCCTGTTGGGAGATCATTACGCATCGATATGACAACAAAAGGCTTCTTTTTACATCTTATATGAATACCTTATTGAATCACGCTGCGATTCAACAAGCTAGTGCCATTAGTATAAGAAAACTACATGACGTCATATTAGAATGCCTTAACGGATTAATGAACATAGGGCTGGATATATCTAACTGGGATCCAATAATTGTTCACCTTTTGGCGCAGAAGCTAGATAGCGCTTCGTATAATGAATACATTAAGGATCTGAAGGAGCCTAGAGGATTTCCAGATTTGAAAGAATTTACGAAATTTCTTGAGTCTAAATTTATGTCATTAGAGGTTTTACAAAGCAATGGCCACCAAAAAACTTCGTACGTAAATAAGAACATAACGCCGTACAAACATTCTAACAATATATCGTCAAGTCGTAATAATAATTATAAATTGAATAATACGTCGAGGTCATCGTACTTTAACAAGCCACAATTATCGCAGAAGACCTTCTTTACGACAACAAAAAATTGTCCGATCTGCAAAACTGAACACGTGTTAATGCAATGCGACAAATTCTTGAATATGACTATAAAAGCACGTCATGACACAGTTCGTAACTTACGAGTGTGCAAAAATTGTTTGTACAGTCACGGAGAACAACGATGCATGTCGCAAAAGAGATGTAAGTTATGTCATAAGGCACATCATACACTTATGCATGACACTGAAACTGAGCAAACCAACAACCATCATTCTACAGCGACTACTAATACCCCATCTTCATCCGAAACTGCCCACGCGGTTAACAATAGTACCAATGAAATGAAAGAAGTTTTGTTGACGACTGTACTTATAAAGGTCAAAACAATAGATGGTGATTACATTAACTTAAGAGGTTTACTAGACCAAGGATCCCAGGTGAGCCTCATATCGGAAGATGCAGCCCAGCGTCTTAGATTACCACGGAAGAAACTTAGCGCTGTGGTGTCGGGTATTGGTTCACTTACTGGTAACAGCAGAGGGTCAATTAACTTGGAATGTAGATCAATTCATTCTGATTATAACTTCAACTTACAACCATTGATCATGAAAAAACTCATGAACAACTTACCAACAACTAATTTTTCAATTGATAAGTGGGATTATATACAGAACTTAAAACTAGCTGACCCACACTTTAACGTCTCGGGCCCTATAGATCTACTTCTGGGTGCCGATGTTTACTCAGAACTTATATTAGATGGAATCATGAGAAGTGGCAACAACTTACCTGTTGCTCAGCAAACTAGAGTAGGGTGGATTTTATGCGGCAATGTAAAAACATTAAACTGTTTCGTGACACTAAATGATATCGAGAATATGTCACGTTTCTGGGAAAGTGAGGAAATCCACGATACAGCACACTCAACTAACGAGGAACAGTACTGTGAAGAATTATACAACTCAACAACTACAAGATTAGCAGATGGCAAATATGTGGTGAATTTACCCATAATACAAGCTGTTAGCGAAAACTTAGGCGCAACGAGACTACAAGCCCAAGCCCAGTTCTTACAACTTGAACGAAAGATGCTGAAAAATAGCGAACTTAATGACGAATACAAATGTTTCATGAACGATTACATCTCTATGGGCCATATGAAACCTGTAACTGAATTCAGGAATAAGGGTCAAGTTTACTTGCCACATCACGGTGTGTTAAGAGCAGAGTCCACTACGACCAAGCTGAGAGTAGTCTTTAACGCATCTTACAAAACAAAAACTAGTAGAAGCCTCAATGACATGATGTACGCTGGTCCTAACCTACAAAAGGACATAATGACCTTGCTTATAAACTGGCGAATTTATAAATACGTTTTCACTGCAGATATAGAAAAGATGTATCGTCAGATCTGGCTGCAGGAAGAACAACAATCTTTACAAACTATCATCTGGAGGTCCTCCCATACTGAGCCCTTGCAAGAATGGCAACTATGCACAGTAACTTATGGCATGAAGAGTGCACCCTATCTTGCGATGCGTACTCTACTTCAACTTGCAAAGGATGAAAAGGATAACTACCCTATCGCTGCGTATGTTTTAGAAAACCATTTTTATATGGATGACTTGGTATATGGGCAAGACAGCGCAAACTCAGCGAAAAAATTAGTTTTAGAAATGATTGAGCTACTGAAAAAAGGCGGTTTCAATTTAAGAAAATGGACAAGCAACGATAATAGTATCCTGGAAGGCCTGCAAGATAAACAAAAACATCAAAAATCAAATATAAGCTTCGATACTGAAAAACCATCAAACTTAAAACAAACTAATAAAACACTGGGCATGAGCTGGAATCAAACAGGAGATAACTTTGTCTATCACTGGAACTTACCCGAGAAAAACAACTTAACAAAACGAGTCTTATTGGCCGAAATTAGTAAACTGTATGATCCTCTTGGTTTTCTATCGCCTACAACTATAAAGGCTAAACTACTTTTCCAAAAACTATGGATCAGTAAAATTAACTGGGATGAAAGCCTCCCTGTTGATATATATAATGAATGGGAAACGCTAAGAAGCGATCTCCCTTCTATAAACCAACTGCGTATACCGCGATGGCTACAATGTACAGGTTATACTATTGAGATACATGGTTTCTGTGACGCGAGCGAAAAGGCGTTTGCTTGTGCAGTTTATAGTAGAGTGAAAACAGAGAACAATGGTTACATAACAACTATTATAAGCGCCAAGACGAAAGTTGCTCCACTTAGCAAAAGGATATCTATGCCGCGCATGGAACTCTGTGGAGCTTTGTTACTCGCCAAACTTATCAAGAAGATCGAAAGTAGGCTAGCCACTAAACGGTTGCAAATACATTGTTGGAGTGACTCGAAGGTTGTTCTGGCATGGCTACAAGGCGACGTAAACAGATGGGAAAGATACGTTGCTAACAGAGTGACAGAGATAAATAATACTATTCCCGCAAATAGATGGAACTATGTGAAGTCGGGAGACAACCCTGCTGACTGCGCAACTCGCGGTCTATCACCTACACAACTTTTAACTTTTAATCTTTGGTGGGAAGGCCCTCAATGGTTAAAAACTTATAACTTCACAGCAAAACAACACAATAACTTGACCTATATTACAAACAATGACATAAAACAAACAAAATGCTGCGTAGCTATTAACAACAGGTGCGAAATTATATCATCATTATTAAATAAATATAGCAGTTTCAAACGTGTAACACGAGTACTTGCTTGGGTTCTACGAATAATAAACACAAAGAAGCTAATCAACTCTACTCACTTAACCGATTGCGAAGAAAATAAGACAGTCATGTGTTTATCAGCGAAAGAAATAACAAAAGCCACTGACTTTGTTATTAGAAATATTCAAAGGGAATATTTTAGAGAAGAAATAGACTGTTGGCAGAAGAATAAACCAATTTCGTCCAGAAGCAACTTACTTAAATTAACTCCCTTTCTCGACGAAAATGGGTTACTCCGGGTGAAAGGACGTCTCATCAACTCAATATTACCTCCCGAAACAAAGCATCCTGTAATTTTGCCCGCTACAGGTCGTCTAACAGAACTTATAATTCAAGAAGCGCATCGTACTACTCTCCACGGTGGGGCAAGACTAACTTTAGCCCACCTACGTCTTAAGTTCTGGATTATTGGGGGTAACAGAACGGTCAAGAAAGAATTACGCCAATGTGTAAAATGTCATCGCTACAAGCCACATAGAAATAACCAGTTAATGGGCGATCTACCGAAGGAACGAGTGACGCCGACGAGACCATTTACGAACACTGGAGTAGACTTCACGGGACATGTGGATGTGAAGATCAATAAGGGCAGAGGAGTAAAAACTTGCAAAGCATACATTGCTATATTCATTTGCATGGTCACCAAAGCTGTGCATCTGGAATTGGTATCCGACCTTACCACACTCACCTTTCTCGCGGCTTTCAAAAGGATGTGTGCTCGCCGAGGTACTCCAAAGAATATGTTCTCTGACAACGGCACGAACTTTGTGGGAGCTGCAAAACTGCTACAACAAGACTTTGAGCGATACCAAACTTTTCAGAACACAGAATTCTATGATGAGATGAGTAATCTTCAAGTAAATTGGTATTTCAACGCAGCCCAATGGCCGACAGCCGGAGGTCTGTGGGAGGCCTCAGTAAGGTCAATGAAATATCATTTGAAACGGGTCCTGGGGGAACAAAAACTTACTTTTGAACAATTTATCACTCTACTTACTCAAATTGAGGCTTGCATGAACTCACGGCCACTGTGTCCACTATCGGAAGACGTGGATGATTTGGAATATTTAACGCCCGGTCATTTTCTCATCGGGGGTCCCCTACTATCACTACCACAACAAGAAGAAGACTTGGCCCAGTATGATTTGAGAAACAGATGGAGACTCATAGAACAAATGAACTTGCACTTTTGGAAGCGTTGGTCGAGTGAATATTTACATCAATTGCAAGTCAGAAGTAAGTGGCAACAGTCGAAAGAAAACCTGAAAGAAGGGAGCCTAGTATTGATAAAAGATGAAAACTTACCAGCAGGAAGGTGGGTTTGCCAAACTTCTTGGCAGTATATGATTAGGTATAAATGAGACAAAGTTGTAGTATAGTCTAGTTATAATTATCCAAAGGTGCATCTTATATACTAACGACTACGTGTTGATCACGGATAGTAGAAACATTTAATAGATATTGAACGTGCGATAAAGATCATAAGATTGCGATGTAGATTGTAGATACAGCACAAAGATATTGTACTGTAACAGTGGGCTCTCGGAAGAGTGACCGATCTACATCCGGGCGCCGATGGAAGAGTTCGGGTCGTCACTATAAAAACTAAGAATGGGCAACTAAAACGACCCATCATAAAACTAGCACCATTACCGCTGAACACTGACTTACAAACTACAGAACAAATATGTGACAACCAGATGGAGAAAAATATGGCCAAATCAGAATCTACAGAACGAAGTAAGAATAGATATGTAAGAACAAAAAGCAGAGTTTACTTTCCCTTGTACTGATTGCGATAGTAATGGCTATGGGAATAATTGGTGTACAATCAAAACCTATCACTAACAACGACAACAACAACTACATATTGACACGTATAGAAAATGACCATCCAATTTACTTTGATGAAGCTGGAACATTACAATTGATACATGACGAATGGACCCTTTTGATCTACTACAACTTAACATCATACTGGCAAGCAACTAATAAAATAAGCGTGTATATAAATCAAATGGATATACTTTGTAAGCGAATATCTCACGAGTATACACCTTGCGAAACAATAATCCACAACTTGCGAAACGAGTTACGGCATTTGGCTGAATATAACACTATGTTATTTTCACAAAACCCTAGAAAGAAACGAGGCTATTTTGATGGTGTCGGCAATTTAGCGAGAACCCTCTTCGGTGTCCTAGACCAAGAATTTGCATTGAAATATGAAAAGGACATTCAAAACTTACAAACGAACGACAATTATTTACTTGAATTAATAAAAAATCAAACACTCATAATCGAATCAGAGAATAACATAATTAAAAGCAACACGGAGTTTATGAATAGGCAATCTGACACTATACATGCCTACATGAATCAGACTTGTAACCAAATAACTAGAATTGATAACAGAGCTCAAATGTTGTATACAATTAATGATATCAATTCCGCTGCAGTGACAGCTACTTTGATTTTAAACAACTTAAATCGAATACAAGACATGCTCATGAATGCTCTTGTAAACATCTATAGAGGACATTTGGACACACATCTTTTTCCAGCATCGCAACTGATTGAGCAACTTAACATTATATCCCGAAAACTTCCACAGGGGTTGTCTTTACCTGTTCAAGATGTTCAGCAGGATTTTAAAGATATTTACGAACTGATTTATGTAAAAGCTCGACTAACACATAATTACCTGCTGTTCGAGTTACACGTTCCATTACTCAGTGATGATGATTATAAAATATATCGTGTAATACCTATTCCGTTCCTAAGAGAAGGACGATTGAAAATGATGAAGCATCATTCAAACTTTCTGGCCATCAACCTTATCAAAAACGTTTACATTACAATGACAGAGCAAGATTTACATCATTGTAATTCCTATGGAGAAGACAAATACACATGTATATCGCAACAGCCTGTATACAGTTTACATGATGGAAAGGCACCCTGTGAGGCAAGAGTCTTCAGCCAACAGACGTCACTGTCATGCGTCATCGATGATGTAATCTGCAAGGAAACCTGGTACAAACTACACAAACCTAACCTGTGGCTGTTTACATTGTGCGACAAACAGCTGATGCGCGTCACGTGTGGCGATCAAGTTACGCCCGCGGTCATTGACGGTACTGGAGTCATTACATTGAAACAGAAATGCTTACTTCAAAAAAAGGATGCCATATAAGGTTGGCTATCGGGATTTAAGGAAAATTGGAAAAATGCCTGATTCGAGTCTAAATGTGAAAAATACATAGCTCCAGATAAGGAGTCTAAAACGTCGGTTATACTGGGCAACGGAAACTTATCGTCAACTATCCGGTCATTTAACTTTCTAAAATCTATAACAAGACGCCATGTTCTATTTTCGCTGTTCTCTGACCCTTTAGGTACAAGAAGAACAGGGCTGGACCACTCACTACAGGCTGGCTCAATGATTCCGTCGTGTAACAATTTATTGACCTGCCTTTCCAATTCACCCCTTTGAGAATATGGTAGACGGTACTGTTTAACGTAAACTGGGTCACTGTTAGATTTTAACTGTATGTTTTGTTCATATAAGTTACATGTAGATAACTTATCTCCCGGTAACATAAAGACATCCGAAAACTTTGCACAAATATTCATTATAGAGGTCTTTTCTTCCTTATTTAAATGGTCTAAATTCAACAAAGAAAACATATCGTGTATTCGTTTTGGATTAACTACATCTTTTTCAAAAGAACAAATTGAATAATTCCTTAAATAGTCTGCTTCCGGCCTAAAATAACTGAGACTGACCTCACTCTCTCGTGTATTTAATATTTGTATCGGTATTTTCCCGTTTGTCACATGTACAATGCCACCTGATAGAAACACATCTTCACATAATTCTCTCGGAAAAATCACACACTCACCTTTCATCTCATTATTTATATAAAATATTTTTTCACACCTAGGAGGTACATTTATGTAACTATTATTACCCAATTTTCCCGTATTGAAAGGTAAAGTAACGTGTTTTATATCATTTTGTAAAGTTATATAATTAGTTTCAAAATCTATCTTACAATTAAATATTCGTAAAAAGTCTATTCCTAATATTCCGGCTGTTGGGGTCGGCAATTGTTTTATAACATGGAATTTGTGTTTAAATTCCAAACCATTTATAGATAACGTTATATAAACATATCCCTCGGTTTGTAATCTGCCGATCGATACGATACGATACGATCTTATATAATATACCGTTTATACAGATTCGATTTCTAATAATGGGCATGTTTATGCAAGTAAGCAATTCATATTTTATTGCGCTCACCGATGCCCCGGTATCAACTAACCACCTATATTTGGCGTTACCTACCGCGAGTTCGATAGAATTGCTGTAGTCATAATTAAAAATACTATTAGGAACGAAAAAAATGTTGAGCAGTGGTATTTGTATCATTTTGAGAAGAACCTGAAGGTTGCGTATGATTACTTGAATCTCCTATGATAGCAATAGGCGTAGTAGAATCTAAATAATGGATTCGGTGACCATTATTACCGCGAAAATGACCACGGCGATTATAATTATGACTCCTAGCAAATGTCCGCGTATATTGCTGCTGTCCCCTTATTGGATAAGAAGCGCGCGGTGCATTCGACGAGCCGTAATTATTGTGTACCTGACTATACTGCTGTCGACGCGCGGAACGACCGCCGTAATATCCTGTAAACCTACCACCACGAGATGACGTAAATGTACCTGTATTACTTCGATTACCGAAGTAGACCTGCTCCTCTGAATGCTGGCGGCTGCAAGTTGCCTCCTCGTCCTTCGCAGCTCGTATGGCATCTTTCAGTGCTGTTAATATAGTGCTTATTTGGCGATTTCTCAAACCACTGACAAAACTTTTGATGGCAATTTTCTCGTTTAGTGGGCGTAACACCTTGTAGGCATTTTGATCGTCGCCGGCTTGTGAAATCGTCAAATCTACGAATAGTTGCTCAATTTTATTGGCATAGGAATCCAAAGAAGAACTATTCTGCTTCATTTGAACTAACTCAGAATGTATTGCGGTGTCAGATTTTTTTGTTAAAAGATGATTTCTAATGTCATTTAACAGCTCGTCGCACGAATTATACGATTGTGAAAGTCTCATTTTAGCATTCTGAGTTAGGCGAGTTTTTAAAACGAATTTTATTAGCATCTTCTTACCTTCATCGTCGAGTGTGCTGCTGTACAACTCGATAGCATCCATCAGATTCCTAGTAACGTTCTCGTCACCCGTCATCACGGGGAGCATGGAAACTGCAGTTTTATAGCTAAATTTCTCCATGGTGTCAAATTTCGTACCTAAATCCTCCTTATAACTTGTTTGGGAACTATAATCCTTGGAACAAATAGATTCAATTTGTGAATATAAATCCTGTACAGAATCGCAATATGACTGTAAAAGAGATAACGCTTGGCTGGTAGCTTGTTTTCTTAATATATCCGTACAAATACAAAATTCCTCATATAACTTATGAGCTTCAATTAATTTTAAATCTAAAACATTTTTAGTTCTTCTAGAATAGCTTAATTTAACTAAACTTTCTTTAATTCTTTTGAGATTCTCATATATATTCTTAAGGTCACTGGCCATTACCTACGTGCCATTATAAACATTGGATATTGGATATTTTCGTTATCATATAAAATTTATAAAAAAAAAAAAAAAGAGAGAGAAACACAAAGTATCTACCATTTACTCTAAATAAAATACACTTGCTTAACACATAACTGATCGATAACCTTGGCTACCTTTATATAACGTCCGATGTCCATATTACGTCGCTCCACTTGTCGCTGGCTACTTTCTTAGCGCCTCAGCCGCTAACCCATCACGTCGAGCGTCGTAGTACATCCTCGATTCCCGAAGTACTGGATCCGAATGTCTGAAGGAGCGTCGCAAATTTTGGGCTAATGTCTCTTCCCTAATCCATGTCATGTGACATTTCTTATATAGCTTATATGCCACGTATAGCACACCAACACCCAGGATAGTGCAGATAATGATAAGCACTATATTTATTGCGGAAAGGTGGTATCTCAACTCTTGCACCGAAGCTGTGTTCGAGCCCAACGCATTTTGAGTTATAAAAACATCTTCCTTTTCAACCTTTGACTGACACATAGTTTATCAGTTTGATCACTTCTTAAATAGATCAGTTCAGTTTTTAGAGTTCGACACATTCACAGTCCATTATTACAAACTCCGCTATGGCGCCGAACCGAGCCCGAGGCAGACCGCCGTACATGGCAGGATCGCCATATAAGGTTGGCTATCGGGATGACACAAAGAAAGTCCGTTCGTACCGAGTAAACGTTTATTACTGCCACATATATTGAAAATACATTATTTAATATAGTATGCACACATACATAAAGAGATACATTACATACACATACACTACAATTTACTCACAATCAGTTAGGAAGTAATTATTATATGGAAGCAGATATTATAGTTCCAACTATAAATTCCACTATTAATAACATTTTTGACCTTGGTTGGAAAAATACGCTATTGAATATAACGGAGATAACCACAACTACTGCTCATGACTTCCTAACAATAGAGAAGCAGTTGGTATATCAAAAGGAGCACGAGAATTTACCTGTGACGTCATATATGTCTAGTCACGACATATACCTATATTCGGTGACTTCTTTGCTGTTGGGAGGAATAGCGATGTTCGCTCTCTATAGAGTTATCAAAAAACGCTTTTTCAAGACGATAGACTCATCTGATACCGTAAGGCAACATCATTCGGGTGGACAGGACAATGCTGCAGTAGAAATAGAGATGAGAGAGATGAGAAATCTGGCGTCCTCGGAACCGGTCTACAGCGAAGCGAAACCGAAGAACAGAAGATTCAATTTTTAATATAATTTCGTATTGAGTTCTTTATTTACATATTTAATTACTTATTTCTATTTTTTACTTTCTTTACTAACATTATTTTTACTAGTTTTGTAATAGATGCTCATCCCACTTTTCCCTCGGGAGTATGTACGGGTAGCGTACAGACAGTTGTTTAGCTAGCGTTGCAACTCGGCGACCTAGTTATAAGTTATTGCTTTTTATATTATTTAACGTACAGTTGACTAATCGATCGCCGCGGATTAGCATCTAAACCAAAAACTTCTACTAAAATATAAAGTATTAATAAACGTGGACTAATACTAAATCTGTGGTTTTGTGTCAACTCGTCCTTAACTAACTTCCACAAATAAATCGACGCTTTAGACCATACAGAATATAAAGGATGTTTTATTAGACCTTGAACAACAGACGAACATTCTAAAAGGAAAGAAAGAACCAAGACTAGCTGATCTTTTTAAGATTAAGCGACTGCAGGATCAGCAAATACAGCTGCTTCAGGAGCTGCTTTATAGCCAACGAAAACGAAAAGCTGAGCAAATCTGTACTGCAAAACATAAAGTTGTACAGTGTGCAGACAATGAACTACTCGTTTTATTAATTATTAAAATCAATCTCTGTCAAATTGTGTTTGAATAGATATATTACGTGAGGGATAGTAGTATATAATTATTGGCGGTTTCCAGATCGTAAGATCTAGACATACATTTTCTTCAATATTTCTTCTAGCGAATGTACATCATTTTGTACATTTGAATAGCAACATGTGTACGAATAGAGTTAGGGCTCAGATTTTATGCGATCCGGGAACCCAATACTTACCTACTGCTTTGCATCGACCCGTTGATATCTGAGAGGCGGAATTCATCGGATGTGCAAGCACATGAATCAGTCTCATGCAAAAATAATATAATCAACGTGCACCTGAATCGATGCAATCGGATTACTATACACATTGTATTAATCGTTCTCGGTTGTAAAATTGGGGCTTCTGTATCACTTGCTCTCGCGAGAAAATTGGGGTTTCTAAATCACATTGCATGTGTGGAGAATTGGGGGTTCTGGATCACATTCCGAGCGAAACGAGGAAGAAGTGATCCAGAACCCCCAATTCTACCCTACTTCCGCGAAACCGTATGGTTCGCATTCAACCATGTTTCGTCAATAAACACGACATTGTCCCAATCTGTAATTTTAGTTACTTGACGTAAGAATAATAATAATAATAATAATAAATCTTTATTTTCAAAAATGTGTTACAGCTGTTCTATCTTAATGTAGCAAGACTCTTCATAATATTAGATAAAGATACTTATAAAGATAGAGTTAAACGATGGTGTCTGAGCTAGTGAGAACTGTGTTACAGACACCAGCGCCCTCCCCTACTACACTCATCAGTTCAAAATTTTATATTGTTGTACAAATGATTACATAACTATTTTGTGATGTACTTACATAAAAGATTGTTAAATTTAAATTGAATTAATAAGAAAAGAAAAATAAACTTAAATTTAATAAACAAATTAAAACATGCAATAGTTCTAGAGTGTGTGCGCGCGTGTGTGTGTGTGTGTGTGTGTGTGTGTGTGTGTGTATGTGCGCGTGTGTGTGTGTGCGTGTGTGTATGTGGGTGGGTGTGTGTGTCTGTGTGTGGTGCGCTCATGTGTGGGTGGAAATATGACGTATGTATGCTATGTGTACATGCGGGAACGAGCCTATAGTTCACTGACTAGAAGTTTTTCTGTTTCATCATAAGATAGTGCTTGAAGCAGTTCTGTGAGCACTTTTTTACATTCATGCATTGTCAAGGGGAATATAGTATGTTTTTTATTAATTCTATTATAAAGGCGACAGCTAAGACTTTGAAAGTGTCGACCCGCTAAGGAAGTCTTGATTTTATTTGTTGGGCATACGTAATAATTACGACGTTTGTTCGCTGGTGGAGTATATGCAAGTAAGGAGTGTTTACATAGTGTGATATGAAGAATGCAGAGCTGCCTAACAGTTAGTATTGAGACATCTTTGTATAATTGAGATGTGGGATAGCGGTAAGGTTTGTTCGTAAAAACTTTCAATATAGCTCGCTGTGCTCTCTCCAGACGGATCATGGAGGTTCGATATGTGCCTCCCCATACTACAATGCAGTATGTTATCAGGGACTGAACTAAAGCGAAGTATATTGTTTTTAAGAGAGGCATATCAACAACATGCCTTAGTTTTTTTATAGGAAACATAAGTTTACGAACACGAGCTGTAGTTTGGTCTATGTGTTTGCTCCAGCTAAGTGTACAATCTATCTGTACACCCAGATATCTAACATCTGATGCTCGTTGTATCAGTGGACACAGACAGGTGTTGGATGATGTTATTGAGCAACTGTGAGCTTTCAGATTTATTGTTTTTGGTTGAGTTGCTGAATTTGCTGTAAAACTAACGAATCGCGTTTTAGATAAATTGAGTGTGAGCAAATTAGTACTTAGCCATTTCATCACAATTTTAAGCGCATTCTCAGCAGAATGAATTGCACTACTCCAAGACGGACCACTTACAACAAGAGCCGTGTCGTCAGCATAGGCAAATATCTTACAATTAGGAATTGAAAGTTGACAGAGAGTATTAGCATAAATGAGAAAAAGGGTAGGGCCCAAGACGCTACCTTGTGGCACCCCAAATGTGAGGTTCTCTTCGTTACTTTCGTAGCAATTCACTTTGACACTTTGACTACGGTTTGTCAAATAGTCCCGGAAGATATTTAGGGCAACTTCTCTCACTCCAAGCGATTCCAACCTATGTAAAAGGATGTGTGTAGAGACCGTGTCAAAAGCCTTGGCTAAATCCAAGAAGATACCTATAGTTTTCGTTCTAGTGTCGAGATTGTCAACAATAGTATTCGTCAATTCTAGTACCGCATCTTCTGTAGATTTACCCTGTCTAAATCCATATTGATTAGGTGCAAGTACATTGTATTGCTGCAGGTAGCTCACTAATCTTTTATTGAGAACTTTTTCTAGGATTTTAGACAAGGAACTTAGAACCGATATCGGCCTAAAGTTTTCGACACGGTCCTCAGCACCACCCTTAAAGATTGGATGCACAAGTGCCTTTTTGAAGACTTTTGGGAAGACCCCTTTGGACAAACAGAGATTACAAACATAAGTTATAACTGGCACTAATACATGCCGAGCGGATTTAATTACAGACACTGGTATTCCGTCATATCCAGTAGCACAATCATTTTTTGAGCCAGATATAATAGTATCAATTTCTGAAAGATCAGTGTCTAGTAGTACTAATGAGTTTCCCCTTGGATTAATCAAACTGTTCAGCTGAAAGTCATTGCTTAGGTAATTTCGGTTTTGTTGGATACTGTGGGCTAGATTGGGTCCAACATTGGCAAAATAATTATTAATATAATTAACCGAGGACAGCGGATCCCCACGCATGCTTAAAAGATCTTCAGAAACATTTTCCGATTTACTATTCAAGTGGCTTATTGATTTAATAGCATTCCAAGTAGCTTTTGGATTACCCTTTGCCTTCTGGAGTTCGTTTTGTTCATATTTAAGCTTTATCTGTTTTATTAAATTATTATAGAAGTTACGGTATCTTTTGTAGGTCAATTTAGCAATTATATTATTTGGATCTAGATTGGATTTTTTATGCAGTATGTCACGGTTGCGTAAACATCTTAGAAGGCCGGGTGTGATCCACGGTTTTATTATTCTTTTACGAGATGGTATTTTTTTAATGGTGCTATATTTCGTTATAGCGCTCGATAACGTAGAGACAAGAAGTTCGGCACAACGGTTGGGATCTCTTTCACTTAGAATTATTGCAAAATCCGTGTTTTCTAGGTGTCTAACTAAGGCTGACATTTCTATATGTCTTGTGAAGCTTCTAGGTTTTTTACTGGGCAGAACAGTTTCAATACACAGTAAAACAGGGGCGTGATCTGTTATGTACGAATCAAAAACTATAGTTGTTGAGCTCTTATTTGTTTTTAGTAAGACGTGATCGAGACACTTATTAAGTCGCGTAGGGTAGAGGTGAGCTGGCAATAGACCGTGGTATGCAGTTAGGTTTAGATATTCCTCAGAATTTGTGTCTGTATTATGTGGAAGAATATTTATGTTTAAGTCACCCACTATTGCTACAGTATGAAAGGAGGAAACTGATGAAAGTATATCATTCAAGGAATCTAGGAAATTATGCGTATTTCTTGTTGAGGGAGATCTATATATTGTCACAATTGCTATATCTGTAGAAAACTTCACAATTATGCAGTTTGCATCTTGGAACACCGGCTCAGTGATAGTGTAATTCAGTTCGGAACGTATGTATATAACAATACCGTCATTTTGGTTATTGAATGTAGACTTAGAGGGGGCGTAACCATCCAATGTTGGTATGTTAGTCACTTTGCTTAACCAACACTCAGTGAGGACAATGACATCGCATTTAATATCCATAGAGTATATGAGAATATTTAGATTGTCAAAATTACAGTTAATACTTCTGATATTAACATGGAGAGTATTTAACGTAGGATAGGTATTATGCAAGTTCAGTGAGCATTGGTTAGGGGAACATATAAAAGATTTAGCCACGTTAAAAGATTCTATCGAATCCGCAAACTCATTCATGTTAGCCATTTGTGCAATGATACAGCATAAAGAGGTACAGCTTTTGTGACCTACGTGTAAGTCTTGGGCTTATAGTATTATTATAAGTACTCGTACCAACATACTTTAAAAATATCTTATGTATGGGTATGTTATTATTCTGGACATAGATGTCATATATTGGAATACTAAGGTGTAGTTTGTATGTTATTATGAAAATGTAAGTGTGTTTAGATGTATAAGTGAAATTTGTGTTTTTTAGATTGGGTGTGTGAGCGTGTGAGTTATTTAAATTACAAAACAGACATATTAATAAGAAAGCTATACAGTGTTTTAAGTATTTGAGCTGAGGCACTAGTTGCACAATAGAGTTCATGCATGCCGAATACAGATTACTAAATACATGTATACAATACTGGTTAAATACAGTTAAAGCTAGTCACAGTTGCGCCTTTAGTTTGATTAAATCTGCCTCCGAGTTAATGATGACGTGCTGTTGGCCTTCTAATTTACGTAGGAGAACCTTCCCATTCGCTGTCCAGCAGAAGTTATATTTATTTGTTTTGGCGAAGTCTCGAGCCAGGTGGAACAGTTTCTTTGCCTTAAAAGTCAAGTTTTCTGAGAAATAGACAGGTTGTTTACGATCACTGATTTTCAGGTGGGACGTATTAAATTTGTCATCTCTGTTTGTTGAGTTATATTTTTTTACAGCCCGTAGCAAGTTCTCTTTCTTTAATACACTGGCGAATTCTACGACGATCGGCTTACACGAGTCAGATTTTGTATTTGTTCGAAATACATCGCGGATGTCAGACTTATCAATTGGAATCTTGAGTGCATTTCCAGCGCATATAACTATTTCCGATAGGTCTTCCTTGGTTTCTTTCAGTTTTTGAGGTACATTTCTCACTTCCAAACTTGCAGTTTTCTGCTGACGTTCAAGATATTCTACCTTGTTTTCTAAATTAACTATATAGTTATAATTTAGCTTCCTTTCATTCTCAAGTTCATTCATCCGTTTCACCATTTCATCGTATTTTACAGATATGAACTCAATTGTTTCATGAATACATTCATTTTGTTTGGTTATAGTGGAAATGCTCTCGTGTAAAGCAGTTAATTTTTTATTTTGGTCAGTTTTAAAATCGTCAAACATCTGCAAAAATTCCTGCTTAAAGGCGCTTAGGTCATCCTCTCTCTTACGCTTTGGTCGCCTTGTTACGTTAAGGGTAGATGCATTTACATCGCATTCGGTTGATGCGCTGTTTGGTTCAGAATCATCAACGTCGAGATGCGTCGGTGATTTAATTTTAGGTGGTGTGCGTTTCAACGGCATATTGCGACCAATTTATGCGTAGGCGCTTCCAATAATATACTTCGGTACAGCTGTTGATCGGCGCTACTAGGAGCGCAAGCGCTACAAGAAGTAGTTAAGTAACGTACCTCCCACTTGACCTTGACGGCCGTAGCAGTCGTTGTTGTCGTCGTGTGCGTGCGCGCTGTGGTTGGCGGAGGGATGTCACCGCCCCTTGTCGCAGGCGGCAGCAGCAGTGGGCGTTACGTCGGTTGTGATGTCAACTCGTGGGGTTAGCGATGAGTCTCAGGTTGCTTCGCCGGTGCAGTACAACAGTTGTAGAACTCTTAGTAACTTATGCGATCCTATTTTTGTAACTGATTTAAATTGTAACTTTTATTTAAAATTTGTAAGAAATGAATTAACGAGAATACTTTAAATACGTCTGAACACCTCAGAGGTCCGGGGGAAGGGGATGAATGAAGAATGTTACTCTCTTCAACATAATATCGTAGCGTTCTAGCAGGATTTTCCGCTTGTCAGATTTTTTAAATCTAAAGCCAATCGATTTCAAAACCTTTGATAGAGACGATTTACCGCCAAAAAATAAGCCTGCGTCTTTTAACGAACTCATTAGCTTTTCCCGTGTAGGATATTCTTTTCTCGAATAATATCCATAAATGTGGTTGCGAATTGCAGCAGCATCAAAATGATCAACGCCAACAATTTTCTTGTCCCTCTTTCTTTTATTCGGTGTACGTAAAGTATTATCTTCTGAGCCTGATGGTCCGTATTTTTCTTTCAGAATTTGAGTTACTGTCCTCTTCCCTATTCCCAATGCTTCGGCAACGCGTTCTCTCGGTTGTGTCAATGGTAAAAGAGGCCCATCGTTAACTGATTCACGTTCAAAATAATTGTACAATTTCACCACTAGTTCGCGAGATTGACTGTTTAGCGTTTTCCCCCGTTTCGACATGGTAAGACTGTAATGTTGTTCTTGTTTACTAATCGTTAAGCAATCGGAGTCCAATTTATAGCCAGGTAAACATAGTCAGTAAGATCAGTCCAATAAAAAAGCCGGGTCAGAAGAAAATAACAGAGCACACCAAAAACGCACAGTCACTTCGCACAACGACAAAAGACTGCGTCATGTAATGACGACATGACATGGCGTCATCGGCAGGCACTGGTGTTGCCAGCAACATCCCACCTAAATTGTACATAACATCAATGATTTTTCTATTTAGTTATATTTTGTATTTTTATAGTTAGTTTAAAGAATAATAAATATAATTATGTTTTATTATAATCACAACGTAGTTATTAATTTATGGTGATATTTCTTCACAAGTAATCATTGCATTCGATTCTACTTATCAGCTTTCGATTTTTAGAGTAACATCCCTAGTGTTTAAAAAGAAAAAGGGTTAACTGACGGAACATTGTAACGACGTTCAGTTCTTTAGATCAGAAATTGTTTATTATGTTTAGAATGGTTTATTAGTGAAAGCAAATCGTAAAATTACTCGTATCGGTCATTATTACAATAAATATGTAATCGTAATTGAAAAAAGTTGAGCAGTTGTGCAGTTCTAACAAAACGAAAAAATATATTATTTTATGCCCGCCGTTAAAAGGTTACGTTGTTGAATTTTGATGAATTGTAAAATGTTATAATCGTTATGTAATAATCGTAGAGGTTTAAATCACATTAATTAAAAATCGTTGATTTGTTTCCACACTTTCTACAGAAATTTTATTTGCTTCATCATCATCATCATGTCAGCCAAAAGACGTCCACTGCTGGACATAGGCCTCCCCCAAGGTTTTCCACACAGACCGGTCTTGGGCCACCCGCAACAAACTTAGACATGCAGTTTGTCAACGAAATAAAATGTTAGTAGCAAAGCAAATGAATGCGAAAAACAGTGTTCCACAAACCTTTAGGTTAACAGAAATAATTTGGAAAGTTAAGTTGTTAATATAACTTAATATGACTTGTTAGAAGTGATTTAGGAGGTGCATAATCAATAGCACTTTTAACATTTTGCTTGACTGTCATTAGAGCAACTATTGTGTCTATATTTAGCCTGTTGCGATGGTCAGTTTTAATGAGTTTCAGCTGGCTGAAAACTCTTTCCACACAAGCGTTAGAGAAGGGAACAACAAGAAGAAGGGCGAATGCTTTTCGCAGATTTGGAAACAGGCTCCTGCCCGACATTCTTTAAATGGAACACAGCTTTCCAATAATCTTCTGCATTTAAATTTGGTGATAAATCCAGTTCTTTGTGTTTCAGAAAAGCGTGTTGATGCCATTCTGTGTGAAGATCTTGTTCATTGAGACACTCTTTTAAAACTGGATATCTCTTTATAACTTTTGACAAATCCTTAATTTTAAATGTTTGTGCCTCTTCAGGATGTAAGACGGAGATCGTTTCAAATATTGGATCACTAAAATCAAACCTTTGCTTAATTTGATTGATGGCTTAATATAGAACACCAGACAGTTTTTTCTAAGATTTGCTATACCAGCTCTGGTGGACGTTGAAGGATTGTTATCTAATTCCTTTATAGACACCTTTGCTGAGATTCCTAGATATATGAGGCCGTCAGCGCAAAAATGGCCTAAGCTTTAGATATTCAATATGAAAATAATGGGGTTTGTATATTCATGAATTTAAATCTGTGTACATAAAATTATATTACAATTAATTTATGTCCCGATACATATTTTATTCATTTGTTGTTATACATTCTTTGGGATGAAGTAGTATTTTGTGACAAATTCTCATTTTTGGATAATTTATGTGGCTCAGGCCACTTTTGAATTTAAGGTACCATAAATATTTCGGCTACTATAGGCAGGGTTAGGTCATAAATAAAACAAATTAAATTGAAAATTAACTTTTCTATTTCAAAAATACAGAAAACAGGTAATCATTATTTTAGTAAAATAAATCTTAAAATAGTCATAAAATTTTCTGCTGCTGAAGTTTTTAACTCCTTGTAAAATCTATGATGTACAGGTGATATAAAATTTAACAACTCAAGTAAATCTTTCTTTTTCTTATCACTAATGACATGTCCCTCAGGATATAAAATATTTAGGTTTTCAATGATTATTGAAATGAGTTTCTTTACATCAACCTCTTGAAAGAATACATCATTGTTATTGGAGTACTTGAAAAAAAAAACTTAAATGGATGCATTTCATGAAAAAATATCCATTGCATTTTTAGCCACTCCACTTTTCCCTTATTTACTGATTTTCTTTCTTTCTAGTAACTGACATGAAAAAATAGGTCTTTGGTCATAGAAATTACTTTGAATGGTCTGATTTTCCTGGCAGCTAAAATCACTTGCTTCCAATCTTGAGGTACAAAAATATTAGTAAAAATCGTTTTTGTTTTAGGTCGAAATCTTGATCGCAAGTCATATACGAATGTCCACTTACCTACTAGAAACTTATGATCAATTTTCTTTGTAGTAAACTCAGTAGGTATTGAAAACTATATATTGGCAGATAAGTCATCTTAATGTTTCGATTTTGGCCACTACATTGGTAAGACTACATAATCAGGTGCTCTCGTTTTACAATATTTTTATTCCTCTCCTTTAGCACGTCTTGATTTTTTACATTCCGGGCCCATCTTTGACTGTTTCTTAATCTTTTCTTTGGTTTCCTTGCAGTTCTGTCTTCTTGTATTTCTAAACTTCCAGCCACATCCAGTCCCTCTTGTAAAATATCTTCCAAATTTCACGAAGAATGCTGTTCTGATGGACAATATTCAGACCCTGAATCTTCGTAATCAGATCCGAAAAGCGCTGAAACATAGTATTCTTTTAAGTAAAACGTTTAACATCAAAACAAACACGATAATAGGTACTTTATTTGCTGTACTACTTACATCGCATGTTATCTTCTATAGTTTCTTAATCTGCCATTGTGAATATGTGTTTCTTGGATTAGCGTGTTCTATTTTGAAGGCAGGTGTGATTTTCATGTAATTGAATTGTAAATAATTGGAGCCTATTGTTTATATTATTTTTTCGACTTCCGGTTGAAGACAGTGAAGTAGTGGTTTTTGTGATTGAAATAATTTATTGAAGTCGTTAAGAAGTTCCAGGGTGTAAGACATAAATTCAAGATAAATTTTAACTACTTGGCTATTTAGGGTTTCCAAAATGGTTTCTGTTGTTCTGCTGGGATCCTCAAAAACTTCCATTCGAAAATATTCCTTTAAAGCGTCATGTTGTTCAAGTGTTCTGTCAACACAGGCTTTAAGAGAAAGCCATCGGGTATTCGCTGGGCTCAAAATTTTATGAGAGTCAACCTTGAAATTATTTTTAAATTCTTGTAACTTTAAATGTCTCTTAGAGTTCCTGGAGAAATGTGCAGAAATATTCCTTAACGTGTCTTCTACTGATCTTGGTAGCTTTAAACATGCTTTTGAGGCCACAAGATGTATGAGATGGCAGCTGCATTTTATGCAAGTTATTTCTGGTACCTTTTCTTTTAAGTGTGAAAAGACAGAGTTGTGCTCGCCAACCATACCGTTTGTGGTATCAGACGCGAATCCTATAAAGTTTTTAAGTGGAATCGAACGTACTTCCAGCCAGTTTAGTATACCTTAAGTCTTCTGCTTTACCAGAATCAGCTTCAAACATATCGAGAAATTTAGTCTCTATACTTTCTGTTTGCGGGTTATAAAATATTATTGAAAGTTCACATTGTTTTTTCACTGTATTATCAGTGGTCTCGTCCAGGATGAGACTGAAAAATGCCGGCCTCGATGGCGTAGTGGTTAGTTTAACCGACTGTCACTCCTGAGGTCGCGGGTTCGATTCCCGCACAAGTGAAATGAAAAAAAATGAAATGAATAGATTTTTATTTTTGTACCATCATGACATGCATCATCAATTATTATAGAAAGCGGGTATAACAAAAAGTAAATAAAAATATGGAAGTATAAAGAAATTTTAAAAACAAATAAAATGTTTATGTGCAGATGCACGTCCCATCCGACGGCACAAAAAATCAGCGAACACCACAATTATTGACGTTTGGTCCGCCAATAGTGCACTCAAAATAAACAAATAAATAATACATAAATAGGTAGATAGCCACGAGAGAAAATATGGCATAATATATACTATTTTATTAAAAGAATACATTGAAAAAGTAGGTAATAGGTAAGTAAGTATAAAGTAAATAAATACTAGTTATGAATATGTACTTATATGTAACTGTGTAAAAAAAATAAGAACGACGCTCATGACGTAATTAGCGTCATAAGATGGCCTCATGTCTGAAAAGATGTTTCTGGCACTATATACATATTTATTTGTCTAAAATGCAAATACATCATACCCGTATATTATATTGTAGTCTTGGCATCATACATAATTATAAGATTAAGAGATCTGTGAAGTGTGTATTGTGAACGTTGTATGAGGTTACTTGATTCGTGCATGATGATAAAAGTGATAATAGCTCCTAAAGTTCCCTGCTAATGCTATTTACAAGCATTTGATTATGCTTAATATAAATTTAATCTATTAAGTATACAATCACAAAACAATACATCTGTATACAATATAAAAAATATAAAAATGAGTTTACATTAAACATAATATGGTAAACTTTATAAAATTACTATAAAGATTCCATTTATATAATTATTAATTATCATATCAAACATTTGTGTGCATGAACATGGATGTTTGTCTTGTCTTGGTCTGGGTGTTTCTATGTATAATATGGACGTGTTCAAAAAAAAAAGTATGTATTATGTATGTTTATCCATTGTCTAGTACCCATAGTACAAGCTCTGCTTAGTTTGGGCTAGATGGTGTTGTGTGTGAACGGGGTCTTAGCCAGGTGGAGGAAGCACTGTTAATTATTCAAACACTGTAGCTTCAATATAACTTTAATTGTACTACAAGACAATGTTTTACTGTACAACAGCCGACCACAATACATTTTTGTTCCCAGTATATATACTTCGAGTGTGAACGAAACCATAGCGCGATTCAGACACAAGGAACAACGCCATCTATCGCGCTATGGCTCAAACTTTTTCACTTAACCAATAATTTTTACATTAAGTTATTTTTACTTAACGGAACAACTTAGACATACCGCCCACCAAGGACACATTGCAGAATGTCCTTAAATAACTTCCCAATACGCAACAGGGTTGGCGAGTACGTAACTATTATATACTATATCACGATACATCATGAACTTACAGAATTATACAATTATTACTTCTACAACTGAAGTTTTAAGTAAATCTTAACTCAAAGAGTAGGTACAATATTAAAAAATGAAACTTATTTCATAACTACTATCTAAACCTACATACTTATGTAGTAATAATTTTTGAACATTAACCAATCAATATCATTCAGTTACCGGAAGGACACACAGTTTAGATACTGACCTTTTGAATACAGATTGTTTTGTTCGAAGAGTCACTACGCGTGTGATATCGTCAGGTCCTGGATGTTTGCGTTCTATACGCCCCAGCAACCATCTACCAGGAGGTAAATCGTCCTCCTTTATTAAAACTATATCATTAATAGCCGGTTCAGGGGTTTGTTGCGTCCACTTATGCCTTTGCAAAAATTGATTAAGATAGTCTTGCGACCAACGTCGCCAAAAATGTTGTGTCATTTTCTGCGTAAGTTGCCAACGCCTAAGTGTGGATATGTTGCTATTTTCAAAATTGGACTCAGGTACCACCACAAGTGGTTCTCCTACCAGAAAATGACCCGGAGTTAACACCTCTAATTCTTGTTGATCCTCGACATAAGAGAGCGGTCTCGAGTTGAGACACGCCTCGATTTGAGCTAAAACTGTTAAACAAGGTGGAGTTACCGATCACGCGTCTTAAGTGGTGCTTCGTCGATTTTACACCGGATTCCCACAAACCACCCTGATTAGGAGCGTGTGGCGCTATAAAGGTCCATTGAGTGCCATTGTTTGCCAAACATTCGGATAGTTCGGGTATGAAGTTAGACTTCTCTTCTTCAAATAACTCGGCTAATTCGCGCGCAGCTCCAATAAAATTTGACCCATTGTCACTGTACAGATGAGCACAATGACCCCGTCTGGCAACAAACCTCTTGAAGGCGGCTAAAAACCCCTTTGTTGTCATGTCACTGACAACCTCCAAATGTATAGCCCGAGTGGACATGCAAACGAATAGAGCAATGTAGCCCTTGTAGGACTTATTGCCTCGCCCTGGGGATACCCTAACGTTTATTGGACCAGCATAATCGACTCCACTATTCAGAAACGGCTTACTAGGCGTAGCGCGTGGAGACGGTAGTTGGCCCATTAACTGGTTTCTTGTTTTGTGAGAATATCTTATGCACCTAACGCATTTCCTATAATATGCCTTTACAAGCCACTTAACTCCGACAATCCAATACATGGACCTCAAGTAGGTGATCATAGCTTGGGGTCCTCCGTGCATTGTTTGTTCATGTGCATCATTTATTAAAAGTTTCGTCAGAAATGAATCTTTTGGTATAAGAATTGGATGTTTGCGGTTGTAATCCAATTGAGACATTTCCAATCGCCCACCTACTCTAATAATACCTTCGGAATCTAAAAATAAATTCAGTGATTTAAACCTTTTTTTCTTTTCGTTTACCTTTTGCTCAACCGTTTTCATTTCTTCGAGTTCTTCAGCAAATTGTACCTTCTGGCATTGTCTAATGCAAACTTTCATTGCTTCAGAAAGTTCTAATGTCGATAAAGAATGAGTCCCTTGCCCTCTGTCACTTTGATGCCTATTATAACTTAAAAACCTTCTACAATAAGCTACTACCCGAATTAATCTCTTTAGTGATGAAAATTTGTCCCAAAACGTACAATCGAGCAAGCCTACATGAACTTTCACTTCTTCTAATTTGGTAACTAAATGTTTTGGTTTTTTATATTCTATTAATGATTCATGTAGGAACTCAGGACCATTAAACCAAATTGATGTGTTACAAAGATCACTTGGAGCCACACCGCGTGAAGCGCAATCTGCGGGATTTTCTTTGGAAGAGACATGTGACCAGTATTGGGTATCTAACGTGGTTAGTATTTCCGATACGCGATTGGCGACGAACGTCTTCCACCGACTCGGGTGGCTGCTAAGCCAGGCGAGAAGAACTTCGGAGTCGGTCCATGCACGCAAATTGGTTGACTCTATTTTCAAAACTTGCGCTACTTCCCGCATCAACTTAGCCACAAGAACGGCTCCACACAATTCCAATCTGGGTATTGACACCTGCTTGATGGGCGATACCCTTGTTTTGGACGTTATTAACGTGACATGTGTGCTACCATCCGAATTCACTACTCTGAGGTATACTACTGCAGCGTAAGCCGTCTTCGAGGCGTCGGAAAACCCGTGTAACTCTAATACACTTTTAGAGTTTGTGCCACACCATCTTGGAATTTGAATATTGGCTAATGAAGGTAAGTCTTTACGGTATTTAATCCATTCAGTTAATAAACTACTTGGTACTTCTTCATCCCAACCTACACCTGATAGCCATAGCTTCTGTATTAAAGCCTTTGCTATAATTATGCTTGGCGCTACCCATCCCAACGGGTCGAAAAGTTTCGAGATATCTGATATCATTTTTCTTTTAGTTATAGGTGCATCCGGGAAAGGAAGTTCGACGGAGTACTTGAAGACATCAGCACGAGAATCCCAGGTAAGTCCGAGTATTTTACTAATATCATCTATTTTTATTTTCAGATCCTCATCCGATTCTTTTTCCTTAATTCTATCCATTAATTCCTTGCTATTACTGTTCCATTTCTGTAACTTGAATCCCCCCTTCGATAGGACTGTATTTAACTTTTCATATATTTCAAATGCTAGATTTGCGTTCTCAGCACCTGACATTAAATCATCGACGTGAAAATCATTTAGAATGATCGCTGCTAACTTGGGATCATTCTGACATTCGTCGTTGACAATCTGGTGAAGAGTACGCACTGCCAAATAGGGAGCTGAAGCCGTCCCAAAGGTTACAGTAAGTAATTCATATTTTTCTATATCTTTTGTTGAGTCATTCCTCCAGAGAATACGCTGAAAAATGGTGTCCCTCCGATCGACCCACACTTGTCTATACATTTTAATTATATCGGCCACCAGACAAATAGGGTTCATTCTCCAACGCATGATGATGTGACGAAGATCAGCTTGCAACTTTGGTCCAACCAACAACATGTCGTTTAACGATGATCCATTTGTTGTCTTACAGGATGCGTCAAATACGACTCGAACCTTCGTAGTAACCTTATCTTCCCTAATGACAGCATGGTGAGGTAAGTATATAGCGTTTATGTTCTTTTCTTTATCATTTATTACCCTTTGCATGTGTTTTAAATCTAAATATTCATTAATAACTTTCTCATAATCTCTCTTCATGGTAATATTTTTATTTAACTTTGATTCTAACCCTTTTCGTCTTCTTTCAGCTATAGCCTCAGAGTCACCGAACTGATGAAGCAGGTTAGTATCACGAAAGGGTAGCCGTACTATATACCTGCCACTGTCATCTCGTGTAGTCGTTGCTGAAAATAGTTCTTCACATTTGAGTTCCTCGTTTGTAAGCATTTTCTTAGTTTCAGATGGCTCCCTTTCCAGTTACCAAAATTGTTTTAATAGGTCATCCGTCTGCAGGTATGAATGCATTACAGTAATATGTGATGAAATATTGGATGTATCTACATCTGATACCCCTGATAATATCCACCCCAGAGTGGTGTCTTGTGCCAACAGGGTACCACTCAAATTCCGCTTAATGCCAGTCTGGATAACTTGGCTGTACACCTCAGCACCCAACAAGATATCAATTTTGTTGGGTCTGTGGTACTCCGGATCAGCTAAGTCGTCTTCCGTCAAGTCCACCCATTCTACCTTGGTTACTTTAGTAACCGGGAGGAGAGCTGTGACCGACTTTAGCACATAGGCATTGACCGTTACTTGAAAATTTGAATTCTTCATAGACCTTAGCTTAATAGTGACAGTGTGTTTAGATATAACGCCCTTGTCACCCCCTACACCTAACACGGTGTTTTTTTGTTGCAATCCTCTTTAAACCCAAATATTGCACCATGGCTTCGGTAATGAACGAACCTTGCGACCCTTGATCTAGCAAAGCCCTGATAACCCGAAAGGTCCCGTCTTTCGACTCAGCCTTCACCATAGCTGTTGTCAGTAAAACAGTTTTACGACTGTTCCCGGTCGAAAGACAAGAGACCATTGTTTTGCTAGACTCTTGCGTTGGCGCGGTCGATTCCTTATAATCTGCTTTCACCACATTAGGTGATGAAGCTTCCGCGTGAGAAATGTTCTCACTTAGTGACCCACTAACATCAATATCTTGATGTAACAATGAATTGTGACGACGTTTGCACGTTTGGCTTCGTAATGAATTCTTGCAAAATCTGGCAGCGTGGTTGCTCTTGAGGCATATAAAACAGAGATTATTTTCCTGGACAAACTGGCGTCGTTTTGCTACTGGCTCATTAATGAATGCCTTGCAAGCTCCTATTTTATGGCTAGATGAACAAAACACGCACGTAGTTTCTTTTGGAGCTTTCTCTTTAATTGAGTGAAAAGACTGCATACCCTTTGAAGGCTTCTTGGGCCCTTCAGATTTATTTTCTATGCCTTCGAGACCTCTAAAACGACTCGTAAGAAACCGTGAGAATTCCGAAACGGTAGGTAATTCTTCATTAGAATCCTCAGAAATGTTCAATTCCCACGCTTTCTTCGTGTCTTTATCTAATTTTTCACTAATCAGATGTATTATTATTATATCCCAAGATGAAATATCTACCCCTAAATTCTTGATAGAATCCAGACAATCAGAAGTTGTGTTTAATATACAATTGATTCCGACGGCTGATTCATTTAATAATGGTTTTTGATTAATCAAACGTTTTAAAATGCCTTTAGCTAAAAACTTTTTATTATTATAAGTGCTATTTAATTTTGTCCACGCCATCTCATAATTATCACAAGTGATTTTAATGTTTCTAAGCAATTGTTCTGCTTCCCCTGTAAGATGCCCTTTTAAATAGTAAAACTTTTGCGAATCGTCTAAGTTTTTATCATTATGTATTAATCCTACAAACAGATCTCTAAATGTGTGCCATTCCGAATAACTGCCGGAAAATGACGGAATTTTAATTTCCGGTAATTTAACCCTGTTTTTTGCCTTTTTGGTTTGATCAGTGTCTTCTACCTGAGATACAGTAGAAGTCCTCGCAAGTTTCCTTAACATATCTTTTAATTCAGATTTATGTAATATGTACATTTCTTCCACAGTATCATATACACAATTTTTATGATAGATAGAACTATTTATTTCTGACTTCTTAGTTTGTTTAATTATTTCACTATGATTTGTACAAAATGTGGTCCATTGTTTCTCTAAGTTTTCTAGTCGTGTTTCCACATACGAAATCGTTAGACGGTCTTTAGGGGACTTTTGAAGTTATTAACTGCTTTAAGCATTTTATCTTGAATGTCCTCCTGTAGATTCTCGAACGACTCCATGGTTGAATAAGCGATTAGACTATGTGAAGATTATTATAACCAAACAAGCAAGTTTTATGTTGACAATACTTAACTTTAAATCAATACAATAATTTTCTAAGTGTATATTTTATCAAATACGCTAAGTCTTTATTTTTGCACAAAATATTCTAAGTTTCGTTTATCACAAAATTTTCTAAGTGTTTTAAGAGTTAAATTCTATGGGAAATCGGGCATGGATTCCCCGTCTGAACCACTTTTACCTTAAAACTATTACAAGTCCTAAACCGAGGTTAATAAATGAACTTAAATAAATGTTAAGGTTAAAATTACTTACTAAATTATAATGTCTTTAAACTTTCTTTAAAACTTCACTGATTTTTTTCTCAAAGTTATTATCTCCTAAGCAATAAGGTTGTAAATGTACTTACAGTTTTTCTTCGGTCATCACTTAACACAATTCACACTGTTACACCAATTTAATATTCACTGCTCCTTGTGCTGCCCTCTGTTGGCCGCAGTGGTTAACCTTGGTGCAGCTGCGTAGTTCTCGTATAATGTCCAGTTATCCACGGTAATTCATCCAAACTTTAGTTCGCCGTCCAGTCCCAAGATGGCGCTTCTCCCTTTCAGTGCACGACACAACCTTGTGCCCACTGTAAGGCACGGCGACGCTTGCTCTGATCAGCAACCCACTGACCAGTAAGCTAACCGGGCGGGTGATTACCGGTATCACCACCAAAGAAGCTACCAAAAATAGCGCTTTATGCAGGCCTCCAATCGAATCCGGCTCGAAGGACCACATGAACGGGGTCTTAGCCAGGTGGAGGAAGCACTGTTAATTATTCAAACACTTTGTAGCTTCAATATAACTTTAATTGTACTACAAGACAATGTTTTACTGTACAACAGCCGACCACAATACATTTTTGTTCCCAGTATATATACTTCGAGTGTGAACGAAACCATAGCGCGATTCAGACACAAGGAACAACGCCATCTATCGCGCTATGGCTCAAACTTTTTCACTTAACCAATAATTTTTACATTAAGTTATTTTTACTTAACGGAACAACTTAGACAGTGTATATGTGATAGAATATTATTATTATATTATTATTATGGACAAATTATAGGGATAATTTCTGAAGTAACTCGTATTTATACTGTCATTTTTCGCTAGGTATAAACCTAGCGAAAAAGGATAGTATAAATACAATTTAAATAGTAAATATGGCAACACTAATTTTTAAGACTTGAGAGACGAAACCGATGACGTAATACACACCTAGCCGCCACAATGGCGCCTTTTGAACTGACTTTGAATTTAAAAATTTCATAAATTTATTTTAAGACAATTAGCCGTCGTATATGATATTTTAATTTTCATCTATATGTAGGCATAATTAACAGATTTATGAATAAAAAGGTGAATATTCCTTTTCCCCGACTGTATAGTAACTGAACTAACTAACATCTGATAGTAGAATGTAGTTTCACCTGTCGTTCTGCTGGTTTCAGCCAAAAGATGATTAGATGACTGCTGCTGGGTTTTTGGTTTTTGGGCTGGCATTTTTTCGTTTGCAAGTATTTGGCCCGAGGTTTCTGAAAAAGTTACCTGCTTGGTTGACAAATGGCTCGTACCTACATAACATACGGCTCTTCGAACCTTGACAATAATAACCTAAATCTTTTACGGAACTTTGATTACCTACCTAATTTCGGGATGGTCAAAGAGAAATTATTCAAACACCTAAGAGATGCTCGCTCATATTATCGTATCACCATCAATAGGTACTTATTAATACATTAAAGATAGGCACTAGAATCTCGATAATTTGAGAAACTTTAACGCTAAACTTACTTACCACACAATAAATGTACGTAATCACCGGAACTTCTCTCGCGCATCTCTCACAGTTCTATGACAACAAACATTAACACTACGCAACATTCAACAAAACAAATCACAATCAGCCATGTAAATTTTCTTTTTCGAGCTGAGTACCTACGAAACCGCGCGAACTCGCAAAATAGGAAACGTACGCGCACACGCTCAAGCAAAATCAAGTTTTAATTAATGCAGAATATGTTTAATTTTTTCATGGCGCGTTTCATTCAGAGCCATCTCTGAGGATGATATGGAGTGAAATACTTTTTACAAATCTCGTTCTCAAAAGTTACGAAAATTGCCTTAAATATAAAAATTACTTACATGTGCCGCGAGGGGGTCAAAAGTTACGAAAAATCTAAGAAATAACCTTAACCTTCTGGCAACGCTGACCGTGGTGGTCTTCTCACCTCCCTGGGGGGAGGGAGAGAGAGCCTTTGGGAGTGTGACTCCTTAAGGCGGTCCTCGCCGCGGTCCATTACTATTGGCCGGTCGTTGGGATGTACCGCCCTCGAGGCTGGCCAGCCGGGTGAGTCTCCGTTGGGAGAGGCCCAGCTACCCGCCTGCGAGAGGGCGGTGGTTTGCCATCTGTGTGGGGGGTAGGGTTTCAATGCCCCGCTCGAGGGAACTGGAATCAGTTCCCAAGCGGGGCGTTTCTGTCTCCTCCTAATCCACGTTGTGGTTTCCGGATGGGGGAGAGGGGCGATGTTGGTCAGGTGGGTGTGAGCAATCCGCCCGCTCGAACATCCACCCGGCCAACCCGCCCACGAAACCCTCTATCGGCTGCCACTTGAGGTCCCGGTAGATGGTGACGTTCCGGAGGTACCTGGGCGCGTTAACCGCCCAGCGAAGGCAAGTATTCTCGGCGGACTGCAGGCGCGCTGTCAGGTTGTACCAGGCCGGCCCCGCATATGTGAGGCGCGACCTGCTTGTGGGTGTCTTGTATGGGACATCTCGGTATCCCACGCTGCCTGGACTCTTGCACGATGTCCTCTTTCCGAGTTCCTTTCTTTCAAAAGCTGATTTTCCCATTATTATTCCTATTGAAGCTTTTTTGCGTAGTTTAATGATGGTTTCTTTGCCTCTAATTAACATTTTCGCAGAAATCGGGGCCACCCCTGCGGAGGATGACTTCAATGATGAGATACATGTTGGGACCCATCTGTCCCCCGTGGGTGGGGTAAATCCCGCATCCTGTGCTTGCTCGTGTAACTTAACGATTATTTCCTCGATAGTGTTGCCGAGGTCGTGCTTGTCACTGATCTCCTCCGGCGCACTGCGCGGTGAAGACGCGAACTTGAGCGCCCTCCCGTAACCAGCAGTGGCCATGATGGATTGTAAAAATGAACCGCATATCACAAATTCACGCGGATCGGTCTTTATTAAGCTCGTTTTTAGATAAGTATCTATAAAATATTGAAGCTTAGTCATTTGTAGATCTGCGAGCACCTGTCTTCCTTCCTCAAAGCCTTTCTTCATCGCGGATGTCTCGAGGTATGAAGAGAAGTATTCAAGTCCATTAAATTCAACACGCTTCAAGGGGCCGACATGGTCCCTTGTTGTTGAAGATAAAGGCCCATGGGTGAAAGTCGCTTGCTTGAATGCGTAGGCTCCGCACGTACGTACGACACGCGTGAGATATCCACGGATCATTTTACATATATTCTTGGGATCGATGGCAAAGGTGTACACCAGCTCGTCAATAATATCATCGAGCGATATTGTATGCTCTTTGAAACCATATTCTTCTGTGGAGGTCACGAGGCGTACCGTTCTGGCGGTCAAACCAAAACGTAATATTGATATATTTAGCAAACATTCGATGAGGTTCTGGATGTTGTAAAATAGTGCTATTTCGCTCACTTGCGAGTTATCCGCTTTCTTTACTTTGAATGGCATGCCGGACGATTTTCGGACCAGCCCGGCGATTGCGCGAACTTCTGGGAGGTTGGAGTTCAGACTGGCGAATAGGTTGAACCATTCAAACGCTTTCATTAAACCGAACGTTGCGGTTTCGGGTACTCTACCTAACAGAATCTTGTGGTATGGCTTAGTCTCATCTATTGCCCACGTGGACAGGTAAACCGCTCGAGGGTTCACAGGGGTAGAAGATGAATGTTTCATGCATAAATTGTAATAGCGTAGACTGGGTTTTATGTTGTTGCTCTGGAGTATGGCGTCCCAGTAGCTCGTGGGATTAGCTTCAATTTCTTCGGTCAGTAGCTCGGAGTCAACTACTACCAACCCTCAAGAATAACGATAAGCGTCAACTCTCGTAAGGTGCGCGTCCATTCTTCGTACGGCATCATTTGCACATATGACGCCATTACGTTTCCAGCTCGCGCGGGTTAGTCCAGCAGGTAACATCGCTTTCGTTGACAATATACTAAAAATTGTATTTACACATACATGCTGATGTATGTTTTGTAGATTGCGAGCTTAGCTCGCAGCGGAAATCTGGAAGACAGCAGGGGACGCAGTTTCGCCCGCGCTACCTTGGCTTTCGCGACGGTCGATGGTGACGCCCAGGTACTTGACCGTTGGCGACCAGGGGATTTCCTCCCCCGTCAGCTGTAGTTGCAGTGGTTGAACTACCCGTCCAGTCACCATCGCCTGGGTTTTAGACACGTTGCACTTGAGCCTCCACTTCTTCAGCCAGCCCGGGAGCGCTTCAAGTGCCCGGCTCATCTTCAGTGCAGCGTATTTGGCGTTCCTAGAACTGGACAGGTATGCGGCATCATCGGCGAATAGCGCCAATTTGACGTCGCCCACCACCGGCGGTGCTATTACCTATTTTACAATAGCCTAACCATAGCGAAATTTTAGCAATATTTGCTATATTTTCGCTACTTCGTATTATGTATTAGCCATAGCAAAGCCAAAGCGTTAAGGCGACAGTGAAGGCGACAGTGCTGCCTCTATGTAACAATCTATGAATTAATAATGCATTTTTGTTATATCGGAGGCAATTGTTTTGGTATTACGTATCGTTTTTGACAGCACAACGAGCAAATAAATCTGTCAAATCGCGATAACCTTTTCTTGGATTGCTTTGTGATTGTTCCTTAGAAAGTTAAGAATTCTTAAGTTTTGTGTGTATTATCTGTATTTTATTGGATATGGCTCGTGCTGTTCTTTTACTGGAAGGACTAGAAATTGCGAACAGAAGAATGGAGAATCGTAATTTAGCTCGGTTAAGGCGTGATTTGCAATTATGGCCAAGACTTTCTTGTCTACTTCAGACAGATCATCTTGAGTACTAGGGCCACCACTAGTTCTTACAGCATCTTGCCTCCTTTTTACAAGCCTTGCCTTGGATTTGTGCTTTAAGTCAGCCCAGTACTGAAAACATAAAAATATCTAGGTATTGTAATGTTTTCAAAAAGGAAATAATTTTTGTTAGTCATTCAAACAAATGATCTAAAGAGAATGCTTACCTTTTTCCATCGTTCCCCAGATTTAGATGACCCTGAACCAAAGGAATTGAGCCTTAGAGCAAAATTGCTCCACAGTTTGTCTACCATTTCTTTCGATCTAGATCCAAGCCCCACACCTTTGGCTAGAGCAGGATGCTCCATGAGAAATGAAAGAAGTTCCTCGAGTTGTTCATTGGAGATTCTATTTGCCATTGTAAACTTTACTAGAAAAAAAATTACGTTTGTTTTTAGCAACCAAAGCAATGTTAACTTTGTTATTTAAGATATACAGTATAAAACTTACGTCTGCTTCGTAGTGATCCAAATACGCACTGGCACTAGTCGCCGCAAAAACACCAAACACTTAAAAACGACGCCAAACATTTTAACGTTTGTTTTAAATGCTTTTTCGACAAAAAATCTAAATTAGCTTAACCGTTACTCAATCTCCAACAGATACATAACAATAGATTTTTTATTGTGTCTATAAAATTATAGACGATGGGTTCAAAAGTTCCAAAACAAACTTTTACACATCTGTTTACCAAATTACGTTTCTTAGTTTCAAGTTATTGGCTATTGCCACGAAATCGTTTCTGGCGCTAGCGTCGCCGCAAAAAGTGCATACTAGCAGGTAGCAAACCATCAGCAAACAAACGCGTATGTAATACGAATATTTTTTGCGATTAGCCCTCGATCGCACCATGACTGACGCCGTGACTGTGCCATTATTGCTAATCGCTTATTTTTACGTAATTAGGCAGCGGGATGTCATCGATGTAGTGGGCGTACAGGGTGGGGGAGAGGCAGCTCCCCTGTGGGACCCCGGCCTGGATGGACTTCTTCTCTGACGTGGCGTCCTCGACTGCCACGTGGAATGTTCTTCCTCGAAGGAAGGAATCGATGACCGTTACAAGTCGTCGCGGAAATGAGGACGTCGACAGTTTGTGGATGAGGCCGTCATGCCACACCCTGTCGAACGCCTTCTCCATGTCCAGCATCACGGTCGCCGTATACCCGCAGCTTCCTGAGGTCCTTGGCGGGTTTCGGGAGTATAATAACCCGGCCTCTCTTCCAGATGGTCGGGAAGTGGCCGGTCCTCAGGATGCCGTTGAAGAGCTGGGTCGTTGCTATCACTGCCTTCCGGGGAAGTCGACGCAGTGCGGAGTTTGGGATACCGTCCTCACCAGGTGCCTTCCGTGGGCTGGTGCGTCAGATCACCGCGGCAACCTCTTGCGGGGTCACCAGCAGCTCATCTTGCGATGGGACGAGGGGAGTCGAGAGGTAGGTCGGAACTCAGTCCTCTACCTGTCGTGAGTGTTCCTCGTCCTGGACCTCGTGTGGAGTGAACTGCTGTTCGAGGTTCGCACGCGATAACCTTTGCCCTGTCCGCGGCCTTGTAGCGCAGAAGGCCGTCTTGCCCGAACAGGGGGCGCGTGGGGTTGGGCTCCACTGACATCTGCCTGCAGAGGCGTGTCAGATCGTTTGGTCATCTTCTAGGTGAATTAGGTGGTTCTCCCACGTATCTCCCCTGTGTTCCCACAGGGCGGCCTTGAGCTCGTTGGTGAGGCGGTTGTAGGCGGTATTGTCCCGAGGGTGGCGGGTTCTCTTCCAGGTCCTCATGGCCTCGCGCTTCTCCTCAAGCAGTCTCTGGAGCGGTACGGGTAGGGGGTCCCTCCGCTCCGAGTATGGTTCAGTGTTTGAGGTGGACCGAAGCGCGGCCTGGATGGACCTGGAGAGATCCTCGGCGGCTGCGTTGACTTCCTCTGGGGTGTTAATGACGGCTGGTCTGTTGAATTTTTCCAACTTGGAGACGTAGTCATTCCAATTGGTGGTTGTCTTCGGCCTGGGAGGGTTGACCATCGCCGCGGGTTCCCTGAACACCAGCAGCACCGGTCGGTGGTCAGATAGCAGGTCTGACAGGACCTCTTGCATAGCGGGAGCCCTCAGTCCCCTGTATATGGTGTCATCCAGCACGTTGTCGGCGTGGCGCCCCGGGGGGTCTTGCCTGGTGGGCTCTCGGGGGCCGGCTATCTCGTACTGGTACGTGCTGGCGTCTTGAAAGAGAAGCTCCCCGCGCGGTCGTTGCTAGCGCAGTTCCATGCTCGGTGTCTGGCATTCAGGTCTCCCGCGATGATGGTGGGTGTAGTAGGATGGAGCAGCCCACGAATTTCGTCCATCCGGAATTTCGTTGAAGCCGCAGATCCTGGAGGGCGATAGGCCGCGTAGAAGCGCATCTCCCGTCCGCTGATTTGGACGTCAACACCGAGGGCGTAGACGGTGTTTAGCTCACTCTTCGGCTCAACGAGCTAATGCACCACTGACCTCTTCACCAGGACAGCAAGTCCTTGGTAGGCCACGCCTGCCGGCGAGACCTCATCTTGCCGGTACACGAAGTACCCCGAGATCTTAAGGGGGATGGAAGAACCCCGAGATCTTGAGGGGGATGGAAGAACCCCGAGATCTTGAGGGGGACGGAAATTTTGAGATGGGTCTCGCTTATCAGCATGAGGTCGACTTGCTGTTCCTTGAGGAAGAGGCGTAGGAAGCCAATCTTCCCTGTCAGGGACTGCGCGTTCCAATGGACCACACTCGGCTTAACCATTGGAAGGGACTGCAGGTTGCTGCAGACAACCCGGTGAGCGACGTCACTTCGGCAAGGGCACCAGCTTCTTTGCAGGACGTCTCAGGACTCCCGCCGCTGTGCGCACTTCCACCGTACGCACCTGTCCGTCAGCACCGGGGTAGACGGCGATGACTCGGCCGCGCGGCCATGTGTTGCGTGGCAGCTGGCCGTCGGTGGTGAGCACGGAGTCGCCGACCGCGAAGTTGAAGCTCGTCCCGTGGGGCTCCCGCCGGTGTTGGAGTTCAGGCAGGTACTCGCGCATCCAGCGACGCCAGAACAGGTCCGCTAGGATCTGCGCTCGCCGCCAGTGCCTTTTGCTGTCGATGTCGGCCTCGCTGAACTCGCCAAAGGAAGGGAGACGAGCAGATCCCCCCAACAGTATGTGGTTCGGGGTGATGGCTTCGTCGTCGTCGACGCTCACGGAGACGTGTGTGAGCGGCCGACTGTTGACTGTGTATTCGGCCTCACACAGCAGCTTCGCCAGAACTTCTTCGTGCGGGTGTCGGTCGTGAAGAACGGTGTAAAGTGTGGTCTTCACGCATCTGACGAGACGCTCCCAGGCGCCTCCCATGAAGGGCGCTGAGGGCGTGATCAAGCGCCATGCGATGCCACGACGACTCGCCTCTGCTCCTATTGCTTCTCTCATTTCTTTGTCGGCGCCATGCATGTTCGTACCGTTGTCCGAATATATTTCTGTGGGGCAGCCACGTGGTGGTCTTCGTGCTCGTCTTGCGCCAAACCGAATCCTTCTCTCGGGACTTTGCTGATCTCTTGTATAGAACTGGTCTCTTGTGTGTTCTACACAAATCTATAAACTGTAGAACTCTCGAGGTAGCGCGCAATAGGCGCTCCCATCTTGAAAATCTGTTGGGGTCGGGAATAGCTTCTAATATCTTTATCTGTGCTCTCCGGGACTCTGTTACTGTTGTTGTTCGCTCTTCGCCTGTATCCTCCGTGACGACAGGCTTTTCACTAGGCCAAAGGGACGAATCTTCTGACAGAAATGACGGTCCGTTGTACCACGGGTGATGAGAGTTGAAGTGTACAGGGACGTCTCTGGTAGCAACGTCGGCGACGTTCAGCTTCGTAGGTACCCAGCGCCAGTCATCTATCTTGCTGTATTCTTCTATTGTGGCCAGTCGATGCGCGACGAACGGCTTGTAAGCTCAGGGGCCTTTCCTTATCCATGCCAGCACTGTCTTGCTGTCTGTCCAGTATACTGTGGCCTCCGGTTTCACGCGATGTTCTTCTATTACAGCTGCGGCGATGCGGCTTCCCATCACGGCGGCCTGGAGTTCGAGGCGCGGTATAGAGATGACCTTGAGTGGGGCCACTCTCGCTTTGGCCATGACAAGTGATACATGCACTCGTCCGTCAGGTGTAGTCGCGCGCCAGTACACCGCTGCTGCGTAGGCTGTCTCGCTGGCATCTGTGAAGACGTGTACTTGTAGCGATTCCGCTTGGCTGAATCCGGGGTAGCATCTGGGTATTCTTACAGCCTTCAGGTCTTCCATATGGCGTATCCATGACGACCACAATTTTGACAGATTGTCGTCGAGCTTCTCGTCCCAATCTCTGCGGTACCGCCAGGCTTCCTGTAGTATTTTCTTAGCTTGAACTGTCACAGGCGCTGCTAAGCCGAGAGGATCGTACAATGACATCACGATTTTCAACGCTTCTCTCTTTGTGGGCGTCGTCTTCTCCAACAGCTTTTCAGGGAGTCGAGCGAGCTTGAGGTTGAAGCCAAGTTCATCGTCTCTCGGGTTCCATATCAAGCTAAGTACTTTCTCTTCACATCCTTTGCTGGCGATACTGACATTTTCTGTCGGGTTTCGACTCGGTTCCATATTCTCTTTGACCTCGCTACTGTTTGAAGCCCACTTGCGTAGTTCAAAATGCGCTTCTCTGTGTATGTCCCGAACCTTTGTTGCTACGCGTGTCGCCTCTTCTTCGCTGGGAAAGCTGTCCAGATAGTCGTCCATGTAGTGGTTCTGTACTATAGCTTCCACCGCTTCAGGACTCTCGTGCTGATATCTCTGAGCGTTCCAGTTCTTCGCGAAGATTGCTGTGCATGGTGAGCTCGCTGCGCCGAATATAATTGACTTCATGCGGAATTCTTGAGGTGCGCCCTCCCGCCGGTCACCTCTCCACAGGTAACGTAGTGCATCTCTATCTTCTGTTCTAACTTGCACCTGCATGAACATCTCGGATATGTCCGCTGAGACGGCGACGCGATGGCGACGGAATCTCATCATCACGCCTGGCAGCGACTGTAGCAGGTCTGGTCCTGTGAGGAGGTAATCGTTGAGTGACATCCCTTTTGTTTTCGCAGCGGTGTCGTGTACTATGCGCAGCTTCTCTGGCTTCATGGGGTTGTGTACATGGAGGTGAGGTAAGTACCAAGTCTTCCCGGGCGTAATTTCCCTTGGAGCTTCTTCTGCATATCCCTTTTCTATTAGCGAGTTCATCTGTTCTGTATATCTTGCTTTCAGCTCGATATTTCTATCTAATTTCTTCTCTATATTCGCAAGCCTCTTTGTTGCGTTTTCATAACTATCGGGCATAAAAAATTCTGTATTCTTCCAGAGAAGAGCCGTTTCTATATGTCCATCTTCTAACTGTTTCGTACTCTTCTCCAAAATTTCTTCGGCCTGTTTTGCCGGATCTGTCTTCGGACGACGTGGATTGATGATCAAGGATTCGAGCGCAAAATATTCTTTCAGCTGTTCGTCTATGTTTTCTTCTGTGCTTGACATTTGATGAACGAAGTGAACGCTGTGTCCTAGCGTTCGCGAGCGTGCGCCGTGCAACACCCATCCAAGTTTTGTCAGTGATGCGACCGGTTGATTATCAGGACTTCTCTTGATATCACTTGCTATGAGAAGATGCCAGTTGTCTTGTCCGATAAGAATCTTCGGCACGCCAATGTCGTACATCAACTTGTCTTTGATGTCTTGCAAGTGCATGCAGTCCCTGAGATCTTCCTCAGTAACCTTCTGCGGCGTCAGGTGCAGCCCTGGAACTGTGTGCGCAGATAGTGGCACTCGCTTGCCCTCAGTGTTTCTCATCGTGACGTCTATTCTTCTTGACTTCGGCATGTCTATAGAAGTGTCGCCGATAGCGCGTATCGTGAAAGGGTCTAGGCTTCCTTCTGCTCCGACTGCGTTGGCTATATCTTCATCTATGAGGGAGATCGTGGAACCATCGTCTAGTAGCGCGAACGTCGAAGCCTCTCCCGCCGGTCCGACAATCTGCACAGGAACTATCTTCAGGTAGGCTTGGGGCTTCGCTGTTATACTCGAACTTACAACCACTTCACGTTTCTCAGTGTCAGCTTCTTGGGTTCTGTTTTTCTTCTCGTAATGCAGAAGCCGATTGTGTGTTGCGGTGCATCCCCTATGTCGCACTTCCTTGACTTGCATAAATGTCCCTGGCGGCGTGAGCGCAGACATCTGAAGCACAGGCCGTGCTTCTTGGCCAGTTCCCATCTTCTATCAGCGTCGCCCGCTAGAAACTTCTGGCAGCTATACGGGTAGTGTCCCTCGCGTTCGCAAATCTTGCAGTACTGTGTGGTAACTGGGTACTTCTCGGTAGCTGTGTGGGTTCTCTGCACGACGCGACGCGTAGGCTGGCCATCAGTTATGTTCTCCGCTGGCGCGAAGGCACTGCAGTAGCGAGCGTATTTGGTGACGAAGTCGCTGAATCCGCTGAGGTCTGGCTTCGATTCATATTTTTCTGTGTAGGTCCGGTACCACTGTGCGCGTAGCGAGTTCGGTAGCTTCTCGGTCAGCACACGCAGGAGTTCCGCATTGATGAGGTAGTGTTCTTTCTTCAATGCTTGAAGTGTCACTACACTGCTTCTTATCTTGCTTGCGAATGTGCAGATGTCCTTCGGTGCTTCGCTACAGCGTGGCAGCGTCCTCAGCTTGTCTGTCTCCGCTTGGGCGATGGAGTCTGGTCTTCCGAATTGTAGTTCCAATTCCTTCATGATGTCGTCCGGTTTCGCATGTCCAATCAGTTCCGAACTGACAGTTTCGAGTGCTCTTCCCTTGAGACTTTTTCTCAATCTTGCTGTATTTTCCACGTCGTTGAAGTATCTTCTTGTGGTGTCGTATATCGCACGAAACGACAACCACTCTGTATGCGCCCCGCTGAACGTTGGTAGTGTCATGATGACCTTCGATACCGCTGGGTGTGGCGACGGTCCAGCGGTGTCCAGCGGCTTCCTTTCCACGAGCGCTGCTATGGCGGAGGTGAGTTCAGTGATGAATGGCTTCAGTGAATCTCCTCCCTGTTGATGAACGGCCTTTTTCTGTAAAGGGTCTTCATCCTGTTTGTTGACGTCTTCAGCGTCCTGTAAGTTCTTGACAATTTTCGTGTCACTGTTGCCCCTCGGGGGCGCGGCGGCCGGTTGGTCGATTCCTCTTCCAATGTCGGCTTCTGTTTGCTGTGGGTTGACAGTTTTCATGTCACTATTGCCCTTCATGGGCGGTGCCGGCGGATCGGTTCCTCTTCCGATGTCGGCTTCTATATTTTCTATCTGCGGTTCCGGAGCCTCTTCTAACCACGATCGCACGTAGTCGTCCTTCGAACGGCCATCTTCTTCGTAGTCATCTGAATCCGCAGCATCTTCAGCCTTCTGTAGCGCCAACTGCGCCAACTGTAATTTGATCCTCAAAATTTCTTCACGCGCCTTCAACACGTTTCTATTCGATCGGTGTGTCATCACTGACCGCGCTGTTCGACGTCCCTCTTGCATTTTCCGTGGCTGTCTTGATGTATCTTCAACACTGCTCGGTGCCACATTCGAACCCAAACTTGCTGCAGGCCGCAACGTCCGATTCGAATCTTCTTCCGCACGGCGAGCAGCCATCCGTTCACTTGATGCGGCGCGCAACATAGACTCGGCGGCGACCGGAATGTGCGGCACTGTATCTGTACTTGTCGACGGTGACCGTGGCGCCATCTGGTGTCGGACGCACGGAGCTTCGGTGCGCGGGGGCGCGGGGCTGCTCGTCGATGGTCCTGCATCAGCGTCGATTGCTTCAGGAGCTCTTCCCTTGGATCTTGTCACCGGCATCTTGAGTTTTCAGTTTTCAGGCGCGGGACGTCGACGGGACACGTTCAATCCGGCTCGAAGGACCAACGAATGTACCGGACGGGCAAACTCGGGGCTTCGTTACTATATGATGATGGTTACAAACAACCGTCGAGTCGCTGACGTCCTGTACACGATGTGTAGACTGTACTATATGGCGATGACTGGTTACTATGTCGGAGGCTCTGAAAGGCGTGTTGTTGCGGTTTCGATGTGCGGATCAGGATCAGGACTTTAAATGAATAGAAACAAGCTTCATAGTTCAGTTGGTTGAAGGCTTCTGGCTGGCTCCGTTTGGTTCTTGAGGCTTGAAGATGAGGTTTCTTGAGCACCTGCGGTCGATCGATACTGTACCGCTTAAGTACCTCTAATCTTTACCGTAACGAGAGCCGGCCAGAAACCTCGGTCCACAAGTTTATTTTTAATTATTTATGGTACACATTTCTGCTTATATCTACGGAACTATACTAGCTAGCGTGATGGTACAAAAACTGCCGCGTAGGGCACGATGAGACCTATCTATTGGTATCTGTTTTATCTATCGGAAATTAGGTCTAGATATAATTATTCTAGGTTTTAGGCTAAAAATCTATTTTGCTGTAACATTTATATCAGAAAAAGTGTAATAACTTTTTAACTATATTATGTAGGAATATGATTCCTTCAGTATGTTGTAGTGCTTTTATTAGTGTATAAAATAAAATACACAAGTGAAACCTTTTATTAAAAACTTAAGACCTAGGAACCCTAACATACCTAACTTGAGGTAAAAATGCATTTTATTGGCAATATTTATGCTTTAAACATGATATTCTTTAAACTATATAAAAGAAACATAATATTATATTACTTACACTATTTATCTACACTTTTCAAGTCTATATATGACGTAATTCGGCACTATTATAACGATAAACTTTATACGTCACACTTATGTATTCACTCACGATAACACGATTAAAGTCAATATTAACGTTGTCGCGAACAGAAGGTGATTACGACCATCTGGTTCTTAGCGAGCGAGGACGGAGGATAAATAATACACTCTGCATATTTCACAAAGTTATATTAATTTATAACTCCACTAAAGGTGGCGCCTTGTGACTACACACACCTTAGTTCCGCGGTCTTGAATAAGAAAGACAAATAATCCCAAAAAATCTTGCCCTTATATACTCCGTTGTGAACGAAACCATAGCGCGATTCAGCCGTATGGAACAACGCCATCTATCGAGCTTATGAATCAACTTTGACGCTACTATGGTTTCGTTCCTCAACATTTTACAAAATAAAAAATGTTATATTCAGACATACCGCCCACCAAGGACATCCATCTCAAAATGTCCTTTACTACCGCCCACCATTCAGGTACCAGGCCAGCAATTCAATAATTTAACAATGATAATGTCTCCAGTGGGAGCATTATCTACATACACTTAAAAATTTCTTAATAGCTAACCCTTTGAACGCCACCGCCATGAACAGATGACAATTTTATGGTGACCATGGCGATCAAAGGCCCAAACACAATAGCACAAAAATACACGATATAAAGTTTTAATCGCTGACCCCCTGAAAGCCACCGCCCTGCGTGGATGGCAAATTTAGGGAGACAACCAAACTGACATGTACGCACGACCATGGCCATCAAAGGCTCAACACAACAGTATAAAAAAAAAAAAAAAAAAAAAAACGAGCATAAACAATAGATTAAACATACACTTGTTTAAAAATAACAACTTAATTTGCCACAGGCAATATACATACTTTACTAGTAGGTCTCTTTATAAGAGTGTTGTTAGTGCGCAATGTAACGACACGAGTAATTCCGTCTGGACCCGGATGTTTACTCTCAATTCTGCCTAACAACCACTTGCCTGGCGGCAAATCATCCTCTTTCACCAGCACAACATTACCAACCGATGGTTCAGGGATTTGGTGAGCCCACTTATGTCTCTGCAAAAATTGGTTAAGATAATCCTGCGACCACCGTCGCCAAAAATCCTGCAACATTCGCTGATGAAGTTGCCATCTCCGTAAGCAAGATATATTACGTTTTTCATAATTTTCATCTGGAACAACTACCAGTGGTTCCCCAACCAAAAAATGACCCGGCGTTAAGATTGTTAAATTGTCTTGATCTGTCACAGAAGACAATGGTCTTGAATTTAGACAAGATTCAATTTGGGACAAAACCGTAGTCATCTCTTCAAACGTTAACGTAGAGTTGCCAATAACTCGATTGAGGTGGTATTTTGTCGATTTTATTCCTGCCTCCCAGAGACCACCAAAGTTAGGTGTATGAGGAGGGATAAAATTCCATTGGGTGCAGTTATTAGAAAGATATTCAGCTAGCTCGTCATTGACACTAGTTCTTTCTTTATTATATAAATAGAGCAATTCTCGGGCTGCGCCCACAAAATTTCTACCATTATCGCTATATATTTTGGCTACTCGACCTCGCCTGGCAACGAACCGCTTAAAGGCAGCTAGAAAACCCCTTGTACTTTAATCACTAACTAATTCTATGTGCACTGCTCTAGTGGACATACATATAAACAAAGCAATATACCCTTTATAAGACTTGTTACCACGACCTTTTGACAATCGTATATTTATAGGACCTGCATAGTCTACACCGCTAAATAGAAAGGGCTTATTCGGCGTGACTCTAACCGACGGCAATTGCCCCATAAGTTGTGTCCTGACCTTAGCGGCATAACGAGTACATTTGACACAATTTCTGACATATTTTTTAACTAATAACTTAATTCCTATAATCCAATATTTTGACCTTAAATACGTGGTCATTAGTTGTGGACCCCCATGTAAAGTTTTTTCGTGCGCGTCCGCTACAAGCAAAGCCGTTAAGAATGACACTTTAGGAATCAGAATAGGATGTTTGCGATCATAACTTAGCTGTGACATCTCTAATCTACCTCCTATTCTTATAATGCCGTGGCTATCAAGAAATATATTCAAAGATTTTAAACTACTGTTTTTGTTAATAAAATTGTTATTTCTATGTAATTCCTTTAACTCGTCTGCAAACTCCTCTTCTTGGCATTTTTTGATACATGTACACAATGACTTTTCTAACTCATCTTTACTCAACTGTTTACTGGAATCCTTAACTGTTCTATCCTTTTTAAACTTCAAAAATTTGCGACAATACGCTATTACCCGAATTAACCTAGACAACGATGAAAATCTATTCCAAAATGAAACATCTAGTGTAGAAGTATGGACCTTAACTTCCTCCAAGTGGGTAATATTATTTTTCAACCTTTTATATTCAATTGTTTCCTTTCTCAGAAATTCGGGACCATCCCACCAAATAGATGTTATGTTTAGTTCAGCAGGTGAAATACCGCGAGAAGCGCAGTCTGCTGGATTTTGTTTGGATGGTACATGACACCATTGTTGAGAATCTGAGATGGTCAAAACATGAGAAACTCTATTGGCAATAAACGTTTTCCAGCGACTCGGATGACCACTGAGCCAAGCTAGAACCACCTCACTGTCGGTCCACATATGCCAGTTTACTTTTGGTATGTCCATGATTCTACCTACTTCTGCAATTAGATTTGTTAGAAGAACAGCTCCACAAAGCTCTAATCTAGGGATGGATACCTGTTTAATAGGAGCTACCTTCGTTTTTGATGTCACTAACGACACATGAACATCACCCTTGTCATCTATCACCCTAATATAAACTTCCGCTGCATATGCTATTTTTGAAGCATCCGAAAACCCATGCAGCTCAGTCTTTACATTATTTGAACGAGTTTGCAGCCATCGAGGGATTTTTACATTCACCAAAGAATTTAAATCATTACGGTAAGTAATCCATTCCTTTAATAAATTTGTTGGAATTTCTATATCCCATTCTAAACCTGCTAACCATAACCTTTGTATGAATGCCTTTGCTACAATAATACTTGGTGCAAGCCAACCTAACGGGTCATACAAACGCGCAATGTCAGAAATCACTTTTCTTTTTGTCACCGGTGCTATCATTGGTTGAACCTTTACCGAATACTGAAAGGAGTCAGCGTGGGAATTCCAGGTAAGTCCTAGAATCTTTGTAATATTGTCCATTTCTATCTTTAACTCCTTATTCCTAATCCTTTCAGTTTCCTTTATCTTATCTAACAATTCCTTACTATTACTAATCCATTTTTGTAATTTAAAACTACACTTCGATAGGACTGTATTTATTTTGGTATATACATGAAACCCCTTTTCTATAGTTTCAGCCCCAGACATTAAATCATCCATGTAAAAATTATCATGAATAATTTTAGCTACTTCTGGATCGTCCTGACATTCATCCTCACCTGCCTGATGCAAGGCCCGAACGGCTAAATACGGTGCCGAGGCTGTACCAAAGGTAACGGTAAGTAATTCATATTCATCTATCTCCATTTCAGGACTATCTCTCCAGAGAATTCGCTGAAATATAGTATCCTTTCTGTCTACCCAAACCTGGCGGTACATTTTCTCTATATCCGCGACTAAACATATGGGATGTTTTCGCCAACGCATGATAATGTGACGTAGCTCAGCCTGCAAAGTTGGCCCTACTAATAAATGGTCATTTAATGACATCCCGTTGCTTCCCTTGCAGGATGCATCAAACACGACACGAACTTTAGTCGTGGTCTTATCTGCTCTAACGACAGCGTGATGGAGTAAGTATATAGCTGCTTTATTGTTCTTATCATAACTAGGTACCTTTTTCATGTGATTTAAATGTTGGTATTCCTGTATAACCTTGATGTAATCTTTCTTTAAGTTAATATTCCGGTTAAGTTTTAACTCTAAACTATTTAATCTTTTTACAGCTATAGTTCTGGTCTCACCGTGTCTTCTAAGAGAATCCCCATCTCGAAATGGTAAACGTACTATGTATCGACCGCTGTCATCTCGTCGTGTTGTTTCACTAAATATTTTTTCACATCGTTTCTCATTGTCTGTGAGCATCCTCTTCACTTCAGATGGTTCACTTTCTAATTCCCAAAACCTTTTTAGCATGTCATCCATTTGAAGGGAAGCATGCATCACAGTCAAATGAGAACAAACATTGGATGCATTGTCTATCTCAGAAACACCTGACAATATCCAACCTAGGGAGGTGTCCTGAGCTACTAGAGTACCGCTTGCATTCCTTTTTATGCCCGCCTGGATGACTTGGCTGTACACCTCAGCACCTAATAAAACGTCAATTTTATTAGGCCTGTAGTACTCTGGATCAGCCAAGTCATCCTCGGTCAGATCCACCCATTCTACCCTTTCTACTTTCGTAGGCGGCAGAAGAGCTGTGACTGACTTAAGGACGTAAGCATTGACTCCAATTCGTAAATCATAATTCCTTCTAGACCTTACAGTTATCGAGACTGTATATTTAGACAACACTCCGTTGTCCCCTCCTATACCTAATATGGTATTTTTTGTCGCAACCTTTTTTAGACCTAAGTACTGAACCATTGATTCAGTTATAAATGAACCCTGCGACCCTTGGTCTAACAAAGCTCTAACCACCTGATAGGTCCCATCTCTCGACTCAGCCTCAACCAGGGCTGTTGTTAATAAAACCGTTCTCCTATAATTACCTGTCGAAAGACACGAGACCAATGGTTTGCTTGATTCCTCCACCTGAGTGGTTTCCTTTCCAGTATATTCCTGCCTCATATTGCATGAAGCGGCCCCTGTATTTGTCATGGCCTCACCAACAGACCCAGAAACATCTGTTGGGTGTAACATTGAATGATGACGACGTTTACACACTTTGCATCTATTCCATGCTTTACAAGTTTTGGCAGTGTGATTGTCACGCAGACAGATAAAACACAAATCATGTTCCCTAACGAATGCACGTCGACGTTCGTTACACTGCGCACTAAACTTTGTACAATTGGATATTTTATGATCGTTGGATAAACAATAAGCACAATTTATAATTCGGGAATTCTTAATAGTATGGAAAGAGTGGTGAGTTTTATAATTCCTCTCTTTTGTCTTCAGCCCATCGGGCTGACCTTCATTTAAACATTCAAGTCCACGATACCGACTTGTCAAATAGTCATTAAATTCAATTAATGTGGATAGCTTATCATTACATTCTGCTGATATCTTTAGCTCCCAGGCTTTCCGGGTTTCTTTATCTAATTTCTCACTAACAATATAAATTATAAGAATATCCCATGATGAAACATCTACACCTAAATTCTTAATAGTTTCCAAACAATCAGTTGTTGTGTTTAAAATTGACTTGACCTCAGAAGCAGACTCATTTAATAACTTTCTTTGATTTAATAACCTTTGAAATTAAACTACTATATACGGATTTTATCGCGTTGTTTATTTGACACTGTTACAAAATTTTTTTGAAAAACTGTTACACTACTATAATCACTATTAAACTTTACAAATTTTTTAAGCTATTTAAATTATTGAACTATTAAAACTATTTATACTATTACTATACTATTATACTATTTAGATTTATTTTTACACTTTCCCCGACGTTTCGGTTGCTTTTCAGCAGCCATGGTCACGGGGAGACATGGCTGCTGAAAAGCAACCGAAACGTCGGGGAAAGTGTAAAAATAAATCTAAATAGTATAATAGTATAGTAATAGTATAAATAGTTTTAATAGTTCAATAATTTAAATAGCTTAAAAAATTTGTAAAGTTTAATAGTGATTATAGTAGTGTAACAGTTTTTCAAAAAAAATTTGTAACAGTGTCAAATAAACAACGCGATAAAATCCGTATATAGTAGTTTAATTTCAATGAATAACATTCGCGTAAACAGAAGACAATATTATTTAATAACCTTTTCAATATATTGTTGGCTAAATATCTTTTGTTATTGTAAGTATTATTTAACTTTTCCCAAGCTAATTTATAGTTATCAGATGTTATACTTATGTGTTTTAATAATTGTTCTGCTTCTCCGGTCAAGTGGCCCTTTAAATAGTAGAACTTTTGACAGTCATCTAAGTTATTGTTTTCGTGTACTAAGCCAATATACAGGTCTCTGAAGGTGTTCCATTCAGAATATTTTCCTGAAAAGGGTGTAATTTTAATTTCTGGTAACTTGACCTTAGTGGTAACTTTACTTTCTGAACTATTTGAGTTACACTTATTCCCTGAATTATTAATCTGAAGTAGCATATCCTTTAATTCCGTTTTATATTCTATATATAATTCTTCTACTTCCTCATACATGGAGTTTTTATAATAGTCTGAGCTATAGAGCTCGGCTTTCTTGACTTCACGAGTTAATTTTATATCATTGGCACTAAACACTGACCACTGCTTGTCCAAATTTTCTAACCTAGTTTCTAGATATGATATTGTGATACGGTCTTTAGGAGACTTTTTAAAGTTAATTCTGGCCTTTGATATTTTATCTTTGATATTATCTTGAACAGCTTCATATGATTCCATTTTAATTGAATATTAAACTATTACAATAGTCTAAGAAAACAATAAATAATTTATGGTTTGTCAATAATTCTTCAGCAACACAGTTCAAATATGTATCCCAAGTGTGGATTTTATAGAACAAGATTACACACAATATGACAGTTTGGTAATAAATCGAAAGAGCCACCAAGTGCCAAATCCTTAAATTTTTCTAAGTGTTTGACTACCTTGCACATTAAATTCTATCAGAAATCGGGCATAGGTTCCCCGTGTAAACCACTTTTTGCTTAAAACTATGACAAGTCCTAAACTACTTTAAATTTAACACAAGTTAATTTACTCTTGACTTTAAAGTTCAAATTGCACTACTATTAATGTTTGAGCTGAATTTTTTGCAAGTTCAATGCTTCTAAGAAATAAGGTCCAAAGTACTTACAGTTTTTCCTTGCACTGTTGACACTTAACCAAACCGCACGCACACACAGATTTTGCACTATTACCATATAACGCGCACTCTCACTGATGCCGATTGCGCACACGCGAGTGTTGTTGTCGCAGCAGCGCCCTTTGGCGCGCAGCTCAGCTCCTCTGTTCGTTGAAATCCTTGGTCGTCACAGCGCCCTCTAGTGCTCAACGCTGCTTAGCTCCACCTCGCCCTCTAGTACTTTCTATTGAAAGCTATGCCTCGCGCCCTCTGTCCGCCAACTTCTTGATTAAGCGCCTCCCGTCCGTTCAGCAAGCTTGCCGCTCCCCCACCAAGTGGCCTGCTCCCAGGCGCCCCACACTTGTGGAGTATTGCTCTGACCGTCAATCCGCCGGTCAGTCCTAACGTGACGGGTGATAATCCGGTATCACCACCGCAGACTACCAAATATACCGCTGAATCCGGCTCGAAGGACCAATGATTACGACCATCTGGTTCTTAGCGAGCGAGGACGGAGGATAAATAATACACTCTGCATATTTCACAAAGTTATATTAATTTATAACTCCACTAAAGGTGGCGCCTTATGACTACACACACCTTAGTTTTATACACAAAGTTATACACAAAGTTATACTTAGTTTTTATACACAAAGGTACAAATATCAAGTATATATATGGAGGCGAGTGTTAGTATATTTAGTTTTACAAAATATGGTTTGCAACTCTGTGTATTATCTATTTCTGCAAGAATTCGAATACATTTCTTTTGAATAATAAATAATTCCTCCACGTTTACGCTATTGCCCCACAGCATGATGCCGTATCGTAACCATGAGTATGCGTATGCGTAGTACGCGGATAAAGCTGTTTCTAAGTTAGTGCTGTGTTTGATTTGGAAGAGAGCATAATTATGTAAAACTTGACAATTTAGATTTTATCTGTTCAATGTGGGCCTTCCAGTTGATATGTGTGTCTATGTTTATTCCTAATAATCTAAACGAATTAACTTCTTCTAAAACTGTATTTGCATGAATAATGTTTATATCGAGGGGAGGTTTCTTGTGTGATCTGAACTGCATGAGTTTTGTTTTATTTGAGTTTATTTCCAGGTTATGATCGGCAAGCCACTGTGTAATAGTTTGGAGTGTTTCTTGGATTAGATGATTGTAATTTTGTATGTTGTCACATTTTATTAAAACAGAGACGTCATCTGCAAATAGTACGGGAAGCGAGATTGTTGGGTCTAATATTTTTGGCAAGTCGTTAATATATATTAGAAACAATACGCACCCTAGTACACTTACTTGAGGGATGGAATGAGTTAGCTGTCTCACTTGTGACCGCACGGATTTAATTTCTTTTTTATTACTGTCAAAATGTTCAATTTGGGTTATTTGCGTTCTATTATTTAAATACGATCTAAACCATTCGTACGCCGTTCCACGTATACCGCAACCGTAGATCTTCGTTAAAAGTATGTCATAAAGAACTTTGTCATAGGCCTTTGTCATATCCAATAGAATACCTACGACGTGCTTTTTGTCGTTAATATGTTGCAGTGACGTTTGTATGTATTTGTATACTGCTAGTGTAGTTGATTTTGATTTCCTAAACCCATTCTGGCTATCATCCAGTATGTTGTACTTCTCTAGAAATGTGTACAGGCGGTTACACATGGCTTTTTCAAACACTTTAGCGAAAGTCTGTGGTAAAGCTATGGGTCTATAATAATTATTTGGAGTTAAAACATCCCCTTTTTTGTGTATAGGTTTTACTAGGGAGATTTTAAGTAAATGTGGGATTTGTCCGTCGCGAAAGCTTTGGTTGATTAACAGTGTTAATGGGATAGATAGCTCAGTTGCACATTGCTTTAATAATATAGGTGGGATACTATCTATTCCGCAGCTATGTTTATTTTTAATTATTTGAATTATTTTGACTATTTCTATTTGATCTACTGGCCGTAAGTATAGAGAGCATAAGGGGGGTTTACAACTGGCTGTCCGGTCGGCTTGGTGGAGTTGGGTTTATTTTGGTCTTGTCCTATAGTCGCAAAGTAATCATTAAACAAATAGCATATTTTTGTTGGACATTTAATTAGAGTATTATCAATTTTTAATGTTAGATTTTCCCTTTTATTCATTGTCATTTTACCAGTTTTTGTGTTGATAATTTTCCACATTGTTTTTAGTTTGTTGTCGGAATTTTCCATTAGTCTAGAATATTCTAGCTTTTTTGAAGTTTTTATTGTTGATTTTAAGGTTTTTGAATATTTTTTGTAGTATGTTTTTACAATATTATTATTGTCTGTTTCGTTTAATATAGTTCTAAGGGATCGTTTATGTTGACATGATTTTTTTATACCGGTTGTAAGCCAACCTTTCTTCGGCGTTGATTTTATTGTTATTCTTTGTTCAGGTATATATTTAAGTGTTGTGTTATTATGGTTATAAAATTGCTATAATTTGTGTTAATATTACTGTATTCCTTTATAATATGCTCCCAATTTATTTCACCTAGCGATTTCTTGAAGCACTGTATTTTTTCTTTTGTAAATATTCTTTTTTTCATGTAATATAATTGGTTTTTGCTGAATGTTTTGTCTAGATTAAGTTTAATTGTGATAGCTTTATTTATGGTCAGAGAGGCCATAATCTTTGACAGATGATTCGCTTATGAGGGGTTTGTAGTTCGTGAATAGTAAGTCAATACAAGTAGATGTTGTTTTAGTTACTCGTGTAGGCTCGCGGATCAGTTGTTTTAAGTTATGTGTTTGCATAAAATTGATTAAGTTTTGAGTATATTTATTTGTATGGTTTATATTAACATTAAAATCGCCTCCTATTATTATGTACTTATGACTATTTTTTATATCTAACTTTCGTAAAACTTTCTCTATTTGCTCGTAAAAAATTTCGATATGGCGATCTGCTCTATAAATGCCTATCAATATACAGTTAAGTTTAGGAACCTCGATTGCACTTATTTCTATAATATATTCTTTAGACAGATTAACAATATCTATTCTTTCTTCATATTCTATTTGTTCTTTTATAAATATACATACTCCTCCACCTTCACGGGTTTTACGGCAGAAAATAGACCCTATTTTATAACCCGAAGGCAAAATAGAACGACAGTACTGTTCGTTTTTCCACAGTTCAGATAAAAATAACATATCAGTATTATAATCCAATAGTAAATGTTCTAATAAATCAATCTTATTACCTATGCTTTGGATGTTTTGAAATATAATCGTAGGGTTGCTAACGAAATGTCTTTTTGATGGCATCTTGTTGAGGGTTTTGGCGTGTTTCGGTTTCTGACTGCACAATGCTTTCGTTGCTAATTCGTGTCATGTTTCCTGTATATATGGCCGGTTCTGTGTTTGTTGGTGTTATTTTTTCCGTCCGGATTTTTGTAGGGTTATGTTCTTGGCCATTTATAAATAATTTGTTGTCCTTAATTACAGCATAGTCACCGTTATTTCTGGCCATTCGGAGGTAATACTCAAGTTGGTGTCGTTGTTTCGGTGTCTTTTTATCCATAAAAGGTTTTACAGATAAACCTGTGTTCTTAAATTCTCTGTAATTTTCAGTTATATATTTTGTCACACGTTTGCTCATTAGTTCAATTTCTAGTGGTCTTGAGCTGCCGCGTCTGCCTATTCGTTTTATGTCTTCAATGTATGGATCAATATTAATATTTAAAATGTCTTGAAACGCGTGTGAAACACGGTTGTAAATGTCATATTCCGTTTCTTGGTAGTTTTCATTAAGACCATATAAGACGATTTTATTAGAATTCTTCAGTTTTTCCAGTTCTTGTTCAATATTTTCTATGTTTTGATCAATTTTTCCAATTTTTGCGGTGGTTTCTTTTTGATCTTTTAACAGGTTATCGGTTTTAATCTCTATTTCAGATTTTAGTATTTTTATGGAATTATTAAAATGTTCTTGAATCGTATTCTGTATGTCTTGAATTATAGAAAATTTAATTTTGTCAAGTTTGGCATCTAGTAGTAGACTAATGTTTTCTAGGGTTAATTCGTTCGTCAGTAGTTTTTGACTATGTAGTAAAAAGCTAGAGTCTGTAGTGCTGCTGTTAAGTGTATGACCGTCAATGTCATCCACAGATAGATCTCCAACGCAGTTGCTTGTTATGGTTGCCTGACTGGTTTGTTTTCGGCGGAATGTTATGTTCATATCAGTCTCTTCTTGATGCGCAGCTCGTATCGGAGTATTGGTGTTGTCACCCTTTGGCATTTTGCATTTACAGGCTTGACATTCCCATACATTTTTGTGCTGCATTGTCATAGTATTAAAGTTCTCAATGGGTACGTTTGCGCATAATAGATTATAGTACTTATTACAGAGTGCACATTTGAGAGACTCATTAATAGCAATTTGTTGATGACAGCCTGCGCATTTAATTTTTCTTATGTTTGTATTCATTTTTGTTTTAAAGGAAATTAAGTTGTAGTTGTTGTACTCTGCTTGTAATAATATAATTCAATCATGATTCGAAAGACACGTGTCGCCATCTATTATCACAAGAACGTTATTATTGTTTTCCTCGGGCACAGTAATTTTTTTCGAGATGAAAGGTAGCCTATGTCCGTTTCTGTACACCTGACAACGTATATGCAAAATTTCAGGATGATCGGTACAGTGGTTTAGGCGTGAAAAGGTAACAAACAAACAAACTCATTTTCGCTTTTATAATATTAGTTTGGATTGTTACAAAAGTTAGGATTGATTTTGATACTATTTGCAAAAAAGGTTTCTTTTGTTTGCTATTTGCTCTTATGTTGAAAATAATGTAGAAAATCTAACGTAGACAAGTACCTTATTAACTTGCATAATTTATATATTCCAGTGATGATCAAGACAGAAAAGTGAATCCCATGAAGCTGAGGTTAAAATCTCAAGATACAGCTGTTCAGTAAGTAATAATAGTTGTTGTAACAAGTTCATTTAAACTATACTAATACTATAAAGCTGAAGAGTTTGTTTGTTTGCTTGAACCCGCTAGTCTCTGGAACTATAGGTTCGATTTGAAAAATTATTTTAGTGTTGGATTGCCTATTTATCGAGGAAGGCTATAGGCTATATAACATCACGCTACGACCCACGGGGGGGCGCAGTAACGATAAACGCGGGTGAAACCGCGGGAACATCTAGTGTTACATAAGAAAGAAAACGTTTATTGTATGTACATATAGTGAGGCACAATATAACAAACACACAAATATAAATAGGTTTAATAGTGAAGTTTGGAAATACTAGTGTATTAGTTTCAAAATTATGTAATAAGTGTATTATAATAAACAACGCGACAAAATCCCTATAAAGTAGTTTAATTTCAATCACACAAATGAAGAATTGCATATAATAATAATAATAACTTTATTTCCAAGAATATGGTGATATATAGGCTCTTAAATTAAATATTGTACAGCATATTCTGCCATTACAGGCGTGCAAATATATATATGTTAATGATTAAACGCACAACTAGAAACTAGTTTTCGCGGAATCGACAGTACAGTCGATTACGCTGCTTTTTAATATAGGTTATTTTTTTCTAGAATATTATTGTTGCATATCGTCCATTCTAAAAGTAGCGCGCCCTATATTATTCCTTTACATTTATCTAAAAACATGACGCAACGTGTTCGCTTAAACGAGCAGGGTGACGGTGCGGGGGTGAGGGTGGTGCAGGAGCGGGGCATGCGCTCGGGAGACATCGGCACGTGCCAGTCTGCGAGGCGCCGGCGCAAGACGTGATTGTATCCGTGTTTACGTGTAGCGCGTGCGACTAGCCGAGTTGCCGCGCGATGAGTTTTAGGTACACGAATAACCAATACAGTGGTGAGAATGTTAGCGCGATGTGACGATAACGTAAATCTAGCTGTGCGACGTTACCGAAAGGAGTTTGGTATTTTAGTGTCAAACAGGACTATGTTGGCAGCGACACAACGCCTACGAGATCATGGCACGTTTAGGCCTTCGACTGCCGTTGACAGAGGAACTGACAGATACCACACTCGGTTGGAAAGCGACATAATTAATCCGACAATCCGACAGCCAGCACTAGATGCGCAGCTCGACGATTTCATTGCGGTCATGTTTACGTTTGGAAAGTGTTAAGGGACGAAAATCTACACCCTTACCATAACAGACGATGTCAGGAACTTAACCCGTTAGATTACCAGCCTCGTGTCACATTTAGTCAATGGTTTCTTAAAATTTTACCCTAATGTAATCATATTATAATAAAATTAGCCGGCTATTGTTATTACTAGCGTATTATTGCAAAACGACGCCGGCGTGCCATGAAGTTATCGCTGCGCTGTAGCGAACACAGAGTTATAAATCGTTCCAACGGATTACGAAATCAAAAATGCTAATGGTGCCAATTCTGTTGTACAAAATTCTCTAAGCTTAACTAAAACTCACAAAAATTTAGTTTAGTCCTCTCAAATGACATTTCGTATTCTAAAATCGTTAAAAGTGGCAGGACTAAAAAAAATTTTAGTGATTTTTGGTTAAGTTTAGAGAATTTTGTGACAACAGAATTGGCACCAATATCTTCTGTAATAGTTCAGATAAAAATATAATTCTTGCCTAAATCGATATCTTAACAAAATAGTAATTTGACCTGTCGGAGGTTATGCGTTAATTATCACGTTGTATACTATGTTTACAGGGCACATAAAGGGCAAACGGAGGCGCCGCGACCTACTAAACAGAGAAAAGTGAATTCGGACCCGGTTCAGGACTGTCAGGACGTGCTTCCGCCGTAAGTAACATAATCGACACACCAGTATGTGGAGAAACAGAGTCTGATGTCCCTGCAACAAAAAAGGGAGGATCCACCGACCAGGCCGGGTGATCGTTCTTGGCGGTTGATGTCGAGAACTTGTATATATACTATAGTCGCTGTGTAAACTTCACTTGCGTGATTCAGGAGTGTATGGCGAGCGAGATACGCGCCTATTTCGTGCCAGCGCCATCTGTTGTATGTCGTCGAAACTTCTTCATTTGTGTGGTGTCGCTATAAGTATTTATAACTATACGAAGATAAATAAAATAATACTTATAATATTTTACCCGTGTCTTCTTTACATCACGGGGTACCATGCGATAACCTAGCGACAATAGATGGCATTGTACTAAATATTTATTGTATATAAAACTGTAATATAACCTGAGTCGCGCTAAAAAAGTTTAAGCAAACCAAGTCTCCAACTTCAAGAATCCTCCCTTGTTAACCTTTTGACCGCAAAAGTCAATAACATGGCAAAGCAAAATATGTCCACCATGCCACGGCCGCACGGTAATGACTACATAATAGACTTCTAAACGCTTATAAATCTTATAAGAATGTATTGTTTTCTTATTTGTTTTGTTAATTATGTATAGTCTACTCCAATCCATTCTGATGAAAATGTACACAAACTAAATTTTGTTTAATTTGTCACAATAATTACTTACATACTACATAAGTTTAGTAAGTTTATCCGTATTTTCAAGGCTTTCACATAATACCACAAGGCATTTTAAAGCAATTGCCCTTTGATCAATAAATGATTATTTAATTTGAAAAATCTTAGTCGAGAACTGAGTTTATTTGACAGATGAAAAAAACTCTATAATTTATGATTGCATAGGGTTGCACGACAAACAATAATTCGTTCAAGTCTTAAGATTTTTAGTAATCGATTAGATAATCGAAATTTGATATGCAAAAAGATAGTACGAATTAAAAAAATAAATTAATCGGTTTATTACTACCATTAAATCCAAGTAAAAGTACACAGTTGCCGATACCGTGTGAAGAAAGAGAGGTTTATCATTTTGAAAAAGGTTAACTATGCTATGGGTTCGAACAAACAAACATTCATGCGATCCACAAATCGTTTTTCCGAGTCCGAGTGTTCTTTTATTTCCTTTGTTTGAATGTTGGAAAGTCTTCTGCGACACAATATTTAAACCTAGTGCGGTAGTTAAAAAAAAAGAACAGTATGCGGCTGGCCACTGCTACTCAAGGTCATAAACAGCCGTATAACCAAATTAAATAAAGAAATTCAAATATATTTTGACTATTTTAAAAATAAATAAATATTCTATCACATACACACAACACCGTCTAGCCCAAACTAAGCAGAGCTTGTACTATGGGTACTAGACAATGGATAAACATACATATATAAATTTTTTTTGTAATTACATACATATTATACATAGAAACACCCAGACCAAGACAAACATCCATGTTCATGCACACAAATGTTTGACTTGTGCGGGAATCGAACCCGCGACCTCAGGCGTGGCAGTCGGTTACACTGACCACTACGCCATCGAGGCCGTAAAAAAGAATATAATTTTTAAATGAGAACATAATTTTTACTTTCCCAACTTTAATTATAAGTGGTAAATAACTTTGATCACTGTTGTACATATCACTTTACAATCATTAATAATTATCTACTAATTATTCCTCAATGAGAAATTACATATATACCATCTTCTTCTTTTCGTGTGGTTAGTGGTCAACCTGTTGTCAAGAGTTGTTCAAACCTCCAAAACCTCCTCAAGGCCTCCTCAAAAGAAGAAGATGGTATATAATTTCTCATTGAGGAATAATTAGTAGATAATTATTAATGATTGTAAAGTGATATGTACAACAGTGATCAAAGTTATTTACCACTTACAATTTGACAACAACCGGGACCGACTTTTTACGTGCCCTCCGAAGCACGGAGACGCTCAGATGAAATACCAATAAGCGGTCACCCATCTATAGACTGACCGCTCGCAACGTTGCTTAACATCGCTAATCGTTTACCGATCAGTGAGTGCAACTGGCTATGAGCGCCTCATTATACCATGCGAATATTTTTTTACTGTATACTATATTCTGTTTGCTCAACTGCTATATCGAATGATGGGTACAATTATAGCGCGATAAGATATGATTGTAGCAGTGTCTATGTAATTTCTAACTCTTTCGCTGCATTAAATCAAATGATTTAATTAGGTATTTAATTTAGTTACAATTGACGCTATAATTGGACATCACTAAAATGTCTATGGTCATGTCAATGAACCATTTGTATACCTTTTTATTTTATTGGATTGGGATAGACTATAAGTGAACTACTTATCTTTAAGGCTGGGAATAAGTCACCTAAAGAAATTCCACCGATCAAACTGGGAGAAGTTTCATTACAGAGAGTCACCAAATTTAAGTACCTGGGACACTGGGTCACCGAGGACCTTTCAGATGACCTGGATATTGAGAGGGAACGTAGGGCATTGGCAGTGAGGTGCAATATGCTGGCTTGCAGGTTTGCAAGGTGTACAAGGGATGTCAAAATAGATCTATTTAAGGCCTATTGTCAGACATTTTACACCTGTAGCCTGTGGGTTAGGTATACGCAAAAATCTATCAGTGCCCTGCGGGTCCTATACAATAATGGTTTTAGGATGCTGCTGGGGCTGCCTCGATTTTGCAGCGCATCAGGTATGTTTGCAGAGGCCAATACAGATTGTTTTAGAACGATAGTTAGGAAAAGGGTGGCTTCCCTGATGCGTCGCGTGCGGGACAGTACCAGCGGCCTCCTAAGCACTATCTTGCATAGAGTGGATTGTCCGGTGGTTAAACACTGGAATTTCATTCATGCATCTCGCCCCGTAATTTTTAATATAAAATAATAATTTGATTAATAAGTTTACTAACATAGTTATAAGTACTACTAACAAATTATGGATTATTATCTGAAATAAATGATTATTATTATTATTATAACTAGAATTGGTATTATGTGAACTGCTTACCATTTATTTATTTTATTTTTTTTTTAATTGCCCTTGGTGGCAGACGAGCAAATGGCCCACCTGATGGAAAGTGGTAACCGCTGCTCATGGACTTCAGCAATGTCAGGACACAGCAAAGCCGCTGCCTACCGTGAAAGAACTCTCTTTAAACCTCGTTTGAAGAAGGACATATCATAGCGCTCGGGAAATCCATATTAGCATAAGATAACAAACGATGTAGGTTTAGGGAATTTGTCCAGTTGTGTAGGAAATTGTCCAGTTGTGTCCGATTAGAAAGAGATAAATAAAAAGAGGAAAGATACCGAAATTTATATGTATTCCAAGGCCACAATATTCACTTATAATAATTTTCCCTATTACGTGTTAACTTAACAAACAATAGGAACGGACTGAATATAATATAAAATCGGGCAGACGGGAAATCGTGTAGAGGACACTTTGTACTCACACAACCATGCACACACACACATACATAGTATGTATGTGTGTGTCTCCCTACAGTGGGTATTAGAGGATGAAATCGTAGCTTGCCGCTGAGAACACGCTTTTGCTTTTTTGACGTGGCTGTCAACGGGAGTAACGTCACACTTTGTTCTTTTACAGATACTTAAGTAACGCAGATACAAAAAAAATGGTCAGTAATGTTACATCCCCTCACTTGCAGATCTAGTTCAGCTGGTCACGTTATGTCCGACCAGATTGAAGTAAAGGTGAAGAGAGAACCGTCTAATGACGAACAAGAATTCAAGACGATGCTGTGTATCGAAGTGCCACCACTCGCTGTCAGGTAAACTTTGTTGCTATAAATCATAGTCAAAGTCAAAAATTATGTATCCTTCTAGATCACAAAGAAACACTTATGATACTTTAATTCCTTTTTTGTTAGTTGCTGGGTTGAGGTTGATATACAATATATGTGTGTTGCTGAAATAATTACAGATTCCTGGCAACCTATTATTCAAGGCAACGAGTTGGCACACCGGGGTAGGTTTAGTCGGTAGCAGGGTTGCCAACCGTAGAACTTTATTTCTCGTATAGAAGCAAGCAAAAACCTCGTATTTTGGATCGCAAAGTTCATACTAAAAAAAAATTCAGCCCGCCTACCGTTCAAAGGTCATCCCGAAAATTTCTAAAAAAAAAAAGATCCGGCCGTAGAGATTTCATCAAATTGATTACTTGCAAAAAATATCTCGTACGAGGCTGACAGTGTCCTCGTACCTCGTAAGGGATACCGCAAATCTCGTATGGTTGGCAACCCTGGTCGGTAGGACCCGGGACTGTCCATTCTTCTCTGGGTGAACCTGAACATCCTAACTATCCTAACTTCCTAACTAATATTATAAAAGCGAAAATGAGTTAGTTTGTTTGTTACCTTTCACGCCTAAAACACTGAAGCAATCATTCTGAAATTCTGCATATACATTGTTAGGTGAACAGAAACGGACATAGGCTACCTTTCATCCCGAGGAAAACAGCAATAACGTTCTTATGATAATAGATGGCGCCATGTGTCTTTCGAATCATGATTGAATTATATTATTACAAGCAGAGTACAACCCCAATTGATTGTCAAATTCTAAATTAACGCGAGCGAAGCCGCGGGCAAAAGCTAGTATTTTATAAAAAAATACTGTTACTAACATAACCTAAACTACTTTCACGCGATCAAAAGCTAGTTTATATATAAAATATTTAAATTATTATTTTACAGTTCCAACGCGCCTGTAAAAATCAAGACCGAACCGGCAGATGACTGTACTCCGGAGTAAGTATTAAGTAGTCTTACATCGATTTGCCATAAAGACATGTATTACAATACTTCATTAGTAACTCACTGTCTGTAAAATCCTAACTAATATTATAAATGCGAAAATGAGTTTGTTTGTTTGTTACGCTTTCACGCCTTAACTACTCGACTGATCAACATTAAATTTTGCATACACGTTGTCAGGGGTACAGAATAGGACATAGGGTCTCTTTCATCCAGAAAAAATAACTGTTGCAAACCTAACCTTTTTTTTTTTGGTACCCAGGAAAAATGCTTGATGCACTATCCGCCGGCTAGGGGACGGCACCGGCGGGGCGTGTGGGACTCCCCATTCTGGTATACCCACTAAAAAACCTGGGGTGTTCCCTCTCTCACCCAATGGAGGGGCCTGTTGGGAGCTCTTAAAAGAATTGAGTCATCCATAGCAGGTCCCCCCTCGTGTGGGTGCGGGGCGGGTCAAACGGACCCGACCACCTCTCGTCCCCAGGGGAGAGCCTCACCGCTCTCCCCTTTCGACATTGGAAGGCGCGCGGGAACACTGCGCGCGCCCTCTCGGGGTTCTTAATTTGTGGGTGGCAGGCCCCCCTGAGCCTTGCCACCCGGAACCCTTACGTGGGGGGCAAGAGAGCGACATAAGCGCGTCCCCTGCGCCCCCTCCTCCGGCGGCGGACTTCCGGGGCGTAAGGATCTTCCTCACGTCCCCGCTCCGCCGCCTCCTTCTGCGAGATGACAGATTCGCAGAAGGACCTCATTGCGCCCCAGCACCTGTCGTCGCCGACCATCTTGGATACGACGGTCGGCAACGAGAGGTCGGGGCCAATCGTAGCGACCAGGGCACAGCGCTCCGCGGCCCACGCCGGGCACTCCTCCAGCGTGTGCTGCGCCGTGTCCCGGTCACACTCCTCACAATGGTGACACCTGGTTGTAGGCTCCCTACCGGCTATCTTGCAGAGGTACTCTCCGAAACAGCCGTGTCCAGAGAGCACCTGAGTAAGCCGGTAGGTGAGCGGTCCGCGCCGTCTGTCCGTCCACTGTTTTAGTACCGGACGGACAGCCTCGACGGTCCTCACCCCGTAGCGGGGCTGGGCCAGTCTAACTTCCCACTTCGCCTTGAGGACCAGTCGAGCCTGGGACCTTCGCGTTTCCACCGCCCTGTGCGTGAGTTCTTCACCCTGGAGCCGGAGGTCAGCGCGCCAGTAATACACTGACGCTTGGACCTCCGCCTCCAAATCCCAGGGCGGCGATGGCGCCAAAACGCACGCCGCCTCAAAGGAGACGGTGCGGTACGCCCGTGACACCCTGATCGCCATCGCCCTCTGAGGTCTCCTGAGGAGGGCGACGTTTCGGCGATCAAGGGCGTCGGCCCAAATGGGCGCCCCATAAGGTATAGGCCCCATAGGTTTGCAACCTAACCTAACCTACATTTACGCGAGCGAAGCCGCGGGTGAAAACTAGTATAATATAAGGACCTAACGAGTATTGAAGTTTTTGAAACTTCAATACTCGCTCGGATATAAAGCTGTTTTCATACGCCCAGCAAACAAATCTAATGAAATAAATAAAAACATACTGATTTTGGCCAACCTTATTTTGGTATGTATAATACCATTTGTTCCCAACGAGTCACACTATAACATGTCACAGTGTGACTCGCTGAGAATAATTGTGAAAAACTATACTAAACTACTGAACGGATTTTCATGCGGCATTCACCAATAGACAGAGTGATTCATGAGGAAGGATTAGGTGTATAATTTGTTAAGGTTTGTAAACCCACCCCGGGTTGCTAATTGAATAATAGAATATAGTATTATCACGCTCACTCATATTTAAAAATTGGACTCTATCGTTCTCTATCACGAAAATGTAATGAGTGAGCTCACTCTTTTTAGTGTGGACACTATTGATCTAAGTTTATCACATCTATGATTTAAAACTTTACTATTTAAAGATGTTTAATTTCTGTTTCAGTATGGAGTCATGGACCAATAACCAGTACAACGCACCGAACATAAAAACTGAGCCGACATCGCACTGAAAGACGCCTCAAGCTTCATTGAGTTTTATTTATTGGAAGACCATCACGCCGGTGCAGTTAGCAGCCGGCAGAGTTAATACTCGCAGAAATATACACCACACCATCTGACGATATACAATGGAAAATATCCACATCGAAGATATTCTGTGCAATGATTAGTTATAGTGTATTGAAATACCCACAAAGTACAGAATACTGCTAGCGGTACTGCTAGAGACGAGAGTAATAATAATATGGTGGTGCAGCAATTGTGATGCGTCTGCTATGTGTGGTCTCGTATTCGATGACCATATCAGACCTAGAGTTATTGGGATTTTAGTTTGAACAAAGAAATGAATAACAAAGAGTATTTGAACTACCAAAATGTTTGCTCTAGCAATTTGGCATTGATTCGTCAAATTACGTAAGACTTTTGTAAAAAAACATTAAACAGCCAGCAATGATAAATGATGTTTACAAACGTGTGACGTCATAACAAATGTTGCCAATTCAAACCGTCAAACAGCCTATTACACACTACGCCATATATTATATGTACTATCGACTCCAGCGACGGATGACCACTCCTAAGGTTAAAATCGCATAGCAGGACAACACTTGGTACCCGTACCCGTGACACGCCCCTTTCTTTGTTTGAGTTTTTTACACTTTACATTTGTTTACTGATTCTAAGGCGATACAAACTCAACTGGTCAACATGGGCAAGCGAAAATTTTTCTGAAATGGTCATCCGTCGCTGGAGCCGATAGTACATACTTAAATGAAATCAAAAGCGGAACTTCCACAGCGAGTTACTATATATATACACAAAAGATCCCACTAGGTCGAAGTGTCGCTGGTCTGCACTGACTACTATATATATGTACAAGATTCCGACATCAACTACAATACTGCATGGATGACGCAGTGGTTTAAGTGATCTCCTCGCCGCTGCCACTGCGCCGAGTATTGTGGGTTCGAACCCACACAAGACAAAAAATTGTGCAGTCTTTAGGTTAGTCCGTCCTCGAGGCTGGCCAGCCGGGTGAGTCTCCGTTGGGAGAAGCGCAGCTAGCTGCCTACTAGAGAGCGGCGATTCGCCTTATGCGTGGGGTAGGGGTGACGACGTCCCGCTCGAGGGAACTGGAAACAACTCCTGAGCGGGGCGCTTCTGTCTCCTCTTCACCCACGTTGTTGTTTCCGGATGGGGGAGGGGAGCGATGTTGGTCAGGTGGGTCTGAGCTGAGCAGTCCGCCCGCTCAAACATCCGTCCGGCCAACCCGCTCACGAATCCCTCAATCGGCTGCTACCTGAGGTCACGGTAGATGGTGACGTTTCGTAGATACCTGGGCGCGTCAACCGCCCAGCGAAGGCAGGTCTTCAGGACGGTTTGGAGGCGTTCCTGCGTCGACCCCGCTGTCAGGTTATACCAGGCCGGCCCCGCATATGTGAGAAGCGACATTTATAGATTGCGAGCTTCGCTCACAGCGACAATCTGGAGGACAGCAGGGGACGCAGCTTCGCCCGCGCTACCTTGGCCTTCGTGACGGTCGACCGTACATTGTTGCACCATCGTCAGGTTTCTATCGATGGTGACACCCAAGTACTTGATCGTTGGCGACCAGGGGATTTCCTTCCTCATCAGCTGGAGAGGCGGTGGTTGGAGTACCCGTCCAGTTACCATCATCTGAGTTTTCAACACGTTGCACTTGAGCCTCCACTTGTTCAGCCAGCCCGGAAGAGCTTCAAGTGCCTGGCCCATCTTCCGCGCAGCGTGTCTGGCGTTCCTGGAACTGGACAAGTACGCAGCATCGTCGATGAAGAGCGCCGAATTGACATAGCCCACCACCGGGATATCATTGGTGTAGTGGGCGTACAAAGTGGGGGAAAGGCAGCTCCCCTACGGGACCCCGGCCTGGATGTTCTTCTCTTCTGAGGTGGCGTCCATGACGGCCACGTGGAATGTTCTTCCTTGAAGGAAGGAAGCGAAGACCGTGAAGAGTCGTGGGAGCGTGGACATCAACAGTTCGTGGATGAGACCGTCATGCCACACCCTGTCGAACGCCTTCTCCATGTCGAGCATCTGACACTGTATACCCGCACTTTTTCATCCACGCCACGTGGTCATCTCGCCCAGTACGTGAGTCAGCTGCAGCGTGATGGAATGCTGGGCCCTGAACCCAAACTGTTCAGGCGTCGGCTTCAGGTGAAAGAAAGAATAGAAATAAATAAATTTTTCATCATTCATCTTCACCAGCAGCAGCCGCTCGAAGACTTTGGACGTCGTCGAGAAGAGCGTTATCGGCCGGTAGCTCTCCAGCTTCCTGAGGTCTTTGCCGGGTTTCGGGATAACAATAACCCGGCCCCGCTCCTAAATGGTCGGGAAGTGGCTCGTCCTCAGGATGCCGTTGAAGAGCTGAGTCGTCGCCAACTGTGCCTTTTGGGGAAGTCGATGCAGCGCGGAGTTTGGGATACCGTCCTCACCAGGCGCCTTCCGTGGGTTGGTACGTCGGACCACCGCGGCAACCTCTTGCGGGGTCACCAGCAGCTCCTCCGATAGGGCGAGGGTATTCGAGAGTTAGATCCGAACAGTCCTCTACCTCTCGTGAGTATTCCTCGTCCTGGACCTCGTGGGGAGTGAACTGCTGTTCGAGGTTGCACGCGATGGTTTCTGCCCTTTCCGTGGCCTTGTAGTGCAGGAGGCCGTCCTGGCCGAACAGGGGGCGCGTGGGGTTGGGCTCCACAGAAAAGGCGCCTGCAAAGGCGTGTCAGTGAAACTTGGTCGTCTTCCAGGTGAAACAGGTGGTACTCCCACGCGTCTACCCTGTGTTCCCACAGGGCAGCCTTGAGCTCGTTGGTGAAGCGGTTATATTTAGTCGTGTCCCGAGGGTGGCGGATTCTCTTCCAGGTCTTCATGGCCTCGCGCTTCTCCTCAAGCAGTCTCCGGAGCGGTGCGGGTAGAGGGCCTCTCCGCTCTGAGTAATAAAAAGAAATATTTTTTAGTGCTTATTAATTTTTAATCATAAGAAATTTAATATTTTCAAGTGCAGGTAGTAATTTTCCTTTTTTAACCGACTTCAAAAAAGGAGGTTTCTCAATTTGACCGTATATATTTTTTTACTGTTCTGGTATTATTGAGTTTCAAATGTCGAGTCGTTATGTCACTTTGACATTGCAGAAGAATTTCATTCGTTTACCGTACTGTATTTTGTGCTAATTCAAGATTATCCTTGTGTTGCTGAATGCTATGTTTGTCGAGTCGAAACCCTGCTCCTCCAAACTAGTATTGTAACTACGCCAGTGATAGCTTGTTTAGTGACTGATTTGAGATAGAGACTCCAGTGAATTGTGTATTTGTTATAAGATTTTTCATATTGAATTATTGTAGAACATTAAATAAAATATTAAGTAGAATGCAAGAAAAAATAGATGACACTGACAAATACCAAGTAATGGCCAAATGTTATTATAAAAAGCATTTGAAAAGACGACATAAGTAAATAAAATATATTGTATTTTACGATTTTTTGTTTCATTTTCTAATTTATGATGTAGATGATGACTTTTTAAGCAGTTTACTTTAACTTTATTAAAAAGTTAAAGTAAACTGCTTAAAAAGTCTACCAGTCCATACATTAATAATATCCTGAATAACTAAAATAAATGTAAATAAAAATAGAAGGGAGGAAAGGGTGATACCCATATACACGCTGATTGGTAAAAGACTGGACATATTGAAGGAGGGTATTCAGTAGGTACTCGATTCTGGACCCGAATATCTAAAAAAATAGGTACTTAAAATTTGACCTGGTTATCCAATAAAAACTTAATGCGGACACTTACGCATATACCAAAGCTAAACAAAACCTCCGCCTCCGCCTCCAGCCACCGCACCCCGCACCCGAATTTGCACCCTCGCCTCGGCCGTCCTTTTCTTATCAAAGGTCATTAGTTCCCTGTATTACTTTACTCTTTGGTCATTAGCCCAAAGAGTATAAATATACTACGCATTAGCCTCGACAGCTGTGTGCGCAGTGTCCACATTTTATGGATATTTCATACAATATTTCGTAAAGGTTTTCTTTGCAGGTTGCAGGTTATACAGATTTTATTTTTATTTCTTTTTTATACGTTACGTCTGACCATAAATTATCATGTCCTTATGTTGACCATTGACAAAAAACAGTTACATTAAATTAACTATAAAACCGTCAATGACCCATCTCTACTTTGTAGTTTAATACACAATGACATACCACTTGAGTCTGCAGTTTACTTAATATAGGTATTAACATTTAGAAACATTTGGAAAGTTTTAACTGGATGCCACACAATTTGAAAATTAAACACAATTAATGTACTCTGTGTCATAGACTATTATAGTTACACAAAGACAGTACAGTACAGTTACAAAATTATGCTTAAATCCGACTCATTTTCTGGATAACGGTCTTTTGAATTCAAATCTTTTTTACTCGCAGAGCCTTTGGGTGTTTAATTATGGGATTAAATATAAATCAAAAATACTAATTGGTCAGCAAATATTGCACAGCATAACGAGCATCTATACGCCTTAAATCATTGCATTCCGTCTCGGAAGTGTTAAGTTATGTTAGATTTCTTTTTTTAAACCCACCCAAAAATAGACGTCGACTTAGTTTGATCTCTTTAAAGTTTGCTGGCCATGAGTTGCTGATCAATTAGCTATTTCTGCTCACAGATTATATTTTTCTGCTCACAAAAATACCAATACTATGCTTACCATTTAAATAACACCTTTAATTATGTGTATTTTAACAGAATTAGAATAATTTAGTGTAATTTTCATATAAGTTTAAACCATTTAATTAATAATAAAGAACCCAGAGATGTCCACGTATTACGCATCTAATCCAGATTGTACGCCTGCTGAACTCAGAGGAGTAAAAGCTGCGAGGTAAATTAGCTATGGATATTTAATAAATTATCGTTTTCATGGTTTTGTAAATATAACATAAACATAACCTAAATAAAATATGGAGCTAATTCTATTATTTATGTGACAGATCTGAACGAGAATCATATGGAGATTCTGCCATTGGATATGTGCAAGTAAAACGAGAGAAAGATATATGTATCGTAAAGGCTAGAATAACACCAGAGCACAATGTCTGTCAAAAATGTTACAATGTAACAGCTACTTGCAATGAGACGGAGGGACATATTCTATCTCTGCAATGTGAAGATTGTGTAGCACATTTATGTTAGTAATTGCTATATATGTATAATACAGTGATTTGAATCTGATTAAGTAACAGAAACAATCTAGACCAGTTTTATATGTATATGTAACTATTTATCATCACATGATAGTATGTAATCATGATGCAGTTAATTTGATGTTTTAGGTGGCTGTAAGCATGCTATTGCTTTTCTAGCATGGCTTCACAGACGTAGTGAAGATCCACCATTCACAAGTGTGGAATGCTATTGGAAGAAAGCTAAAATATCTACAGTTGGCACAAGCTTAAAATATGTCAAAGCTAAGGAGATTACTTCAGCACAGAAGAGAAATATTGAGCCAATAAAGCAACAAAGTACGAGTTTTCTCTCTATATTGAAAAATTACAGTCACAGTGTGAATGACATGGACAATCAACTTATGAAATATTTCAAAGAACCAACCCCATTAGGTAAAATTGTCCATCCATTATTTAAGGAGTGGGATGCAGAGCAAGCCATCAAATGCTCAAGAATTCATTGAATTTTGTGAAAAGAACATAGATATGAGCTCCTGCAAGGAAGCTGCACTTGCAACTATCAAAGTGACTGTCCTCTATGGTATGAACTTCGATACTCTTGTATAACTGCTTCAAAAGCTCATGAAGCAGCCCAATGTAAAACAATACAAGGTACTTTGACTGAATCCATAATGGGGGCAACAAAATTAAAAGACACAGAAGCATTGAAAAGAGGTCGACTTCTGGAAAACCAAGTGTTGAAAAGGGTTGACAACTAAAAAAAATGAAAATACGAAAGTGTGGCTTGAAATTAAACTCTAAATACCCTACTATGGGTGCTTCACCTGATGGAGTAACTGATGATTATGTCATAGAAGTCAAATGCCCTTCAACAGACAAAGCAATGAGTCAGTATGTTCAAGACAACCAAGTGTGTTTAATATATATATTCTACCACATTCACACAACACCATCTAGCCCAAACTAAGCAGAGCTTGTACTATGGGTAGTAGACAATGGATAAACATACATATATTGCTTTTTTTTTTTGTAAATACATACATATTATACATAGAAACACCCAGACCAAGACAAACATCAATGTTCATGCACACAAATGTTTGACTTGTGCGGGAATCGAACCCGCGACCTCAGGCGTGGCAGTCGGTTACAATAACCACTACGCCATCGAGGCCGACAAATTGTAATAAAAATAAAGCACTCTTCTGTGTTGCTGGAAGTGATTTTGAGATAACTTCAAATATAAATATAATAGAAGTGAAATATGAAAAGGAGTTCTGTGAAGATACATTAAAGAAATGCACAGTATTTTGGTCTAATGCTATTTACCCATTATTGTACAAATAAAACACATTTATATATAATAAATTACTTTTTTATTAACACATCCTGTAAATTAATTAATCCACAAGCTATTATTATTACTTCATCCATTACAGGAATCATGTTATGGACAATGCATGCATGAGGCAGTAACATATTGAACTCCCTTAGTCTGCCTATAACACATTCTACATGAATTCTTAAAGCTGCTATTCTCTTTGATTGCTTCACATCCTCTTTAGTACTAGGAGTAGACTGAGAAACTGAGGGTAGTCTGACCAGGGTACAGTTTTTGTTTGCTAGCAGGCGTGTCAAATCTTTAAAACCCCGGTCTGCCATAACTGCTTTGTGAGGAGGTAAAAGATCAAGAAAGCCACAATCTTCAACAATCATTACATCTGTTGCCCTGCCGCTAAAACCTTCAGATATGTAATTAACAAGACCGTCTGGAGTACATGAAATCAAATATTTTAAAGTATTACACTTTTTATACTGCGACCAAGTTAGTGACTGATGCATAGCATTTGTTGGCTTTTCTATTTGAATCTCTAGACAGTCTATAATAGATACAACATTATCATACCGAGCTCTAAATGAAATTGGTAATTTTTCATATATTTGGGATGGGGTCGGCCAAATAATCAACTCTTTCATTTTCTCTGAAATGGCTATTATACTTTTTGAAAATATTCTGCTGATTGTGCTCTGTGAATACCCAAAGTTTACTGCCAATAAACTAAAAGATTCATTTAATTTTATTTTTCTTAATGTTATTAAAATATCTATAGTGGGAAGAGGTATGTTTTCACTTAATAGTTTTATTAAATAAAACGTTTTTTTGGTAAACCTAATAACATTTTTGGTTCCTTTTCTATGGCCATCAATGTGCCACTGCGCATTAGGCTCTTAAATTGTAAATCACTGTCTGATTCATCTTCAATAAGCCAACTTGTATCAGATGAACTATGCTCTCGTTCATAATCAGGTGATACTGAGGACTGTGAATTAAGCCCTCTGATATTGTTTCTCTCACAAGTGTTATCTGAACATAATTTTTTTTTTACAAAAGAAGTTTGAGAAGATTTTAAGGGTGATGTTGATGTATTTTTAGACAGTATAGGCAATGGAGATAAAGCTATGCTATTTTTCTTTGCTGTTAAATTCACATTGACACCTTTGCTTCTATAATGAACTTTACAGTTAACTTGCACAGCCTTGTCAAGCTGCAATATATCTTTACTGCATTGTGCATTTGATAAGAAGATATTAGAAGCAGCTTCTCTATCTATTTTCTTATCGGAAATAAGTTCTACATCCATATGGTATGGTACTGAGGCCATACTGGAGCCTGCTTCTAATAGATCAGCTTCAGATATTGATGCTATACTGGGACCTGCTTCAGGTAAATCTACTTCAGATATTGATGTTGCACTGTGACCTGATTTAGATATTGGTGCTATGCTGGGACCTGCTTTTGTTAGAGCAGCATCAGTTAGGGCAGCTTCAGCTAGAGCTTCTTCAACCAGTGCTCGTCTTTTCCTTTTCATAGCACCCTTTCGCTCCGGTGGTGGCTGCCACATATCTTTTTTCTGACACTGGAATATATATGGTACTACTCCTTTTTTTAATTGTAGTGTCACTTTTTGTCCATGTTCTAATGCCATTATTTTGTATTGAATATGATTTTCTGTATCCTCTTCAATCTGAAACCCAGAAATAATAGAAATGTAAATAAAAACGTTTTGAACTTCCTTCTAATTCTAATAAGTTACATGTTTTCATTCAAAGATAAATTACATATTTATCCATTATCTATTAAGTATTTATGCATATGAGTATTACTTATGAATTAATGAATATATCTTTACGAACTTTTCGTAAACTAGGTTATGTTTTCGTCGAGTTTTATAAACAAAACAATTATGTGTAGGTAACTAAGGAAAAATGGCTCTTATATGTATTTTATTACTATTTCAATGTCCTTACTTACGTTAAAATGATCTTCACAACAGTACAAAGTGCTCAAACACGATACATTGTCTCTTCTCATCGCCTTGCACCACTTTTTCCTAATACTTGCATCTTTAGGCATAAGGAAATATACTTTGTCAGGTGCAGTTTTTATGTTATTTTGGCACATAGGAACGACACAATATTTATAATAAGGTTTTCTGGTCTTTTCCATGGTAATAAGTTGATTTTATCACTCACTTTTTAACTTTTAGTAATTTTGTGAACCAATAAATTCGTCGTTGTTGACATCGAACGTGTGTAATCTGACGTCACAGAATAAGCACGCCAAAATGGAGCGTTTAAGTCGTCCGAAAATGATAGTGATTTTAATATCTTTTTTTAGCATAATGGTTTATATTTTGGATCTGTTATACTTATTTTTGGTAATGTTATAACTAGTAGAAACATTTCAAAAATAAAAAAAATACATGCATATTCCCTAATAGTTAAACAAAATATTAAACAGGACTTGAGCTTACGAACTCGGCACGGTTTGTTCAGGTCATAGGTTCAGTCCTGCTTACAGATAGTTTTATTTTATTTATAGCTAGCTGTTACCTGTGACTTCGACCGCCTGGAATTATTTTATTCGCGGCGCCCTATTTTTTGTCGCAAAAAAAGTAGCCTAAGTTGCTCCTTATAATATCAGCTATCTGCCAGTGAAAGACCCGTCAATAGCGGTCAAGCCGTTTTAGATAATAGCCCGAACAAACAGAAGACAAATAAACATTTTAAATTTATATATTGGTATAAATCTATACTAATATTATAAAGCTGAAGAGTGTTTGTTTGTTTGCTTGAACGCGCTAATCTCAGGAACTACTGGTCCGATTTGAAAATTCTTTCAGTGTTAGATAGCCCATTTATCGAGGAAGGCTATAGGCTATATATCATCACGCTAAGATCAATAGGAGCTGAGCACCAATGAAGAATGTTTCAAAATCGGAGGGTATTTTTTCCTTTTGAGAGCTTCCGCTGCGTGCGCTGCGTAAACAGTTAAAGTTTCGCAAAAATCATGTATGACAGAATTGTTCCCTTTTAAAAGTTCTAAAAAAAATTCCGCGACAGCATATGTCTATCTTTTAAGGTTGGCTCACTATAACCATTTTTATGCTAACCAAATTTGTTCTAAAATAATACATTATTTGCGAAGGTATTATTATAAACATGATATTAATCCTTATCCAAATAAATACGTTATTCATCACAAGTATTTCATTTAAAACAAAATTGCCCTTTACATCATTCGATTTCAATGAATATCTTAGGAGATATCGCAGTTTTAAAATAACATTGCAGCAAAATAATTACCCATTACAGACATAGTACAAACGATGTTTCTCCTGGTTTATTCTGCGTGATTACTACTGGTTCGATTTGAAAAATTCTTTTAGTGCTGGATAGCCTATTTATCGACGAAGGCTATAGGCTATATAACATCACGCTACGACCCACGGGGGCGGCGCAGTAACAATAAACGCGGGTGAGACCGCGGGAACATCTAGTATCATAAATATATACTTTCATATACATTTAGTAAAAGGCTGTTATTTTGACATAACAAACAGACACTTCTATTTTATTTATTACTAGCTTTTGCCAGCGGCTTCGCTCGTGTTAATTTAGAATTTGACAATCAATTCGAGTTGTACTCTGCTTGTAATAATGTAATTCAATCATGATTCAAAAGACACGTGGCGCCATCTACTATCATAAGAACGTTATTGTTGTTTTCCTCGGGAAAAGCAATTTTTTTCGGGATGAAAGATAGCCTATGTCCGTTTCTGTACACCTGACAATGTATATGCAAAATTTCAGAATGATCGGTTCAGTGGTTTAGGCGTGAAAAGGTAACCAACAAACAAACAAACTCATTTTCGCTTTTATAATATTAGTTAGGATGGTTAGGATTAGGATTATTAAGCATTTTACCGCCACACCATTCCATATTATGATTGTTCTTGTTTCAACTTTGATGTGCAGTTTGTCGTCTAATAAATTGAACTAACATAAACAAGCAAAAAAAAATTGTTAAGAGATACTATCCAAAGCATGATTCAGAAAATTTCGAATTTGTTCTTGTCGTTGTGTAGATGTAGTTTATAAAAATCTGTTTTCGCGTCACTATGTAATAAAAGTGTCTAACCAAAGAGTATACTACATTATCTATGGTATACTAACTATTACTTTGGAATGTCTAACTCTTTGGTTCCTCGTTCTACTTCCTGTGTTGAACTTCCAATGACTTCCATTTTTCGTCCGCGTCGTGAGTCGTGTTCTGTTGCTGTAACTTAGGTAAGTTAAAATTTTAGTTGTTTTAGATTGTAGGCTACTGAGTAGTTTAGCGATATTCGAGACCAGCAGTTAATAGGTCAGGAAAATATAAACATTTCTCGTATTTTATTGTAAGTGGTAAATTCTATTGAGTGACCATCATAATTTTGTTATGCCTTAAGTTTGTTGTTTACGATACAAACAAACAATGATTTTAAATCTTTAAATACTTATTGCTATGAATCATAATTATTATCCTTACTTCGTAGCGTCCTTTACTTGTTAAAATTCGATAACAATTTCACTTGTGAATCGAGCACGACCTTCTGAACCTTCTTTATTGTTTCATAATTGCATCTGGAGTGGTATAGGTACTTACATTCAATGATTTTATACTTTGAGTTCCTAGAAAGAACGTTAAATATTATTGAGTTATTAGTCGTCACGTAAAATTGCAATCCTTACCAAGTATATTTTGTAGGTACCTACTAAAATAGAAAATAGATTTCGACCACCATTTTGATTGTATTAGCTATAGTAGACCCAGATATATTATGATACCTATTATTACAAATAATAGTATGAATTTATGTACTTATTATAATTTAACAGATAGTCACATTTTGTTTTACTAAGTATTACAATCCATATGCGTTTCTCTTGCTTAGTTTCTTATTATTCTTCTTGCGTGCTTATTAAATTATCTTTCACTAGTTTTTTTGCGCGGTTTCTTCTACCTACGTAAATCCTATCGGCTAGCATACTGATATAAGAAAGTAAAAGCGAAAGATTCTTATTACATGCTACCTCTACAAAATCTGTTACCTATATCTTTAGGCGTCCTTATTTTGGACTAGCTGTTTCCCACAGTTTCACCCACGTTTATGATTACTCCGCTTTGTGGCTTGTTAGGCCGAAAAAATGGTCCTGTAGTTACTACATCACAAATATAAATACATATTAGGTCTTGAACTATGAAATTGCTGTTTATGCCCTAACTAAATCAAATTTTTAAACACCAAAGACTACTTAAAACATCTATAATAAAAAATTAAATATGTATCAATAACCATAAAAGCATCAAATAGACACTTAACAACAATGATTAAGTGTCTATTTGATGTCCCATTCACAATCATTACAAAATGGATGATGTTTTGGTTAGTTTTAGACATTACACAATTTGTGACAACCATAGTGGCCTAAATACAAGCCACTATGAAATAGTAAGGAAACCACACTGATTCAGATTTTCTACATACAAAGAGGCAACCTTTAAACCTCTATTACTTCCTGTAAAAAAATAATGTTCGATGAGATTAGTTACTTATTTCATACATTTATTTCAGTAGTATCCTGGTCAGAATGAAGATGCTTTGCTGTGTAGGTGCAACTAATTACAACGGGCAGGCTTGCAGCTGCTCCGTCAATTTAAGATGAAGATACGGAGAGAAGCATGCACACTGCTGTGAGGTAATGGAGGTCTACTCCTTCAATAATTTCATATATGTAATACTAGCTTTCGCGCGCGGCTCCGCCCGCGTGGTACCTACATCAATAAAAAGTAGCCTATGTCCTTCCCCAGGTTTTAAACTATATCTGTACCAAATTTCATCTAAATCGGTTGAGTGGTTTAATCGTGAAAAGGTAACAGACAGACAGAGTTACTTTCGAATTTATAATATTAGTAAGGATTGTTTTCACAATATTAGAATTTAGACTCAAATTGCTGGAAGTCTGTTGAAGAACACTGTCTTGTGTGTGTTTTTCTGTTGGTATTAAGTACCCTTCTGATGCTGAGAATGGTACTTCTTAGGTTGTTGCCCTGCAGTGGGGTAGGTTTAATACAGGGTTAATATTATTATTATAAAAATGAGAATTGTATATGAACCTACTTGAATAGTTTAATAATACATTAATAACATAATGGCTGAAATACTATAACAAAATAAAAATATAAAGTGGTAGAACATAATTAGGAGGAGTATAGTTTCAAAACCCGCCAGAACGATATCAGAACAAAAATAATTTTCCAATTGAATATGAAGCTCCTTCGTTGCTTCTATCGCATTGCACTGATAGTTTACAATAAAACCCACAAAAATTCTATTAAATCAGATTACAAAAGTAGCAGTTTTTTGCAAACACTGCTAAAAGAGTCCATTTATATTGTCTTAAATGGTTTTTTGAGAATTGCCATTATTTAAGTATTTTAGAGGATTTTGAAACTAAATTATTCATATCACTAACCTCACCCAGCAAAATCAGAATTTTCTGAGACTTCCTTAGTGCCCCTAAGGCTACACATTAACCCATAAGTTGTTAAGTATGATGTAAAGAAGACACCCGGTACCTACCATTTAAGCCTGTATAAAAACCTTGCCAGCATGTTTCTGAAGAATAAATTATTATTTCTTTCAGCTGCTGTAGTGATTGATACACATTGATTATGACTTTACATCTACTTATATTGTGTTATTTTTTTTGCAGTTGATAATGAACTAATTGGACCCCGCACACTGGAAGCATTGGTGCAGATGCTGTATAACATGCTGATCATAAGCAGTAAGTTTTCAGTTCTATAACTTTCCATAACATTTTCGACAACTTCTGTACTAGGAATAATTCTTATATTGCAGCAAACATTACAAACAATAATAATTAATCAATAGACATAAAGAATATCCAGCCACAGAAATACTATTTGGGGATATAACACAAATTTTCAAACCGACAACACTCAGTTAAACCACTATGCAATCCATGCAATCAATATGTCAGTATTTTATGAATGTTTGGCTTACTGTAATGTCTGAGACAACCCAGGTTCAAATCTGTTGTGGAGGAAACTGTTCTGTCTAGACATCAACAAAAATTTAAAATAATATTCTGTTCTATAATAATATTCTATCACATACACACAACACCATCTAGCCCAAACTAAGCAGAGCTTGTGCTATGGGTACTAACTAGACAATGGATAAACATATATACTTTTTTTTGTAAATATATACATTATTATACATAGAAACACCCAGACCAAGACAAACATCCATGTTCATGCACACAAATGTTTGAGTTGTTCGGGAATCGAACCCGCGACCTCAGGCGTGGCAGTCGGTTACACTGACCACTGCGCCATCAAAATATTTCATGGACCATCATAGTATAGCAGTAAGCTTGTCTGCTAAAAAGCTCAGCGGTATTGTAAATTGTAATAGTGTATAATAGATACATAATTAGAACAGTGTTGGTGCCCCAGTAGTAGTGAAGCCCACTTCTGTCTGAGGTTTCGATCGGCGGATTCTATTCCTCCATTTATTGGAAGTTTTGTAAAGAAATTCTCAGTAGCACAGATTGAGGAAAAATTTAAATCGCTCTTTCAGAGATACATACAGCTACACTGTCGTACTCGTCCGAAATCGCGTTTGTGGGTAGTACTATCTTATAGCAATACTAGCTGACCCGCGCAACTTCGTCTGCTTTATATTGTACTAGCTTTTGCCCGCGGCTTCGCTCGCGTTAACTTAGAATTTGAAAATCAATTCGGGTTGTACTCTACTTGTAATAATATAATTCAATCATGATTCGAAAGACACGTGGTGCCATCTATTATCATAAGAACGTTATTATTGTTTTCTTCGGGAACAGTATTTTTTTCGGGATGAAAGATAGCCTATGTCCGTTTCTGTACACCTGACAACGTTTATGCAAATTTTCAGGATAATCGGTTCAGTGGTTTAGGAGTGAAAAGGTAACAAACTAACAAACTCATTTTCGCTGTTATAATATTAGTTACGATAAAGCAGACGAAGTTGCGCGTGCGTTGTGTCTTATAAGATAAAGAGAATTTTCTCCATTTTCGCAACATTTTTGATTGCTGCTCCGCTCGTTTTGTTCGTAGCTTGATGTTATATAGCCTTCCTCGATAAATGGGCTATCCATCACTAAAATAATTTTCAATTCGAACCAGTAGTTCCTGAGATTAGCGCGTTCAAACAAACAAACTCTTCAGCTTTATAATATTAGAGATTATAAAGAGAACAAGTATGGAAATTCGAGTCTACGAAAGTAACCCCTAGAACATCCGAGCCATTCAGAAAAACATTAAGTAGTCCTTTTATTGTGGATTGTTGAGTGAATATCATCATGCTACAGGAGCAGTGCTCTAATAATAAATGGGGGTGAAACCGCAGAAGACAACTTTATGAAGTAGTTTTCCATATTATGTGGATCTGATGTTGAACGTTTGCATAAAACGTATTTTAGTGTAGATGTATGATGAGACCATGTTAAACATGCCATAAAACTCATACATTCATAGTCTGTCACCTACATCCCAGAAGTAGTAGGTGCATTACACCCACATTTCAATTTGTATTTTTAGGTGACATAATAATTTATTGGCTACTGGGCATTTTTAGATTTGGTACTAAGAATTTCTGAACAGAAATGCACTATCCGACCTGAGAACCGAATCCAAGACAGCACCCACAGCAGTCGCATTTATTATTTATTTACTTATATAATGTTATAATTTTCAGGTCGAGGATCACCGTACACAAGATGGCGCTGTTGGCAGTTGCAAACGTTTGTCTCGTGTAATGGCCGCCGCTGATCATGCTAGCTTTGTTATCTATGTCAAGTGTTCAAAAGTATTTCTGTTGAATAGGTAAATGTGAGAAACCAGATTGGGTTAATTTCTGCTCATTTTAACATCACATTTTAATATTGTTTTAGTATATTTATATAAAAATAAATGGCATTTTAATTTATTCCTCTTTACTAAAACAAAATTAAGTCATATTCAAAATCTGTCTAATCTTCCATAATAATGTCATTTTCAGAATACGTCAATTAAGTTATATTGTAAGTATATTTAATAATATAAAAAAATGGAAATACAAATTCAGCATAAAAAGCTTATTCGAGAAGTAGAGCTCTCATGTCGGTATTTTCAGTCGCCAATTGTTTACGATATAAAATAATATTAGCCCTGTATTAAACTGTCGCATTGGTGGGCGCGGGACTCTTCTCAGTGTGAGAAGGATTAGGCAATAGTCCACCACGCTGGCCCATTGCGGGCAGACTTTACATATCATCGAGAACATTATGTTGAACTCTGACATGCATGTTTACGATATGATTCTTAACAATACATATTATTTTGTTTACATATTTTCTTAAATAAGCTGTTGTACTAGGTACTGAAGGTACCTTCATTCGGAAAGTCGTTGAGTTGTCTAAATCAGTGGCCTTTGTACGCTAGTTATATTTGGTGCCTAAGCCGCGTTGCCCAGCGATAATTTCGATGGTGTTCTGCCTCCACGAATTGATAAAGAAAGTAGCTAGCTTACCGAGGCAGTCTCAGTATTGTAATTTAGTCTTGTTTTAAAATGTTGTTTTGGCGATCGTATGATTGCATACATGCATCGACTCGTGCCTGTTTGCTGGAGTTGCTATGGACTTGGCAAATCTCTCTTAAGTTCATGTCTCATTACTTTTTCAGTTCGGGCAAAAAATAGAGAACCTTTAACATGCCCATCTTTTCTAACAATACCTTCGATCTGGTCAAGGAACATTCGCGCATGTCTTCCTCTTTCGACTTTCTCAGTCCTTCATATATTATACTTTCTTGATTTTGAAGTTTTGCCGTCCATGCTACCACATGCCAAAATCGTCTTAATCATCCATGGAGTTGCAAAAGGTTGGTAAAGCTACTGCAGTAAAAAAAAAAACAAAGTTTAAAAAGATTTATTAAGAAAAATGTTAACTAAAGGACAATCATTTGTATAAAAAAAAAACTTCCATCTTAAACATTTGTATCAAACTAACAAAAAACAAAAAAAACTTATGAGAACTTGATGCGATGGTTGCGTTGTTTTTCATTAACCAATTTCTCCCATCATGGATCCGTTTCTGCTACATTTAGAATTAAATTGCTTTCCAAATTTAAGCGATTTCTTTCCTTACTTTTTAATTGGGCCATTGATGAAAATGTCAACTCGCACAAGAGGTGGCAAATGGAATCCAAACACTTCAAAGCTTCTATTGTTAATTCTGGGTATTCAGATTTCCTTTTTAACCAAAAAGTATCCAAAGGTCATTGGGCATTTTGTTCGGACATTTGACCCACGGCGTACACAAACGAAATAGGGCAAGGTATTTAGATAAATGTATCTGCACCCCAGTGGTACGGGTCGCATTCTTGTAGGCCTTGGGAGAATTGAGAAAAAAAAAATTTAGTTTTTTATTATTAAGGTATTTTTAAAGCATTTTTGTAACGAATTAACTCAAAACTTTTGGACTGATTTCAAAAATACTTTTACCAGTCGAAAGCTAGTCATTCTTAAGTGGCATTGGATAATTTCCCATGGGAATAGATATATAATAAGAAAGTAGAATGTGTTAGTTTTATCAAAAGCTATTTAAGGGACGTAAAAATAAAATCCAGTTCTACTTGAATAATATTTTTATTCTGCTTGATCAAAATCCATTGTTATTTCATCTAAAAAGGCTGCAGGTGCATCTATTACATCTTGATGCCTGGCCCATGATAAAAAGTAAACTAGGCTTACAACATGCGCACAGCTTCCAACAGTGCGGCGGCCGTGTATACACGAGCAGTAATACTGATCAATGCCATTTCTTCCAATTCTATTGGGATCTACTAAAATATACGTGTAATATTGTTTACTACGGACGTGTCGCGACTGAATTCGGCCTCTTATTAGTATCTTGTTTTCGATAATTTCTTGGTGTCGGTATATTTCGATGTGGTATAGTCCATTCAAACGCATGTGCTCGTGGCAGTATGACCTCGCGATTCTCAAGTGGTACGATCCCAACGTAAATAACATTAATTCTTCATATGTAAGGCGTGGAAAGTCTTCAAAATCCCGATCGTTTCCGTCGAGTCGCACGAACGCTACTCTCTGCCTGTTCAAATTGTGCCTTATCACATAATCTGCCAGCTCATTGCGTTGATTCATCCGCTCATTTATTATGGATATGAACTGTTCCGCATACATATGGTCTTCATATGGATTTCGAGTAGTATTAATTATTGCCGCAGTTATTCTGAAGTCGTCCATCATATGTCTCATAGCAACATTAAAATATACATGGCGGAACATTTTAAAATCTTTTTTAAATCTGCTGTTAATAGTTTCTACTACCCAACGGATCATAGTTAATAACCTAGATTTATTAGCATCTAATGTCGTCAGTTGTTCTCCTCTTGCTCTCGTTGGCGGCATATGAGGATTATATCCGCATTCTTCAATAGTATTGATCGAATCTCGAAATCCACGATCCAATATAAAAATGTCATCAGTTCTCAAGAACCCATGAATCGGAGAATCTTGTCGCATCAGGTCGAGCATAATTCTTGCGTCCGAAGTATTTGCTGTATATGGTCCCATAGCATCTAGTATGTAGCCATCGGTACATACTAATAAAAAGGGTTTGACTAAGTTCCGAAACTTATGGAGACTGTAAGTTTTCCGCTGAAAAAGGAAATTCGCACTCTTCTGCAGATAAATATATGTTCCATCACATACGACAATGGCTGCGGGATCATTTTGGTTACCACCGAAAAAATGGCTTGGGATTGAAAGGTTTCTGGCTACCACATCTTCTCTTGTAATATGACAAAATCATTAATTAAGCATTCTCTTGCTATCACCAATTTCCTTTCTAATGTTCTCCTCGACATACTGAATTTAGTAGCTAAGCGCTCATCTGGTTCACTGGTTCTTATTTTAGTTAGGTAAATTCCAAGAACCGTGGCAGGACGCTCTGATCTATCACGCAGAGAAGGCGTTTGGTTTAAAATCACATTAAATTGATATTTTGAAAGACCCGTCCAAAAATGGAATTCGTTGTCATCTATTTGTTCGATATTTTCATAAGCAAATTGATTTCTCCATTCGAAACCCCATTTGTACAGATTCATCATGCCTACAACATGAGCACCATTAAAGTTTTCGAGTGAAGGGGTATTAATTAAGTCTTCCCAATCATTTCTTATAAAATGAGGATTGCAAACCCGAGCTAATTCCGGTATGTAAAAATTATGATTATGCAAAAGTTTAAACTTAGCATACGGTGGAACAATGTGGGCCACCACATTTCTGCAGTTTGGAAAAACACAATGTCTGGCTGTATTTGAAGCTCGCAAATATCCACTAGGCGCAACAAAACCGGGACCCAATTGTGGACCCGCAACATCTCTCTGGTCTGCCTCTCCTTCAACTTGATGGGGTACATGATCTTGAACTGCTTGATCTTCTACTGGTTGATCTTGCACGGGTTGGTCATCCACTGGTTGATGTGGTATATGTTGATTTATTACAGGCTGGTTTTCTATGGGTTGGTTGTGCAATTGACGATCAAATCTCACCCAGCAAGCATGGCATATGGCCCTTGAGCCATCAAAACGAATCTGAAACAATTGATAAAAAATTGCATATACTGAGAAATATTAACATCATCATCTTCACATCAACCGGAGAACTTCCACTGTCAGCATACAAAAATCTCCGCCAACCGCCAATGACACTCACACACATCGCTTTAAAAGTAAGGTAGTAACTTACAAAAGTAATTATTTTAATTATAATTACAAAAGTAATTATTTTAATTATAATTACAAAAGTAAGGTAGTAACTTGCATGCCATTAAGCTGTATGACTTCTGATTGGGGAATGATACAATGGGATGCCAGCTACTTGCATACTTTTATGCAAGTTACTGGCATTTGTATTGCAGGCTTTACGATGACGCGTGCGGCGTTGCCGTTCAGTGTTCAGTTTCCATCGTTTATGACCAAGCAATTAGCAATAAAAAATAGTTTTATTTTAGTAAAAAAGGATTGTAATTCCTCACAAACAAAGAAAACGTTTGCGATAACTGCGACTATAATCACGGTAAAGGCTACGATACCAAATAAGCGTACCTATAATGACAAAAGCATGGTTAAAAGTATAATTATCTTTCTATCGCTCTTATAGTCGAGGTTTGGTGAGCCGGTAAGTAGGCATAATAACTGTGTAGGTTACTTACCTCGTGTGGAATCATTTCTTGCAACAATAATACTGCATGATCTCGGTATCTTTCTAGAAAGAGCGTTGTCAAAATGTGTTTTCGTCGACGTAACACAGATCGATTACACGACACACAACTATTTTGTCTTTCCATTTCAACGTAAAAACCAATCGTCAAGCAAAGCCAATAGTCCATAAAACGCGCACAAGTAGTCGATAAAATGAATAAATAACAGAAACACAGGTGTAAACGCACAGATTGAAACGACGGATGACGTACGACTGCGACGCGGTCCATCCAAGCGGCGCTAGCGCATGCACACTTCGGTACCTACCTGTTTTTATCTACCTGCCAAATGTGCGAGCGAGAGAGAGATATTTCGTAGAGTTATACAAACATTTATAGTGACTTAACGACGCGTTTCCATAATGCTAAAAGTAAAAACTTCTGTTTTATTAACAAAAGTTTATTAACTTTTAAATGTTAAATAACTTTATTTTCCCATTGGATACTTAAAATAAAAATACATATTTTGAAAAGTGTGATTAAATTCTTCAATTTAAAACTAATTTGGTCTGTGTACGCGAAATTTCATAAAGTGGGTCAGAAACGCCCAATGACCTTTACAGACTTTAAATTCAGTTGCAGCATCCCATCGGCAGATAAATCCAGCAGGTTTTCTTTGAGCTTGGTTGCCAAATTTGACTCATTTATAGCTGCATTTAAAAACGGATTTTACCCTTAAGCGCATGATTGTTAGTTTTTAAGAAAATTAAATTTATTTGGGTCTAGGGTTGACTATAGTACCAAAGGGAAAAATATTAAAAAATATATATTAATGAAAATCTTTCAATATTTAAAAAAGAAATGGGTTGGTGGAAATTTACATCATTATGTAAACAGAAGTATGTGCAGTGAGAGAACGTTACTCATTATGGTATTTAGTGAAGCAGTTATTGTTTTTATTGAGGCAAAGGTTAACATTACATTTTGAACAACGGATAGAAGCATATCTCTTACAATTAGGGTATTTGCATCTCAACGATCTTCCTACCAAAGTCCAATGACCCTGCCCATCTTTGCGGACTTCTTTTGGTGGGGCAACTGCTACAGCACTTCTTTTTTTTGGCCTGTATCTCATTTTCTAGGTAACTGGAACTTGGACAACCTCTTTTGTTTTCTGTTGGTACTCCCATGTTACAGAGGATGAAGGCCAGCTCATTTCTAAATGCACCTAAATTGAGGATGTCTTTCTTAGGCACATTTTTACTAATCAAATTCTTTTTATATATTATCCACGCATTTATCACTGCAAGATCTAAAAGATGGTAAAAATACGAATATACAATTTTCTTGACTTGAGCCTTATTCTGTATCTTCCTAGAAAACTATCCATCAAGTCCACGCCTCCCATGTGGGCATTATATTCACTAATGATTTTAGGGCATGGAATCTGTATAATTTCTTTTTTTTTCTTGTCAAATCTAGACACATTATTCAAAGGCAAAGCACCAACATAGGAGGACAGTAATATAACAACTTTGTTGTCTTTCCATGATACAACACTCATATCCACATTTTGAAAAGAGCTCATGCGAGCCCCTTGGAGTAGATTTATTCATAATCTGTTTCTATTTTGAATTAGGTATTCTATTTTGTTGAACAATCCCTACTGAAAATATTCCTTGAGTTGCCAAATAGTACACTAATGGTAGAGATGTATAAAAATTGTCAAAATAGACAATATGGTTGACTTGTTTTGGTATACCTCGAGCTAGTCGAAGAATAATATTGCCAGTTGCACCCAAATCTGGTTCGTTTACAGGTCTGTTTGGGTCCTGCCCAGCATACACTTCAAATTTGTATGCAAAGCCTTGCAGACTACATAATACATACAATTTAAAACTCCACTTATGGGGCTTGTTGGGCAAATATTGTTTTAGGAAGTGTGCAACTTTGGTAGCACACATTTGCTCGTCTATGGATAGACGTTGTTCTATTGCAACTGATGAAAACTTATTATTCAATTTATCAATAACAGGGCGTATCTTGAATAGGCGATCATGTCCAGGATCACCAATTGGCTAGTGGTGGTCATTCTTATTGAAGTGCGATGATTTTTTCAACTGTTCAAATTTGTTATTGGACATTACAGAATATAATGGTTCATAGCCATATTTAGGAGACCAGTATGCTCTTGTATTGGGAAAATGTTGGACTGACATATAACAGTATTCCAAAAAACTTTCTCAAGTCTAGTAAATTTAATTTATTTATTTATTAAAATAAGGGTCTCCAACAAGGGACATACACAATTACTTGACATTTAACCTCTAGTGTGCCAGGGGCTCGCGTGCGAGCCAGCAAAAAGCTCTTGTTTATATTTTACTACGTAGCTGACATCATAACAAATTCTGTAGTACCATTTTTTTGATTCTACGAGCTATGAGTGGGCCGGTAATTAACAATAACAAAATCTCAAGTGGCACGCGGTGATAACGGGCGATAATGTAAACATCCAGCTGTCTAACAAGAGGTTAAGACAGTCCACATATCATATCGTGTACTCCTTCAATTATAGGAGACCACAGCATGCAAGTAAAATATTATTGTGACAAACACAGATTTAACACAGATCAAAAATGTTAAAAATTTAAAAACAGAAAACTTAGGTACTAGTTAGGAATTAAGAGATAAAATTAGAATTTACAATAAAAGATAAACAATAATAATTAAAAACAAAGCATCAAATTAAACAATCAGAATAAAATATTTAAAATCAAAGATAAACATCTAAGGTAAAACATAAAATATCAAAAATAATTTACATCAATTATGTTTTTAAGACTGGTTTTAAATTTATGTAGAGGTGCACTGAGATCAAGATCGTTTCTTTTAGAAAGAAAGTTATATTGCCTACAGAGTCTCGGTATAGGGGCAAAGTGACCAAGATTGGACTTAGCAGCTAGGATTGAGAAGAGATTGTAAGTTGTTTTTCGTGGTAGACGCGACGGTATCGTTATTGTTAGAGCACTGGTAAGTTCATTACAATCCAAATACCCATTGTATAGTTTATATAAGAACAAGGCATCTAAATACTTCCTGCGACTGCTTAGTGTACACATATTGTAGTGTTTCAGCCTCTCTGTGTAACTGGGAAGCTTTTTTGCTATGTGGTCTTGATAGGATAGGTGGTAGAGAAAGCGTTTTTGTACACTTTCTATGCGCTTGTTATATACTTCGTAGTGAGGATTCCAAACGATGGTATTATATTCTAGAATAGGCCGCACAATAGTATTAAATAACTTAATTTTAGTGCTTGACTGCTTGAATTCTTTACAGGTCCGGGTAACAAAACCTAAGGTTTTAAAGCCTTTTGAGACAGTATTCAAGATGTGGGTGTCGAATTTTAAATGAGTGTCTAATGTTATACCTAAATCTCTAACTTTATCCTTACACTTTAGTGGGGTTCCGTTGATACTGTATACATTGGTGCGTGTGTTCTTATTTCGCGTGAATTGTATGAAGTAACACTTATCGATGTTTAAAGCCATTCTGTTTGTGTTACACCACCGATATAATGAATTCAGGTCTTCCTGTAGCAATATTGGGTCTAGTTCGTTCTCTATAGGTTTCATAACTTTGAGATCATCAGCGTAAAGGTAAAAGTGTGAATGTTTGAAACAGCTTGAAATATCGTTAATAAAAATGTTAAATAGGATAGGACCTAAGTGGGACCCTTGTGGTACCCCAGATGTCACAGAATATGCGCTTGAACGGTACCCACTAGCTACGACTTGCGATGTCCTATCGGCTAAGTAAGAACCAATCCACTTTATCATCGATAAAATATTCCCAATCTGCTAAGTTTATATAAAAGGGCCAAATGGTCTACGGTATCGAACGCTTTACTGAAATCCGTGTAAACTGCGTCAACGGGAATTCGGCTATCTACACTGTTGACCAACAAAGACGTAAAGCTCACTAAATTAGTAGTGGTTGATCTGGCCTTTATGAAACCGTGCTGGAATTCGGATGTGTGCTGTTTAAGATACCATGTTAAGTGATTAGTTACTAGTTTTTCAAAGATTTTTCCAAAAGTTACAAGTATGGAAATAGGTCTATAATTAGCTACGGAACTTTTGTCACCCGACTTAAAAATAGGTACTACCAATGCTTCTTTCCAAACGTCGGGGAAGATACCCTCAGCAAGGGACCTGTTAAAAATGATTTTCAGAGGTGTGACTAAGACCTTTGCACAGCGTTTAATGAATAAAGGGGGAATCCCGTCACTACCCGCACCTTTAGATTGGTCTAGTGATTTTAAGACTCTTGATATTTCTAAATCGCTGAAAGATAGACTACAAAGAGCAGAGGATGACATAGTTGAGCTATTTGAAATGTGTGTTTGGTTCGAGTTACTTGAGACGTTAAAAGATTTTTTGAAACATTCCACGAATAAATTACATATGTCGTTGCAGTTGGACGCTATTTTGTTGTCAAACTTCATGGTAGCAGGGTAAGAATTTGAGCCCTTTTTTCGGTTTTTAATGAAAGACCAGAATAATTTAGGATTAGATTTGATAGCCTTTTCCATTTTTTCAACATAATTGTGATAACATCTGGGCAATAAAACACTACATCTAGTACGCAAACTGTTGAATGTTTCCCGATCCAATGGATTATTGTATTTTTTTATTCGTTTATGATATTTGTGTTTTTCTTTAAGCGCACTAATAAGCTCTTTTGAGTACCAGACCGGATATTTAGTACACGCAATCTTTTTCAAAGGTATGTAAAGAGTAATTGTTTCTCTAAGCACAGTATAGAACTTGCTAACAGTGTCATTTACCGTAGAGCAGTCGTCAAATAGGGTTGCCCAATCAATTGAATTTAAGTGTCCCATAACGGTTTCATAGTCGGCTCTAAAGAAATTTGGTTTTAATGTGGGCTGAGGTTGGAGGATGGATATGCACGGTAATGTCATACTAAATAGTAGAGGTGGATGTAAAGGATCCAACGGTGTTAGAGGCCAGTCAGAGCGTGTGACGTTTATTACCGGGGTAGTACTAAGAATTAAGTCTAATGTTTTAGACTTATGATTGAGTACGCAATTATATTGACCCAAATTATTTAAGGTGACAAATTCAAGAAATGCATTGTTGATTTCTGAGTTGTTTGATTCCGGATTCAGTTGCTGTGCATTGTATTTAGGATGCCAGACGATGCTACTCAAATTAAAGTCACCTACCAGCAATACGTGTTCTTTACTATCCAAAACCTTTTGTGTGCTGACAGTGTATAACTCTAGAACGTCTTGTTTCAGTGGTGGCGGCAAGTAAATAGCATTGATGTAAAGTTTCTTATTTTTGTGCCCAGAATCGTCTAAATCTATACATACCCATAAATCCTCTAGACTACTCTCAAACTCTAACATTCGATTTGATTTTAAATTTCTAGAGACGGCAACAAGTACCCCACCTCCATTTTTACGGCTATTATATTTCGTATCCTCCCTGTCGCGCCTATATACGACGTAATTATCGTTAAATAACTCGGAGTCATAAATGCCACCATTTAACCAAGTCTCTGTAAGCATAATGATGTCATAATTGCACAAACACGCAACGTGATAAAAATCAGCTGTTTTTTTCCTAAGACCTCTAACGTTTTGGTAATATAATGAGGTTGACCTTTCAGGATTTTTTTGTGTCGCAAACAGGTTTGTTTGTTCCACTATACTTGCCATGAATTGATCTGTAAAAAAGTAGTTGAAGCATGTATATGAAGTATCTAATTGTGACAACTCTGGGCCAAAATCAGAATTGCCTTTGAAGGTGATTTTGGACTCTTTAAATTCCATGTTTCTTTTTCTCCACATCAATTTTCGTTTATCTAGTCCTAAAAATGTGTGTCGTGTAGGAACCCTAATGTCTTCAACCTGGTTGCGAATTTCTTCATTTTCAACCAAGGGCAAGTCACTTTCTTGGCTTTGTTGATTTTCTGTGTCCTCCTCATCACTTTGTAATATATTCAGTAACTCATCTCTATCGTAACTTTCAGGCACATTCTCCTCCTCTTCGTTAGACACTTCAAGGTCATCTTCCGACAACCATCCACCTTCCAGTGATGATAAATATCGCTCGATATCTTTGTCATTCATTTCATAAAATATCGGCACCTGGAACGCCAGTATACGAAAAAAAAAATGTTATATCACACAAATACTTTTCACTAGCTTTCATTTAAGCTAAACAAACGCCATTACATGTTGATGTAAATTTACATCAACACAATGTTGAGTTTATTTCTACATATTTATCTATTTCTAAATAAAAATAAAGACATAAATCATAATACTGACCTCCAATCAATTACGCATAACTTCGAAAGAAACTGTAAGTATTTTATAGTACTTTTTCACAAATAACGAATACCGAAATCCACACTGAGCAAAAATAGCGGTACCAATATTTTGGAATGACATTTGACAGATGACATTGAAATAAGAACTGATTTTCTTCGTTCGAAACCTTCAATAGTGTTGCATAAAAGTTACCATTCCTTACTTTTTAATTGGGCCATTGATGAAAATGTCAACTCGCAGAAGTAAGAGGTGGCAAATGGAATCAAACACTTCAAAGCCTCTATTGTTAATTCTGGGTATTCCGTTTTCCTTTTTAACCAAGAGGTATCCCAGACTTTAAATCCAATTGCAGCATCCCATCGGCAGATAAATCCAGCAGATTTTCTTTGAGCTTGGTTGCCAAATTTGCCTCACTTATAGCTGCATTTAAAAACGGATTTAAGATCCACCTTTGCCCAGTATTCTTCGATATCTCTTGCATTGGGAAGTAATTATATAGTTCTTCTTTCAAATTTTCTAACACCATTTTCATACCAGGTATAAATTCCTTGTTGTTTATCTCACATCCGACTTCTTCAATAAACGTGTCGAAGAAAATGAATCGAAGTGGATTTGATTTAGAGACGATGACCACAACTCGAATGTTGTTTGTAAAGTCATCAAATTTGTCTTTAGCAGTGATGACATTTTCATCCCGCCCTTGGAAGACTTTTATTCAAGATATTTAAATGCTCCAGTAAGTCAGAAAGAAAAGCCAATTTCAAAAGGAACTCCGTGTCACAAATGAATTTGGAGTATTCTGACTTGGCCTGCTGCAAATACATTAAAAGTTCAGCGCGAACTTCCAAAACTCTGACTAGTACTTTGCCCCTTGACGACCACCTAACCTCTGTATGATAAAGTGAATTTGAATGGAGTGCTCCCATATCTTCACAAATTTTTCGAAACAGTCGTGTCTGCAATGCTTTTCCTTTAGTGTTTTTTTCTTTTAGTAATAATAATAATATTCTACCACATACACACAACACCATCTAGCTCAAACTAAGCAGAGCTTGTACTATGGGTACTAGACAATGGATAAACATACATAATTATTTTTTTTGTATATGTATACATATACATAGAAACACTCAGACCAAGACAAACATCCATGTACATGCACACAAATGTTTGACTTGTGCGGGAATCGAACCCGCGACCTCGGGCGTGGCAGTTGGTTACACTAACCACTACGCCATCAAGGCCGTCAATTTTTATAATAATATTTAGAACTTGACTGTATTCCTGTGGCAAGGTTTTGGCCGCAAGAGCTTGGCGATGCAGAAAGCAATGCGTCCAATAAGCGTTTGGCATCTGTTCTTTTAGTCTAGCAATAAATCCACTGTTCGCACCAGTCATGACTTTTGCTCCGTCACTACAAGTAGCAATACATTTATTTTCCCAATGGATATTCATATTTTGCGTAGCTTCAAGGAACATGTTATGCAAGCACTGGCCTGTAGTATTCGTGGGAAGCGCTCTATAAAATAATATTCCTTCCATTAATTTTTCATTGGATTCAAAACGCACAAAAGCTGCGCACAATCCGCAATATCCGTAGGTTCATCAAATTGCAACGACACAAGTAGGTACTTTCTTTTATTTTTCTATGACTTGATCACGAACATCAGTCGTCATATCGCTTATTCTGCGTTGAATGGTATTGTCAGAGAGAGGTATAGGTATAGTTTTGAGTTCTACGACCTCTTGTTTGCTAAACATAATCTCCGCCATATCTAAAGTCGCTGGTAAAATAAAATTTTCGGCAATAGTATGAGGTTTCCTGCTTTAGCCACACGAAGAGCTACTCGATATTGAACATTTATAATATAGCAGTTTTTTGATGTTGAAGAGCTTTTAATTTTCTTTAAAAGAAATCTACGGTTTTATTTTTTTCATTTGGATGCTTTGTATTGAGGTGGCGTAATAACTTCGATTGCTTCATGCTTTCTCTTGATAAAGTTTCAAAGCAAATAACACTGGTTTATTCCCAATCACAGTAAATCCGAATTTAAAATAACTCGTCATAAAGACTTTTTTCTTTATTTTATTTTTATCATGAAGTTGGGTTCGGTTGTTTATTTTTTAGAAATTTATCCATTTTCAATCATAACAAATCACTTCAGTTAAATACGTAAAAACAATGGCTTGCGCTCGACAAACAGTAGCCCACTGATGCGCGCAACTAGTCGCAACGCACGCGAGTCGCGATCGCGCGTGCCGCCGCTGCATAGCCCGCGTCGCCCCCGTAACGCTCGTTGCGTCTCGCTCGCTCATTCACTCAACTCGCATGCTTGTCACTTGTCACACTCACGGCGGGGCGGCCGGCATCTGCCCCGTGGTACGACCACGGCCGATGCCGGTCATCAGTCTTTGTTTCGGTATCACTGCTAAAGGAAATATTCAGTACGTCGGAGTCACTGGATACTAATCGATCCTGAGGCACTAGTAGTAGAACTACCAATACTTTATAGATGACTTCAAACTTTTTTATGATTTATGTTTCCCCAAAATTCATATTTTTATGAAAGTCAACTGTAAGCCAAAATGGGTATCTCGTGGAGTGAAAGCTTGCAGCAGAAAGAAAAGAGATTTACTTTGGCAATTTAGACTAAAACCCACACAAGAAAATAAATCAAAGTATCAAAGTTATTGTAGTCTATGTAAAAAGATCATAATGCTAACTAAACGTGCTGAAAATAATTTCAAAGTAAAAAGTGCATATAATAAATGTAAAGCAGCGTGGCAAATTATAAATAGTGCCAGACCTAACATACCCAAAGAAGACATTTCCAGCATCAAAATTAACGAGAAACTTACAAATAATCCCATAGAAATAGCGAATGCATTTAATGACTATTTTATCAATAAAGTTAAACCAGTTCCAGGTTCAAATAAAAATGTAACTGCATTAATAAATACAAGATTAAAATCAATGTTTCTTGCTCCAAGCACGCCGCATCATATTTACAAAATAATCAATAATTTAAAAAATACAAATACTGTAGGACACGATGGCATATCATTAAATATTATTAAAGCGGTTAATGAGTACATATGTCACCATTTGAGCCACATAATTAACTTATGTATATCGACTGGCGTCTTTCCGGAAAATCTTATATTAACAATAATAAAGCCATTATATAAAAAGGAAAATAAAGAGTTAATGCAAAATTACAGGCCTATTGCTTTACTTTCCGTATTTTCAAAAATATTTGAAAAATATCTATATCAGGAAATTAATGCGTATCTCGAAAGAAATAAAATATTATGCAGTGAGCAAAATGGTTTTCGGAAAAACAAAACCATCAATATGGCTATCTATAATTTTATTAAAAATGTTTTAACGCACATGGATAAAAAATCCCCTGTATGTGCTATCTATTGTGACATGTCCTCCGCTTTTGATTGTGTGAGTCATAATATTCTGCTAAATAAACTTCATGCTGATGGTGTCAGAGGCAATGTTCTAAACTTAATTAGATCCTATTTAACAAACCGACAACAAATAACAGAAATCAATAAAATTAATTTTAACACAAAACGCCAAGAAACCTACACTTCAAAAAGGCGTTATGTACCACATGGTGTACCCCAGGGTAGTGTTCTGGGGCCACTCTTATTTATACTATATATTAATGACTTACCAAATGCTACCAACCAACCCTTGATATTATTTGCTGATGATAGCACGGTCACCATACCATGCAAGGACATAAATCAATATAAATCTGACATTAATGACTCACTGACATCCATAATCTCTTGGTTAATCAATAATAATTTGAAAATTAATTTAACCCTTAATCACTCGCGCTAAAAAACTTGCATTGATACTCGCATGGGGTCACAGAGACCCCAAACACAAATGGGCAGAAAATTCAAGAAAACAACTATTTTATGAAAATCAACTTTTATTAAACTTTAGGTAGGAACAATATTAATGAGATCAAGATAATTAAACTTTGCTAAATAGCTTTTCTGAAACAAAAAAAAGTCTTCCAAAAATATACTTAAAAATCCTAACAATTATCACAAATCTTTTTTGTGTGTTCGCTGCAAATGTGTTTATTGCATTTCATGCACACATCCGATGTTTTTCGGTCCTTAGACCTTGGGCAAATTTCACAACGCAAGCGTTTTTTGGAAACGTTGGAAACTCCACTTGGACCAGGCGTTGCAAGATCTGAATTTTTTTGTAGGCGCCTTTTTAGAACTCTTGGTAGTGACGGTATTTGCGCTCTTGTTTGGCGAAAGGGTTTGGTCAAAAACACCGCCAATAGCTTCAAATAGTCTCGGCGAATAATTTTCGACTGTGTGTTGTGCTTATAAACTATCAAAGAATTTATAGCCGTCACATTGAACAAGTGATAAAATATAACCAGAGGCCAGCGCTTTGTCCTGCGACCAACATTGTAAGTGGAACACATCTGATCATTGGTGTCGACGCCACCTTTGGTTTTATTGTAGAATAAAATAATTTCTGGCTTATTCTTAGCCGATTCTACTACGGCATTATCGTGGTGCATAGTTGATAGCATAAGAACAGCCTTTGATTTTTTGGTCACATATGAACAAAGAGTCATAAAATTATCTGTGGTGACGTTTCTTCCCGTTCCTTGAATCGGTTCTGTTAGACGAAGTACGATACTTTGAGTGTCATTTGGAAGTTTGTATTCTCCTTCTGGTTGACTACCTACATATACCTCAAAACTTTGTAAATAATAGGTTTTAGCGTCTACCATAGAATAAAATTTGATACCATATTTACTGGGCTTATCAGGCATGTAGACGACTCCAGAAAATCTTCCTCGAAAAGCCGGGAGTTGTTCGTCAATTGTGACAAATTCGGAAACTGTATAGTGTTTCTTGAACCGATCACTCATGAGAGTACAAAATTCTCTTATAGGAGCTAATTTATCTTTTGACAGTCTTTCTCCTCTAGTCAACCTATTATCGAACCTCAGACAGCGTAATATAAAGAAGAATCTATTGAAGCTCATAGTATCTGAGAAAAAGTCTACTCCAGTTCCATCTTGTGCCCACAAATCTTTATAATTCAAGTGAGAAGATCGCAATACACCAGCCATCATCAGCAGACCAAAGAAAGCTAGAAGTTCGTCATAGTCTATGTCTTTGGCATCTCTTTCCCGGCTGAATTTAGTTTTGACACTCTGTACATAGTCATTGGTGTTATTCAAAATCAAATTAGTAACTTCAGCATCAAAAAATATCAAAAATGATTCTAAAATATCAGTCACATCTTTGGCAGTTCCTTTGGTACCCGGCAAATGAGTAATAATATTATGAGTGCGCGTACGAACTGCTTTGCGCGCTGGCTCTTTTGACCATTTCGTTATTTTATCTTTGCCTATAAAATAATTAGTTGATACCTCTGGTTCTGGTTCAATATCGCTTGTATCGGATGATGACTCACTGCTGCTCGAAGCTTGGACATTTTGTTCAATTTGCTGCAAGTCTACATCTTCATCGGAGCAGCTACAATTGCCAGAGTTGTTACTTTCCTCGTCTTCTAATAATTGAAGAATATTATTATCTTGGAGCCGACTCATTCTGTAAGTAAAAGTGAACATAAATGTAATAATATCGAACTGGTAATAATGTAAAACAAATATTTTATTGCACACGAATTGAAGAATAACAGTATACAAGACTAATAGGTGATAGTAATACATAGACATTTAAATAAAACAAAAAAAATGTATTTTGAAATGAGGAATCGTTTCAAAAAACTTACGTTTACGCTCGCGTGGGGTCAGGTCGACCCCAGCACTATCACAGAGACGCGTCCACTCTCCGGCGCTGCTTGCCGGCAACTGACGTTAAAGGTACCGACAAGTTAGGAAGCTACCTGGACTGTTTTGTTTATAACTTAAAAACTCTAATAGTTATACGCTTTTAACCCTTGGGGAGCCTGGTAGGTAAAAATCACATGGCATGCCTGGTGGGTCTGACAGACCCGTAAACATAAATGGTTATTTTTATTTATTTTGATGTTACAAACTATAACAACAGGTTGTAATTTATATTCAATATTGTATCTTAATGAAAAAAGGGAAAATATACGACAATATATTTTATAAAGTTTTATTAAGCAATTAAAAAACCTCTCATTCTTGGGTAACAATAATTTTACTTATCTTTAAATCAACAATATTAAACTCTTTTTAATTGAGATCAAAATCAGTCTTCACATTAATATAAGGCACAGATGAATTAACTTAAAGTTATAAACTTTGGTTACTAAAGTAAGATTAATAATTACTCAGTATTTGTGCGACAATTTTCGCATATAAAATTTGCGTGTTCCAAGCAAATATGACTCGTGCAAGAAATACAAATGTACTTAGACTTACGGTCCTTTTTAGCAGGGCATATACAGGGTGGCCCAAATATCGTGGATCAAACGAACCAGGGTGATAGGGGACGTGATTTCTAACAAAAAATCTTTCTACAGCATGGTCATAACTTAATTGGATAAAAAGTGATGATCATTTTTGTTTTTTTCAAATAAACTACCGATTTATTTACAATTTCATTAGTACAGAAAAAAGTTGATAAAAAACAACAAAACAAAAGGTGTTGTATTATGACTAGATAATGTATCATTACAAAAAAAAAATGAATTGCAGCTCTGGGTACCAATTTCAAAAAGCAATTAATTTTTCCCGTCAATTTTGAAGCATTACAAAAAATTACTACTCAATTTGAGAGCATCCTGTGAAAAATAAAAGTATTATGGAAAAGTGACCCTGTATTTAATAAACTTGCTGATTTAATGCTGATTTAAATGAGGTATAACACTTTAATGTCAGACTTTTAGTTCAGGTTTTATGCGAGTTTTTTTCATGTCAAGGAGCAAATTTGTTAGAAAGGAAAATTTTAATAAAAAATATGTAGTAATTAAAAAACCATCTTGAAATAAAAGAACAACAATTATGAGTTGATAATTTTATTAAATTAATTTTTCACAGTAAATGTTCAAAATTCCTGCCTCTAACCATTATGCACAATCTGCACCGCCTAATAAAATTGGTACGTAATCGCCGGAAAGCACGTCTGTTATTCATAATTTGTACTTAAGCAGACTCTAGCTTTTGTCGTAATTCTTGTTCAGTGTTGTTCTCTCTTTGATATACCACTTCTTTGAAATAGCCCCAAATAAAAAAGTCTAATGGATTAAGGTCGGGCGACCGGGGTGGCCATGCAATAACTCCGCCTCTACCAATCCACCGGTCGGGGAAGCGCTCATTCAAGTGTTGTCGAACTGATCGAGCGTAATGAGGCGGGGCACCGTCCTGTTGCAGCCACATTTCTTCTCTTATTTCTTCCGGAACTTCAGCTTCGTTGAGTGTTGGGTTCAAATAATTTTGTAAAAAATTTAAATACGCAGCACCGTTTAGCCTTGGTGGCATTTTGTGTAGCACCAGCTTCTGGTCAATGATACCAGCCCACATATTAATACAGGTGCTCCCACATTGCCGTTATAAAATGTTTGTAAACATTTTATAACACCAAAACATTTACTAACAAATGTTAACAATTGTTGCACTTTGTTAGAAACTGTTACATGTTATAAGTGCTCCTACATTGATGGAAAATGTTTAAACATTTTATAACATCTAGTATTGGCTCGCAGTTTGGTTTCGCCTTCTGAGGGCCGAGGACGTCTACACGAAAATGGAAGAAGATTTGCTCATTGGAATAGCTTTTATTTTTTGTTTAAAAAAGAAGAAAAAGCGCTCTTATTGGATGCGCCAAACGCTAAAAGCTAGAGGAAAATATAGTGCCACAGACTATCTCAAGGATTTGGGTATTGACGGTTGCTTAAAAGATTTTATAAGAATGAACAGTTCCGAATTTGAATATCTACAAAATTTAATTGGGGCAAAAATAGGCAAACGAGACACTACATTTAGAAAATCTGTAAGTGTGACGGAAAGACTTGCGGTAACGTTAAGATTTTTGGCAACTGGTAGCAGTTATAAAAGTCTTGGAAATGTGTTCAAGTTGTCAGACCAAGTGATATCTATTATCGTACCAGAAGTGTGCGAGGCTCTCAATGAGGTTTTAAAGGAATACATACAGGTAAGTCAAACAACATTTTTAATTATTTTTTTATTTACTTTTAATATGATCTAATCTAATCATACTTTAGGTAGGTACCTACCTTACCTTACTAATAATTTTTTTAATAATTAACAAACCAAACATGTATTTTTTAATTTTTGATTGATTCCAACAAATCGTTTAATGATTGGGTCGAATCTTGGCTTGATTCCGATAAATTAGACGGACTCTGTGTTCTTGCGCTGGTACGAGTATGTGTCCTGGAGTTATCCGAAGAACTGGTTTCAAATGAAGCCGAGGGACTCGGTGCGGTGTAGTATCCTCTCGAGCTACAGTCAGCATTATTTTCCGAAAAAGTGGATAGATTTGGTTCAGAGTTGTATCCCCAGGAACTACTAGCGGTTGGGTCTGTAAAGGTTGTTGGAAAATCATATTGTCCCATTGTCGCATTGTACAAAATATTGTTAATGTGATGTTGAGCAGTATTCTTAGCATGACTGTTTTTTATTTGTTTCAGTTTCATCGAGACATACTCTCCAAATGCGTCATTTTCATCCCTGCTTTTTCTAGATTCGTACATTCTTTGTAAAATATTTACAGCTTCTTGTTGTGTTGGATCTTGTTCTACTTCAGGCCGTCTTCTTTTCCGAAATGGTTTTGGGGTGGCGAAAGGCGTGCCCGTAGTTTCATCAGTGACAGTATTTCCTGTTTCGTTCAAACTGAGAGTGTTTTCTGAAGCAATTCTGTTTTCTTCGTTACCCTGAAAGAATAGAATTAAACGATAATTTCAAGTTATAGGCGCGTCAAATTAGCTAAAATTGTAAAAAAATCTATAACCGCGATTTTCTTTTTCTATTACTTAACAACCCTTAACTGAAATCATATTTTTTTATAGTGTATTCTATTAATATTTCATACTTAATAAAAATATCCAATAAAATTTGTTAGAATAACGAGTTATAAATTTATTTTTCGCGCCTATTTCTTAATCTTCTATTTTTGTTCCAGATACCAACAACACCTCAAGAGTGGCTACACGTGGCAAATTCATTTGAAGAAAAATGGAATTTCCCAAATTGCTTAGGAAGTATCGATGGAAAGCACGTAGCCATACAAAAGCCAATTGATAGCGGCAGTGAATATTACAACTATAAAGGATTTTACAGCGTTGTACTTTTAGCGATAGTGGACGCAGAATACAACTTTCTGTACGTGAATATTGGCTGCCAAGGACGCATAAGTGATGGCGGAGTTTTCGCAAACACAAAATTTCGAAATAAAATTAACGACAATAGTTTGAAAATACCCAGTGACAGCTCACTACCAGGCAGAAACAAACCTGTTCCTTATGTGTTCGTAACAGATGATGCGTTCCCTTTAGAAAAACACTTATTAAAACCTTTTCCAGGACCACAGGATAGCAATTCTAAGGAAAGAATCTTCAGTTATAGACTGAGTCGTGCGAGGAGAACAGTAGAGAACGCATTTGGGATTTTGTCAGCCAGATTTAGAGTTTTACGAACTACAATATTATTAGATCCAGAAAAAACTACTACTTTAATTATGACATGCGTGCTACTGCATAATTTTATAAGAAAAACTGAATCGAGCATGATTTACGCTCCATCTCAATACTATGATGGAGATGACATAGTAACTGGTACACGTATCGATGGACAATGGAGATTAGAACAGCAGCAATTAACACCACTTGAAGCATGTGAATCCCTGACAGATGATGGGAAAGAAATAAGAAAAGAATTCGCAGAATATTTTTCAAATGAAGGGTTTTTGGACTGGGCATCTAAATATTATTAAAAGACGTTAAAATAAAACTCACCTGCAACCCTCCATCGACAGTTAAACTTGGAATATTTTTGCCTTTAAGGAACATGAGTTTTTTAAATGCAAACCATTTACTTGACTCATTAGCTCCTGCACCAGATTTATTAGATTTACATTCTCGGTTAAATTGACCTACGAGTGATCGAATCTTTTTTTCAATTACTTTTTTATCCATATTAAATTCACTGGCAATTTCCATCCAAGCATCGTGTTTTTTATTTCGGTCTTTGTAGCTCTCTGACATCGTGTTCCATAGTACTTCTCTTGCTTGAAACATTTCAATCAGTTTGTAAACATCATCGTTATTCCAATTACCGGACATATTTTATTGCTTGGCGCACGCGCAACCACTAATACACATGCACAGCGATGCACGCTGACACAAAGGGACTGACAAGCGAGACACCACGCGCAGCGACCTGCGTACTCTAACCCCCACCGCACCGCACCGCCTATCCCGCCATCACCCTTATAAAATGCTTACAAACAAAAGATAACACATGTTTTATTTTGTTATAATTTGTTTTGTTATAAAATGTTTACTAACATTACTAAACATTTTCTAACATGAAAATTTATTTGTGATTAAATGTTTGCTAACAAATGTTTACTAACGTTATTAAACATTTTCTAACGGCAATGTGGGAGCACCATACCAAACTGATGCTGGAATCGATCATTTCTGATGATATGTGGGTTCACTCTGGAGTAGTAGTGTAAGTTATGGATGTTAAAAATTCCCATTCTTCTAAAACTTGACTCATCCGACCATAACACTTTATTGAAAAACTGCGGATCCTCTCTGTGTAGTCTTAACATCTCTCTACAAAATCTCACTCTAGGTTCATAGTCAGCTGGCAGCAAAGCTTGAACTCGTTGCACGTGGTAGGCATGATATCGTTTTCTTTTTATAATACGCTGCACCGCCGAACGTGGGATCCCGAGATTTCGTGATATTTGGCGTTGGCTAATACCGGGGTCCAATCTTAACTCTTGCAGTATTTGCTCTTCATTGTCAAATCTTACCACTGGTCTACCTGCTCTCGGAGCATGCGTACCGGGTAAGACTCCCTCCATGTACGCATTATGCACGCGCAAAAAGACCCTGTAGTCCGGGAAACGGTCTCGGTTAGGGTACCGTTGTTGATATTCCCTGGCAGCCGCCCGAGCATTGCCGTCGCAGAAGCCATAAAGGTAATGCATTTCTGCATACTCCCTTTGGGTGTATTCTCTCCTCGCAGCAGCCATCTTCCGTCTATCTAGCCAATCCGTAGCGATCACAAAGTCCGGTTCACACAGCGTAGGTCACAGGTAGGCAATCTAAGACAAGTCAAATAACGATGCGTAAGTCACAGGTAGGCAAGGTCACAGTGCAGAATACGTGTGCGTAGTCACAGGCACAAAACGAGGTATTCCTCGAAGCGCTACCGTTTTGAGGCGCACCTAATGAGGCGCTCCTTTTTTATTCCTCGGAGCGCACCTTTTAGTAGCGCTCCCGATAGCAATTAAAAATATCAAAATTTTATTCCTTGAAGCGCACCCACGTTTAAAAATAGAGAAGAGCATGAAGTAAACGTAATAAATTATATTTTTAAAAACTCATTTGTGCATCATCATCATCGAAGTTGCCAAAACCAAAAGTACGAAATTGACAGAAAAATATGTTTTTGCTTTCGGCACTATAATGTGTATTCAAAGACCAATGTTATTGTGTATTCAAAGAGTAACGTGTATTCAAAAAGGATGTTATTAATAAATAAAACGCACCGATATAATATAAATGATATGCGTATAATAATCACATTGCAGCAGGACCTACATAATAATTACAAGATTACTTTGTGTGGTGTTATCGTAAATACAGTTTTATACACGTATCATTAAAAAAATATATAAATGAATTTAACGTTATGAAAATGTTATATGACATAGCAAAAACACCCGTCAAAATGACGGCTTACATTATAGCAATCCAATCCAAAAACAAGTGAGTAAGCGAAAGGCACATTACATAATGTAAGGCGACATCTAGCCTGCTTAGTCAATGAATCTATATAAGACTGTTGCTGATTATTAAATTGAACTTTTACTACTCTTAACACTGGTAACTATTATATATTAAATCACGATTCTCACACAAAAAAAAAATATTAAAAAAATCTAGTTTAATTTCCTTTTGTTTTTTTGTTTGGTATTGTCTAATTACATAAATAATAACTGATTCATAATAATTAGAACGGGTAAAAATCACATTAAGTACTAGTGGGGAGAAACAGTTGAAAAGTTATTATTATCTAAGTATTAAATTACACAGATTATTTCGTTGTCTTAAAAGTCATTGGTTAATATTTACATATGGTAAGGTATTAAAAAAGCTATTAAAAACCGTCTGGTTTGTAATCACAATGACAAATCTTAAAACTAATAGTGTAATGTAAATATTGAAAAACCTCACTTATTTTTTGTTGTTTGGTTTTGTTGCATTATGGTATTGTTTAATTATATAAATAATAACAGATTCATAATAAAAAAAATCAGGGATACTAGTGAGGGAAATATTTAAAAAGTTATTATTATCTATATATTAAATCTACAAAAAAATCACAGATTGTTTCGTTGTCTTAAATAATAAAAAAGCTATTAAATCCGTCTGGTTTGCAATCACAGTGAAACCTTAAAACTAATAGTGTAAAGTAAATATGTATTAAAAAGTGAGGTCACTTAACTAAATATAATAAAAAAATCACAGATGGTTCATTTTCATATGCAATGTTTAACAAATACAAATATGATACCTAAAATCATATTCCCTTAATAATCACATTAAGAACAATATTAACACTAAGAGTAAGTATATAAAAAGAAATAAGCTTTAATATTAAAAATCACAGATCGTTTTATTATCTCAATTAGTACTGACTAATTAATCATTACTTACAAGGTATAAAAATATTAAAATCTTAACATCTCCAGACAATGTCCTATAGAGATAGAGCCAGTCACGTATTGATATAATATATGTTCAATAATATTGTTTCTTTCTTGGGCGTGTTTTTGATTTTCGGAAATGTTCATTTTCAATCTTATTTCAGCAAAATTATTACAGTAGTTTTGCAAGTATCTTAACAGTTTGGCTAAATTTACACCGCGCTTTTGGTTGATTTTTTTATTAATTTCTGAATAATGTGATTCCACAAAATTATTTGTTTTATTCTTTTAACCGTAACATGTAAATTTGGTTTTCCAAAATCGGTGTTCTAACCATTGAGAAACCATATAATCATTAAATTTTGTAATATTTTTGTCCTGTGGAGACTGACTCATTATATAAAGCCATGCCTCATCTAAATCTGTGACAGGTAAATGAGGTAATAAAGTGCATAAACTAACATGTTTCCTAAAAATACTGTTTTTGGATAGACCTAGTTCCCGAGATTTTCTTCGAAGCGCTTGTTTATAATGAAAAAAACACCCACTTGCAACTGCATTTGGAAACACTGCTAGAAAACCGCTGATTGCGGCTTCCTCAAAGTCGCTTTTAAAAAAATCCGCTTGCATATTGGGTACTGTTGTTTTCAACAATTGAAATAGTAATTTGTATGTTGATTTCTTTTTATCACACAATAAAGCATACGCTAATGGTTTCACAACGCCATCAATGTCTCCATGGATGCTGTAGAGTTGTTTGAATGGTTTTGGCACACTTTTGAAAGTCCCGTCGCAATATAAATGACGACACCTTCCTAGTTCCTCTCTACTCTTCTGGGTAGCAAACAAAATGATCCTCATTTTATCGTCATTATAATCCGCAAGGATGAAGTTGTAAAATGATGTTGGCACCTAAAACAAGAAAATGCTTTTTATTTATGGTCATTGACAGTGATCGGTTATTTACAAAAACGTTGACGAAAATAACGATGTTGACAAGACGGGTCTAAGCGCCTTTAAGGTTTATGGCACATATAACTATTGAGTGTTTGTGATAGACTTGCTAGGTCTAAAGCTCACAGAGCCACTTAGTTTTTTAAATGGATTATTTGTCTAGTTTTTTGTTTAATGACACTTCAATAATCATTTCTTTTTGTCTTTCATTGGCACGTTTTATTCAAGAATTTAAAAAATATGCAAATGAACTAACTAAAAAACTAGCAATCCGCCCCGGCTTCGCCCGTGGTACATACATAGCCTATAGCGCTCAAGGATAACTAAGCTTTCCAACGGTGAAAGATTTTTTTAAATCAGTCCAGTAGTTCCCGAGATTAGCGCGTTCAAACAAATAAACAAACTTTTCAGCTTTATAATATTTATAAAAAATAGTATAGAGCATAGATTAATGTGACTCTAAACGGCAAGGCATCAAATAAAATATATTTTTATATTAATTACTTACTTGCACATCTGTTGGAGATTTCCCAAACAAACGCTTAACTCCTAGACTTTTATTCCTTTTATTATACAGTCTAGTTTTAACATTTTCAAATTCTGGTATTTCGCGTGTCAAATTAATTCCCTGGTCTAGTAAATCATTAAGTTTTCTTTTATAAACCTCAGGAAGAGGGTCCAAGGTAGACATGGCTTCTTGATGAATATCATCCACTACTTCCCGTACAAATTGTGATGCCTCATTACGCCGACAAGAATGCTCGTTCTTCTTTAAAATATCTTCATATCTGTTGAGAGTAAGGAAGGCTCCACACGTCTTTATCGTACACCGCCACAAAGTGTTCCCATTTTTATTCACTTTTATCGGTCTGTACGTATTATTATCATATAATAAAACTTTCTTGCCGCTTCTGCTTTGTACATATTTAATTAGCGCGTTTCTATTACTTGGTCCAGCAATTGGTTCCATGCTCACAAAACTGCCTTATTGCACAAACTTTCTTAAATAAACAAACTTTCTTCAGTTCATAGCTTCACTTGAGCCTACGTGATACATTCGCGCATCTTGTGAGTTAAAACACAACAAAACAAAATGACAAAACTATGCAATTTTAAGTAAACAAGTTCCGGAAATGCTCGGCTGGATTCGTGTGAACTCGGTGAGCGACCTGTGACGCGACTATCTAGGATACAATGGGGAGGCGGGGCTGCGACTTATGTTTGTATAAAAAATCACAATATGGCGGCTCGCTGCACTCTGCGTACGCGCATTTTGTAGTTCCCGATCCGTATTATTTTATTTCGTTGTAATTACCACAAGTAAGGACTATTTTGTTCCGTCCTATTTTAGGCAACATGTTCTGGTAGAATATAGTAGTAGTAGAATAAACGAAACAATCTGTGTAATTTAATACTTAGATAATAATAACTTTTCAACTGTTTCTCCCCACTAGTACTTAATGTGATTTTTACCCGTTCTAATTATTATGAATCAGTTATTATTTATGTAATTAGACAATACCAAACAAAAAAACAAAAGGAAATTAAACTAGATTTTTTTAATATTTTTTTTTTGTGTGAGAATCGTGATTTAATATATAATAGTTACCAGTGTTAAGAGTAGTAAAAGTTCAATTTAATAATCAGCAACAGTCTTATATAGATTCATTGACTAAGCAGGCTAGATGTCGCCTTACATTATGTAATGTGCCTTTCGCTTACTCACTTGTTTTTGGATTGGATTGCTATAATGTAAGCCGTCATTTTGACGGGTGTTTTTGCTATGTCATATAACATTTTCATAACGTTAAATTCATTTATATATTTTTTTAATGATACGTGTATAAAACTGTATTTACGATAACACCACACAAAGTAATCTTGTAATTATTATGTAGGTCCTGCTGCAATGTGATTATTATACGCATATCATTTATATTATATCGGTGCGTTTTATTTATTAATAACATCCTTTTTGAATACACGTTACTCTTTGAATACACAATAACATTGGTCTTTGAATACACATTATAGTGCCGAAAGCAAAAACATATTTTTCTGTCAATTTCGTACTTTTGGTTTTGGCAACTTCGATGATGATGATGCACAAATGAGTTTTTAAAAATATAATTTATTACGTTTACTTCATGCTCTTCTCTATTTTTAAACGTGGGTGCGCTTCAAGGAATAAAATTTTGATATTTTTAATTGCTATCGGGAGCGCTACTAAAAGGTGCGCTCCGAGGAATAAAAAAGGAGCGCCTCATTAGGTGCGCCTCATTAGGTGCGCCTCATTAGGTGCGCCTCAAAACGGTAGCGCTTCGAGGAATACCTCCAGAAAGCGAGTTACTAACAAACAAAGAAAGACGCTTACGCGCTTCCCCCGGCCCCACCCCGCCGGCCTCGCTCCGCCCGGCATTCTTCTACCTGAACTGAACTGATAACGCATCGCCAGACCTTTTTCGACAAAGGATTTAAATGGTTAGTGTAAAAAGCTTTTTTTAATACAGGCATGGTTAGAGGCAGGCATTTTGAACACTTACTGTAAATAATTTAATAAAATTATCAACTCATAATTGTTGTTCTTTTATTTCAAGATGGTTTTTGAATTATGTACTACATAATTTTTAATCAAATTTTCCTTGCTAACAAAGAACAATGGGCATTATTGTATGGGTTGCGTCCCAACCCTTGTAACATGTTGCGACTAGTTTAAACATGTTCACTTAAGTTTTTTTTTATAAATAATTCAAGTTTTTATTATAATTGTGTGCAGGTCAAAAGTTCTGGGGTGTAAATGAAAAAATAGTTTTTGTATTAAATAATGCTTTAATCATACTTTTTTACATTTTGTGTTACATACTCACATACTTATTACGTTCATAATAATTGTACAGTAATCACAGTCAGTAATCGTTATTTTAGACAGTTATTAATAAACACACAGTTGAAAATGGTACAATTATGGCTGAATAATTCTCTTATACAACTTAAACAATGCACTTTATACACTGGTACTTGTGATACAACAATCAGTTTCTTTATCGTATCACAGTATTTATATTTATTTATGTTAGTATACAGTACCTATCCTTTAATAATGGACATTATCTACAACAATGTCGTCCAAAAAGGTCGCCGGTAACAATATGCTTGGCCGGTGTCTTGCCCAGCCAAGGTACCAAATGATACTCATTATGTGAGCGCAAGTACCTACTGTTCTCTTCCCAGTCAAACAAGAGCAATAATAATGAGCAATTGATTCTCTCGGTGTTTCTGCTCTGTTGTTAATCAGAATGTACGAATAATAAATTCTACCAGATACGTGTCGCGATTTTATCCGCCCTCTCAAAAGAATACCATCTAAAATGTTTATATTGTATCGCACAAGGTTTGGAATAGCTCCTATGCATATTTCTATTGTGTATATGCCGTTTCTTATGTGTTCGCTCAAATAAGACCGTGCAAGTTTTATTTGATAAGTTCCTAATGAAATTAATAAAAGGTCTTCTTCTGTTAATATTGGAAATTGCATTAATTGATTATCATCTGCGGTGATAGTACAAAAAGAAGCTCGCTGTCGATTTATATTATTTTCGATAACATAGTCACTTAGACTGTTAGCCATATGAATTCTCCTATTTAGCACTTCTATTATTTCGTGAGCTCGAGTATGGTCTTTTAAAGGCTCTCTAAAAGTATTTAAAAGAGCAACAGCAATGCGTATATCAATGAATAAATGCGTCATTGCCCGATTAAAATATTCTTGTCTGAATATTTTAAAATCGCGCTTAATCCACCCATTCACTACCTCTACAACCCATCTCACGATTGTAACTAATCTTGATTTATTAGCTTCTACTGTACTCAGTTGGCTTTCACTTCTAAGTTTTGTTGGAGGCATGTGGGCTTGATAGCCCCAAGTCTCTAAGGTTGATATTGCGTCTCTGAAACCTCTGTCTAATACAAATGTATCATTATTTTGAAGGACATAATGAATTGGATTCATTTCATTTTCAATATAGGCATTCATTATCGTCGCATCTGAAGTCGTAGCAGCATGAGGGCCAGTCACATCTACTATGTAGCCATCTGTGCATATTATCAGAAAAGGTTTTAGCAGGTTTCTGAATTTGTGCAGACTATATGATTGCTTCTGAAATAAAAAATTACTACTTTTCTGGATGTAAATGTAGGTTCCATCGCATATCAAAATGGCTGGTGGCACTTCATTGCCAACACCAAATATAGCATTTGGAATTGTTAAGTTTCTTGCTACAATTTCATCACGGCTAATGTGGTCCCATCCGAGATGACGAGGAACAAACTCATTTGTTAAACATTCACGTGCTAACTCCAATTTTCGCTCCAAACTACGCCGGCTCATGTCTAAACGGCTTGATAATCGTTCATTTGGTTCTCCTGTTCTTATTTTCATTAAATAAGCTCCGAGAACAGTTTTAGGACGTTGCGAGCGTTGGGATATACAGTGTGACCCGCGTTAAAGTGCAACCCCGAAAATGGGTGAAATTAGATCGAAAACTATCGACGAAAATGGGTCTAAAAAACTTCTAAAAAAAAAACAATTTTTTTATACGCCACTGAACATTTGTTTCCCGAATTTTGACCTCTATGTACAAATAAATTTATTCCTCCCAAACTAGCTGGCCGATTTTGATGAAATAAACGACAAATCAATGCCAAGTATTTAGCGATGAGAATAAAACAAAAAAAAACAACAAAAAATGGCTTTAAATACTTCATTTTTTTAAATACTTGTGAAAAAAGTCACTATTTTTCACTGTTTTTTTCAATCAACTCAAATTTCTATGAAATAAACCCCTACATCTTGATTTGTTTTATAATTTATTATTATTCTTGACTGTATTAGCTTTCAAAAAAAAAATAATCAAACATTGTATCTCTAAAAATACAGGAGTTACGAATTTTTAAAGTTCACTACTCAGAATGGGCAAATCCAGGTAGAGACCCTTTTTTTATTCCTTTGTTATACCGGTGGCCAGCTGCTATTGTATTTAATGCTTGGGGTGTATAACAAAACGAAATAAGCTTCCAATGAGCTTATTCCGTTTTAGTTGACAGTTGAAATAAAACAAAAATTAATCAAAAACAATGATTTATTATTAATTATTGTTGACTTAGATTATAATGTATTAGGTTTTCGAAATGTGCTCCGCGTTGTTGCAAACACATTGCCACGCGTAATGATATGTGTTGTGTGGCCCTCCGTATAAGTTGCGGTTCATTTTTCAATTCTTCAGCGCACCTCATGATGCGGTCATGAAGCTCAGCCTCTGAATTCACAGGTGCACTGTACACCTTTTGCTTCATGTGGCCCCATAGAAAGTAGTCTAGCGGCGTCAGATCAGGAGAGCGGGCTGGCCAGCCCACTGGGCCTTCGCGCCCAATCCAGCGATTGGCATAATTATTATTTAAAAATTCACGGACATTGCGCCCGTAGTGAGCAGGGCAGCCGTCCATTTGCAAGTACATGCCCTGTCTCGATGCCAGCGGCACATCCTCTAACAGACGGGGAAGCTCATCCCTTAATAAAGTTAGGAATCGTTCCGAATTTAATGTCGCTGGTAAAATTACTGGTCCTATCAACATGTCGTCGAGTAGACCTGCCCAAACATTTATTGAAAATTGCACCTGGAATGACGAGACCCTCTTCAGATGTGGATTATCATGTGTCCGCTCGTGCAAATTCCTAGCGTTCGTGATGCCATTCCTGGTGAACTTCGACTCATCCATCCAAAAAATCTTTTTAAAATTTGTGGATTGCGACGAATTTGTCGTTGTAGCCAGATCGACATAACGCACCTTGATTGGAAATCCATATCCCCGTGCAAATCGTGGACTCTTTGATAATGATATGGATGTAGACCTTCTTTCTTCAAGATTCTCCACGCTGAGGCTTGTGATAGATATGCCGTGGAGTAAAGCTAAACGCCTCGTACTAATAGTAGGAGTGGCAAAAATGGTACTTAAAACCGCTTCTTCTATCGCTGTGTCGATTACAATGGATTCTTGTTCACGTCTTGTGTGTTGTAATCCAAGTCCGATGTCGGAGAGCTTCCGATGAACTTCCTGGAAGTTCCTTGCCGACGGTGCAAGTCTGTTCGGAAATGCATTTACGTATGCCGATCGAGCGACTGTTGTGCGTCCACCATACATTACATAATAATAATGGATGTCAGCGATTTCTCGCGGGGAGAATGCATTTAATCGCGGCATCTCAACCCAGCACAACCACGAAAACAGTCGAGTAACGTAACAAACAGTCAATAACAAAAACGTAACAAGTAGTCAATAACGAAAACTCAACGAAAAACTGTAACTTTAATGCGAGAACAACAGCTGACGTACAGCAGCAGCGATGTGATCGGAGCGGACTAGCGCGGGCGACTGCCGGACTGTACCAATACCCCTTCCCTTTTCCCCAAGCATTGAACACAATAGCAGCCGACCACTGGTATAACAAAGGAATAAAAAAAGGGTCTCTACCTGGATTTGCCCATTCTGAGTAGTGAACTTTAAAAATTCGTAACTCCTGTATTTTAGAGATACAATGTTTGATTTTTTTTTTTTGAAAGCTAATACAGTCAAGAATAATAATAAATTATAAAACAAATCAAGATGTAGGGGTTTATTTCATAGAAATTTGAGTTGATTGAAACAAAACAGTGAAAAATAGTGACTTTTTTCACAAGTATTTAAAAAAATGAAGTATTTAAAGCCATTTTCTGTTGTTTTTTTTTGTTTTATTCTCATCGCTAAATACTTGGCATTGATTTGTCGTTTATTTCATCAAAATCGGCCAGCTAGTTTGGGAGGAATAAATTTATTTGTACATAGAGGTCAAAATTCGGGAAACAAATGTTCAGTGGCGTATAAAAAAAATAGTTTTTTTTTTAGAAGTTTTTTAGACCCATTTTCGTCGATAGTTTTCGATCTAATTTCACCCATTTTCGGGGTTGCACTTTAACGCGGGTCACACTGTAGAAGGCGTCTGCTCCAGAAGTCTGTTGAATTCTTCATGATTTAGACCCGTACAAAAATGAAGCTCAGATGTTGTTATAGATTCAATATTGTCGAAATTAAATCGAGATTGTTGGCAGGCATCTCTCAACATATCTAGCATGTCCTTTAAATGTTCAGCCGTAAAAGACGAATTATTCAGCTCCTCTAACTCATTCCATTCGTTTGAAGTCAAATGAACGTGACAGATGCGAGCACTTGGTGGAATATATAACTTATATTCCACTAACATCCGTGATTTTATAAAACGTGGTACTCTTACTAGATTATCTGCCCTGCAATTCGGGAAAAGACAGCTGTTGGATGTATTTGCAGATCTTTTGTAACCAGTTATAGACATAACATCAACTGACGGCTGTTCCGGATTTTGGGGTAAATCTTGAGGTTCCATGTCAAGTTCGTTTAATCTCGCCTCATGACGAGTAGCAGCCACCCAGCAACGATGGCAAATGTGTTGCCGATCATTCAATAGGGCCTGCAAAAAAATAAAAATGCTGATAATGATAGATGATAATGCTTTGGTTCGCTTTATAAAGATTAAATAATATCCTAGTGATAACACTCGTTTTGCATTTATTGAATAATAAAAATTAATTATTTAAATAAAATGTATTGTACTAGTCGATTGTTATAAATTGTGCTATCACATAAAACCGGAAGTTTATAGTACATAAATAATTGTTGCTATTGATATAGATAAGGTTGTTATAAATATACAGTTGTATGTGTAATATGTAGTTACATTAAACATACCTGTTCTATTCTCATATGCTCCAAAATATATTCAGCAAAACGTGGTCTTGCTTCTAATATGGGTCTTGACACTTCATGTCGCACTCGCTGCCGTCTCAAAGACCGAGTACAGGTCACACACAAATGTTCCATACTTCGTAATAATTACAACAATATCAAAGTCCACAAAACAAGCCGAAGCCGATCGTTGTAAACGTAGAAGCAGGGGTCCTTTATGAATGCGTAAGTCGTCAAAAATTAATAGCGGAGTAACAATTTCGAAAGACGATAGTACAGCACAGCTACAAAACTACACTGCCACTAAGTAAATAATGGCATCTAGAAGGATCGCCGGGAACCATCTCTTTCCAACATGTAGCGCTGTCTCATAAAATATCGTTCGCGGCCGCTGCTCCTGCGCTTACAATGAAAAACAATGGCAGCGCGTGGCGCGCGGGGTGGTAGAGGGGGTGTTGGGTCAGAGTAGGCACTACCCGGTCGATCGTGTGTCTTTTTCCACTTGGTTTTTTAGATCGCTTTAGTCCTATAGTTATTAAAAGACTAATTAATTAAGATATATTTAACATTTTTATGAAATTAATAATACCACTATAACAGTTTCCCTGCACGAGATACGGAGTTAAGCCCATACAAAAAAACATAACACTCGTTGAGATCTTTCAAATGATGTAGGTAGAAAAATGTTACAACACTTGGGACGAAACCGCCCATTGTTTTTTGCTCCTTGACATAAAAAAAACTCGCATAAAACCTGAACTAAAAGTCTGACACTAAAGTGTTACACCTCATTTAAATCAGCATTCAATCAGCAAGTTTATTAAATACAGGGTCACTTTTCCGTAGTACATTTCTTTTTCACAGGATGCGCTCAAAGTGAGTAGTAAGTTTTTGTAATGCTTCAAAATTGACGGGAAAAAATGAATCGCTTTTTAAATTTGGTACCCAGAGCTGCAATTCATTTTTTTTTGTAATGATACATTATCTAGTCATAATACAACACCTTTTGTTTTGTTGTTTTTTATCAACTTTTTTCTGTATTAATGAAATTGTAAATAAATCGGTAGTTTATTTGAAAAAAAAACAAAAATGATCATCACTTTTTATCCAATTAAGTTATGACCATGCTGTAGAAAGATTTTTTGTTGGAAATCGCCTCCTCTATCACTCTGGTTCGTTTGATCCACGATATTTGGGCCACCCTGTATAACAACGTCTTTTTATAGCAGCATCTTGTCTTTTAGCTGGTGGCTCTGAGGGTTCTCCTATATGAGAGCTAATTCTCTTCCTTAGGTTAATCGGAAGACGCAAATTGTTAAGACGTTCAGCTTGATATGGAGCCGTCAATGCCATGCCTAATTTTTTTATAAAGTCTCTTCTAGTTACATTGCTAGCACCGGTATTGTTCAACATGTGAATAATTTTAGCATTAATACCAGCGGTATTGAGAATCCAGAAAAAAATTGTCAGGGGCCATCTTTTAGAATTTCGAGACACATCATATGTACGAATCAATTTGTCTACGTTATCCACACCACTTTTTGTCTGGTTATAGAAGGTTATAACTGCCGGTTTTTGCTGATCACCTGTTTCAATATCTATTTCACAATCGTGGTGAAGTGCTGACAACATGAAAACATTCTTATTTCGTTTTGGAATATAAGAGAGGATTGTCAAATCCTTTTGAAAGCCAAAAATTGTGGTGTTCACGTCACGTTTTTTCAAAAAACTCGGTGGGATACAAGCTTTGTTGCTTTTCATTGTCCCCACAACAGTCAATTTATGATTTTTCAGTAGATGTTCGTACGTAGGATAGCTCGTAAACCAATTGTCCATGGTTACATTTCTTCCTGTTTGAGAGATGGGTTGTACTATACGATCTACTACGTCATGCGGCTTATGGCTCGCCTTATATGGACCTGCTCGTAAACCAATTGTCCATGGTTACATTTCTTCCTGTTTGAGAGATGGGTTGTACTATACGATCTACTACGTCATGCGGCTTATGGCTCGCCTTATATGGACCTGCCGGCTGTTCTCCTGCGTATATCTCCATATTCAAAGAATAATAGGTATGAGCATAAACGAGGGCTATAATCTTTATCCCATACTTTGCTGGTTTGCTGGGTAAGTACTGGCGAAACCCACATCTACCACGAAAGGCTACCAATTCTTCATCAATGGTTAAATTTTCATATGGAACATAGACGGATTGGCAGTTCCTTACAGTCTTCAAAAATATCTCTGATAGGTGCCAATTTATCAGTTGCTGCTCTTTCGTCACGCGTGTCCAAGTTATCGAATCTCAAACAATTTACAACAAACACAAATCGTCTCAAACTCATTGTCATTTGAAATATATCTATGCCGGTTCCATCACTTGCCCATAAATCTTTCAGGTTTTGTCTTCCAGATTTGAATAATCCGGCTAAGAAGAGTAATCCAATAACCGCTTTTAGTTCGTTCATTGTGATCTCTGAATAGGCATATTCATTTGAAGTATTGCTACCCTGCCTCGTATTGCGGATCTTCCTATTAGTATGTTCCATAATTACATTCAACATGTCTTCAGTCACAAACAGATGAAAGCAATCAAGTTCTTGCTGCGCATGTCTTGCATGAGGTTTCACGCCAGGTGTTCCAGTAAAAATGTTCTCTGCTCTAGTACGAACGCGAGCACTCGGAGGATTACGGAACCATATTGTATTATCTTTTCCTTTATATATTGATCTGTGAGCAAAGTTGCTCAAAGGCTGAGACATCACATCATCACTGTCACTACTTGGTTCATTATGACCTTGTACTTCTTCCTCAGTATCATCTGAATCATGTTGAACACTCACGTAATCGGATTCGGCTCCACTTTCATCAAAAACCACGTCATCCTCAATTTCATGGAAATCTTGATCTAAAATTTGGCTTATTTCGGTATTGGTTAATCGCCTGGCCATATTTAACTGCGAAAATATTATACAGATAAATAATTTACCACACAATGCAAAATAAATAATGAAAACAAAAATAATAACTTACCAGTTAAAAGTTACGCCGCGTGCCTGGTCGGGTTTCTCAGACCCGAGCGCACATAAAACACGTGTTACTCGAACGCGTGCGCGTTGCGGACTGCGGGAGGGGCGGCAAACTAGCCGCCAGTCTATATCACGAAGCTACTCAGGCACACAGCGGCGGTAGTTACGAATTTTCTAAAATATTGTCGATTCTTTAAAGTGATGGGTCTATCAGACCCACCAGGCACCCCAAGGGTTAAATGCGCTCTGGGGTCAGACTGACCCCGCGCGAGTGATTAAGGGTTAATGAAGACGAACATTATGCATTTTGGTCAACGACTACAAAATTCGTTAAATTTAAATGTAGTATATGAAAATATTACCATTAAGGAAGCTATTGTTGCTCGGTTTCTAGGTTTAAATATTGATAATAAATTTAATTGGAAGGAACACATTGACATTGTATGTAAAAAAATCAGCAGTCTATCTTACGCCTTACATAAATTAGCTGCTATTATTAACACAGATGCGTTACTTTCGGCATATTACGGACTTGTGGAATCCATCCTTAGATATGGTGTAATTTTTTGGGCAAATTCTACCCATAAGGATATGGTGTTTAAAATGCAAAAGCGATGCATTCGCGCTATGTTTGGCCTTAAAAGTACTGATAGTTGTAGGCCTTTTTTCATAAAATACAACATTCTTACACTTCCATCACTTTACATTATTGAAACAGCTCTATTTGTCAGGAACAATCCTGATCTATTTCCCAAACTCTCTGATTATGTAAGCCGAAATCGCCGTGATAATAATAGACTTCGTGCTCATCCCGCTAAAACAGCTTTACTCTATAAAAGTATAGTATGCAAAGCTCCACAAATCTATAATAAAATTCCACTACTCGTAGCTATTAGGCATATGAATACTACACAATTTAAAAAATCGCTTAGAAAACTACTAATACAAAAAAGCTATTATAATATTGATGATTTTCTTAATGATAAAACTATAAAGGCACAATAACTACTATGTTATTTTTATTATTAACATAAAGCGGACTATTACTTATTTTAAATTATAATTACTGACTTGTGATTTTATAATGCATGCATGATATTTTAATATTATTCTGACATGATTTCTTATTTATTATTTGACATTTTTTATTGCTTTATTTTAATTTTATTATCTTTTTCAAATTGTTAAACATATTCTAAACATGGCCATTAATTTTAAATTATTTCATTATTAAATATTCTAATTGGACCTCAACTATATTTATACATGTGATAATAATTTTAGAAACTAATGGTGTAATTGTATTTAGCTGTTAAGTATATTAATTAATGTTTATTATTTAAAATTTGCACGCCACATGTGGCAGAATGTGCTGTACTATCTAAAACTAACAAACTGTAAAATGTAACCATATTCTAAGCAAATAAAGGATTGATTGATTGATTGATTGAACTAGTTGGTGACAAAGACTTATTTTTTGGTGTAAATTTTCTAAACTTTGGACGCAAATTGTTTTGCTTGCTTTCCACATTTTCTTTCCCAGTGCTCTTTTTGCCAATCACTTTACCTTTCTTAGTATGTTAAGTTACTCCCGAAGGTCCCTGTCCACTAAGGTCTTCTTTTTTGTTTCATAAAGAACTGCTGGATTTTTTATTAAGTGCTATGTCTGATAATATTTTAATTTTATTTGATTTATAATTTCGGAGGCCATATTTGCAATAAATGGTTTCGACTCACTATAACCTCTTGAGACCTGAACATGAACCAAAATGAATTATAATGAATTTTATGGTTTTTTATAGTTGTAGGGACGTAAATAAAACAAACGATTTTTTTCAAATTTTTTTTTAATTGGAAATAGTAAAAAAAAATGTTGCACATATGTGTACTTCGGGTTTTAACATATCTAAGAGTAAGGGCGTAAGGTCTTAACAGTATGATAAGTTTCGAAACAATTATTCTTTAGTACACACAGGTAAACACCGCATTTAACACACATGGTGCGGCAACGTGAGGAACACATTGGATGGTGACATTTGGAGGCGGACTTGCTGTCAACGAATCGTGGCAGATGGCCCACATTGTCAAGCCTTATTTCGGCTAGTGGTTGTGGTATGATCGGGCGGTGTTTTTTAGCTGGAGGCATATTAGGGCACTGTAGTTCTTCAGCTGAAAAATTCGATGTTGATGGTCTGGGGCTGGGACGAGATCTAGAGCCATGAGGCAAGAAATTGCGTTCAACCCGTCCACCATCATATTTCATCATAGCTTTTGCTAAATTCAGTCTGTATTGGAGCAGCCCTAATTTGTCTTTCTGTTGGACATCTTCTTCAGCACAACAGCGCTTGTACATTACCCAGCAATTGACGACAACCAGATCAATAAAATGGCAGAAAGCTCTTACTGTCCATTTTTTTGTTCGCATTGCACTTCGATAATAAGCAATTAGTCTATCGCATAAATCTATGCCACCCATACAGGTGTTGTAATTTCTGATTGCCGCTGGCCGATCTACGTCAATTTTTCGCTGTTGCTTTTTACACCAACGTTTGCAGCTATCTGCAGGAGCGCTCCCTGAACATGTTGACAGCATTGTTACAGCCTTTGTGTCCATCCATTTTACGACGCATACTTCATCATTTCTTACTTTTTCATCCCACTGTCCTCTTTTCAACGCCTGATCTGTCTTTAATTTCTTTGTCACTGGTCCAATCCTATTTGTCATTACAGTTCCAGTCAGAAAAATCCCGCTATTTTTTTTTAACAAATGTTCGACCAACTTTAAACTCGTAAAAATCTATCTGTGTACAAAACACAACTACCCACAATTGTGCGACAAAGTTTTTCCACAATCCCTGCTCCCAATCCAAGATTTTTCATTACATCTCTAGGTAATGTATCCTTGCCAACATAGATCTCAAAATCCAATACAAGCCCATCTCTGGCAGCCAGCACAAAGTTCTTTAGCCCAAGTGGATTTGGCTTAGCTGGTACATATTGACGATATTCACATCGTCCTGAAAACGGAATCATTTGTTCATCTATTGACATATGTTTCGAACGTGGCAAACTATGGCATTTCTTCAGAATGGGTTCTATTACTGGCCTTATTTTCCAGAGTTTGTCATCAGCATTTGGTTGATGTATATCTACAAAATGTAGATAATTTCGGAGCTCAAAAAATCTGTCACGGCTCATAGTATCCCTGACGATAGGTACACAAAGATCCCTACTCCAGTAGAGCTTCGCTTGAGGATATTTTAGGGTACCCATCATCAATTGCACGCCGACAAAATGGATCATCTCAATAGCATTTGTATTTATTGATTTTAACTCTCGCTTTTGTGCCGAATATATGTTGCTCTGCTCTGCAACCAATTCCCAAAAATCTAGCGGCAAATACTCAAAAAAACTACAATATATTCATGGCTGAAGTACCCTGCGAAATTAGAACATCATCTGCGATATCTGGTCTACGGAAAGTCATTTGTTTACTTAACCAGAATGATCGTGTACTCTGTGATGTTTGAGGCACTTCCTCTTCAATATTTTCCTCGACTTGCCTTGTTTCCTCATCATCTCGTTCGAGTTCTTCATAGTTTTCCATTTCTTCTAATTGTTGAAGATCTCCTAAGACGTCTGGAGGTAAGTACTCTTCGTCATCATCGTCTTCGGAGAAGTCAAAGTCACTATCATTCAGCAAATTCTCGATCACCCGGTCATCTATGTTCAAGCTAAAAAACGGTCATATATTACACAAAACCAATTTTAAATCCTGAGGTGCACATTTGTGCATCAATAAATAAAACAGAATTTCACGACCAGAAATCAAAACAATTGTAAAACTTACCTTATCACACGCGTCGAACAACTTAGCAACAGAAATCAACAGAAATTTGGAATCAAACTGAACAACTGAATTTTTTATTCAAAATCAAAGTTCGTAAGTGGGTGTCACTTGAAAAACACTCAGCCTGTCAAATTCAAACACGAAAATAATAAATAAAACGTTATTCAAAACGGCACCTAGCGGTATGATTAGAAACTCAATAATCCATAGAACGTCATTATAGTACTCGTAATTGTCACAAGATGTCATTACTAGTTATAACTTAAATAAAATGAGGGTGCACATATGTGTACCCATGGTCTGAAGAGGATAATTTCTAGAAACAATACCTAAACATGTTATACTTGAAGAACTGGCAGAAGGTTCACGAGTCTCCGTCCTGTTTTCTTTGCTACGCGTACGTAGGCAAATAGGAATATCATCCAAGTCTTTCATGCAAAATGGGTTTATCTGACTGTCATTTCTCGCAATGTTACTCAGATATGTAACTTTTGAAGCCACGGGCTTCGACTTCGACGACTTTTATTTTTCTTGCTTTTTACGCTCTATGACATCAATATGGGTGATAATGATAACTTCAGCCCCAGGTGCAATTCTTTGTCGCGTTATTTTAGTGCTATCATCCCGTTTCTCTTTATTCAATAGCAGTTCCTCAAATGAAACTGCACATTCTTGTATATCGTGAGTGCTACTTGGGAGGGTGGGTTACAATTAGAAAACTCATGTTTGTCGGTCTTAGCCTCGCTGTTTAATATACATGAAGTGTATTTGCTATTAATAAAATCTAAAACTATTGACAGTAAGCTGCCTGGTTCTTTTTTGCTTAACAAAATCTGTTTCCAATGCGCTAATTTTAAATTATTGAACTGGTTTTCTTCAATTACATCTCTGTTGAATGGATAGATACCGACTTTTCGAAATCCATTTCGAATTATTTCTGAGACTATTTGATCCCATACAACACCAATCAGCCGCGCGAACTCACTTTTTGGCAATGGAACTCCAATATGACTCCTTTGCCATTTTACTAATAATGAATCCCAGCGATCTTTAAATGATTTCATTACGGCTGTCTAACGGCTGTAAGAGATGGCTAGTATGAGCAGGTAGTTTTAGGATTGTTATATTTTCTTTTGTAGCCTCTTCCAATATGTTCAGTCGAACATGAGTTGAGTGACCGTTGTTTACCGATAGCAGGAATGAAAGATTTTTTAAAATAGTTTTCAAAAACTTCTGCTTCCATCCATCCGTTTGATGTTGCGGCATATGTTGTATTAGGATATGCCTCCGGTGAAGTCCACTGGTCCCAAACATTCTTAAGCTTATATAATTATTAGCTTATATAATAAGCGGTGGAATTTTGTCGCCGCTTGCATTGGCAGCTAACAGTACAGTAGTATTATCTTTACCTGTACTAGAAATTATAATAATAATAATAATATACACTCTATAACTCGAGGGAAAACTGAACACAATATACAGGGTGTCCCAAAACTCAACGTCAAGCCGAAACGGGGTGACAGGATTGATCATAACCATCACGAGAAAAATCTGAAAAAAAATCTATCCCATGCAGTTTAAAAATTATGGGCATTTTAAGAAAAACCTAGAAATTTGATCAAACTGTACCATTTTTCGGTTATTGTGGTTATTCTTTTTTATTTTTGTTCATTTGAACTTTGGAAACGTAATCCTAAATAACATTTCTAGAATCCCAATAAAAAATAATGACACAATTGCCTCAAGTTTCCGAGAATTGAGACTATTTGTTAAACTACGAATTTAAAATTTTCAAGATTCGTCGACTTTGACAGGCCCTCCTATAAAAAAAATGTACTAGAGTGCCTTGGCAAGTGGCATTAAAAGTTGGCGCATTTAATCAGAATTCTAAAATGGTACAATACTTGTTAGTTCCATACAATAGAAAAGAGTAAAAAAATTAAAACCTCAAGTAACCCGATTTTTGCTATCTCATTTTACTCAGTTAAAATGTTTTTAATTCACACAAGCTCTAGGTAGGTTCTTAATTTTAAGACAAAATGATGAGAGAGATGGATAATGGGTATGTTCGCCATGAGTGAGCGAGACAGATAGTGACGCCACTTTTACCAAAGTGAAAAAAAGTTAGTAAAATTAGTAAAATAATTAGGTTTGTTGGAATAAAAGTCAGATGATAGAGAAATAACGTTTTTTATTACAATAAATGTTCAAATTGTTTACCATCAGCCTCAATACAAGCCCTACATCTTCTTAAAAAAGATCTACTTATTAGTCGGGCATATCTTCGAGAGTTGATCGCCTCAGCTGCTTGAGAAATGCGTTCACGCAGGTCGGCTACGTTCTCAATGGGCTTTGAGTAAACTTTTTCTTTGAGAACTCCCCAATAGAAAAAATCCAGGGGATTTAAATCTGGTGAACGGGCGGGCCACGAGATAGTGCCCGAACGTCCAATCCACCTTCCCGGATATTCCTGGTCAAGGAAATCTCTTACTTGCACTGCGAAATGCGCTGGGCAGCCATCTTGTTGAAACCACATGTCGCGAAGATCTGCTAGTGGTACGTCCTCTAACAGGGTTGGTAAATCTTCTCTTAAAAAATGTAGGTAATTAGTTCCATTCAAGTTCTCAGGCAGTTCAATAGGCCCAATAATTTTACCGTTTAAAATTCCGGTCCACAGGTTTACTTTAAAACGATACTGGGATCTATCTTCTCGCATTAAATGTGGATTCTCCACATGCCACTCGTGATAATTGTGCAAGTTCATGTAACCATCTTTTTTAAATGTCGATTCATCTGACCAGAGAATTTTTTGGATGAATTGGGGATTCTCATTATGCCTCTGTAGCATTGTTCTACAAAAAGAAATCCTTTCCTGATAATCTCGAGGTAGAAGACTTTGAACTCGTTGTACGTGAAACGGATGCATTTCGGCTCTTTGTAAAATACGATGAGCAGTGCTTTTCGGTATTCCCGTTCTTTCTTCAATTGCACGTACGGAAATACTTCGGTCACGTGCGACCTCTTGCAATACTTCTTCCTGGAAAGGAAACACAGGTCTACCTCCAGCCTGTATTTGATTCGGGAAATGGCCGCCCTCTGTGAGTGAACGGTGCACATTAACAAACACGCGGTGATCCGGGTAGCGCTCTAAATTTGGATATCTTTCACGATAAAGTCTAGCGGCAGCACTTGCGTTGCATCTGCATTCCCCATAAATGAGGTGCATGTTCGCATATTCTTGTGAAGTGTAGCGCGTAGGCATGGTAGATAAAAAGGATGCCAACACAAAAGTCCAGAGAGAAGCCAAAGTTGCCGGTATGTTATCAACAAGTCCAATTCACAAAGATTCAAGTCCAAAAAGAGAAGCCAAAGTTGTCAGTACTAAATCAACACAAGCGAATACGAACGTGCGCAGTAGACGAATGAGCGAAACGTACTAACTGGTTGGTGTCGGACTGGTAGCGTAGCCATTTGCTTGGCTGAAACTAGTGCGAATGAAACAGATAGATGCCATAGCATCTATCTGTTTCATTCGCACTCGTTTAAACGACGCATTTCCGTCTCAATGCGTGGCGTCACTATCTGTCTCGCTCACTCATGGCAAACATACCCATTATCCATCTCTCTCATCATTTTGCCTTAAAATTAAGAACCTACCTAGAGCTTGTGCGAATTAAAAACATTTTAACTGAGTAAAATCTGATAGCAAAAATCGGGTTACTTGAGGTTTTAATTTTTTTACTCTTTTCTATTGTATGGAACTAACAAGTATTGTACCATTTTAGAATTCTGATTAAATGCGCCAACTTTTAATGCTACTTGCCAAGGCACTCTAGTACATTTTTTTTATAGGAGGGCCTGTCAAAGTCGACGAATCTTGAAAATTTTAAATTCGTAGTTTAACAAATAGTCTCAATTCTCGGGAACTTAAGGCAATTGTGTCATTATTTTTTATTGGGATTCTAGAAATGTTATTTAGGATTACGTTTCTAAAGTTCAAATGAACAAAAATAAAAAATAATAACCACAATAACCGAAAAATGGTACAGTTTGATCAAATTTCTAGGTTTTTCTTAAAATGCCCATAATTTTCAAACTGCATGGGATAGATTTTTTTTCAGATTTTTCTCGTGATGGTTATGATCAATCCTGTCACCCCGTTTCGGCTTGACGTTGAGTTTTGGGACACCCTGTATATACTCTTAATACAGGTGAACAAATAGAACCCATGAACGAACACAGCACTTACAAATATTTAGGTTTTCATCAATCCAAGCAAATTCAGCAAAAACAAACAAAATTAGAGTTAACTAAACAATTCAAAGTAAGACTAAACCAACTTTTACGAACCCAGTTAAATTCTCGCAACATCATAAAGGCAATAAATACCTATGCAATACCTGTTCTCATCTATTCCTTCGGGATTATAAATTGGTCTCAAAGTGATTTAATTAAATTACAGCGCACAATCAACACACACATGACAGCCAACAGAAAACATCATCCCAGATCATGCGTACAGCGTCTCACACTGCCACGCCAAAGTGGAGGAAGAGGCCTCATCGACATAAGAAACTTACACAATAACCTAATAGACAAATTACGCAAATACTTCTACTCCAAAGCTGAGCAATCTCAACTTCACAAATACTTAATGAATGCAGATAAAAAACTAACCCCCCTTAACCTATTGAATAGAAATGTACAGCCAAAATTATTGAGCAAAGAGCAGAAAATAGTTTTGTGGTCCCAAAAGTCTCTGCACGGGAGACATCTCGCTGATCTCGGCCAAGAACACGTCGACAAAGAAGCGTCGAACGAATGGCTACGGCGCGGAGAGCTCTTTCCGGAGACGGAGGCTTTTGTGATCGCCATTCAGGATCAAGTAATAGACACCCGAAATTACCAGAAACACATAACCCGTATACCTAACCTTCTCACTGACTTATGTAGACGTTGCCATAGTAGTTCTGAAACTATTCAACACATAACTGGTTCATGTAAATCCATAGTACAAACTGATTATAAGCATAGACACGATCAAGTCGCAGCAATAGTCCATCAGAACCTAGCCCACAAATATTCCTTTATTGAAAAAAAAACTGCCTATTACAAATATAAGCCCAGTACTGTTTTAGAGAATAATTCCTTTAAAATGTACTGGGATAGGACCATTATTACTGACAAAACCATACACTACAATAGACCAGACATAACTATACTAGACAAAATAAAAAAAACTGTTTTCATAATAGACATCGCAGTATGTAACACACATAATCTCCTCACTACGCATGCGGAAAAAATGTCGAAGTATGTTGATTTAGCTACCGAAATAAAAAGGCAATGGCAGGTAGACACTGTAAAAATCATACCTATTGTCATATCTACAACCGGCGTAGTCCCTAAGACACTTCGAAATAGCCTGAGCATACTTGACATGCCGAAATCTACAATCACACTCATACAAAAAGCCGTTCTTCTTAACACATGTCGCCTCACACGTAAATTTCTTGCATCATCTACTTCTTAACTCTTTCCCCTCTGGCACACTTGGCTAAGGCCCGTGTGTCAGGTTTTTACCCCTTTTAAATGAAAGGGAGACTAAATATAAAACAAAACTATAATAATAATATTCTACCACATACACACAACACCATCTAGCCCAAACTAAGCAGAGCTTGTACTATGGGTACTAGACAATGGATAAACATACATATATACTTATTTTTTTGTAAATACATACATATTATACATAGAAACACCCAGACCATGACAAACACCCATGTTCATGCACACAAATGTTTGACTTGTGCGGGAATCGAACCCGCGACCTCAGGCGTGGCAGTCGGTTACACTAACCACTACGCCATCGAGTCGTCATTTTGTTTGTTCAATTGTTCTTGTGGCAGCGTGACCCCTACGGCCTACTATTTTAGTTTTCGATGGATCCTTCGAAAAACTGGTTTCGTCTAAATTCCATATAGCTGATGGTGTACTCCGACTCAGTTCATTTAAAGAATCTTTAAGTAAATCGAAGTATGGGTAAATTATAAACGGGTCAACGGCTTTCTTTCAGGCATGTTCAACTGCTTGAGGCTTTTTTATAGACAAGTTATTACGGTCTTTAAAAGAAATGAACCAATCCTTGCCTGGCTTACCATTTTTAAGGATGTTGGTATTTTATTTTGATTGAGGCAATTCCTAACAATTTCTGAAATCTCGTCTCTACTTAACCCTTTACGGAGCAAGAACGTATTTTTCCTATTTTTTATATATTAGGTAGCAAATGGGGTATCTTTAACAGGAAAAATAAATCTTACAAAAAAAATAACGTTTATTTTTAGAAAAATATATCTGTTGCAGACATGCAACACTGCATCAATAATGTTAACACGTAAAACGCCAGAGTGAAAAGTCATATGCTCTCGTTCAGGCCACGTCGGACAATATGGGCGACACTAACTTGTTCCATTTAGGCCATGTCAGACAATGCTGTCCGACACTCGGACTTATATTTGAACGTCTAGTTCTCCGCGTCGGTCAACCGAACAAGGCGTTTTTACTTTCTATTAGACCCGCATGGCCCCCTAGTCTAACGTAACCACGTCAGCACTCAAAAATTGAAGTTTTTATGGAATTAATCTTGAGGAACTTATTGGTGACGTACTCAACACAAAATAGGGAAAAGAAAATGAGATATATGCAAGTTTATTAAATGAATTAGACAGTTATTTTACATAATATCTATTTATTTAAAAAAGTACAAAGTTAATGTTAAGTAGGAATATTAAATTTTATGAGCAATATTAAAACATTCTAAGCATAAAAATGGTTTGTTAGGGCAATCGTCACAGAATGTTTTAACTTTTTCACTTTATTTTTTGCTTCAATTCTTCCTAAGGGCGCCTTCAAATTAGAGGCGTGAGGAAGCGCTGCAGTGGCGCTTTCAAAAAGAAGCGCTGTAGTGGCGCGCCTGTGGCACAGCAGACGTGCGTCTGTAAAGCTTTCGCAAATTCTAGTGATGTTTGTCAGTTACGCAATGGATTCCGACGAAGAAACATTACTCTTGTTACTTTTGTTACAAAGGAAAAAGAAGAGATTAAAAAAGAATTTAACACATAGTAAAAAACGTTCCTTACCTTTATTTTGTCTAAATAATTATAGTGAATATTACAAGATACGCCAATATAATGATCAAAAGTTCAAAAATTACTTTAGAATGAACAGAAACCAGTTTACGGAGTTACTTCAACTTATAGATGGTTATATTCGTCGAGAAAACACGTCCTTCAGAAACACTATTTCTACCGAAGAAAGGCTCACGATTACGTTGAGGTAAGTAAAAGTCAGTCATTACTAATCAGATATTACTTTATTTTACTTAATAAGTAATCTAAATTTGATTCAACTCGTTGTCGATGGAAAAGAAATCTTCATAAATGGATTGCGATGTACTATCATCTGTAACCGCAGAAATAGCTGTATTCGGCCGAGATGATGTTTCGCCTGTAGAAGTATAGTACCCGTAGTGTTGCGAATCATAATTAATATTCGGGTCCATATAAATAAATCGGCGAATAAGTCCTATAATTTCGTATTTCGCGTCAGTTTTTCGATGCTGGGGTATTTTTTTAAAATCATCTATCAATGAGAGCAAAAAACATTTGTCGCTGTCGTTTTCTAGCGATGATTCTTTTTTATTTATTTTTTCAGTCAACATCTTTATAGCTTTATCAGTTTCATCTACATCCACGTCTGCAAATTTTCTTTTTCTAGAAGACGATGGCTTTTCACTCATAGACGGTGACGGTCTAGTATCACTCAGTTTTGAAAGAAATTGCAGCTTATCGAAATGTACATATTTTCTATTTAATGTTGCTCCTGACCCACTTTTTAATGTTTTTTGTTTATTCAATTCACGAAAGTAGCAATCCTTTAAACTTTTCCATTTTCGTTGAAGTTGAGCAGCTGTAAAAAAAATATAAAATATAATGTAAATGTGTAACTTTTTATTCACAATGTCTAGAAAAAAATGCAATTATAATTGCAAAATACGTATAAATAAAAAATGCTTTTTTTCAGGTATTTAGCATCAGGTTCCAGCCTTACAAGTTTACACCACTCTTATCAACGGGGCCTTTCAACAGTTTGCGGGATTGTGAATGAAACATGTCAAATAATCTACGAAGTTCTAAATACTAGTTATATCCCGAAACTAAATCGAGATGACTGGTTAGGTGTCGCAAATGGATTCTTCAATAAATCCAACTTTCCCAATTGTTTAGGTGCCATAGATGGTAAACATATACGAATCATCCAACCACAACATTCTGGATCTTTGTATTATAATTATAAACATTATTTTTCCCTTGTTCTTTTAGCTGTGTGTGATTCTAATTATTGTTTCACCTATATAGATGTTGGGTCATACGGCAAAGCAGCGGATTCACAGATTTTCAAAAATAGTGACTTCTATAGAGAACTTCAGCAACAAAGACTTGACATCCCAAACAGCGCATCGATTGATAATAGTGGAGAGTTACTGCCCTTTGTTTATGTCGGGGACGAAGCATTCGCAATTAGTAATTTTATTCAAAGGCCTTATAGTGGCAATCATTTAAGTCGACAACAAAAAATATTCAATTATCGACTGTCAAGAGCGCGGCGGTATATTGAATGTACGTTTGGTATCATGGCCAATAAATTTAGAATATTGCATAGACCAATCAATGTCAATATTATATTCGCGGAAAATATCGTTCGAGCTATTTGTGTTTTACATAATTATATAATTAAAACAAAAAGAATTCATGAAAACAGTAACACTTCAACATCATCAAGATACCACGCTGGTAACATTTCCAATAACCAAGTACAAATTAGTGCTTTAGATATACGAAACAGGTTAGCTGATTATTTTACTAGCCCAGATGGCGAATTATCATATCAAGATAGAATTATATAAATAACTTACCTGCTTGATTTTTTTCAGCTGTAGATTTAATTTCGAAATTTTCAATAAATTTGTTGCACAAAAATTCCCATGCATTTTTCTTATGTATGCGATTAGAATAACTTTCAGAACTAGTATCCCATATTGCAGGGTGATTTTTAACTTCCTCAATAAACACTTCAATATCAAGTTGATCTGCATTCATATTGAGCTTCAATAATAATTAAAAGCGTGTCACTTCCTTACGCAAAAATGACGTGCCCGTGTCGCGGTAGTGGCGCTGCGACTGCGCGTCTAGAAATTGTATGAAAACTAGTAGTGGCGCGGCTAACGCGCCACAGTGGCGCCACTGCAGCGCTTCCTCACACCTCTAATTTGAAGGCGCCCTAAGACCTTTACTTTTTCTTTGTAGCAGTTGGAACACGCCCTTCTTACATTACTCTTTCCTTCTTTCTGTAACAATTTATGCTTCAACCTCTTCGATCTTGTTTCGACAGTGTCCAGTGCTTTTGGTTCTGAACAAAATTGTTTGACAATTTCTTTTCTAAAATCTAACATAGAAACTTTATTATTTGTCACTTTTTGGTACAGAATCAAAGCATTTACTAAAGACGTATTGAGCAGTAGATTTATGGCTAGTTTTTTATACCACTTTATACTTTTTCTCAAAGGTGAAGAATATGCAGCGAGTTGATCTGCTAAATCCACTGCACCTTTAACTTGATTATAATCCACGACAATCCTGGGTTTTGATATAGTTTTTCCGCGTTTGGTAATATTATGAAACTGTACGGAGTGTTTCGTTGAAAGCACATAAACATCGCGTTTGTCTTTCCATTTCATAAAAGTAATGCCATCGGAGCTTTCCGCAGCAGAATATTGTCCCCTCTTGAGTTTGGCGGATACTACATCTTTCGGAAGCTGTTTCCTATTTTTTCGAATCGTGCCTACTAGATGTGTCTCGTTTTCCATTAGTTTTCGTGCTAAATCCACATTAGTGTACCAATTATCAGTATATAGCGTGTGTCCTTTGTTTAATAAATCACTACATAAAGCCATAACAACATTCGTAGGTGATGTATTCTGCTCATCGTTTTTGCCTGCATAAATGCTTATTTTATATGTGTATCCCGGAATCGTACACAATTTAAACTCTTTTACGCCATATTTATGGCGTTTCTGTTTGTTATATTGGCGGAAAATGATTCGGCCACGGAAGGGAACCATACTCTCGTCTATACAATTATCTTCAGGTGGAGTGTAATTATTCTTAAAAGACTCGTTTAGGGTATCCAACAAGTCGCGTACTCGATGCAGACGGTCATCTTTGTTTTGATCGTCGTTGACAGAAAAATGAAGCATTTGCAAAATTAATTCAAAACGATTTCGGGACATGATCGTTTTTGGAAATAAATGGCTAGTAATATTATCTTTTGACCAATAATCTGCAAGTTTAGGAAGTTTCACCAAACCCATGAATAATATCAGCCCAAAAAACTTTCGTCCAAATTTGTAGGACTCCATTGTCTAATACGTGCACCACTCGTAGCTTCATGCATGGAGGTTATTTTAGCCATAGCAAATTGGTTAGTGGAATTCACAATTTTTTCAAGTAACATATCCGTCACCAAAAGAGAATAAAATTCAGCGGGTGATTTATCAAGCATTGTAGATATGACATGAAGCGGAACGCCAGAAGGTTCGGTAAAAGCTATTATTTTTCTTTGGTTACCTTTAGGTTGGGTCCATGTATTTGTTGAGGAGATATCCCTCGAGGTATCATTTAGCTGGTAAGTTTCTGAATCACTATTCTCAGAATCGGACACAATTACACGACGCAACTTTCGTTTACTAGGTACTACTGAGTACTCATATTCTTCGTCAGAGCTAATGCGAAAACTATTGTTTAATAACGATATCTCTATGTTATCAAGCTGTGTCAAATTCTCTTCTGTAATTTCAAATTCGTCGAAATCATCCATCTTCAAATAACTTCACTGTTTTCGTTATTTGCGAATAAAAATGTATTACGTTCACGCGGTTCTGAGAAACACTAGCACTATCGCGACGACCTCGACAAGCGAGGGGCTCGGGTGGGGAGCGCGTGAGCCGTTGATTTGCGCGCCAAAATACGGGATAGACCCAAACGCGGCAGCAACCGACCGACCCGCAGCTAGACCCGCGTGGCTTGAACGGAGGAATTAAGATTTATTGTTCGCGCAGGGCCGTGTCGGACAATGCTGTGCGACGCTGTTTATACAACAACATGCTGTGATTTCTGTGATTTAATTATTGTTTTAGTAATCCAAAATACCTTAGTTTATCATACAATCAATAAAAAAAAAAAATTAAATATTTGGACATTTCAAAATGTTTTGTATGTTTTATATGGATAGTTTAGGTGCCGCCCAGCATTGTCCGACATGGCGTTGTACGTGTTAAATAAACATATGTTTTAGCATTATTGATGCGGTTGTATTTCTAGCCAGTGTGGAATATTTTGAAGCAATTATGCTGTTTATTATAACATAGGGCAACTCCGCACTTATCACATTGAGTTTGCGTGAACCCGCTGCAGTTAGGATATTTGCACCTCATTCGTTTATCCATCCAAACTGGCCAGTGTCCGTATTGATCCAGCCTCACGTCTTTCGGTGGAATATACTGAGCTGGACCTTTTTTATTTTTATTTTGAATGAGGCACTCAACATTGCTCGTGCGTTTCAAGCGGTTTGATATTTTATATTTACATAATAAACAAGAGTTTATCATAATGTCTCTGCTATACCCACTCTGAATTCTGCAGAATTGAGAATTTTACTAGGGCCTCCAGATGCCTCTTGTATTCTTCTGTATAAAAGCCAAGCATTGCACATAGCCATGTCAAGGAAGTGATAGAAAATCCGTATGTACCATCGCTTACTACGTAGCCTTATCTTATAGTGGCCCATAACACAATCTAATAAGTCGACCCCTCCCATGTGTCGATTATATTCAGCCACCACGAAAGGACGTTCAACAGAAATGTGTTGCTTTTTAGACTTGTCCCACCGTCTTACTTCGGAGGTTGGATTCTTTCCAGCAAAATTAGATGCTAGCGTGACAATCTTATTATCTCTCCACGCAACAACTGCCACATCGATGCCGTTACAGCTACCAACCTGCTCTATGGAAGTGCCTCGCGGTTCTTTTTTGATTTTTTATGTCTGGCAGCTTGCAGTTTGGAATACGGTTTTTTCGTATTGTTCCTAAAGCTAAAATGCCTCGGCTGGATAAGTATTCAATAAGCGGTATCGACGTGTAGTAGTTATCAAAAAAAAATTCGGTAATTTTGGTTAGTAGGCACATCCCGGGCAAGCCGAACTACAACATTCGATGACGCGCCCAACTGCGGTGCGCCGTCTGCGCACCTATTTTCCTGGCCACTATATACCTCAAATTTGTAGCCGTAACCACTTACGCCGCATATTACAAAAAGCTTGAAGCCCCATTTATGGGGCTTGTCGGGTAAGTATTGTTTCAACGCACTTCGAGCTTTCGTAGAACACATTTGTTCATCTACAGATAAATGAGCTTCAAGAGGAACTTTTTGAAAGTTGTGATTGAGTTTTCTATCAAACGGCCGGATTTTATGAAGTCGATCAGAATCGACGTGGTCATATGGTAACATTTTATTATTATCATTGAAATGTAATAATTGTCTGAGCTGTTCAAATCGTTTCGATGACATACACTTGAGAGCAATAAAATCGCACACGTTGACTTTTTGTTGTTAAAGCAGTTTTTTTCATAAATGTGAATACATATTAAAATAAAACTTACACTATTTGAATGTTTACTTCAGTACCTTTCTAATGATATCAAATACAGTGTAAAAAAAGTACCCATAGGGAGTTTTAGGGCACAAAACCCAACATACGGATAAAATTACCCAATTTAGCTTAACAAAGAATAAAAATAAAACTCAAAATGCTTGATCAAATTGTTTTTTAATAAGGTGTATTCCCTCCCCTAGCCTTGATTACAGCTCTTAATCGGTTTTTCATGGACCGTATTAATTTCACCATGAAATCTTGTGGTATGGCGTTCCACTCCTCTTCAATGGCAAGTTGAAGCTCTTGGAGGCGCGTAGGAGCAGGGCTTCTTGCTCGAACTCTTCTTTTTAGCTCATCCCAGACATGCTCAATCGGATTGAGATCAGGACTACGAGCTGGCCACTCCATCGCGGTGATTCCAACATCTTCCATGTAGTCGCAAACTGTTCTAGCGACATGCGGTCTGGCGTTGTCGTGCATTAAGAGAAAATCTTCTCCCATAAGCCACGCAAGCGGCCTCACATGTTCTTCGAGCACTTCTTCGACGTATCGTGCAGCCGTCAAACTTCTCGATCTCGGGCCGGTATTCGCCGTAGTGATGAATACAATGTCAGTTTTAGTGTCCAACATTATGCCACCCCAAAACATACACGATCCACCTCCAAAAGCCACACGTTCGCTTATGCAGCATTGTGAAAATCGCTCTGATGACCTTCTGTAGACCCTAGAGCGTCCATCATGACCATGTAAAGTCATTCTGCACTCATCAGAGAACATAACAGCCCGCCATTGGTCATACGTCCAATTTAAATGTTCCCTAGCAAATTGTAGCCGGGCTTGTCGGTGAGCTGTGGTCAATTTGGGACCATTTGCTGGGCGATGTGAAGTCATTCCTGCTTCACCTAGTCTTCTTCGAACTGTCCACCGACTTATACTGACATTGCGAACTTCTCGAAGCTGTTGTCCCAGTTGAACCGCGTTCAGTTGCCGATTTCTCAAAGACCTTGTCACAAGAAAGCGGTCATCACGCTCTGATGTTATGCGTCGCCGGCCAGATCCTGGTCGCCGAATGTAGCCACCGGTCTCTTGGAACCTCTGGTATACACGACGAACAGAGTAGCGGCTCAAATTTAGCCGTCGAGCAACTTCACTTTGGTTATGGCCTGCTTCGAGCAAGGCAATAACTTGAGCGGCTTCTGCGGGCGTGGTATCCATATTTTTCCAGTAAATCCGTATGCTTCCAGTAGAGATGTTATCACGTTGACCTTCGGTATGCAACTGAATAAAAATTCCAATAAACTGACCTTTTTATACCTGCGGCTAAGGGTGCAAGTAGTGACAACGCAAACGCGTGAATTTGGGGAATTCGGTGTACGGTCGGTTTTTGTAAGTTACGTGAAGGTCAATGATTTTAATTTTATGTTTTTGTAAAGCTAAGCTTGTATGCTTTAATTTTGTCTAATGATTTTTACTCAATATCTTTCGATTTTAGAAAACAATCAGTAATAAACCAAATTACAAGGGGTGTGCGATTTTATTGCTCTCAAGTGTAGTTTTTTCATGCGTATTATTTGCCCCAACGTCCGTACTAAATCTTCTTCGCTTAACCAGTAAATCTAAAATGATAAGCTGTTGTTAATCATAAATTGCTAAGTTCAACATGCTCATTAATGCCCGGTTTCTGAAGTCCCCAGATAACTTCTCACTAACTATTGATTCGTTAAAGTTAAACTTAGGATAAACGTCGGTTAACTGCTACTGCGTTTCTGAATACGCAACAGACCATTCAATAACTATCTAACCGATAACTAATTCATTAGTTGCCGCTAGATGGCTCTGTCTAAGAGATCGCGTCTAAAATTGATATTATTGTTTTAATTCGCCTTTGGTACTAGTTTTATTAATTATAATATTTTTTTCGAGGATAAATATGTGGTGTAACTCTGGTTTTATAATATAATTAGTAATTATTTATGGGCGATGAAAGACATCATTTTCGACTAGTTTATGGTTATCTGTGATCATTGTCAAAGTCAATCGTTTATAAAACGAAATGTCTTTTTCATAATGCCATAAAAATTTGTTCCAAAACAGACAATGTAGGTATATTTGTGATGCGTAACGGGAGCTAGAGCAGGGCTGATAATATCACTAAGGTGTGTCACAGTGTTCTTATCAAACCGATATCTCAATTGAAATTCTTCATCCGTAAACATTTCGAAAGGATTTCTCCTACATCTTAAGTTTCTGGGTACTGATATATTAAAAATAAACTCCATTACTTCCAAATCAGACTGATGAGCTGCTTGTATTCATTATGCTAACACTGATTGTTTTATCCTTTGAATAATATTAATATTTAGCTTTTACTGGCAATTTAAGTAATATAATACAATTTAATACACGCAAGTATAACCTAAAAGTTAATGTAATTTGCTGTGACATGAAACTTCAAATAGTTATTGAACCGATAACCGCCACATTTTGGTCGGTTAAGTTAACCTCAGTTTAAACGGAGTTCATCTTACATCGCGGTGTTCGGAAACGCACTTTCGCAATTTATCGAACCAATAGCGCTAATGAATAGATAAACCATCGACAAAAGTGCCTCAGAAACCGGGCATAAGTCAATTAAGCCTTTCCAGTAACTGTCAGTAACTTAGAATGTTATTTATAATTTGTTAAGAATAGTAATGGACCGTGTTAAGACATTACTATTCTTAAAGAGAAATGATTCAGGGGTTCTTTTATAATTTATCTATAAGTATGAAGGTCTTTTAAATAAATATCAAGTAATGCAAAAATCTATATTCAATTCTTTATAAAATTATATACATAACATGATGCAGTAGGATAACAGTCACAAGAAAAATGAACTTATGTTTCAAATCAGGATAATTTTTATTTATGTTTTTGTGGATTGATCATTTTTGCACAACACAAAATTCAAATGAATTTACATGTAAACAGTTAGGTTCTTTTCTTCTGTGTTATTTATGAAAACCAACGCATTTAAACTTTATTCCATAAACACAAAGATAGTGCTTTACTTGCTGAATGCTTAACTTACTTTGACAAAAGATGTAGAACAGTTACATATGAAGGCAGTATGCCAATTAAATACCAAAAAGCCTTGCAAAATGCAAAACATACAGAAATACCATAAAAATTACCTGAAGAAAACTGCATAGGACTGCTTGATCGAGAGTTATCATAAAAATCTGAAAAAGAAATTAAGTTAAGAACTAACTAATACCTACAGGAATGTATGCCTACATTTGATGTATTTAAATACAAAGAACTTGAATTATTATGATCCCATTTTAAACATTATTTAGTTGTAATCGCGCAACAAACTGAATAAATAATTAAGTAAAAAGTTTAATTAAAAAAGCAACAAAACGTTTTTATAACCTCAATATTATTTACATACAGTGATTGTCGTTCTCTTTGTCATCTGAATGGTTGATACAGCTGGTAATCATAGTTTGAATCCTAGTATTCACTCTCTTCATTGTAGGAAACAGTAAATTAATTTATAACTCAAATAACGAACCGAATAGTTGTGTTTTTGACAGTTGCTATTGCCAGCTTATAAAAGTGCCATATTCATAAAAAACATAATTACCAAACAAAATTAATCTGTCTTAGAAAAATTAAATTAAATTTATAAAAGAAAATAAATTAAAATAAACTATAGAGGTACCACATATATTTGTCGATGTCGGCGTGCTTAGTTGACAATTAAACAAAATATAACTCGAGACCAGTAACGGAACAAAAAAAATTACTACCTGGCGTCTATTATCAAGACTGTATTCCTGTGTTGGAGAGATGACGTCAACATAAAAATATCACTGTGTGCGACAGAGACAAGTATACACGGGCATTGCGCGACATGGTTCTCTTTGTTCCGCGTCTGCTTAACGCTTGATCTTAAATCGTAATAATATTGACCATTGATTTTCTTAAACCTCTTAGCGTTATATTGAAATTTATGTGAGTTGTGACGCTTTAGATATATTAAGAATACTAGTAAATACAGTCACGGTCGGTCTCATCAACCTAACCATTGTTATGAATCTTATTACAACAGCCCAAGGTCTATTACTCGACAAAAATATATCTCGACGAGACCACGATTTTATTCCATTATCATGAAAACATCAAATATAAATAAATATTAGTACTCACCCAGTTTAGTTTTTTCTTTATTGATTCATCAAATGATTCGAAAATGTTTCTGCAAACATCTTTCCACGCTTCTGTTCTTAGAAGTATGTCTTTATAATTGTCATTTGTTTTATCCCAGAGCACTGGACGTGCCTCCACTAACGAAACAAAGAAGTCTAGATCGATATTTGCCACCATTTTGTTTTACACACATGCGCGCACGCCAGCGGCGAAATATCGACTGAATAGGGGCAATGGACGGCGCACCGTTCGCGGCACCATGGTGCGGTGCGGCGCCGTGCCGTGGCACGGCGGCGGCGTCGTAACGTTACATGGTGACGGCGCCGTGAATAATGGGGACGCGGCCTTAGGGGAGCCCACACATAAACACGATACGACGTCGCGTCGTACAACGATGCGGCGTCGTTTCACGATGCGACGTCGCGTCGTGGAAATCTACGATGAGCATTGTAAAAAAACACGACATTGTAACGTAATGTGCCACGCACGATACACGGCACGATGCCGTCGATACAGTGGGGTGGTGTTTTAGTTCATTCCGAAAAATGGACCGCTCTAGACGCATTCTGCTTCTGCTGTTAATAAGAAGACGAAGAAAGAAAAGACAGATACTCAGAAGACTTTACAAACCGACGACAGAACTTTCACAAACCAACGACACTAAACAACAATTTTTGAAAATTAAGTTGTTAACAAAGAAAGCTTCACCTCAAATTAACAGATATTAAATCAACTTAAACATAATTTTAAATCAACATTACACCTTTGGATTCCTTTTTTTAAGAAAAGTCGTAAAGCGATAGGGGTGATGCTATAATATTGGTTCACGTGATGTATTCGAATAATCATTAGATTCGCTCTCATCGCTTTGGCCTTGCTTGGCAGCTGGTGACAGTGCTGCTTCTCGGGTAGACTGTGTCGAACTTCCGGCTGTTTGGTAACCACCGTGGTAAGAACTTTGCCATGAACTTTGGGGTCTTTGTGTTTCATAGTTACCCTGGTACGAAGATGAACAATTGCTCTGATAATAATATATAGAGGTATGTTGCTGTGATTGTTCGTATAGATCCGTTAAAACTTGTAAGACCCGACTTTGGAAAATTAACGTTTGATGATTATTTAGTTTATTTAATGATGGTAATATCGCTTTAAAAAAGGATAAATGTCTGTTTTCGGGCTCTTCTAATTTTCCATAATCTTTTCTTCAAATGTATCGACATTTCTCCTTTTTCGTGATGGCTGAGGGAGAGATGGACTTTTAAATTTTCGTTTTGGCCTTTCCTTTTGTGTGTTCTGATTGTTTGTTTCTAGATCTATTATACTATCATCGGTTTCATTTTGATCATTTCTTTTAAAAAAAAGGAGCTGTTTATATAAATGATATTCTTTAAGTTTGTTAGCGCCTGCTCCAGATTTATTTATTTCTTAAGTTTTTTTACGTACTTGGCATAGTTATCTTTAATACCAGTCCATTTATTTAACACAGCATTACCTGAAACAATAGTATTTTATGTTTAGACACGCATAAATAAATAAATAATACATTCACTCGCCCATCCCTCCAACACACGCACACACCCGCACCACACTGATACACATATACACATGCATACCTTCACATAGATTATTTATTTATGTATACACTTTTAATTTGTAGTGTGGACTATGCCTATACTACAAATTATTTCATTTATTTATTTCCTTATTTTATTTCAGGTTTTTGGCATCAGGAAACACCTTTCAAGACATGCATTTAAACTGCTATCGTGGAGCGTCTACTATTGCTAAAACTGTAAAAATAGTCTGTGGAGCTATATGGAAGCATCTTTTGATCGAAAATATACCGAAAATAACTACTGAGCGGCTAACAAAAATTGCTGAGAAGTTTGCCAAGAGTGCCAACTTTCCTAATTGCGTATCCATCCATCTCACGCGTTAGTAAAAGTGGCGTCACTACCTGTTTTGCTCACATTTCGGCAATGAATATCTCCGTCTCTTTTAGTCATTCATTCTAACACATTAGTAAAGATGGCGTGTTACTATTCGTCTCTCTCACACTGCGTAAAATGACTCTCCGTCTCACCCGAACTGAAATCTTGAAGTAACAGCTTTGAAGAAAACCTTGGGTACACTAGAATGATTTTAATTTATGATAAAAAACAATACTGAAAACCAGGTTTCTTTACAAAAAAAAATACTATAGTCTAAATAGCCAATTGTCAAGCAAGTGTTATACTATTTTGGAATCCTTATAAAACGCGCCAACTTTTAAAGCTACTTGCCAAACTAGCGTAGTACGTTTTCTTTTTCAGTACAGCTAGTTTAAATTGGGCGAAGTATTAATTTTGAATACTTAGGCTGCCTTCACACTAGCGTTTGTCCAGCGTAGGCGTTCGATGAACGTATGCGCAGCGCAGACGCCGCGACAGCGCGACGCACGCGCCGCGTTGTCGTAACGTTTCCTCTGCAGTTAATTAAAAAACGCTGCGCTAGCGCGGCGCAGACGTTACACAATTTTGTTGTCGTTTCGGTATTATCATTAACAAAATGGATTCCGACGAGGAAACACTCTTTATGGCTTTGCTTTTAAAAAGAAAATTAGAGCGGAAACGAGAAAATAAAAATAAAAGGATATGGGAGAATCCATTATGGAGTGTACGGTCAAGTGAAAGTGATTATTTTGTGCTTTATTCTAAACACATAAAAAATGATTCAAATTATTTTTATTCTTACTTTCGAATGGCGAAACTCATATTTGATGAATTGTTACAAAAAATACAAAGTGATATACAATATCAGGATACACATTTGAGGCTTTGTGTATCGGCTGAAGAAAGACTTGTCATTACTTTAAGGTGAGTAGGTATATTTAATTTAAAAAATAAAACACGTTTAATATTTGTATGTTTATTTTCTGTATTATACCTACACTATAAGGACTTATTAAGAACGGCGATTGAAATTCAAAAAGAAAATATTATTCATACAAGTCATCAAATAATTGACTGGAATTTTGAGACGCTTCGCCACTGTGTTCAGAAGGCGATGGTTGTGGTGGAATCGTCACATTTTGTGATGGATGTTGACTATGGAAGTTAGATGAATGAGTTGGCGGCATATAATCTCTATTTGATGTTTGAATATGGGTCGACGAAGAAGATACTGCCAACCAGTGGCAGTATAGTAAACTGGGTTACTATACTGCCACTGGTGGTTTTGTACCGAGCTTCTCGACATTTGCCTAAATTTTTTTATAGTATTTAATATTTCTACTCTCGCATCCATTTTGTAATCTGGATGGATGCTTCCAAATTCTTCCACTAACGACATTAAAAATAGACGATCTGGTTGATTACTTTCTTCTTTTGACTTCGCCATACTCTCAGCTAAAATATCGATAAGTGCATCATCTCTTTCATTAATATCATCTCTTGCCTGTCTTTTTTTCGATTCGATTGCATTGGCGTAGTATGACATTGAGATGTGTCTTCAGTTATAAGTGAAGGTGGTGGTCGAGTCTCTGATAATGGATTTAAAAAAGAGAGTATATCTGAATATACACTCGCGTGCAAGTAAATCGACTCAAGCCTCAAGTGCGCATAAAAAGTGATATAACTTAAAAATGCCTTATTTTACCTCTATATAATGTTTTACATAATTAAAGCCTAGTAATTGAGCTTTAAAATTATGTAAGTTGCATGAAAATCGATTCAGTAGGTTAGTAAAAAAGGTGAATGTCAAAGATATTGTAAAAAAATTTGAAAATTCATACAATTTCACAGTATGGGGTTTATTGGGTATATATGAAACAAAATGTGCATAAGATAAAAAATGTATTCGTGTCAGTATTTGGTGTTCCCTCCTCTAGCCCTGATCACTGCTCTCAAGCGATTCTTCATCGACCTTATCAACTTTTTAATTGATGATTGTGGTATTCGGCCCCACTCTTCTACCAACGCAGTCTTGAGCTCATTGATGTTTGTCGGAGCTGGATTCCTCGCCCTAACTTTACTTTTGAGCTCGTCCCATATGTGCTCAATGGGATTTAAATCGGGGCTGAGCGCTGGCCAATCCATAGTGTGAATTCCAACTTCACTCAGGAACTCACGTGTGGCCCGAGCAGTGTGACATCGGGCATTGTCATGCATCAAGATGAAATTATCCCCAATAAAGCCTTGATAAGGGACAACTTGATCCAGTAGAACATTTTCAATGTAACGATCACTGGTCAGACCTCCTCTCCGGCCTCCCCCAGGAACGAAAACAAGGTCCGTTTTTGCTTCTAAGGAAATTCCAGCCCACATCATGCAAGAACCGCCACCATATGCAACGGTTTCAACAAAGCAGCACTGTGAAAACCGTTCACCAGGACGCCGGTACACCCGACCTCTCCTGTCGCTGCCATGGAGACACATCCTCGTCTCATCTGTGAACAGGACCGACTGCCATTGCTCTATGCTCCAATCCAAGTGCTCTCGAGCAAAGTGAAGGCGTGCTTGACGGTGGGCTGTGGTCAGCTTCGGGCCTGTAGCGGGTCTTTTCGGAGTAAGGTTAGCTTCCTTCAACCTTCTTCTAACTGTCCACTGACTGACAGTTACTCCGCGAACTTGACGTAGCTCCTGCTGCACATCCACGCCGGTAAGGTGTCGATTTCGGAGAGAGGTCGAGACCAAAAACCGGTCGTCACGCTCCGAGGTGCACCGGCGTCGGCTGGTATTAGGCCGCCGAGTGAAGGCACCACTCTCTTGAAACCTCCTGTACACTCTCGAGACAGCAGACTGACTCATATTCAACCGACGAGCGACTTCTCGCTGGTTCAACCCTTCTTGCAACAGGGCAACGACTTGAGCGGCTTCTTCAGGTGTTGTATCCATAATTTTCTTCAAATGACGGCTTCAATTTGCAGAGATGTGTTTAGGTCAACGTCTAGTGAGCGACTGATAAGAAAAAACGATTACAGGGGGTTTTTATAGCGGGTTGTGTCGCGCAAGTTGTGTATAGAGCGCAGAGCAGTTTATGGGAGGTTGCGTTCAGTTGCATTCTAAGGACATGTGTTTATTTAAATTACTGAAATTATGCTACCATTTTAAAGCCTAATTACTAGGCTATAATTATGTAAAACATTATATCCTCGTAAGGCCCAGGCCAATAAATGATTAGTTTCTATTACAACCCAACAGTCCTTTTAAAAGGACTAATTTTTATAGGTGTTCAGACCCAAACAAAAATATGAAATATCTTTCTTTTCTAGCGGTGTTTTGAAAAATGTGTTTTTAGGGTGTTTTTATAATTTATCTTGGGACCTACCTGCAAAGTCTAGACTCAATATATTTGGTCCTTTTTAAAGGCCTTTGGGTCAATATGAGATAACAAAGTACCAACAATTGATACTTTCTATAGGACTTTGGGTCATTACAGTTGAAATAAAAAGATTTTTAATTTATTACATAAACCTTTTATTAAGTAGAAAACAATTTAATTCGTATATTATATACGAGAGATCAATCAAAATAAAACTAAAAGACCACACTCTGTGGATTCAACAGTAAAAAAAATATCTTCTTTTATAAAAACTATAATTATAGTATTCAGTCTTCATTGTGTGAAGAAAGAAACTGCTACAAAATATTTCGTGCTGATAACTAATCAGTATGAAATATTTTGTAACAGTTTCTTTCTTTCGTAAGGCATAAATACACATTGCACGTGCTGCACCGCATTTTAGTTTTTTTCTTACAATTAGAATCACGACATTTGTTTTGTATATCTGTCATTTCTGGTAAGTGTGATGCATGTTTTTTTCTATTTTTATTGGCAGGCAACGCAACAACAAATTGACGTCCTCTTTTTCGTGGTGGTAAATTCTCTTCTCCATTTTCGTCATCAGTCTCAACAGTAGGAACTAATTCTGCTTCTTCTCTTTGGTCTCTTATCAGTTTTCCCGCTAACTCTAATTTGTATTGTCTTAGTTGTTGGATTTTTTTAACAGGCACTTTTTGACGTATTTCTTGATTTTTGAACACTAGCCAAGAATTGGAAACTGCTATATCTACCATATGTGCTGCAAATCGTTGTGTCCATTTTTTTGTCCGGTATCGTGAAGGACAAACTGATAGAAGCCGATCTGCTAAGTCAACGCCCCCCCCCCATATAGGTGTTATATGCTTTGACCACTTCAGGCCTGTCGACAGTCTCATATTGCCTATTTTTTTTGCTCCACCTTTGGCAGGTATCGGTTGTTTGATTAGCATGCACAGTTGATAAAAATACGATACCTTTGCTATCGTACCATTTTGTTACAGCAACATCATTACTATCTCTCACTATGACCTGCATCGTACCTCTTCCCATTCTTTTCATTGCAAGATCTTCCATCAGCATTGATCTCACAGGAGCAGGTATACGGTTTTTCATGAGAGTTCCAGCACACATTATGCCTTTCGATAAAAGGGGTTAGTCCCGCTATGGTATGGTCCCGGTATGGCACCCTCTTAAAATACCTATCAAAAAGTCCCGCTATGGTACCCATCTTTTAGATCTACGTTAGACAATAGAAGGTACAACTGAAAAGAAAAGTGTATCTATAAATAAATACTTTTAGGAGTGTATCAATAAAACGTCTGTTTGCGATATTAAATCAGTCTTTTATTAATTCAAAATATTTATAAAAAAATATCAAACAGTAAAACGAAATATTAATTGCAATGTAATTTTTAAAATAATCAACAATATTAATTACCAATAATCAACAATAAAAAAAATATAAAAAATCCACATCTCAGAAAAGTATTACTGTAAATATTATAAACTACAAATAAAAACAACATCCAGACATAAATATTAGTTACAAATAATCAACATTGAGAAAAGGCAGTAATTGTAAATTTATATAAACTACAAAAATAATCAACAACCAACTAGACAAATATATTAATTACAAATAATCAACATGGAGAAAAAGGCGCAAATTGTAAACATAAACTACAAAAAATAATCAACATCGAGAAAAAGTATTAAACATTTTAATAGGCTAAAAACAAAATTAAAATAAACTATTTTTTTAAATGTTCTGATCGAAATATTGACTTTGATATGTTAATCAGAAAATCACCAATGGAGATAGCTTTATTTTCGTAACTTTTTGTTAGCTTTTGAATCTGGCGGTCGATTTCTATACTTGTTCTTTTTCTTGAATTTATAGGTGATCTTTTTAGTCGAAAGCTATAACAAAAATCATCAGTTATTTAAGTTAAGCTATATTTTTTTCAGTAACCGTCTGTAATAGAAGGCGACAACCAATAATATCTACCAAAATAAATAAAATCAAATCCATTTTCAAATTCTTCTATGTACTCGTATTATGTAAAAAAATATATATCTGCTTTTAAAAATATTATATCTGCTTAAAAATATTATCTAAAAAATACAACTTACTTGGCTTGTTTTATATCAAAGTGACATGTGTCGTTGCCAATTGTTTGCAGAAACAATAATAAACTGGGATTTTTTCCAATAATTTTGTTGAATCTGCCATTCCATGATTCCGCCAAGTTAGTTGTTCTATGGCGTTCATTATGGCAACACCAAATGAGGTCTGGATATTCAAGCCACTGAGTGACAAAATAGTCATTGAATTTGGTCATAGCTTCATCGTCGAAACTGAAAAAAATACTTATTAAACGTTCGTACTTGTAAAGCAATGAAATTAACAGGTCCTTACTGATATTGTTGTTCTTTACTTTTTTGCCATATAATTAGAGTTAAGTACTCAAACATCATTTTGGAAAGTAACCAAGATATTATACCTATTTTCCATTATATGCAGCCAGCCGTCTTCAATATCTTGTTTTGGCAAAAACGCCAAGCCTATGCATTGCTTAACATGGTTCGAGGACTCTTCGTGTTCCATGAGATTTAAAGATTTCGCTTTTTTGATAACGTTCTTTTGAAAATGTACGTTACATCCATTTATTTTGATATCAGGAAAAATCTTCGCTGCTGCATTTATTACTCCTATTTCATAATCGAAGGTAAATTTCGATGGACGCCATTCAGGCAAAGTTTGTTTAATCAATTCGAAAACTTTTTCATAAGTTTTCCCTTCTTTGTTTTTTAACAGAATATAAAATAATGGTGCTACATTCGTGGATAACTCAGTGCTTCCCATGTCTCCATGAATGACATAAACTTGTTCGAATGGGTTTGGGCAGCCGTCGAAAGCGCCATCACCAAAGTAATGCGTTACACATTTTATATGTTCCTTTACTTCTGTCGAGGAAAATATAATTATTCGATTACAGTCTTCATTACAATAATCAGCCAATACATACTTATTAAATTCTTCTGGTATTATAATTTCTTCCACATTCTTAAATTGTGTTTTTGGTACGTTCAACGACTTATTTCGGTGTCTGTATAATACTGTTTTTAATTTTTTATAGTCAGGAACATTTCCTGTAAGGTGTAACCCTTTGTCTTTTAAGTTACCCATGTGTTTTTCGAAAATTTTCTGTACTGATCCGTAATTTGAATTTACTTCTTTTTTGCACTCACTTATAGCCATTTGAACTTCATTGTCTTCAAAATGTGGCACGCACTGATCACTGTGTTTATAATCTTTAATTATTGTATTATTGGTATTCTCAATAGTTATATATCCACTACATTTAATACTATTTCTCCTATTTACACAATGCCAAGTACTTGAATTTTTATTTTCTCTGCGTTTAATATATTTATATCCGGCACGTAATAAAGTTTTTCCACCGCGTCGACTGTCAATAATTATTAAATTTACACCACGTGAACTACTTGACCCAGACATTGCAATAGATAAACTAACAAGCTATCCTAATTACTCATATCGCAAAAGTACAGCTACAAATAGCAAACTAAACCCGGAATAATACTGTCTCTCTCTATTTTCATAAAAACAAAAGGGAAGAGCTAGATACGAATTCGAGGAAGGGCTCGTCTCTATTGTTTTACGAAAAAACCGGTTGGTCAGGTAACTACCTGAAGTGAAACGACAATTACCGAGCGTGATTTGTTTAAAAAATAGTATTAATAAATATTATCTTGCTTAACTATAATAGTTAAGAAAAGATATTTTTTATTAATACTATTTTTTTCTTAACGCATTGTATAACTTTTCTTTACAACAGTACCAAAAACTGAAGGGTACCATAGCGGGACTTTTTGATAGGTATTTTAAGAGGGTGCCATACCGGGACCATACCATAGCGGGACTAACCGGATAAAAGTTCTTCTGCAAGTTTTAAACCATTAAAATATCGATCAAAGTATACGATGTGGCCAGGAATCAAATTCTTAGTCAAATTTAAAACGGCTTCCTCTGGCACGAATTACAAAAATTGTACATAATTACAAAAATTATCATTCTGTATTGTTGTTGGCTCTCGTAGATTCTGAATATAGATTTATATATGTTGATATTGGAGCATATGGCAAGGAATGTGACTCAACCGTTTACAATAATTCAAAATTGAACGAATTACTTTTAAAAGGACAATAGATTTATATATGTTGATATTGGAGCATATGGCAAGGAATGTGACTCAACCGTTTACAATAATTCAAAATTGAATGAATTACTTTTAAAAGGACAACTTCCTTTACCAACGCCAAAACCTTTGCCAGGCTTCCAAACGCCTCTTCCTTTTGTTTTTATTGCAGACGAAGGCTTACCGTTTAATGTAATGGGCCCATACCCAGAAAAACATTTGACGATACAACAAAGGGTTTTTAATTATCGTTTGAGCCGAGCAAGAAGATTTGTAGAATGTACGTTCGGTATCCTGGCTAACAGGTGGAAGTTATTTCATTGACCATTAAATGTTTCTTTCGATCTTTGCACAAATATCATAAAAGCAAGCTGTGTTATACATAATCTCATTCTAAACCGTGAAGGAGCCGAAACATTTGAAGATATGTTAATTGATGATTCTTTTATCGAACTACAACAGTCCACACAGGAGGGTAGAAATTCCATAGAAAAACAAATCTCCTTCCTCTACCTCAAAGTCACATTTTTCCCATTCCCCATTTTTGTTTTTGGTCTCCCATTTATTTGTTCCTGCTTTCACCAATTTTTCTCTTTCGCCCATCAATTCATCCTTTAGCATATTGTAATTGTGTCGGATCACTTATGAAGTTTAGTGCACTCTTTCCTGTTGTTATATATGTCAAAAATTCTTGAGTAAAGTGGCGTTTCCTGAATCCAGTAAAAGAGGGCCTGCTGATAGCCATGGGATCGATGTTCCCTAAAGATTTGGTGAGAAGGGCCTGTGCCATTTTTGAGACGTACTTGAACGTTATAGGTTTGAAACTTATTGATTCTTTTTCTCCCCTCTTTAAAAACACATTATTTAGTTCGCGTCTTGTATGCCACTTTTGTTTGTTAGTTATTTTTTCAAGTACGTTCAAATTCTCTAAATAGGTCTCAAAAATAGCATGGAAAACAATCTCTAAAGTTTTGAGGCCGTCTGCTCTACTCCTCATGTGAAACTGTACTTTGTTGTTATTGCAGAAATCAGTGTAAAACTTTAACGCTGGTGCCCCAGAAAAACTCCATTGGACATTGCACTTATGATTCCACATGGACATAAACAAAGGAAGTGGGAAATATGCCTTTTGAGTTGAGCGTGCAGTGGTTAATAGTAATATGTCACCTAACTCTTTTAAAACTCCAGACACATTTCCAGGGTGATTGGCATCTTTCAAAGCAGAAATAATTTCTGACGCCATTGGTAACATTTGATGGGAATTTCAAAAAAATTATCTTCCATGACTAATAATATTGCTTGAGTTAAAGGACCAAGACTACTCAATACCCCAGTACGTCTTTCTGGTGCCAAAGTTACTCCTTGAAGAAGTGAAATGTGTTGATTGGTAAGACCGTACTGAGATATATTTTGCGTACTTTCCTGCTTTTTTGAGATTACTACAGCTCTTCCGTCTTTGGTCCTCTTAACCCCTCTTTTTGCTACTGACCCCCTGACTCTAAATCTGGTTACTCCAGTCCTAACTTCATCGAAGAAAGCTCTAAAGAGTGTAATTATTTACACATAAGAAATGAATTTTGTGATTACTTTAATAGTGATGTGGGAGCTCTTAGTTGGCAACTAAATAAAATATAAGATATTACTTACCACGTTTTGTTTTTTCTTGATTACTTAATTCTTGAAAACCAGGAAATAAATTTTCGCACACCTCTTTCCATGCTGTTGTTTTTACATTTTTATTCTTGTATTCTTCAGATGTTTTGTTCCATAGTACGGGACGCTGCTTGACTAGGGTAATTAAATGATCGACTTCAATACCATCCGTCATCTTTGAATTTTGAATAACAACTGCGCAGGATTGCATCGTGAGTTTCTAACGTCACGACGTCGTATCGTGCATCGACACGTTACGACGTCGTGTAGTGAATCGTAGATTTCCACGACGCGACGTCGTATCGTGTTTATGTGTGGGAGCCCTTACGCCAAAGCGTTAGCTTGCCAATAGTCACTGTTATTACAAAAACATGCTATGTTTAACTATTTTTCTAATCAATAACTCGTATATTACTACACTTACAAAATAAAACAATAGTAGGTACTTACTTTCGCCAAATCAGGGAGCACAATCAGTCACGGACTTTACAGGTTGAAACCTGCTCGCCGACTACGCGTCGGACAAAATTTGCGCGTGAGGTGAAAGTTTGCTTCCCGCACAATCGTACGATACTAGGCCCGTCCACTTCTAACGTAAAACTAATGAGCTATACTCGACTTTGTGACCCGCACAATTGTATTGGAGCGGTCCGAAACGGATAATTATGCCGTTACAATAAACATACTATTTTGTTATAGGTGCCACGGCCATCACATGATTGGTTGGAGATTGCAGAAGACTTTAACCGGAAGTGGAAATTTCCTCGTTGTCTAGGAGCACCAGATGAAAAGCATGTCGTGATACAAAGTCCTATTCACAGTGGTTCAGAATATATCAACTATAAAAGAAAATTCAGCATTGTACTTTTAGCTTTGGTTGGCGCTGACTACAACTTCATTTTTGTGGATTGTGGTTGCCAGGGAAGAATAAGCGATGGTGGTGTGTACAGAAACACGGAGTTCTACAAAAAACTATGTCGTTCTGAATTGGATTTACCGCAACCAGATTATTTACCATTAAAAGAAGAAGAAATGCCCTACGTTTTCGTAGCTGATAGTGCATTTGCTCTAACTGTTAACATAATGAAGCCTTATGCTGCGAATCATAACGAAGGACCAAAAGAAAGAGTCTTCAACTATCGTCTATCAAGAGCGCGGCGAATAGTCGAAAACGATTTCGGAATAATGTCTTCTGTTTTCAGAGTACTAAAGAAACCCATTCTGATACAACCCGACAAGGTGGCGGACATAGTTTTGACTTGTGCCTTACAGTCCATAGTATTTTCAAGCCAAATCCTATAATCATAGACACTATTAATACAGACAGACCAATTTATAGTAAAGTTATAATCTTTTGGCTCACAGTCAGTAGACATAAAGTTAGCTTGCATTTTCTCTTCACAAGTTCTATCAAATACAAAAGATTGTTGGCAATTCAGATTTTTAATTATAACTAGACCATAAAACATTGTCCTCTCGATTTAATTCCAGGTCATTTTCAAGGTCCCAGCTATTGTTATCACCATCAAATCTCCTGGACAGACATTAAACATAATCTTAGAGCCTTTAACAGTGTCGGGCAGTATAAAAATAAACCAATGCGGTTTTCAATATTTTCGATGGGGCCGAAAAATCGAGGTGTAGACCGCAGTCGCAGGCTGGGTTCGGGCCTACTTTCGATGAGACTCCAGCGGCATGCCGGTCTCCCACAATTCCAGGCCTGTGCCAATTTCTGTGCGTCGCTCTGTTCTGTGCTTAATTAAGAAAGAGTCTGCGCCCCATCGCAATGCGCCATGCGCAACTCTGACGGCTGTCAGAAATCAATCTTTCAATCACGGACGAATAAAATAAGAAGGACTTCGGGCCACACATATTGTAAATGAAGCACCGTACCGATCTATGTGTGCGTGATTTGAGGGATGCCAGATTACTGAAAATTTTCCTATTTGATTAGTATTTTGCCGGTTAAGTTTTTTGTAAAAACGATACAAAATGTCCACATGAACATAATAAAGTTGAAATTAGGTATTTATAATACTTTAAATTAAATATGCAAAGGTTTGGTTTCAATATTTTTAGGAATAACATGAATAGTACTCGCGATAAAAACGATGTACGATATTACCAAAATAATGATAATGTTTCATAAGCCGTGTCCACACCAGGCGCATGGGCTCGCGCGGCAGCCTCAAGATGCACCCCAGAAATACAGAGGCGAGCCTCGCGAGGCAAGCCGATCCGTCAGAAGTCCTCCCCGAGCAATCAAAATGGACAGTTGTATAATTTCTGCTGCAGCTATTTTTCTAGTAGCTTATTTAAAAAAAAAGAAACAGTCACGTTTTAAGAAAAGACCAAGACGCTTGTGGATAAGAAAACTTTATGAGCGTCGCAATCAATATGACGAATCATGTCAACCTATTTTCAAAAGGCTTGGCTTGCTACCGCTTCCGTCATTATATGTATACGAAGTGTGTATGTTTGTACGTAAACATAAAGACATGTTCAAAACAGCCGAAGATGTAAGTTCTCGCAATCGACGTGATAAACATAGACTTGTTCTAGGTGTGATCCCTCGATTGACAAAATATAATAAGAGCTGCCTGGCTATGTGTGTACGAATTTATAATAAATTACCAGTGCATGTAAAGACTTTAAATTGCAGACTGCTTAAAATTAAACTATACGAATGGCTGAATCAAAATAACTTTTATAGTATTAAGGAATTTCTTGAGCATAAATTATAGTTCGTAATGTTCACAATTTTTTGCATGCTTTTTAGCCAAACATGTTAGAACTATATTGTAACATAACATCTTTGTATACCATGTTTTAAGCAAATAAATATATTATTATTATTATTATTATTATCATCCACAGTCGCCACGTTTTCCTCATAGAATCCTCTGGGTACGTTATTTTTCATTATAGTGTTTTTTTCAGGCAATTTGCAGTTTCTCAATCGGTTTACTCTTACTGTTCCCAGTGAGAAAATTCCTTCCTTAGCTAAATAGGTGACGAGAGGCATAGAAGTATAGAAGTTATCGAAGTATATAATATTCCTTCAGCCGCAACACAAGCTCGACATCTTCTTTAAAAAGATCGCGTTATCAGACGGGCGAACCTTACGTTATTTACAAATTCAACTGCTTCTGTTATTCTTTGTCGTAGTTCAGTTACGTTTTCGATTGGCTTAGAGTAAACTTTTTCTTTCACCGCGCCCCAGTAAAAAATATCCAGTGGATTTAAATCAGGTGAACGGGCTGGCCACGAGATAGTACCAGACTGCCCGCCCTATCCATCTGCCTGGATATTTCTCATTGAGGTATTCTCTAACTGAGCGGGTATAGTGCGCCGGGCAGCCATCTTGCTGGAACCACATGTCCCTGTAAGTGCTTAGTGGCACGTCTTCCAACAAATATGGTTTTGGTAAATGATACCAACCACATTGGTAAATGATTTTGTAAAAAATCAAATAAGTCAAGATTTCTGGTAGCTCGAAAGGGCCAATGATTCTCCCATTAAAAGTCCGGTTCACAAGTTTATTTTGAAACGATACTGTGGTCTGTCTTGTCTCATGAAACGTGGGTTTTCTACATGCCACTCGTGTAGGTTGTGTAAATTCATGTAACCATTTTTTTTAATAATAATAATAATAATAAATCTTTATTTCGGAATCTTTACACTCCATATTTTACACAGAAAAGGAACAAAAAAAAAGAATAACATATCCGTATTAAAAAGAAAATAAATGAAGTTACATAACAAACAAAATGAATATATATAACCTCTCTACGCTATTACTAAAAATGACGCTATTAGATACAATTATTACGCTGCAATCTGTAACCATTTATTGTACATTGTGGTAGTATACAGTCTTTCAGAAAACTCTTTGATAATACTGTTCGTACACGAACCAACCCTCGACATGAATCCAGCGATTCGTTTTCTCTGGATGGCATTAAACGTATCCAGCCCAGCTTCTGCGAACATACCCGACGCACTACAATGCGGCGCAAGACCCATTAGCTGTCTAAAGATGTTATTGTACTGGACACGAATACCATCCAGAGACCTCTTCGTGTAACGCGTCCAGAGTTGGCAAGTGTAGAAACACTGACAATATGTCCTAAAAAGATGTACCTTCGTCTGAGTGTTGGCTTTAAAAAATCTCCTGGCTATCATATTGCCCACTACTGACAGCGCTCTGCGTTGCCTGTCTATATCTGCATCGTCTTTGAAGTCTGACGTCAGTATATGACCAAGGTACTTAAACTTCTCTACTACTTTGACTCGCTGACCTCCTATCCAAACTGGTGGGACGTTTTGTGGACCTCTTCCTGACCTAAATATTAACAATTCTGTCTTCTTTGCATTATACACCAAGTTATGTTCTCTAGCGTATCTCTCACAAATTGCCATCAGTTTCCTTAAACCCTTAATTGAGGGGCTGAGTAGGACCATATCATCAGCGTAGCTCAGGTTGTTGACATACCTGTCTCCAAGCCTAAGCCCCACCGCAGTCCCACTCAGCTCCTCAATCAAGTCATTCATATAGATATTAAATAGGTCAGGAGAGGTTAACCCCCCCTGCCTAACGCCACAGGATAGTTTATAGCTATCCGACCTAGCTGATTCCCACCTGACATTGTTCGCCTGATTGGAATACCAATATCTAATCAGTCCAACAACTCCAGGCGCGATATAAGTTTTATCTAGTTTCTCCCATAGCAAGTCATGATTGATTGTGTCAAAAGCACGGCTTAGATCAAGGAAACAAGCGTAAACACTTGTCTCCTGTTCCACATATTGCGATACCACTTGTTTCAGGGAGAAGATAGCCATGTCTGTTGAAACTTCTTGACGAAAACCGAACTGCCCGTCATTTAGGCTAAGTGCGGGACTTAACTTTTTATGTAGCAGGCGTTCAAGCACCTTGGCCACTACCGTTGCCAGCGAAATGGGTCTATAATTCGACATGCTAGTAGCATCCCCAGTTTTATTCTTAACTATAGGTACAACCAATGTACGTATAAGTTCCTCAGGCAAGTATTGGTGCCGTGCACAAAGATTGAACAGTAAAGTTAAGGTATCAGCAATATACTTTCCTGCGTATAGCAGATGCTCAATACTCAAGCCATCGTGCCCTGGGGATTTCCCTCGCTTCATTGTCCTGAGAACCTCAACAACATCATCAGTCGACACCTGGAAAGCCCCCTCCTCAACACTTTTACAACAACTTGACGAAGGCACAGGTACTGCTGGATTAATTAAAGTCTGTTTTACATTAAAATGCGTACTAAAGTTATTTGCAATAGCTCTCTTGTCAGATTCACCCTCTACACTGACTGGTGTGCTGGTTTTTGGGTTGAGCTTTTTAACTTCCGTCCAAAAACCCGCGAAATTTTTAGACGAAGCATGATGCGCTAACATATTCATTTTAATCTTCTCCTGGTTATTTTGAACATATTTCAAGGCAGCTTTAAAGTCTTTACGCGCTGTACGCATTAGATCGTAATAATATCCTGAACTAGGCCTACCATATGTATTCCACTGTAAAAATGTTTGCCTAGCCTGGACGTGGTACTGTCTAACATAATAATTCCAACCGGTTATATAACGTTTTCTATTATTATTACATGTATATGTGCGTTCAGCGGCAGTTTGTAAAACTTGAATTATATTACAGTAAAGCCCGTCAATTATACTTATATGTTCTACATCATTACATAACATATTGCTCTTACATGACAAGTTATACTCCTCTGATTGATATAGTAAACCTAGATTTTCAGTACATAGTTCACAGTATTTATCACATTGTTCATTACTCCTACAGCCCCACCTATACTTTAAATTGCAATCAGTCCCACTATCTATTATCAGTCTTTTACAAATAATACTATTAATTCTTACCTCTATTACTAATGGTAGGTGATCCGACAGATAGGCATCATATAATACGTATACGTCACTTACCGATGACTCGGCCGCCGCTGAGACAAGGCAGTGATCGAGCCATCGCTGCGAACCGGTTCCATCACTTACATATGTATACGTGCTTATATCTAATCGCTTAGAGTCTATACAAGATAACAACTCTTCAAAACAATAGTCCATTAGTTCCTTGTAAAAACGCGTGTCGGGGTGCGCATTAAAGTCCCCTAATACGAACACACTTTCAACATCCGCACTATCAATTATCGCACTTATATTAGCCAGACACTGTGCCATTACCGGGAAATTGTCTTCACAGTCGGTAGGCATATATACACTAAATACTAGAATACTCCGATCCCCGCGCACAAGTTTAACCGCTACCATGCGATCATTGTTACACTGCACAATATCAGCACTAGGGAATATGTTTCGATCCCACAGGAGAGCTACTCCCCCGTAGGGCCTCCCTCGCACCATTCCTTGCTCCGTGTCGACAGCAGATATACCGTGACTGCCGAATTGTTTGTGAATCGTGTTTAACAATCCAAGATCATGTGGAAACAGCCATGTTTCTTGAAGCGCTATAATGTGATGACTATTACATAACTGAACTATTTCATGTAAAGATCTTTTGAGTGATCTACAGTTATATGAAACAAGCTTAATGGTCGAGCAATCCATATTAGTTTTTAATAAGCTCAGCGTTCGTTGTTGACCTCTTATTACCGACTTCCTTACGTTCCCAGAACTTCCTGAAAACAATGTCCGCAGGCCAGAAACGATCACCCTTATCGTTCAGGAACAGGTCGACACTTCTTAACGGAACAATGACCTTGAAGGCATTAAATTCATTATTTATATTGTTTATTTTATAAACTTGCACATTAAGGTCAGTCTTATATTTAATAAATGCCTCTATGTCCCCAGCAGTGGTTTCCTTGTGTACTCTAGAGACATATAAGGATATTTTCCTCTCGGCTGCCTTAAAGTTAAATTGCTCCAAGGGCTGGGCGACTCCCCTCCTATTAATAGTTTTACGACGTTTGTGTTGCACCGTTGACCAATAATCTTTACCTTGCTTGGAATTGTTACTAGTATTCGTTGCATTCTTAACAGCCTCAGCCATCGTGTAATTCCGCTTATCAGCTGTTATAATTACGCTCGAGTCGCTGCACATAGGCGCCAACTCGCTCGTGAGTGTACGAGGCGCGCAGCGCATTGCACGGCCGCCGCCTCCGCCACCAACTCGCCGCTCGATTATCGCTGTCTCGCTCTCACGCGACACCGGAGACGGCACGCGCTCGCTGCCACACTCGCTGTTGCGCTCCCTCTCCCCCCTTCGCGCTGCCCCCGCGCCGAACGCTTGCTCCGGCCGCGGTGATCGTTCGAAATTAATGCTTTCGGAGAATATCTCTTCCACCTCCTTTTCCCTAATGCTTATAGATGGTATTATAGGCAAAGTATTCATTGTCCGTTTCAATATTTCTTTAGAATTTTCACTCTCATTCTTCGATAATGCGTCTTGAACTATGTCTTTTAACTGCTGTATTTCGAACTTAAGTGATGCCACCTCCTCCTTGGTCGCTTGCGAGGATACCTCCGAATTGTCTCTTCGTAAGCTGGCGACTTCTTTTTTAAGTAGTGACATTTCCTTTAGGAATGTAGTCACATCTATATGGTCAAACGTGACCGGTGGTAATTTATTGAGATCTTTAGCCACAAAAATCGGTAAACATTCGGGATCTGTTTCCTTCACGATCTTAATTATTTCTTGCACACTCTTCTGCTGGTTACCTTCTTTTCTTCTCATAAGTTTCCGTGAAGGTGCCAGCAGCTTGTAAACAAGTTGCCTGGCACTTTCAATCTCCGCATCGGCAAATGCACTCATACATATTTGCACTATAGCTGTCTCTGGAAGTGTGTCCACTTTGTTACACACAAAAGCCAACAATTCACTAATTACAACATTACACGCATTACATTTTAAATCAGTATCCTTAGGGTCTTGTTGCGGAGATCGCGACATGGCTCAAGGCCGCGGCGCACGGCGCGCACGCACTCGCACGTCTAGTCGCAACGGCAACGTCGCGCGGAATGTCGACTCATCAGACCACAAATTTTTTTCGAAGAATAGCGAATCTTCTCGGTGTTTATGTATCATTGTTTGACAAAACGCAACTCTTGGAATATAATTTCGGTCTAGAAGAGTTTGTATTCGCTGTACGTGATACGGGTGAAACGCGTTTCCTTGCAAGACTCGGTGGGTTGTACTTTTGGACACTCCTGTGCTTGCTTCGATTGCACGTACTGAAGTACTCGGGTCTTCCTTGACTGCTTGTAATACGACGTCCTCGTAAGGGAAGGAAATTCTCCCTTCACCATGTGCTTGGCTCGGGAATCGGCCCTCGGAGAGTCGTCGGTGCACATTTGTAAAAACTCGATGATCTGGATGACGAGCAGCATTTGGATACCTCTCACGATAAAGTCTAGTTACAGCGCTAGCATTGCATCTGCATTCTCCATAAATTAGGTGCATGTTAGCGTATTCCTGTGTGGTGTACAGAGACATGGTGGCATTACACACACACGATCAACAGTAGTCCAGGCGAGAGCCAAGGTCGTCAAAACTAAACAGTCCAAATCCAAATCACAAGCAATCAAATCCAATAAACAAAGTAAGTGTGTACGAAATCAACAACAACGACAATAAACGAAGGAGCGTAACGTACTGACTGATGACAGACCTGTATTGTGCGTCAATGAAGATGGACAATAGCAGCTATTGTCTCGCTCGCACTAGTCAAATTGCGTATCCATCCATCTCACGCGTTAGTAAAAGTGGCGTCACTACCTGTTTTGCTCACATTTCGGCAATGAATATCTCCGTCTCTTTTAGTCATTCATTCTAACACATTAGTAAAGATGGCGTGTTACTATTCGTCTCTCTCACACTGCGTAAAATGACTCTCCGTCTCACCCGAACTGAAATCTTGAAGTAACAGCTTTGAAGAAAACCTTGGGTACACTAGAATGATTTTAATTTATGATAAAAAACAATACTGAAAACCAGGTTTCTTTACAAAAAAAAATACTATAGTCTAAATAGCCAATTGTCAAGCAAGTGTTATACTATTTTGGAATCCTTATAAAACGCGCCAACTTTTAAAGCTACTTGCCAAACTAGCGTAGTACGTTTTCTTTTTCAGTACAGCTAGTTTAAATTGGGCGAAGTATTAATTTTGAATACTTAGGCTGCCTTCACACTAGCGTTTGTCCAGCGTAGGCGTTCGATGAACGTATGCGCAGCGCAGACGCCGCGACAGCGCGACGCACGCGCCGCGTTGTCGTAACGTTTCCTCTGCAGTTAATTAAAAAACGCTGCGCTAGCGCGGCGCAGACGTTACACAATTTTGTTGTCGTTTCGGTATTATCATTAACAAAATGGATTCCGACGAGGAAACACTCTTTATGGCTTTGCTTTTAAAAAGAAAATTAGAGCGGAAACGAGAAAATAAAAATAAAAGGATATGGGAGAATCCATTATGGAGTGTACGGTCAAGTGAAAGTGATTATTTTGTGCTTTATTCTAAACACATAAAAAATGATTCAAATTATTTTTATTCTTACTTTCGAATGGCGAAACTCATATTTGATGAATTGTTACAAAAAATACAAAGTGATATACAATATCAGGATACACATTTGAGGCTTTGTGTATCGGCTGAAGAAAGACTTGTCATTACTTTAAGGTGAGTAGGTATATTTAATTTAAAAAATAAAACACGTTTAATATTTGTATGTTTATTTTCTGTATTATACCTACACTATAAGGACTTATTAAGAACGGCGATTGAAATTCAAAAAGAAAATATTATTCATACAAGTCATCAAATAATTGACTGGAATTTTGAGACGCTTCGCCACTGTGTTCAGAAGGCGATGGTTGTGGTGGAATCGTCACATTTTGTGATGGATGTTGACTATGGAAGTTAGATGAATGAGTTGGCGGCATATAATCTCTATTTGATGTTTGAATATGGGTCGACGAAGAAGATACTGCCAACCAGTGGCAGTATAGTAAACTGGGTTACTATACTGCCACTGGTGGTTTTGTACCGAGCTTCTCGACATTTGCCTAAATTTTTTTATAGTATTTAATATTTCTACTCTCGCATCCATTTTGTAATCTGGATGGATGCTTCCAAATTCTTCCACTAACGACATTAAAAATAGACGATCTGGTTGATTACTTTCTTCTTTTGACTTCGCCATACTCTCAGCTAAAATATCGATAAGTGCATCATCTCTTTCATTAATATCATCTCTTGCCTGTCTTTTTTTCGATTCGATTGCATTGGCGTAGTATGACATTGAGATGTGTCTTCAGTTATAAGTGAAGGTGGTGGTCGAGTCTCTGATAATGGATTTAAAAAAGAGAGTATATCTGAATATACACTCGCGTGCAAGTAAATCGACTCAAGCCTCAAGTGCGCATAAAAAGTGATATAACTTAAAAATGCCTTATTTTACCTCTATATAATGTTTTACATAATTAAAGCCTAGTAATTGAGCTTTAAAATTATGTAAGTTGCATGAAAATCGATTCAGTAGGTTAGTAAAAAAGGTGAATGTCAAAGATATTGTAAAAAAATTTGAAAATTCATACAATTTCACAGTATGGGGTTTATTGGGTATATATGAAACAAAATGTGCATAAGATAAAAAATGTATTCGTGTCAGTATTTGGTGTTCCCTCCTCTAGCCCTGATCACTGCTCTCAAGCGATTCTTCATCGACCTTATCAACTTTTTAATTGATGATTGTGGTATTCGGCCCCACTCTTCTACCAACGCAGTCTTGAGCTCATTGATGTTTGTCGGAGCTGGATTCCTCGCCCTAACTTTACTTTTGAGCTCGTCCCATATGTGCTCAATGGGATTTAAATCGGGGCTGAGCGCTGGCCAATCCATAGTGTGAATTCCAACTTCACTCAGGAACTCACGTGTGGCCCGAGCAGTGTGACATCGGGCATTGTCATGCATCAAGATGAAATTATCCCCAATAAAGCCTTGATAAGGGACAACTTGATCCAGTAGAACATTTTCAATGTAACGATCACTGGTCAGACCTCCTCTCCGGCCTCCCCCAGGAACGAAAACAAGGTCCGTTTTTGCTTCTAAGGAAATTCCAGCCCACATCATGCAAGAACCGCCACCATATGCAACGGTTTCAACAAAGCAGCACTGTGAAAACCGTTCACCAGGACGCCGGTACACCCGACCTCTCCTGTCGCTGCCATGGAGACACATCCTCGTCTCATCTGTGAACAGGACCGACTGCCATTGCTCTATGCTCCAATCCAAGTGCTCTCGAGCAAAGTGAAGGCGTGCTTGACGGTGGGCTGTGGTCAGCTTCGGGCCTGTAGCGGGTCTTTTCGGAGTAAGGTTAGCTTCCTTCAACCTTCTTCTAACTGTCCACTGACTGACAGTTACTCCGCGAACTTGACGTAGCTCCTGCTGCACATCCACGCCGGTAAGGTGTCGATTTCGGAGAGAGGTCGAGACCAAAAACCGGTCGTCACGCTCCGAGGTGCACCGGCGTCGGCTGGTATTAGGCCGCCGAGTGAAGGCACCACTCTCTTGAAACCTCCTGTACACTCTCGAGACAGCAGACTGACTCATATTCAACCGACGAGCGACTTCTCGCTGGTTCAACCCTTCTTGCAACAGGGCAACGACTTGAGCGGCTTCTTCAGGTGTTGTATCCATAATTTTCTTCAAATGACGGCTTCAATTTGCAGAGATGTGTTTAGGTCAACGTCTAGTGAGCGACTGATAAGAAAAAACGATTACAGGGGGTTTTTATAGCGGGTTGTGTCGCGCAAGTTGTGTATAGAGCGCAGAGCAGTTTATGGGAGGTTGCGTTCAGTTGCATTCTAAGGACATGTGTTTATTTAAATTACTGAAATTATGCTACCATTTTAAAGCCTAATTACTAGGCTATAATTATGTAAAACATTATATCCTCGTAAGGCCCAGGCCAATAAATGATTAGTTTCTATTACAACCCAACAGTCCTTTTAAAAGGACTAATTTTTATAGGTGTTCAGACCCAAACAAAAATATGAAATATCTTTCTTTTCTAGCGGTGTTTTGAAAAATGTGTTTTTAGGGTGTTTTTATAATTTATCTTGGGACCTACCTGCAAAGTCTAGACTCAATATATTTGGTCCTTTTTAAAGGCCTTTGGGTCAATATGAGATAACAAAGTACCAACAATTGATACTTTCTATAGGACTTTGGGTCATTACAGTTGAAATAAAAAGATTTTTAATTTATTACATAAACCTTTTATTAAGTAGAAAACAATTTAATTCGTATATTATATACGAGAGATCAATCAAAATAAAACTAAAAGACCACACTCTGTGGATTCAACAGTAAAAAAAATATCTTCTTTTATAAAAACTATAATTATAGTATTCAGTCTTCATTGTGTGAAGAAAGAAACTGCTACAAAATATTTCGTGCTGATAACTAATCAGTATGAAATATTTTGTAACAGTTTCTTTCTTTCGTAAGGCATAAATACACATTGCACGTGCTGCACCGCATTTTAGTTTTTTTCTTACAATTAGAATCACGACATTTGTTTTGTATATCTGTCATTTCTGGTAAGTGTGATGCATGTTTTTTTCTATTTTTATTGGCAGGCAACGCAACAACAAATTGACGTCCTCTTTTTCGTGGTGGTAAATTCTCTTCTCCATTTTCGTCATCAGTCTCAACAGTAGGAACTAATTCTGCTTCTTCTCTTTGGTCTCTTATCAGTTTTCCCGCTAACTCTAATTTGTATTGTCTTAGTTGTTGGATTTTTTTAACAGGCACTTTTTGACGTATTTCTTGATTTTTGAACACTAGCCAAGAATTGGAAACTGCTATATCTACCATATGTGCTGCAAATCGTTGTGTCCATTTTTTTGTCCGGTATCGTGAAGGACAAACTGATAGAAGCCGATCTGCTAAGTCAACGCCCCCCCCCATATAGGTGTTATATGCTTTGACCACTTCAGGCCTGTCGACAGTCTCATATTGCCTATTTTTTTTGCTCCACCTTTGGCAGGTATCGGTTGTTTGATTAGCATGCACAGTTGATAAAAATACGATACCTTTGCTATCGTACCATTTTGTTACAGCAACATCATTACTATCTCTCACTATGACCTGCATCGTACCTCTTCCCATTCTTTTCATTGCAAGATCTTCCATCAGCATTGATCTCACAGGAGCAGGTATACGGTTTTTCATGAGAGTTCCAGCACACATTATGCCTTTCGATAAAAGGGGTTAGTCCCGCTATGGTATGGTCCCGGTATGGCACCCTCTTAAAATACCTATCAAAAAGTCCCGCTATGGTACCCATCTTTTAGATCTACGTTAGACAATAGAAGGTACAACTGAAAAGAAAAGTGTATCTATAAATAAATACTTTTAGGAGTGTATCAATAAAACGTCTGTTTGCGATATTAAATCAGTCTTTTATTAATTCAAAATATTTATAAAAAAATATCAAACAGTAAAACGAAATATTAATTGCAATGTAATTTTTAAAATAATCAACAATATTAATTACCAATAATCAACAATAAAAAAAATATAAAAAATCCACATCTCAGAAAAGTATTACTGTAAATATTATAAACTACAAATAAAAACAACATCCAGACATAAATATTAGTTACAAATAATCAACATTGAGAAAAGGCAGTAATTGTAAATTTATATAAACTACAAAAATAATCAACAACCAACTAGACAAATATATTAATTACAAATAATCAACATGGAGAAAAAGGCGCAAATTGTAAACATAAACTACAAAAAATAATCAACATCGAGAAAAAGTATTAAACATTTTAATAGGCTAAAAACAAAATTAAAATAAACTATTTTTTTAAATGTTCTGATCGAAATATTGACTTTGATATGTTAATCAGAAAATCACCAATGGAGATAGCTTTATTTTCGTAACTTTTTGTTAGCTTTTGAATCTGGCGGTCGATTTCTATACTTGTTCTTTTTCTTGAATTTATAGGTGATCTTTTTAGTCGAAAGCTATAACAAAAATCATCAGTTATTTAAGTTAAGCTATATTTTTTTCAGTAACCGTCTGTAATAGAAGGCGACAACCAATAATATCTACCAAAATAAATAAAATCAAATCCATTTTCAAATTCTTCTATGTACTCGTATTATGTAAAAAAATATATATCTGCTTTTAAAAATATTATATCTGCTTAAAAATATTATCTAAAAAATACAACTTACTTGGCTTGTTTTATATCAAAGTGACATGTGTCGTTGCCAATTGTTTGCAGAAACAATAATAAACTGGGATTTTTTCCAATAATTTTGTTGAATCTGCCATTCCATGATTCCGCCAAGTTAGTTGTTCTATGGCGTTCATTATGGCAACACCAAATGAGGTCTGGATATTCAAGCCACTGAGTGACAAAATAGTCATTGAATTTGGTCATAGCTTCATCGTCGAAACTGAAAAAAATACTTATTAAACGTTCGTACTTGTAAAGCAATGAAATTAACAGGTCCTTACTGATATTGTTGTTCTTTACTTTTTTGCCATATAATTAGAGTTAAGTACTCAAACATCATTTTGGAAAGTAACCAAGATATTATACCTATTTTCCATTATATGCAGCCAGCCGTCTTCAATATCTTGTTTTGGCAAAAACGCCAAGCCTATGCATTGCTTAACATGGTTCGAGGACTCTTCGTGTTCCATGAGATTTAAAGATTTCGCTTTTTTGATAACGTTCTTTTGAAAATGTACGTTACATCCATTTATTTTGATATCAGGAAAAATCTTCGCTGCTGCATTTATTACTCCTATTTCATAATCGAAGGTAAATTTCGATGGACGCCATTCAGGCAAAGTTTGTTTAATCAATTCGAAAACTTTTTCATAAGTTTTCCCTTCTTTGTTTTTTAACAGAATATAAAATAATGGTGCTACATTCGTGGATAACTCAGTGCTTCCCATGTCTCCATGAATGACATAAACTTGTTCGAATGGGTTTGGGCAGCCGTCGAAAGCGCCATCACCAAAGTAATGCGTTACACATTTTATATGTTCCTTTACTTCTGTCGAGGAAAATATAATTATTCGATTACAGTCTTCATTACAATAATCAGCCAATACATACTTATTAAATTCTTCTGGTATTATAATTTCTTCCACATTCTTAAATTGTGTTTTTGGTACGTTCAACGACTTATTTCGGTGTCTGTATAATACTGTTTTTAATTTTTTATAGTCAGGAACATTTCCTGTAAGGTGTAACCCTTTGTCTTTTAAGTTACCCATGTGTTTTTCGAAAATTTTCTGTACTGATCCGTAATTTGAATTTACTTCTTTTTTGCACTCACTTATAGCCATTTGAACTTCATTGTCTTCAAAATGTGGCACGCACTGATCACTGTGTTTATAATCTTTAATTATTGTATTATTGGTATTCTCAATAGTTATATATCCACTACATTTAATACTATTTCTCCTATTTACACAATGCCAAGTACTTGAATTTTTATTTTCTCTGCGTTTAATATATTTATATCCGGCACGTAATAAAGTTTTTCCACCGCGTCGACTGTCAATAATTATTAAATTTACACCACGTGAACTACTTGACCCAGACATTGCAATAGATAAACTAACAAGCTATCCTAATTACTCATATCGCAAAAGTACAGCTGCAAATAGCAAACTAAACCCGGAATAATACTGTCTCTCTCTATTTTCATAAAAACAAAAGGGAAGAGCTAGATACGAATTCGAGGAAGGGCTCGTCTCTATTGTTTTACGAAAAAACCGGTTGGTCAGGTAACTACCTGAAGTGAAACGACAATTACCGAGCGTGATTTGTTTAAAAAATAGTATTAATAAATATTATCTTGCTTAACTATAATAGTTAAGAAAAGATATTTTTTATTAATACTATTTTTTTCTTAACGCATTGTATAACTTTTCTTTACAACAGTACCAAAAACTGAAGGGTACCATAGCGGGACTTTTTGATAGGTATTTTAAGAGGGTGCCATACCGGGACCATACCATAGCGGGACTAACCGGATAAAAGTTCTTCTGCAAGTTTTAAACCATTAAAATATCGATCAAAGTATACGATGTGGCCAGGAATCAAATTCTTAGTCAAATTTAAAACGGCTTCCTCTGGCAGGCTGTATGTAGTGTTGGCGTATTCGGGATATGTCGTTTCGCCCTGGTAAATACAAAAATCACATATTGTGCCATCTGGATTAGCCAACACAAACGCCTTTAGTCCGGTAGGGTTTGGTTTCCCTGGACAATATTGTTTGACGCCACAAATACCAGAGAAAGGTTTTTTTTTTTTTTTTTTTTTTTCTTTAACGATTACGATTAAAGTTAAGAGGAACGCCTCAGCTTGTGTGGAGCCATCACATTAACGGGCCTATTGAATTTCTTTGAGAACATCCAGTTCATCTATTTCAGTACATCCAGAAGATCTAGTTTGAACGCCACATCTACTTTGGCTTTTGATCTCTGCCCCTGAACTATTTGTCTGTGAGTTCGAGGAAAAGCGATCAGTTTGCTCGATATTCCATCACTCGTGCCATCGTGTATGGCCCGAGCGCCGCTTATAATTACGGGCCTGTCCTGAAAGAAAGCTTCGAAGAGCGAACGATTAGCAGCGTATAGTAACACAGATTTTATCTCGGGCTTGCTCAAACCCATGGGCATTTGGAAGCTTCGAAGTCTATCGGCAGAATAGAGATTCAGAGATGAGCTAAAGTCATCGGAAAAGGATCCGTAAGTGGAATCGGGAGTCAAGTCGCTGTCTGGATTTAATCTAATTTCAAGTATTGCGCTGATTATGTTGGGCTCAAAAGCCGCCCTAGCCAATACGACGAAACCAACATCGGAATCGATGGCGTCGGCAACGCCATAACGGTCCAATAGAGAAACTACTTCCTCGGGCGAAGCAATGCCTCGCATAGCGGGGTCTCGAGCGATGATCATGCGCAGTCGTTCCATGCTTCTTCCTAATCGGTTGCTATCCCACGACATGCCATACAAACGCAATAAGACATGATTCTCATCTATATTCGGTATGATCATTTCATCAATGCTTATAGTTGTACTTTTGTCCAATGTCCTACATCTATTTTGGATCCTAGTTATTAACGGCCGCACCTTCCAGAGACGATCGTTTTCTTTTACGTGGCGAGAAATATTTTCGTCAAAGACGAATTTTATTGAGTTTCGCAGCAAAAAGAATCTATTTCTAGCCATATTGTCAGCTATTAAGTTAACACGAAACTCATTTTGCCAGTACATTCTCAATTGAGGGTATTGAATGCATGACATGGCTAAAGTTATGCCAAGGTAGACGTATAATTCTTTGGTATCAAGACCAAGACATTTGCCATGTCTTGCTAAATATGTTTGGTTAGTTTTCAATACCATTAACTCGACAAATTCCTCATCAATACAACATTTAAAGTAATAAAATTTATCAGTATAGCAGTTTTCATCAATTGGCAGATATGAAGGTTCAACACGCGAAAAAACATGTCGATTAAAATTATTAACAGACCATCCAGATTGTCTCACATCAGTCGAAAGTGTCGCTGATGCATTTAAATTATTCGTAATTTTTTTTTTTTACTTTAACGATTACGATTAAAGTTAAGAGGAACGCCTCAGCTTGTGTGGAGCCATCACATTAACGGGCCTATTGAATTTCTTTGAGAACATCCAGTTCATCTATTTCAGTACATCCAGAAGATCTAGTTTGAACGCCACATCTACTTTGGCTTTTGATCTCTGCCCCTGAACTATTTGTCTGTGAGTTCGAGGAAAAGCGATCAGTTTGCTCGATATTCCATCACTCGTGCCATCGTGTATGGCCCGAGCGCCGCTTATAATTACGGGCCTGTCCTGAAAGAAAGCTTCGAAGAGCGAACTGTTATACGGGAAACTTGTATAGTCTTTTTAAAAAACACTTTTATTACTTTGGCTAAAGGCCGTTTAATTTATATAGAATATTACAAGAAAACTTTTATTAAAGAACAAGTGGCCTTAACCGAGGTTGAGAATAGAATAACTTGAACTGGGCACACTAAACTATGAATCCGCTACGTATCGCCAATGTGCTGACGGTGCATTGTGTCAGGGTTGTCCCATACATTGACGGGATATAACAACCCCCACGTTAAGAGGAAACTTACGGGAAATGTAAGTTTCTGGGAAACTATTCAACGCGAAGACGAGGCTGTTGGGTTACAACAGCTTGAAGCTCTGTTTCAGGATTAGGATTTTCTTTACAATTGATCTTTAGGGTTCTAGAACACTTGCTCTTTTAACAACTGTATATAATTAGTAAAAATAAACAAAATAGTATTGACAAAATACTTAAAATGGGAAAGCTAACATGGTTATTGATATTATTATCATTACTTAATGCTACATTCTGTAAATCATTAATTATTTGATTTGATACAACTTTAAGATCCTTAAGGTTATCTAATTTTACATTATTTATACTAGAGTTTGGAAGGTTTAGCTCTTTAAAACGACTTAAGTCACAACAGTTATCGCTTATAATATTGAATTTTGGGGAAATAATTGGTACATCAATATGAGGGAAATTTTCTCTTACGAATCTAATATTCTTATGAAAAGCTATGCAATTGGGTGGTAATTTAAGGTATCCTGTACCGGATATCACGGTTTCATACAGTTCGTCATTTTCACATTCGATAGAGAGTTTAGTTTGTTCAGATTGTACAAATACCCATTTGTTATTTGTCATTTTGTGCCAGATGTCAATGTTACCACGGAGGAATCTATACTGGCAATTTACAGGTAAAGATGAAATAGCTTTAGTGATGATTTCAATTTCACAAGATGGGTTACCGGCTATTGTATAGATATCGTTTGATTCACAAAGGTAAATTTTGTTTGGGATAGAATTACAAGAAATTAGGTTCTTCAGAAATGAGAAAGATGATTTGTCTTTACTTAATGCTAGGTACTCCTCTGTGGGTAAGATCATGCTAAAAGAATTGGGCATTGTAGTATTAAGAGGGATAGGTAAGGGTACCACCTTATATAAATTATATTCTAATACATTAACTAAGGGTATTTTGATTACAAATATTAGCTTACCATCTAAGTAGTAACAGATTAGTTCTGCGATATTCATTAAGGTATGAATGTTACTTAATTCTAGATTAACTGGGAAAGATCTATATCTAGGTAATAATTTCAAGTTGTTCACAATATCCTTATAAAGTTGTCTAGGCGTGACAACGGAAGGATGTATGGTTTTACTTTTTACAAATAAAATCGCATTTAGGATATCTTCAATCTTAAAAGAAATAGTAAGTAAATTAGACTCTAAAACATTTAGAGTTGTGCTTAATCTTGTCTTAAAACTTTCGGTTATTACAATATTAGAGATATTATTGAATGCTAAGGTTACTCGATCAATGACGTCATTCAATTTTGCTTGGTTGACATGAAGCTCATTTAGTGTGTTATTTATATTAGATATAGCCGATTGGGATACAATAATATTTTTCTTAATGGATTCTGTGAGTATTTCATCATTTTTGAACAATTTATTAATAGCGTTATTGTAAGATTCAGCATCTCCTTCGTCTAAGGTGCCGAATATATGTTTAACACATATAATGCCTTGTCAGCCACATATGGCTGACATTTTCCAAACCAATTGGGCCGTGTCAGCCATATGTGGCTGACGGAATATGCTTGTTTTGAAAGCACGATTTTTCGTCGTCAGCCACGTTTTTTATGTTAAACTATATGTAGTATGGTTGACAAGGCCTAGTAAATTATAACTGTAATGATGGCATTGACACTTTTACTTACATTTTGAGAAATATCAAGTTTGTAAGTGGAAGTTTCGAAAACAAAAGAGTGATTACAAAAATAGTTGGTTTTTGCAAATAAAATTTATAGGTAAATGTTTTAATTGCTTTTATTTATATTTAAGTTGGCATTGGCAAAATAATAAATCAATTCTACATCAATCATCATGTTCAAACACGTTTAAACTCAAACATATCTATGGTTTAAATTGAAACAGCTGATACAATAGTGTGGCTCATTCGGGCAGTCTTCGCAGTATGTTACCACTCTTTTGGTTTTATTTCGAGCATGAACTCTTCCAAATTGGGCACAGTTTTCTTTATAACACCTAACACAATATTTACGACAGGCAGAGGCCAATCCTTGCCTTTTCTTCAATTCATGCTTTACTCGCCTAGGTCTAGAGGAGGCACTAGTTTCCGGGACTCCTGTATGCACGAGGTAGTCAACCAACGCGGTTCTAAACTGGACGACAGAGAGCTTCTTCTTGGTTGTTAATTTATATAAAATATATGAATTTACAATCGCTGTATTCAATAATAACTCCATCGCCAATCTTTTGGGCCATTTCGTTGTCTTCCGAAGAGGGGTTGTGTAAGAGGACATTTGGTCTGACAGATCAACCGCTGATTTTGCATGATTATAATCTACCACAATCTTCGGTTTAATTTTTTCTTTTCCTTTTTTAGTTATTCTTCTGAAACTTACGGAGTGCTTAGTAGACAGCAGCAGTACATCCCGCTTGTCTTTCCATTTCATAATTGTTATTCCGTCGTCATTTTCTTGAGCTGAGAATTCTCCTATCTTCAGTTTTGTTTGGACAACTGTTTGAGGTAAACCTCGTCTGGTTTTTCTAAGTGTGCCTATGAGATGAGTTTGTCCCGCTAGTAGTTTTCGTGCCAGATCCAAACTGGTATACCAATTATCTGTGCAAACCGTATGTCCTTTATTTAGATAATCGTCACACAAGGCAAGGACAACATTAGTCGGAGTAGTATTGACATTGTCATAATTTTTGCCAGCATAAACTTGCACTTTTACAGTGTATCCTGGGTTTGAGCACAGCTTAAAAAGTTTTATCCCATATTTGTGTCGCTTATTTTTATTGTATTGCCTAAAAATAACGCGGCCACGAAATGGGATTAGACTTTCGTCAACACACATTTCTTGATTAGGTGTATAATGACATTTAAAATTAGCATTTAGCATATCTAATAAGTGTCTAACTTTAAACAATCGGTCCTCCTTATTGTGATTTATTTCATTATTGGCAAAGTGCAACATCCTCAAAATGAGTTTAAATCGATTTCGGCTCATAATGGACTTGACAAATTTCTGTTCAAAACATTTGTTAGTGCTCCAGTACAAAGATAGTTGAGGTAGTTTCACTATCCCCATCCAAATTAAAATGCCAAAGAACCGTTTAATTTCATGGCAATTTGTTGGCATCCATTTCTGCATTCGGTATGATTTTGTTGCACTTTTGTTCAAGGTTTGTAAAGCAAAGCGATTTGTTTCTTCGGCTATGTACTCGAATATACTGTCAGGTACTAGCAATGAATAAAATTCTGCTGGTTTAGCTGAACTCATGCTGGATCGCAATGAAAATGGCTTAAGCCCAGGACATTCAGTATATGGAATAATACTTGGTTGCTTACCCAACGGATTGAACCATACTTCAGTATTTCGTGAGGTTGGTAACACGGGAATCTGATCATCTTCACTGTCGGATAAAATCTGGCGTCGATGATGATTTTTGGTCCGTGCGATTGATACTGTATCATCGAGATCAACGTCAAATACTTGTGTAGCATCACTATTTGATAATGTGTTACATTCTTGATTATACTCTGTTAAATCTAATTGCGATAGTTCGTAGTCCAAATCATCATCAAAATCTTCCATTTTTTGTTGAAAATCACAAATCAGTAACTAATAACTTGCTAAATCACTAACTGAACAACTATTTACTGCAGTCTCCTTCGATGCACAGCGACAAATGACGCGCGGGGGGCAAACACAGGCTGCTAAACAATCAAAATGGCGCCGGCGGCGGCGAGCGACGCGTTTGTTTCGCGCGCTTTTGAAATCATATGGCTGACAAAATGGCTGACGCGGCCCCATTGAGAATTTTATTACAGTGGCGCCGCGTCAGCCATATATGGCAGCCACCATTATTTATTTATTTATTTCACTATTACATTATGTAAAATGTAACGAAAATAGTGAATTAAGACATTCCTCACATTCCATGACCGTATTTTACAAAAAAAAAAAATACAGTTAGTTCATTTGTTAGTACGGCATTATATGTGTTAAAAACAGTGCCAACACCAGAAAACCAGGCTGATCTTTTGGAAACATCGTTGGATACTATATGGGAAAAGGAATCAAAGTTACGAAGGACATCTGCGTAAAGTGAGTCCAAGGGTTGTATCATGTTTCGACAATATGTCTCATCTATTTCCTCATTTTCTCGGCATTGGAATTTAATTATATTAAATGTTTGATGAATGTTTTCAATAAATTCTTTGAAAGGCGAGACTTTTACAGGAATTACTATATGAAATTGATCGTTTATCATTTTTAAGGTGCCGACCGGATCGAAGAACAAACCGGGTCGCTGGGTGATGCGCTCTACATATTGGTTGTCGCTAGTTGCCAGAATATGAACGGTGCCCATTCTGTAATTAATTTGAAATGGGTTAATCTAGGTTAGGAGTCATATTTAGTTATTGTCATGAGCGGGTTTCACTTCATCAAAATGGTGTTTTACGTGTCGTCTATTAATTAATAGGGATAAAGTGTTATTTCCATGTAGTTTTACAATCTTATATGGTCCCTTCCACAAAGGTGAGAGGGCCTTACGTAATCGCAGGTGATTCTTTAAATATACGTAGTCACCGACTTTGTACTGAACCGGACGACTGTGTCTGTCATAATAGGTTTTCGATCTTTCTTTAGAAGTACGGATGTTTTCTTGTGCCTTTTCACGTGAGATTTTCAGACGGTGTTGTAGCATCTTGATGTATTCAGGATATGTTACATTAGGGTTAGCATCGAAAATGGAATCAGGGATATAGGGCTTATGGCCAAAAACAAGTTCGTATGGGGTAAATCTAGTCGTTGTGTGGACGCTACTATTATAGCTTAGCATGGCGGTATAAACAAACTTATGCCAGTTGGTTTGGTTTTCATTCACAAATGATTTCAAATATTCTTTTAATGTAGAATGGCTTCTTTCGAGAGCACCCTGTGTTTGTGGGTGGTAGGGTGAAGACCAAATTTGCTTGATTTTTAAGAATTCGCAGGTGCGTTTAAACAGATCGGCGGTAAAGTTAGTACCCTGGTCGGTGAGTATCATTTTGGGTATACCGAACAATGATATGAAATGAACTAAGCATTCGCAGGATTCTTCTGCGGTGGCATTTGAGATGGGATAGGCTATTGAGAATTTTGTCAAGTCGTCCTGAAGGGTGAGTATAAATTTCAGTTTTGCAAGTCCTGCTTCAGGTAGGGGTCCGACAATGTCGAGGCTAATTCTATCAAATGGGCGTGTAGAAGTGGTTGTAATCTGCATGGGAGATTTGTTGATTTTGCGTAAGGCTTTATTAGATTGGCACAATTTGCAGTTTTTTACAGTCTTCTATTTCTGATCGCATATTTTTCCAATAATAACGTTCTTTTATCCTATCATACATTCTATTGGAGCCTAGATGACCAGCTATTGGAATATCATGATTTTCTTTAAGTAATCTCTTTATTTCAGAAGGTACTGGGTAAATAATCGTATTATGGTGTATATGAACCGTGATGTTTGTATTGTTAAATAGATATATAAGCATTCCATATATTTTAACAAAGGAATTTTGTTCGAATGGGTTTTTGAAATCTGTTATGGCAAATGCATTGATATCACCGGATAGGATAATTTCGTCCCTAACAGCCTTTAATGCCTTGAAGATGTCAAGGTAAGTACAGTTATCAAAATAGTAGACCTTTGTAAACAATAAATAATAAGTTTTCTCTTTAATGGTTAATTTTTTGAAACTGGAGTTCTCGTTCTCCATTTATTATACTACTTGGGTCATCAGAGTTACCAATAATTTCTTGGACATATGGGTTTGATTCATCAAGATCAATAGATACAGGGATGAGTATGGTCTTATTATTACTCTTTAAAAGATTTTCGTTATGCTCTTGTACTTGTGTATTATAGGTTTCATTTTTATTATTAAAAGATCTTAAGAAGTCTGAGTATTCATTATTAGGGGTTGTAGTATCTTCCGATACTGAAGCAGGGGAGTCAGTTGGAGTAGGACGACTTAAGAGGTCAAAGTCTATGTTCGGTGGTGGGTTTGATGGACTTGGATCTAGAGCACCTAAGTCAATAAGATCGTCGAGGACATCCTGAGGGATTTCTGGTTCTGGGCTAGTGGTTGTGTTGTCATTCATACCAGAGGTGGACGGTTCTTCTTCAGTGACAGGGTTAACGGGATAACGTGATAATGCATCTGCATTGCTATTGATTTTTCCCTTTTTGTATTCAATTTCGTAATCAAACTCCTCCAGTTTGAGTCTCCATCTAACTAGTTTTGAGCCGGGGTCTTTACAATTGAACAACCATTTGAGTGGGCGATGGTCTGTTACGATTTTGAAGAGACGACCATATAAATATGGTCTAAAGGTTTGGGTACCAAAGAGAATAGCCAGACACTCCTTCTCTGTCACGCTGTAATTGCATTCGGCTTTGTTTAATGTTCTCGAGGCGTAGGCTATAGGGCGATCTTTTCCTATTTCACCTTGAGATAAAATGGCGGAGATAGCGAAATTAGAAGCATCACAAGTTAGGACAAAGGGCTTGGTAAAGTCAGGATAGGCTAGAACAGGGGCAGAGACTAAGGCATGTTTTAGACTTTCAAAGGCTAACTGCTGTTCGTTATGCCAGTTGAATGGGACATTTTTCTTGAGAAGGTTGGTAAGGGGTTTTGCTATTTTAGATAAGTCTGGGATGAATCTGCGATAATAGGAAACTAACCCTAGAAACGATTTGATATCTTTGGGACATTTTGGTAAAGGGAAGTCAGCGACAGCTTTAGTTTTTTCTGGATTGGGTCTTACACCCTTATCTGTAATCGTGTGACCAAGATAAGATACCTCCTTGCGGAGGAACTCGCACTTGTCTGGTTGAAGTTTTAGGTTAAAAGTACGTAGTCTATCGAATACGTTAGCGAGGTTTCTAATGTGAAGGTCAAGGTCGAATGAATGAATTACGATATCATCCAAATAAACAAAGCATTGTATACCTTGGAGACCGGACAGCACAGAGTTCATTAGTCTTTGAAAGGTTGCGGGCGCATTCTTCAAACCGAAAGGCATTCTCGTAAATTCAAAGTGTCCTTGTGGGATCGAAAAATGCTGTTTTAGGGGCATCGTCTTCTGACATCCTTATTTGATGGAATCCAGAAGCCAGATCTAGTGTGCTAAAGTATCTACATTTACCCAGTTGATCAAGGATTTCAGTAATGTTTGGTATTGGATAGGAATCGCCTATTGTGATATCGTTTAACTTCCGATAATCTATAACTACACGCCATTTGCGTTGGCCTGAGGCATCTGTCTTTTTAGGGACTACCCATATCGGGGAAGACCAGGGGGATGTTGAGGGTCGAATGATACCTTCATGAAGCATTTTATTAATCTGGGATTCTACTTCCCTTTTGTGGGCATCTGGGAATCTGTATGATTTAGTGCTAATAGGGACAGAAGAAGAGGTTGGTATTTTGTGTTGCAGGGCATCAGTAAACGTTAAACGATTGTTGGGCAGATGGAAGATATCAGAATAGGAGGAACAGAGGTCGTATAAGGCATTAGATTCTTCGGTATTCAAATGAGACACTCGTAATAAGTCGAGCACCTCTTTGGTGCGGTTAAGGGCGTTGTCTTGGTTTGATTCAGAGTAGGGTACATGAAAAATGTTATGCGAATAATTCTTGTCTAATGGTAGGAGATTTATTTTAAAATCTGGGTTTATTTGTATCGGGGATTCTGAGATATTAACGACAGAGATGTTGATTCTTGAGTTTGGTTTAACCTTAACTATACAATTGGCTATTAGAAGGGAGTCAATTTGATTTTGGTCAAGTACAATGCCTTCTTTTAGTTCGGGGTTTGACACTAAGCATTCTATTACAGTTTCAGTACGAGGCAAGATAATATAATTTGGTTCCGAGAAATTCAAGGTAAGTATTACTTTATTAACAATAAATGCACTTGCTGTATAGTCGATTTTACAGTTATTTCTTGAAAAGAAGTCATTGCCTATTATTCCATCATACGGAAAGTCTATATTTGGAACCATGTGAAAATGATGACTAAGAGCATCAAAGTTTATTAATATATGACCTAGTGTGCGCATTATGTTTTTTGTATTACCTAAACCATGGAAAGTTACGTAATTATTTTCAATTTTAGGCATTTGTTCGATGATATTTATTTTGATAAGGCTAATAGACGCACCGCTATCGATAAGAAGTTTCAAGGGTTTCGATGATACAGAAGTTTGAACTTCTACAAAAGGTAAGGACTTCTTTTTTGGATTTGTTGTGATATTGTATGTACTGATTTCTGTATTTTGTTTTTTAGATGCTGTGTTGGATACTCGACAAGGTTCTAGAATTGGGAGGTCAGTGTTTACGAAAGAGTCAGGGATTGGTTTAGTTACATCACTCTGAGTTTGGGGCTGGTTACCCTGTCCGTTAGTGACTAATTGAGAAACAGTGAATGGGCCACTATGAGTTTGGGGCTGGTTACCCTGTCCGTTAGTGACTAATTGAGAAACAGTGAATGGGCCACTATGAGTTTGGGGCTGGTTACCCTGTCCGTTAGTGGATGATTTAGGAACAGTGGATGATTTAGGAACAGTGGATGATTTAGGAACAGTGATTGAATAAGGGACGCTTATTTGGGGCTGGTTACCCTTGTGGTCCATAGAACTAGAAAGGGTGCCGTTATCATATTTTGACCGTACTAACTGTGAATTGGGTCTCACGAGACACCGACGTGAGCCCACTATTCGTTTAAATCATTTTCAGGGGTTTGCTCATCGGTTAGGTCGACATTATGTATAGGTTGATTGGTTTTTTGGTAACTCGCGGATGGACGATTGTTTCGGTCGGCTTGTTGATTGTTTCGGTCAGCTTGTTGATTGTTTCGGTCGGCTTGTTGATTGTTTCGGTCGGCTTGTTGATTGTTTTTATTGCCGAAATACCGATTATTGTATTCACGCTTCCGACAGGCGTCAATAGTGTGACCAACGGCTTTACAGTAGCGACATGTTGGTGGACCTGACGTAGGTAAAGGTCCTTGATAACTTGGCTTATTCGCGGCGGTCATTGCACCTTGTGTAAAGTTTTTGTATTGCTGCGGTTGTCGTTGGGGTACGCGATTATAGTTAAAAGGTGTGGCATTTCTTTTAAACGAGGCTTGTAATAACTTTTCTTCGGAAACGGCGGAATTGATCGCGTCATTGAGCGTTTCGGGATCACGGCATCTGACCACAGTAGACAGGCGCACGTTTAATCCGCTAATAAAAGTATATAATGCTAGGTCTTGCATAGCAGCGACACGGCCAGCCAGTTCCCCTTTCTTTTTCGTTGGTATTGAGACATTAATTTCGGTAAGTAACTTTGAGAGACACGATTCTACACGGAGTGCGAACTGGTTGACTGTTTCGTTATTAGATTGGCGACAATCTTGAAGATCAGAGAGCAGTGCAGCATAATGCTTTCTTTCGCCGAATTGTGACTTTAGGAAGTCCTCTAGTTGTTGCCATGTCTCAAATTCTTTTATTGAACACGCGCTTTCGGCTCGCCCTTCGAGTTGACTAATAATATATGTCAATAATGTGGATTGTTGAGCCGGCGACGCAAGGTTAATAGCGTTTCTACAGTTATTTAAATAGGCATTTAGTTTTTCTCTATTACCGTCGAATTTATTTATGAACTTAATCAAAACATTTAAATCAATCTCCTTAGAGGTCGTAGTGGAATCCTCTTTGGGCATATTGAACGCTTCAGTCACGGGAACTCAGTTAGTCAAAACAAAGATAAGGCTCGAGGACCGGATTAGCGATAAGGAAAGAATGTTGCACGGCTCTCGCGACTAAATAATATGTGTAGTTACTAATCTATGAGAAATATAATTAAGCACTTTGTTCGTTGTACGTTTTCGTATTACGCGATCACAGGCAATTTAATTATTCACTGGCACTAATCACTTGCACAATTATCTTCGGTATGAAGTAAATATGAATGTTAAAGACTTACAGGAACACGGCGATTACAGGAACAGCATGTGTCATCATGGCTGGTGGAATACCTTGCTTCCACGGTGAGTATGTTTAAAGGATACGGTGACGACAGCAACAGGATTCGGCAGTGAGAAACAGCGACCAGCAATATCGGCTCGGCACGGCAGTAGAACTCTTCACATGGATATAAATCACGACACGGCGAAAAGAAACAGCGAGAGGATACGGCGACGAAATGATAGAGTTCTGTGTGGCGACGATATGCGTTTAGAAAGTCTGTATTGTTCACTATTGCACGAATTTATTGTTCGTTTTACACGATAGAGGCGAACCAGGATTTTAGAAATCCCTTTGAGCTGCCACCAATGTTATACGGGAAACTTGTATAGTCTTTTTAAAAAACACTTTTATTACTTTGGCTAAAGGCCGTTTAATTTATATAGAATATTACAAGAAAACTTTTATTAAAGAACAAGTGGCCTTAACCGAGGTTGAGAATAGAATAACTTGAACTGGGCACACTAAACTATGAATCCGCTACTTATCGCCAATGTGCTGACGGTGCATTGTGTCAGGGTTGTCCCATACATTGACGGGATATAACAGAACGATTAGCAGCGTATAGTAACACAGATTTTATCTCGGGCTTGCTCAAACCCATGGGCATTTGGAAGCTTCGAAGTCTATCGGCAGAATAGAGATTCAGAGATGAGCTAAAGTCATCGGAAAAGGATCCGTAAGTGGAATCGGGAGTCAAGTCGCTGTCTGGATTTAATCTAATTTCAAGTATTGCGCTGATTATGTTGGGCTCAAAAGCCGCCCTAGCCAATACGACGAAACCAACATCGGAATCGATGGCGTCAGCAACGCCATAACGGTCCAATAGAGAAACTACTTCCTCGGGCGAAGCAATGCCTCGCATAGCGGGGTCTCGAGCGATGATCATGCGCAGTCGTTCCATGCTTCTTCCTAATCGGTTGCTATCCCACGACATGCCATACAAACGCAATAAGACATGATTCTCATCTATATTCGGTATGATCATTTCATCAATACTTATAGTTGTACTTTTGTCCAATGTCCTACAACTATTTTGGATCCTAGTTATTAACGGCCGCACCTTCCAGAGACGATCGTTTTCTTTTACGTGGCGAGAAATATTTTCGTCAAAGACGAATTTTATTGAGTTTCGCAGCAAAAATAATCTATTTCTAGCCATATTGTCAGCTATTAAGGTAACACGAAACTCATTTTGCCAGTACATTCTCAATTGAGGGTATTGAATGCATGACATGGCTAAAGTTATGCCAAGGTAGACGTATAATTCTTTGGTATCAAGACCAAGACATTTGCCATGTCTTGCTAAATATGTTTGGTTAGTTTTCAATACCATTAACTCGACAAATTCCTCATCAATACAACATTTAAAGTAATAAAATTTATCAGTATAGCAGTTTTCATCAATTGGCAGATATGAAGGTTCAACACGCGAAAAAACATGTGGATTAAAATTATTAACAGACCATCCAGATTGTCTCACATCAGTCGAAAGTGTCGCTGATGCATTTAAATTATTCGTCATTTTTTTTTTTTACTTTAACGATTACGATTAAAGTTAAGAGGAACGCCTCAGCTTGTGTGGAGCCATCACATTAACGGGCCTATTGAATTTCTTTGAGAACATCCAGTTCATCTATTTCAGTACATCCAGAAGATCTAGTTTGAACGCCACATCTACTTTGGCTTTTGATCTCTGCCCCTGAACTATTTGTCTGTGAGTTCGAGGAAAAGCGATCAGTTTGCTCGATATTCCATCACTCGTGCCATCGTGTATGGCCCGAGCGCCGCTTATAATTACGGGCCTGTCCTGAAAGAAAGCTTCGAAGAGCGAACGATTAGCAGCGTATAGTAACACAGATTTTATCTCGGGCTTGCTCAAACCCATGGGCATTTGGAAGCTTCGAAGTCTATCGGCAGAATAGAGATTCAGAGATGAGCTAAAGTCATCGGAAAAGGATCCGTAAGTGGAATCGGGAGTCAAGTCGCTGTCTGGATTTAATCTAATTTCAAGTATTGCGCTGATTATGTTGGGCTCAAAAGCCGCCCTAGCCAATACGACGAAACCAACATCGGAATCGATGGCGTCGGCAACGCCATAACGGTCCAATAGAGAAACTACTTCCTCGGGCGAAGCAATGCCTCGCATAGCGGGGTCTCGAGCGATGATCATGCGCAGTCGTTCCATGCTTCTTCCTAATCGGTTGCTATCCCACGACATGCCATACAAACGCAATAAGACATGATTCTCATCTATATTCGGTATGATCATTTCATCAATACTTATAGTTGTACTTTTGTCCAATGTCCTACAACTATTTTGGATCCTAGTTATTAACGGCCGCACCTTCCAGAGACGATCGTTTTCTTTTACGTGGCGAGAAATATTTTCGTCAAAGACGAATTTTATTGAGTTTCGCAGCAAAAAGAATCTATTTCTAGCCATATTGTCAGCTATTAAGGTAACACGAAACTCATTTTGCCAGTACATTCTCAATTGAGGGTATTGAATGCATGACATGGCTAAAGTTATGCCAAGGTAGACGTATAATTCTTTGGTATCAAGACCAAGACATTTGCCATGTCTTGCTAAATATGTTTGGTTAGTTTTCAATACCATTAACTCGACAAATTCCTCATCAATACAACATTTAAAGTAATAAAAATTATCAGTATAGCAGTTTTCATCAATTGGCAGATATGAAGGTTCAACACGCGAAAAAACATGTGGATTAAAATTATTAACAGACCATCCAGATTGTCTCACATCAGTCGAAAGTGTCGCTGATGCATTTAAATTATTCGTCATTCTTCGTGAAGCCATGCCACGCGAACGTCGTCTGGGTACACCTCGTCGCATACCATGACCTCGTCGCATACCACGGCCCTGTCCTCTTCCTCGTAAAGCGGGGACTGAATCAGTTTCTTCGTCAGAAAGGTTGGACTGTGAATCTGAATCACTAGATTCCAAATCCGATCGCCTAATACTCGACGACCCTGAATCAGAATAATCTTCATCTAGTGTTAGTAGATTGGAAGTCCCGGCTATTAACCCATCATCAATTTCATCGACATCAGCTACTTCATCTTCATTGTCGGAATTATCGAGGAAATTTGCTATGTCTTCCTCATTTAAACCTGAAAAATAAAAATAACCTTTTCAAGAATACTACACAGTCGGAAAACAGCAAGGAACAGAACCTAAAAATATATATAAACGAATTTATTTAATCGTTTAAATTTCTATTGATTTTATTTAAAGTAAACGTAATAACAAATTGCTATGTTGCATTTTACACAAAAAAATTTGGTTTTTCGATCTTTTTTCCAGTTACACAGACCGCAGCGCACTTTTCGTCCAGATGGTGGAGGTGGGTTTGATGCCACAGTTGGTTCGGCTTCTGGTATTATATTTCGAATACGGTTTTTGATATGCTGTGGAATTTTTGTGATCGAAATTCGTTCATGAAGGTGTGGTTGAATCAGAGAAATAGCCAAAGTTTTGATAAAATCTCTTCGTGTGAAGTTATCAGAAGGTGCTTTAGTCTTTTCAATAATGTAACTGTTCAGTCCGCCAATATTCAATAACCCAAAAAATATACAAAGTGGCCATCTTTGAGTTCGTCTTGACACAGAATATGTCCCAGCCATCTGATCAACTACATCGACTCCACATTTGAAGGTATTATAATCGGTTATCATTTCAGGCTTCTTTTTTTCACCGGTTGTTATGTCTATTTTGGCATCATGGTGCATAGTAGATGCTAAAAGAACTACTTTGCCACGTTTGGGTGGGTACGTAAGATACCAGTGTGGTATTATTTTGAAATCCAAAGTAGGTTTCGTGGGCCTGTCTTCCTCTGGTTTGTGTAAACTGTTCAGGAATTTCTTTTTTGTTTTTTCTGAGTGTTCCTAAACATGTCAAGCTAAAGTCATCCAGTAATTCTGTTGCCAATGGAATACTCATGAACCAATTATCCATGACAACATTTCGATTAGATCCTTTTATCGGCTCCACTAGTCTTTTTACCACGTCATTCGGAGAGTTGCTGATTTGATATGGCCCTTCGTGTTGTTTACCAGCGTAAATTTCTAGATTCGACGTATAATAAGTTGTTGCATCACAGACGGCTAGTATTTTGGGTCCGTACTTGGCCGGTTTGCTGGGAAGATATTGTCGGAATGGGCATCGACCACGGAAGGCTAATAACATTTCATCTATAGTAACATGCTCTCCGTGTTTGTAGTATTTTTGGATATTAGACACAAATTCCTCAAAAACATCTCGGATTGGCGCCAATTTATCGGTTTCTTTTCTTGTCTGCCTTGCTGTGATGTCGTCAAAACGCAGACATCTAAGCAAAAAGTAAAATCTAAATCTCGACATTGCTGATATGCAGATGTCACATCCTGAACCATCGGTTGCCCACAAGTCCTTTGTATTCAAGTGTGCTCCTCTTAACTTCCCGATATAAAAAAGAAGTCCGAACAAAGCGTTGAGTTCCTTCATGTTTGTAGGTTTACAGTCTCTCTCTCTTCCAAAATTATCTCGGACTTTTTCGGTCATATAAATATTAGTAAAACTCACTAATTTCGCCAAAATATCATCTGTGAATAAATGACAAAATGTTTCTAGCGGCGTTGTCGAGTTCAATGCTGAACAAGGCCCTGGCACTTCACGTATGATATTATGACTTCTTGTTCTTATGTTTCTTCCGGGTTCTTCAACATTCCATACGGTAGCTTTATCTTTACCCAAATAATAGCCCTTTTGTATAAATGCCAATGGAACACAATCTAAATCCGGACGACGAAGATCGGGTGCTGGTCGGCGAATGCCTTGCCGTGGCTGTGAGGTTATTACATGGTCAGATTGTATATTTACTTCACCGTCATCGCCTTCTTGCTCGGATTCTGATTCATGCGCACTATTTTCTACGTAGTCTTCAGTCTCGGAACAGTCTTCATTTTCTATCTCTTCATTTAGGTATTCTTCCAATTCACTTTGTCTCAGGGGTCTATTAGTAGCCATTTTCTGTGAAACAAAGTATAAAAAGATTAATAAATAATAATAACATGATGGTATAAAATATTAACGTATTTAGTCGCTACCGGGTCCAGCGGACCCACACTCACCTTACACGTCCGTAGCACTCACGCGCCGCGCGCTAACTGACGACTACGATCGCCATTCGCCGTGCTACACTATCGTTGAAAGGTACTAAGAACGGCAACGTCGCGAACGTTGTAATTTAAAAGTAATTAAATAAAAAACGAAGGACTGGGTGGACCCATAAGCGAGTCCTTAAGTGTTAATTGAACCTTTTTAAAGGACTTGGGTCTGAATGTAGTAATAACCAAAATGAATGCTGGGTCTGAACTCACTAATAATTTAGTCCTATAGAAAGGACTTTGGGCCTTAGGAGGATATAGAGGTAAAATAAGGCATTTTTAAGTTATATCACTTTTTATGCGCACTTGAGCCTTGAGTCGATTTACTTGCACGCGAGTGTAGATTAACAGCTAATGAATCTGTACTTTTGTGGAAAATTTTTACCCTGGATAGTGCATCCGCATTAGTATTCTGTTTGCCTTTTTTGTATACCACTTTGTAGTCATACTCGGCTAGTTTCAGTCTCCATCTAGTTAATTTCGAGTTTGGGTCCTTTAAGGACATTAACCACATCAGTGGTCTATGGTCTGTGTATATGATAAATTTGTGACCATATAAATAAGGCCGAAAGTATTTAATGGTCCATACTATCGCTAACAACTCTTTCTCTATGGTGGAATAGCGTGTTTCTGTATCTGATAGGGTTCTAGATGCATACGGGATTGGTTTATCTGCCATTGCCCTGTGATAGAACAGAACCTAAAGCTATATCTGATGCATCAGTAGTCAAAATAAAAGTTTGATCAAAATCAGGGTATTGAAGAATCGGGGCGTTAGTTATAATTTCTTTGCATTTATTTACTGCCTCAATAAATTCATTCGTGTGTTTTACCTTAGCGTTTTTCTTAAGGCAAGCTGTAAGTGGCTTAGTCAATTTCGCGAAGTCTTTTATAAATTTACGGTGGTATCCAACTAAACCTAAAAATGATTTAATGTCTTTTTGATTGCATGGTATAGGAAAGTTTATAACGGCTTAAATTTTATCTTTATTTGGTTTGAGTCTCTGATCTGTTAGCTCATGCCCTAAAAAGTTAATCTGCTTTTGAACAAACTCGGACTTATCTAGTTGGATTTTCAAGTTATGGATTTTAAATCTATCAAATACTTGTTTCAATCTGTCTATATGCTCCTGAAGTGACGTAGATACAATGATGACGTCATCAAGATACGTAAATACGTTGTCTAATCCCCTTAGAATATGATACATTAACCGTTGAAATGTACAGGCGCGTTTTTTAAACCGAAAGGCATTCTTAAGGTGTGTCCAAACACGGCGTGCATGGTGCGCGGCAGCTACGCGCGGCATTCGCGGGACACAATTTTGCCGCGCGACTAGTTTAAACTTTCTGCGCGGCAGTGCTGCGCGGCATGTCCGAGACACGCCGCGCTCTTTATTTCTGTTTAAAACTACAATGAAATCGGCCGCGTGTGTTGTTGCTGTGTTGTTGTTGCGTAAATTACGTAGAAGAAGGAATAAAAGAAAGTGTATTAAAAAAAGGCAGTGTTGGATGCGACCACTCTTTCAACAAAGGACAAAGAATCTGGAAGGGATCTATTACGAAATCAACTACCGAACGCCACAGTTTTTAAGATTATCTTTGGAAGAATTCGAAACCATACATACATTGGTAGAACCATTTATTAAAAAAATGGATACTCACTGGCGAACGGCAATAACGTCGAAGGAGAGACTTGCAATAACGTTCCGATATTTGGCTACAGGAGATTCCTATTCCAGCCTACAATACACGTTTCACGTCTTAAAGCAAACAATATCAACAATAATTCCAGAAGTGTGCGATGCCATAGTGAGAGCTCTTAAGGACATGGTACAGGTAAATTATTATGAACTTTATGACTATGATATTATTTTCATTATTTAGCGAAATATTTTAAACTACAGATTGTTAATTTATTTTCATAACAAAGTAGTAATTAAATACAACACAATCATCATACGTCTACATCATACATCCGTGTCTAAATCACGAATCAATTGTGTAAGGCCAGTACTCATGTTACTAGAAGATGATGAGTCAAGATCGGTAAACTGTGAAGTGAAATATCCTCGTCTGTTTTCAGCGTTATATTCTTGTGTTGATGATTGATTTAAGAGCTCCATATCAGCTTCGTATAGTATAGTATTTATTGAATGTTGACTCTCGTAAACATAGTGGCATCATATTTTCTTAGTTCAGCTGCTATGTGCATGCCAAAAGATACGTAAGGATCATTACTACTGTCATTTTGTCTTCGCATTACTTTTAATGCTTCTTCTATCATTTTATTTTCAGCGTCATACTCTGACTGTTGGTCTTCGACGATCCTCTTGTTAGCGCGCTTTTCTTTTCTTGGCTTCTTTGTATTTGTATCTTGGTCTCGAGTGCCTTGTTCCGAAGTTCCTGGTTCTGAAGTGCTTTGTCCTGAAATGCCCTGTTCTGGAATAGTTTGTTCTCTATTACCCGGCTCTGAGGATGAACCACAATCCTGAAACAAAACAAATAAAACGTAAATAATTTTTTTTCAGCTACCAGTGTCAGAGCAAGATTGGAAAGCAGTACCTAAAGACTTCGAGGAAAAATTGAATTTTCCGCACACTATTGGGGCGTTAGATGGAAAACACATAACTATTCAAGCTCCTTTTCGTAGCGGCACTGAATATTTTAATTATAAAAAGTTCTTTAGTATCGTGCTATTAGCATTAGTAGACGCAAACTACAATTTTATGTATGTAAACATAGGAAGCCAAGGTCGAATTTCAGATGGAGGAGTTTATAAACATTCCGAATTGTATCGAAAGCTAGAAAATAATCAACTTAATGTACCAGCGCCAGAAATTTTACAAATACCCTACATAACTAAAATACCATATGTAATATTAGGAGATCAAGCTTTTGCACTAAGCACACATTTGATGACACCATTTGCAGGAATTCATCCAAAAGGGTCAAAAGAAAGGATTTTCAACTATAGACTATCAAGAGCACGCCGAGTAGTAGAAAATGCTTTTGGAATCATGTCGGCAAAATTTAGAGTATTAAGAAGTACAATGATTTTAAGCCCAAAATCAGCCAAAAACATAGTTCTAGCTACTGTTCACTTGCATAACTTTCTTCGCAGAGACTCTTTATTAAAAAAAACAAATAATTCAACGATTGAAACAGCTACTTTTACTCCAATTCAATTTAATACCACTCCTTCTGATATCCGTATTTTTTTGTCAAGATATTTTATGACAAACGGATCAATTGATTGGCAAGAAAGTTATTAAATAACTACATAACCTATAAATGGCCAAAATTATTATTAATAAACAGCAGCCAGCATTATTTCATCCCATAGATTTTGTAGTATGCGGGCTGTATGTATAATCTAGATTAATATTAAAAAGAGGAAAGATTTTTTTGTTTGTTAAGATTTAACTCAAAAACTACTGGATCGATTTAAATTTTTTTTGCTATTACAAAGCTATATCTTCACTGAGTAACATTAGGTTATAATTTATAAGAAACCACCAGACCACGCGGGCGAAGCCGCTGGCGGAAAGCTATGGTCTAATAAAAATATAAAAGAAACTTACCACTGCATCAATAGGGTTATTCCTGTCATGTAAAAAACTAAATGCTTCATAAGCAAACCATTTAGATTTATAGGCTTTGTTTCTACCTGCAACAGACTCTTCATTTTCAATTTTAAAGCTGCTTTTGGTTGTACGAGTGTTTTTGCTATTTCATCCCATATATCTTCTCTCACATTATTATTGTGATATTCTTTACGTCTAGTATCCCATAATGGACTATGGGAGCCATAAATTTCAATAAGACGAATTGCTGTTTCATTGTCCATTTTATTTGATAAAATACGTCCGTCCACACACAACCAACACTAACACTGTTCGCGGCGATCGTCGCACGCGGCAGGTAGCCCGCGGCAGCCGCGCGCGGCAGTCGTCCAATCATAGCGCGGCAAGCCGCGCGCGGCAGCCGCGCTCGAATGCCGCTTTATGTTTGGACACACCTTTAGAAACTCATAATGACCTCTTTCTGTAGTGAATGCAGTTTTCTCTGTCATTTGGGTGCATCTCTAAGGGTTCATACGCACTATGCGGGTAGCCGCATTACGGCTAGCCGCGCGGCTGACCGCAGGATGCAGTTGCGAATGCGGCCAGCCGGATCGCGGGCAGTCGCATTCGCAACCGCAACGTGCGGTTGAAGAACCGTTGCGATTTGCGGTCATGTCGATCCATTTCAAAGATGGATGTGGAAGAAGTTGCAGCTATTTACTACATTTACACACGTTACGTAAAGAAGAAAAAACAAAGAAAGAAGTACTGGGTGCATCCTTATTTGCAAACGAGATGAGAGCAAGCATTTTGCAATATTTTTCGAAGAACTAAAAAAATATGAAGATAAGTTTTTCGGATTTACTAGAATGAGCATAAAAACGTTTGAAGAATTATTGAACATTTTAGAAAAATTTATAACAAAGCAAGACACACAATTTCGCAATAGTATTAAACCGGAAGCAAAGTTAATAATAGTGCTACGGTAAGTAAAATAAATATGTATAATTCAATTTTTATTAAAATAATGTAGGTACACATTTCAAGCATCATCGTCAGTGATGGAATTAAAAAGTTCCATATAATCACTCTCCTGAGAAACCCTGTCCTGAGAATTTTCGGAAATTGGCGATTGTGTATTCGTCGGATTCCGATAATCACTCTCCTGAGATTTTTCGGAAATTGGCGATTGTGCATTCGTCGGATTCCTCACAATTTCTTGAGACGTGTCTCGTCCAAACTCCAAAGACTGCACAGGCTGCGTGTAGACATTACTTCCTGAATACTGTGCCGTTTGATATCCATGATGGGTATTCCCTCGTCCAACCTCCGAGAAGTTTGTACGGTGAGAATAGGGACTATTACCAGAATAATGTGACGTTTGATATCCCCGGTAAGAATTAGGCCTTGGATAATCAATGTACGAATAATTGAAAATCTGCGCATCTTTAATTACCTTTAAAATATCTAATTTACTTTGCAATTGCATATGTTCTGGATTTTTTTTAAATTCTTTTACTAGAGACAAGAAAAAGAGGCGATCCTCGTCATCTTCAACACTCTTTCTTTCTAAATTTCTATTCAAGGCCCCGACTAACTCTCTACCGATAGGATCATCACTATTATTATTCTTGTTTCTCTTTGGTGCCCATGAAGTATTTGATGGAAGTGTTTCTTCATTTTGCATAGCTGTGTTACCATCTTCATTTCCTGTAGTTAATTCCCCGTTGTGCTATTGACAGTTACAGTATCTTTTAAAAATTAGAAAACATATGAAGTCTTTTTTTTTGCCGCTGATCCGCTCTTAGTCTCTTTCGCTTTATGGGCCTTCACAAAACAATCGCGAATATTTCTCCATTTTTTTTGAATACTCAAACCTAAAAAAAAACATTGTTTCAGATATTTGGCGTCAGGCTGTTCATTCGCAGAATTGCATTATATGTTTAAGATTGGAATTAGTACTATTGCCGAAATAGTTCGAGAAGTATGTGCAGCTATATGGTTTTGCTTAAAAAATATATGCCTACCACAACCAACCAAAGATATGTGGCTTCAAATTGCAAATGGTTTCTCTACTAGAGCACATTTTCCGAACTGTATAGGTGCTTGTGACGGAAAACATATTAGAATTATAGCACCTAACAATAGTGGATCAATGTGCTTCAATTATAAAGGATATTTTTCTTTGGTATTGCTAGCAATTTGTGACAGCAGCTACAAATTTGTGATGATTGATGTTGGAGCATATGGAAGATTCGGTGACTCAGCAATATTTCAAAACTCAAACTTTTATAAAAAAATTCAAGAGAACCGCTTGAACATTCCTGAACCAGCACCTATTTCAGGAAACAATGCAACTTGTTTCCCCTTCGTTTTTGTAGGAGACGAGGCATTTGCTTTAAGTACGAGTATGATGCGCCCTTATCCGAGAAATAATTTAAATATTACAAAAAGAACATTCAATTATAGACTTTGTGTGGCTAGACGTTACATTGAATGTACTTTTGGCATACTTGCGAATAAGTGGCGCATTTTTCACAGACCAATTAATGTTCACATCGATTTAGTTAGTGATATTATTAAGTCTGCTTGCATTTTACACAACTTTGTAAGAGACAGAGACGGATATTCTTTTAGAGACTCATTAAGTAATCCACTAACTGAAACTATTACTCGAGATAACGTGCGAAGAAACAATAGAACTGCTTTCGGATATCGAGAATTATTTGCAGAATATTTTATGCATGAAGGGAGGGTAGAATGGCAGGATAATTACATTTAAAAAATAAAATGATTTTGATGATGACCCAGGAAAGGCGACCCTTCCACAGCATCAATGATTCGTCCAAGCTCAGCGATTGCTGAGGAGTATACATGCTACAAAACTTGCGGTTACAGTACTCCAAAACCGGCGTTATTTTGGAGATCTTACGGTCGTAAGATCTCTCGTGGAGGGTGTAATTATTGACGAAATGTAAAAACCGTATCAAGAGGCAAAAACGATTTCTGCTCATAACTTCACGGAATTGTGACATGCCCAAAATCCCTGTGGTCTAATATTCATCAATCCGTGCCCTATAAACAATGCTCATATAGTTAAGGAGAGCAAACAATCTGTAAATTTCCTCCACAGTGGTATCCTGCCATTCTTTAAGATTGGCAGTGATACCATCTGTTTCGGATAATTTACAGATTGTTTGCCATGCGTAATCGTTAGTTTCCTTAACTATATGAGCGATTATTTGTTCGTCCCACACCACCTGAAACAAATCCATAGGCGCTGTTGCGGTCACCTGCGAGCCCGGAGTGTTCAAATACACTTCTGGTTGGCCGGAAAACGTGCTGAAGTCTTCCGACCAAGTAAATGTATTTGAACACGCCGGGCTTGACCCATCTGCGCCCGGAGAAGACGGCAGCGGCTGCTGCTCGGCCTCCAGCTGCGGCTGCTGCTCGGCCTCCAGGCCGGCTGGCTCTGCCTGGCCCGCCACGCCGTACGCGCCATCCGCCGTCGACGGCTCGTCTAAGCTCCGCTCCGGAGCATATGCGTCTAGTAGCCGCTCCTCACGAAACACTTCGTGTTTACGTAATTTGCAGCTAGCTAGACGCATGCTCACAAGCCCCGCGCCGCACGCCCAGTCTGCTTCCCCGTCCGAATCCACAGCGTCGGACTCGCTGCCAGAAACCGGACGGGCAAGCAGATCTGCGATCTCGGAATCGTGGGCGGGGGCGCGAGCGCTTACGCGGTGGCTCACGAAGCGGAGCTTCAATTTCCGTCGGCGTAGCGACGGACGGCGTAACAGGCGGTTGCCATAGCTAGAATAGATATGAAATTCCAGTTTATTTTTTTTATTGTTTACATTGGGGAGGGCAATATCCAGCAGTGGACTATTATAGCCTGATGAAGATGATGATGATGAAATACATACATATTATACATAGAAACACTCAGACCAAGTCAAACATCCATGTTCATGCACGCAAATGTTTGACTTGTGCGGGAATCGAACCTGCGACCTCAGGCGTGGCAGTCGGTTACACTAACTACTACACCATCGAGGCCGACATAATACGAGGGCTATATCCAGCAGTGGAGTATTATAGCCTGATGAAGATGATGATGATGATGATGATGATGAAATACATACATATATACATAGAAACACACAGATCAAGTCAAACATCCATGTTCATGCACACAAATGTTTGACTTGTGCGGAAATCGAACCCGCGACCTCAGGCGTGGCAGTCAGTTACACTAACCACTACACCATCGAGGCCGACATAATACGTGTCATATCCAACTATTATGTTTAGTTTGATTTGTAGTGGAAAAACCACAAAAATAAAATTCGTAAATAAAGGTTTACCTGAAGGCCAGACGCCGTCTCCTCTAACTCCAGGCTGCAGCCCGTCTCCTCTAACTGCAGGCTGCAGCCCGGCTCCTCCACACTAGTTGGGTCGCGGTCGGCAGGTGACCGCACCACTGGTGGGCCAGCTATTTTCTTCATTCTATAATAAAATAAGATTATTGTTATGTATAACTAAATCAGATTGGTGCATACCTGGTCATCAGACCCTCAGCTAGACAAGTATCATTGCTACTAAACTATGCAATGGTTTTTGATTTTGTTCTTACTATAATTATTATGAATTTCCTTTTATAGGGTTTCATAATAATATATGTACAATAGGTACATCCTTATTAATTTTGTAAAATAACAGACCGGCTAATACATTGTAATCAAGTTGTCAAATATATACCTATGTATATTTAGGCATTTACACAGCTTACATTATAAGATACATCAAAATAATGTATTGAAGAATTGTTGATATAAGAAAGCCCATAAAATTCTCATTTATATTATCAAAATCATAATTTACTTCAAGTATATAACTGGTAATAGGATGGTTCTATTGTCTTGTTGTTACTTCTGTGATACTAAACACATTATTGTGCAGGTTTTTCATTGTAAGTTCATATATAGTGTAAGATTACAGGTGCCTAAACCTACTCACAAAAACATACCATGGAACATGACACTGTGAAAGTAACTGAAATATACTTGTCTTGCTGTATCTACAGTGAGTTTCTTGCCAGTTTCTTCTCAGGGGCTCTACCCTTTGCCTGAAACCTAGTAACTAAACCTAAATATAGCTTTAGTAACTTAGTAAACTCACTAACCTATACATAATCCATATTTCAGTGTAAGATTACAGGTGCCTATACCCACAAAAACATACCGTGGAACATGACACTGTGAAAGTAACTGAAATATACTTGTCCCGCTGTACCTACAGTGAGTATTTTCTCATAGGCTCTACCCTTTGCCTGGAACCTAGTATCTAACCTAAATATAGCTTTAGTAACTTAGTAAACACACTTACCTATATTTCATAAGTGTTACTTTGTGATCTAAATGAATAAATGATTTTTGACTTTGACTACAAGCTGTCTTTATGCGACTGAGCTAATTTTCTCTGCAAGACACGTTATTCGAGCGCCCGACTGAACTCAAACACTACGCTTCTATGGATTGACATCACCGAGATCCGTTGGGTGCATACCTGGTCATCATCAGACCCTCAGACATGTGTAAAAATATCATACAGAAGCAATACTTTACCCTAACACGACTCACTAGTGGATATGGGCACCCTCCAATAATTATAATACATCTCGGTACAAGGTATAAAAAATATGATCGTCAGTATTCTTTTTTTTAGAATATTAGCAAATATAAACGACCTGTATACAATTTTGATGGTTAGTAGAAAAAAATTAATAATTTGAATTCACGCACACATGCATACAATGATTTTTGTATGTGTGAGTGTAAAACGAGGTTTCGAAGTTTTGCCATTGAATTACAAGATTTTGTTAACATATTTTATAAAAGTATCATTGAAAACGCATTCCTTATAAAAAATACAATTAGAATATGTGCAGTTTGTATAATTTTCCTATAAAATAGTAAAAATATCTTACAAAACAAAAATGTTTCAACGGTCGATGAGGTCCGACCTCAACTTTCATTGCATGTTTTACGTAAATAAAATGGCAAATCTTCTATTACAATACAACAATTAGGCAGTTTAGATAATAAAATACAAATTACTTACGGTTTTAAAGGAAATCCCTGCTTCAAGTTTTGTTTTCGCATAAAAACTGCACCGGCGACACAGTGATTCGTACAGTGGGAAGTCCGGAGCGAAAGTGACGCAAAAAACGACGCGAGGTTTAAAAACTATAACATGATTCGGTTGGTAAGCTTGATCCATCGACAACGAAGTTCGTTACGCGTACATTGACATACAATACAACACTTTGAATACAGGGCTTTTAATACAAAAACGGCAAAAAATCGAGTGCGACCCTTCGACCCCATATGGCGCCACCGGGGTTTGACGGGTGCAAATGAGACGACGCTATATAGGGTCACCGGGGTTTGAGAGGTTAATGAGCAGTCACGCATCAATTTTCCTGTATTGCTCTGTTTAGAAACACTACAGACGCTGATATTGTCATCGGTGGCGATTTTCAGCGGGAGCTTGAATGTAGAGTGTGCGGTTCGACCTCCTTCTAAAAGCGTAGCGGCAATGCCGGATGACGCAACAGCTAACGTAATTTTTCCGGTAGATCTCACTTTTTTTAAAAGCAGATTGATTAAAAATGTTTTTCCTGTACCTCCTGGGGCATCAAGGAAAAACAATTTCCCTTCATTGTTATCAATTGTTGATAGTAATGCAGTGAATACTTTTTTCTGATCGATGTTTAATCGTGGCTCATCTTGAGCTATATTTTGTAAAAGTCTTGTTTGATCGTATGATATTTCTCTTATGTATTCGGCACTGTTAGTTAAATCTGAGTTAGTAGTATTAGCTGGCATCGGCAGCCCAAAATCCTTGATCGATTTACCCGAAAGTAATTGCAGTACTTTATTCAATTCAAATAATGCTTCCTCAAATATGTGTTGATCATATTGTATATCATCTGAGTTTAACTCTCGCCGTCGTCGATTCAGAATATCACTGGCCATGTTTTCTTGAAATTTATTCCATAGATTAACAGAATCAGTTACTTGACAAAACGCTACTATGACAGCAAATAAATATCTTAATGATGTAGCTAAACTACAAACAGCTGCTTCTGATAATGTATTTTCCCAGTGAGAATCATCTTCCAAGAGCCCCATAGTTTTGCATGCTGCTTGATAAGTATTGTAAACAACACCTTGTACAGTTCTTAGGCGTGCAAAGGTTGTCGGGCCTTTTACAATATGCAGTAATATTCTCAGATAAAAGCATTCACTGTTGTTGGGATGAATCGTGTAGACTCTGCCAAGAGCATCCGTTTTTTTTACTCCGGGGAAACCATCAACCGCAGTACCTTGTTTTCGCCGTTGAAAAGTTTTAGAACTCTGGTTCCATGTATAGTAACTTGGAACTCTGTCATATGTCAGTGTTTTCGCGAAATCATCTTGAGTACATAACTTGAAAAATGCTGTCAATGTTGTATCCCGCGGATTATTAACAACTTCTTGTATATTGTTCTCCATGAAATATACCCTTTGTCCATTTTCTAAATGAACTGCAAGGTGGACAATTGTGGGAGCCCGGTCGTGCACTTCGAATGATAATATCCTCCATACAGCTTCAGAGCTGCAGATGTAACGTCCAGACTGATATTTTTCCACTTCATTTGGTGATTGTATGCTGAAAGTGGCTTGATCACTACCTTTATTAATGTACTTAGTAACATATTGGATTGACTTTATCGAATTGCACAACTCTACGTTGATGTGGGCATCAAAAATTTTCAAAAGGAGCCGATTATAGGGAACGATCCATCGGTTATCAATATCACGGTTTCGGACGGTAGCACTTTTCTCGCCTTGTTCTGACGATCGTTGACGATATTTGGGATATCCGTCATCGCTAGTGATTGTTTGAGTTTGGAATGACTTCGGAAATTTTTTGCTGCATTTAGAATCTCGCATACATGGAGAATTCGGATTTAAAGTCCCGCAAGGGCCGTGTACCATATTTTTCTTTACGATTTCGTACAGGATAGGATCTTCATCTTTATCCGGCAACTCAGCTGAAATGACCTTGTCAATTTGGTTTGGTCTAATTTTGTTCACTAACCACACCAGCAGGTGCACATGTGGCAACCCACGTTTTTGCCATTCTATTGTGTACATATGACAGCGCGGGGGACCGAATATATGAGACTTGTTAATGAGGTGCAGGAGTTTCTGTACTTTTAAATGGAAGACTCTGTTAACTATATCATATCTGTCTTGTGGACTTAAATTAGTGTTAATATTTTCTTTAATTTCCGGCCAATTTGGGTTACATGTTGCAGTTATAAATAAATCAGGTTTGCCGTAATTTCTGACGTAAGTCATGGCGTCTTGCGATTTTTCGTGTAAATATCGAGGTCCACCTGTGAATGATGAAGGTAGTATAACTAACTGACCAATGCCGTTGACATGTTCATTCGCCTGTAACGCATCCTGAAGATGAACGTAATTTTCGGCTCTCAATTTAGTTTGATTATTACGGATGTAGGCCAATCTCTCAGATTCAATTTTCGCATATTGATCGACCAAGTATTGGTTTGTTAACATTCCATATCTAAGCAAAGTGTTGAAATTGTTACGTCTTGTCATTATACGGTAGCAATAGTAGTTCATACATGACACTGTTTTACGCAGAGGTGTTCCACCGATTGGATCAACTTGAGAAATATTAATGGCATAACCATTTTCTCCACGACATAGCATCAAAGGATATTGTAAGCTGTCATAAGATCTGTGTAGCTCTGAAATTTTTTGCAAATTATCATCACGACTATGCAATACAATATCTCTTTTGTCAAATTGCTGTCCAGCTATCACCACTGCTACCTCACTCGTAGAAGGCGCGTTATATCGTCCTCTGTGTTCTCCAACAGGAAGTTTATTTGCATGGATTACGACATTAAAGTCAGGAGTATCTGCTGGAATACTCTCAATCGCAGTTTTGAAAGACTGTATATAGTAATTATGAGAATGTAACATATCTTGCAGAGATCTAATTAAATCTCTATCAATTGGTTGTGCAACACTTGAACACCGCGTAGATGCTTGTGTCTGGATCTGCAATAAAATATATTTGCAGAAATTTGTAATCATCGGGTCGAAGTGGTAGCAAGCTCCCAGCTAAGTGGTACACTTGCCCTTGAATTTTAAATGTAGGCATGAACCCACGCTCAACGACTTGCTTACTCTTAAAAGAGGTCATTTGAAATGCGTTATTATAACGGCGTATATTGCGCATGAATTGTTTGGATTTCTGCTTATCACCCGTAAGAAGAGAGTGAAGTGGTTCAGGTGGAGGGAGAATTTCTTCTAATTTGACTTTTCGTTGTAAGCAACACATGCCTTTTGATTCGTCCTTGAATTTCAATGCACAAGCAATATTCACATACTACTGACATAGTACCTATTGATACTATACGATCGTCCTTGTAAGAAATCGAAGGATCGTAATTCATGGCAGAATTTTCTTTATTTACCCATGAATTAGTAACTCGTGCTGATGATTCTCTGGCTCTCTGTATTCGATGTCTATCCCTATCTCGACTGCGGCGAACCTCACGCTCTACTGAAGATTCTCTCTCTCTATTAGCTCTATATCTATCCCTAAGCTGACTGAGTCGAGCCTCACGCTCTACTGACGATTCTCTATCTCTCTGAACCGAATGCCTATCTCGATCCCGGCTGCGGCGAACCTCACGCTCTATTGAAGATTCTCTCTCTCTCTCAGCTCTATATCTATCCCTAAGCTGACTGAGTCGAGCTTCACGTTCTGTTGACGATTCTTCATCTCTTTGTGAACGTACTCTTCTAGCATTCACTGAACTACGACCTATGTTCGAACGACGACGTCTTCCAGACATGACTTTATAATTTTTGAACAAAGTTGACTCAGTTCTAGACTTATGTATGATTACCTACCTATGAACAAATTGCCATATTATTGGTACCTATATGCCGCAGTAAAAAACATCTAAATACTTACCATTTAGACACAAATGATAATCAACAATCATAAAAAACAAAAGATATTTATTCTATTCTTTTCTTTTTTTTACTGAAATAACTTAAACTACGATTTTAATGAAATCAACTTAAAATACGATTTTAATTAAATTAAAAACACCTAAAAAATAATTTGCCATGCGTGTGACTAAAAACAAAAGATAATCTACAATCATCAAGAACAAAAGATAGCTATATTCTATTATAAGTTTTTTTTCTGAACTTACTTAAGATTTTTGAAAATAATTTCCTTATTATTAAATTAATTGATTATTATTTATCGTAACTTATAATTATTAACTGATACGTTGTCGCGCTGAAAAGCACGTTTTTATCAAGTACTGTAATTTTCCTCGCTAGAGAGCTCCGATAATAAACGCGTCCGATTGCTGCTAAATTCAAAGTGCTATAGGGAGAACCGCGGCCTCCGACGCGCTATTTATAGGCATGCCTCCCCGCACTGCCCCGTCCGACCGGTACCGCCCGCCGCAAACGCAAATTTTAAATTTGTAATATCTCCGAAAATATTAGTTTAATTTACATGCTGTAAGGAACCATATTGATCTATATTAATTGCACACTGTATTTAAGGTACTTAATTCGATAAGGATTAATGCCGTATTGCTTAAAATAGCTTCGTAAATAAGCCATTTTTTCACGTAAAAAGTAAACAATAAAAATGGTTAATGTGGGTTATCCCTAAAAGATAAACATATACCATCGCGGACTTTTTTGTAGACCTTTTTATGGTGTACAATACTGTAGTACATTAATTTGATCTAACTCGTAGGGTTTAGGCAGCGTTTTTGCTAAATTGCTAAATAAGCCCAAAAAATAGGTTAATTTACGACATCACGTTAGAAACCTCTAAAATTAGCAATGTTGCCTTAGTATATGATGCATGTATTATACATATAAACCTTCCTCTTGAATCACTCTATCTATTGGAAAAAACCGCATCAAAATCCGTTGCGTAGTTTTAAAGATTTAAGCGCACATAGGGATATAGGGACAGAAAAGGCGACTTTGTTTTATACTATGTAGTGATTTGTATGGAGCTGACAGAATAAAAACATATATATCTCCGTTCTCGCACAATTGGCCCTAATAATTTTTAAGGGAGTCAATCTATGAATTATTTGGATTTTTTTGATATATTGCATAATAAGGCCAGGGGTGCGAAACGACTTGATGCCGAATTGGGCCGCCTTTGTCCGGATGTTTTGCACCCAGGAAAGGCGACCCTTCCACAGCATCAATGATTCGTCCAAGCTCAGCGATTGCTGAGGACACAAAACTCTGTTGCTGTCACCTGCGAGTCAGGAGTGTTCAAATACACTTCTGGTTGGCCGGAAAACGTGCTCAAGTCTTCCGACCAAGTAAATGTATTTGAACACGCCGGGCTTGACCCGGGTGTCTGCGCCCGGAGAAGACGGTAGCGGCTGCTGCTCGGCCTCCAGCTGCGGCTGCTGCTCGGCCTCCAGCTGCGGCTGCTGCTCGGCCTCCAGCTGCGGCTGCTGCTCGGCCTCCAGCTGCGGCTGCTGCTCGGCCTCCAGCTGCGGCTGCATCTCGGCCTCCAGGCTGGCTGGCTCTGCCTGGCCCTCCACGCCGTACACGCCATTCGCCGTCGACAGCTCGTCTAAGCGCCGCTCCGGAGCATATGCGTGTAGTAGCCGCTCCTCGCGAAACACTAAGTGCTCACGTAATTTGCTGCTAGCTAGACGCATGTTCACAAGCCCCGCGCCGCATTGTGGGCTGAAAATCGACCTCCATAGACATAGAAATGAAAGTTGCTAGATGTTCGTTTTGTTGACAGATATGGCTTCTATTAGCTATTATATACATAACAATGTCGTCTAAGCTAACTCCGCACAGAAATGAATTTATTATAAGGTTTTTTCGAAAAAAATGTATGGAGCTAGCATGAAAAATCTGAATATCTCTGAACTTGTAAGGAAAACCGTAATATCCTCAGAGATGGTTATAGGACTAATTACACAGGTCTGCAATGGTTTTCCTCTCTGAGATCTGATTAACGTTTTCTATAGTTTCTAATGTGCTGATTACGAGAAAAATAATAAAAAAATTCTATCACGTCAGGATTCTTTGATATTGAATATTTAAGATTTTAACTAAAAATGTCTGAGCGCATACATTTTAAAATCTATAAAACGTCACTTAATTACTTCAGCTTAATTTTTATTGCATTTAATTAGTTTAAGACGACATAGAAATGAATGCAAATCAGTAATTTGTTAATTACTACATAATAAGTGTAAGTAATTCGCATTAACCATTTCGAAAACGGGTCATTTTGGCTTCATTTAGTAATGAGCTCATTAATACACGATGTTTAGGTGATATTGCCTAATTGTTGTTAATGTTGTTCAAAAAGGGTATAATGAAGAAAACAAAAGGTTTTTTTTGTATAAGTACCTACTCTGAATTAGAAAACTAACAGTCGAAGTGCGCATCTTGCAACCTAAACTTTAAAATGTCGTCGCGAAGTTGTTTAAACTCTTCGAATTGTTTTTGTTATATTTGTGGTAAAAAACTTTTTGGGGAACAATAAAAGCTCGGACTATAAAGAAATAGTAGCCAAAATGATAACGAATTTTGGTGTAATGGGTTGTAATATGAGCGTTAAACTTCATTTTCTGAATTCGCACATTGATTACTTCCCAGAAAATCTAGGAGCCGTTAGCGAAGAACAAGGTGAAAGATTTCACCAAGATTTAAAAGAGCTTGAAGTCCGGTATCAAGGAAGATGGAATGTCAGCATGATGGCGGACTATTGTTGGTTGTTGAAGCGTGATGATCCAAACCGGAAATATAAGCGAAAATCGCACAACAGAAGCTTCCAGGAAAAAAGGACCAGGTTCCACAAATAAAATTTAAGTGTATTTTAACCCAGCAATAAGTTGTTATTACGTGTTAATAGTTTTTTAAGTTAAAAATTAAGTACTTTTTTAAATATATAATTTTTTAAGTGAAAACTTGTCTTTTTTCTCAATTTTCTATCTGTAGCTTTTTTGAAAAATCAGGAGGTGATGGAGAAAAACTAAGTACATATTCGTAATCAGCGCATCAAAATACTCCAGAATCAGCTATCAAATTCCAGAGAGGAAGTTATGACCTTCATTTTGCAGGCCTGTGTTATTTGTGATTTTTTGACATACTTCATATAACGGTACCTGCTGCAGAATTTTTTTTAAAAGTCATCTAATTTTTAATTAATTTTTTTTAACATTAAACGATTTGTTTTATTGTAAAAGTAAAGAAACAACACGTTATATGCATATAATACTAAACCTTCGCCAGTTATTTGTTAAAAATCAAGAAAATTATTTTTGCCTTACATAGTATATATGTTTTAAAACAGGTAATTGGATACCATTACTAAACTTTGCATACACAAACTACTGAATAATAAATTAGCCTTCTAATGAGTTCTGAATAAGAGATTAAGTGATTTGCAATATCGCACAATGGTAACTACGGATTACACTAATTAAATTCTTACAGGTAAGAGTAAACTAATTAGTTAATTAGACATGTTACGAGTTCTAAGAAATATTTTCGACAACTGTCTAATTATTTTATTATTATGTCTAAATGAAGGTATTTTTTTAAATCATTAAATTCTACTAATGTCAAAGTAAAGATCAATCGATAAGTTAGTTATTTTATTAACGCTAATAATAGGCATTAAATAAAAAGAAAAATAAATTAAAAAGGTATTTTTTAATAGTTGATAAAATTTATATAACACAAAACATAGGTACAAAAGTATGCAAAAATATAAATAGGTACAAGAATAGTAATATAAAATATTTAAAAATAAATCAATTGCAAAACATAGTTACGTACCAAAGCTAAATAACGAAAGATCATGAAAAAATTACATTGAATAGAATTATAATTAAAAGCACAAAAAGTTTCTAGTTTTCCTTATCACTCTCGTCGATTTCTGAATCAGAATCTAGATTGCCTACAAACTCAGTCAGTTTCTTGAAACTGAATTAAATTGAGGGTTTTAGGAAATAAATCCTCCTTTTTCTTGGCATCTAACTTGGGCCTTTGTACATTTATAAAAGGATCCGAAGAAACAACTAACATATTAAGGATATCATGATTCGAATCTTGCCTGCTCTTTTTCTGCGAATGATGTTCCCGAAACCTCCTAAAATCTTTATTGCGAGACTCGGATGCTTCTTCCGAGAGACTTCCTATGGGTACAACATCATTCTTCTCGATTATGTCTGCCCCGTGTATAAGTAATTTGTGGACGGTTGATGACATATAGTACCAGTCATATAATTCCACGTACCTCTCTGCTGTTTTGATGGCATAATCTTTAAATTTAATTATATCTACTTTTTCCCCGGAAGTTATTGCCTGTAAAATCACAGCAAATCTTCTTATTAGTTCTTCGTCCAACCCAGTAATGGCTGCAGTTTTATGGGGAAATTTGAAAAACTTTCTTGCAGTGTTGCCGTCATTAGTAGTTCCGGAACCTTGTGTAACCCAATGTCAATCAATAGATTTAATTCGTCTTTAAATTTGTCTTGAATAATCTTTTTTCTCTTACTTAGCATTTCTTTGTGCTCGTTACCTCTCGCAGCCCACTCTTTAAAATCTAGTCTATACGAAATATGTAGTAAGCATTCCATACAATTTATACGGGCGTGTAGAGATGACAATCCAAACTCGTATATGTCAGAAGATACGGTCTTTGCTGTTACTACACCCAAACGGTTCATTTCTGTCGGTTTTGCCAAACACAAATAGCATGATGAACTTGATCTGGCTTGAGACAAATACGTGCAGACTTTACCATCGATCATTGTCATCATTAGGTGATGATTCACCCTGTTTCTATTATTGCACTCCGTAGGAATGAGAGCCTTAATTTCTTCATCCATTTGTCGTTTGTGTTCGATGACTACTGCTTCGCTTTCCTTCACAAAAGTAAATTGAACTGGACGACAATACATTGCTGAGCATGGTTTTGGGTTCATCCACAAAGTATTGTCTCTATCAGTCAGTTTTAGTGGCACCAAGGAAGTTATGAAAATACTTGAATCGTCTTGATCGCTATCCATTTTCTGCTTGTATCGGCTTTGGTTTGACGCACCATCGAAACCCCATTTAGATATCAATTTTAAATTTTTTTCTTGCTCTATCAAAGTTTTCTCTGGCGTGTCGGTAAGTATTAGACTACGTCCAGGCTTCCTTCGTTTCCTGTTAGTTTTTCTTGGACCAGCTTTTATAGGATTTCGAAAATCAAAAGGCGATTTGAAAGACAGTTCTTTGGCTGACTTTGGTGGTTTGTTTCTATTAGTAGAATCTGGAGAATTGACCGATTGATTCTGAGATGTGGATTGTCCAGAAAAGTGAGCAGACTGATCAAAAATTGGTTCAGATATTTCTTTTGCATCATCAGCTATGTTTAAACCGACTTTTTCAGGACTTTTAATGGGAGGTGACATATTTAAATCAGGTTGCGTAATAACATTTGATTCAGGTGCTTCTACAAGAGCTTCGAGACCACACTCTTCGAGAATACTTATAGAGTCTGGTGTTGAATTACCTTTACCCTGTAGATCTTCTGGACAAGGACGATCAGTTACCGAACTAGGAAGAAAGTCTTCTTCTGTGAAAATGTGTCGGTCGAATGGATAAATACCACACTTTGCAAAGGCGTTTGTTATATTTCTTGGCGTCATTGCCTTTTGAAAGGCAGATCCGATTATTTCGCCTAAATCATAAATTGTAACGGGTTTACCCGGATTTCGCAACAGCCAGGAGTCAATGGCAGCGTTGTAATATGTTTTGAATGGACCATAGATACCAATGCAACGTCTAGGGGCTGCAACTTAGCAGATATGTGAGGATGAAGAGTCAAAATATGCACTCCCGCATTTTTGGCGCAATCGAGAGCTTCTAGACTTACTCGTAAATGTGATTCATGGTTATCCATGATTAAAATGCATGGATTTTCTTTCGAAGCATTTGTATGTTTAACGAAATGTTTCATAACCTCTGGAAATATCGACGAATTCATCCATCCGGTAGGTGTAGCCAATCCGAGAGTTCCCGGTGGTGTATTTTTAATCATGTGATCTTTAAAATTCTTTCTAGGAAAGACCATGACCGGTGGCAAGAAATTTCCACTGGCACTCACGATACAGCAAGTCGTAACTAATGTCCCTCTTTCTCCGCTAGTCACCTTACCAATGACTTTTCGACCTATTGGGGCTAGCACTTTTTGTGGTTTTTGTACCGTCGTCGTAGATGTTTCTAAATTGTCTTGATCTTCTAAATTGTCGTAAAATTTCCCGACATTGCTTTGATTGAAAGCTGTTGCCCTACTGAGGCTGCATGGTTCAGGCTTTTTTAATGTGATATTATGTCTGCGTCTAAATGAAATTAACCAATCCTTGCCAGCCATTTGCTTCGTCTCCCAAGAGGCAGGCATTTTTAAATTATTAATTTTAGCACACTGATATGCTACTTTTCGACTGTCTTTGGCGGTCAATCCATAAAACAAAAGAGCACAATGCGAGTAATAGTTTTTAAGTGCAATCTCTTGGCTATCGGTGAATATTTTATTGACCGAATAGTTAGGTTCTAACTCCGAGGGTAACAATTCATCAAGTGACTCACAGTTCTTAGTCTTCCAATAATACCTTTTAAGTGTAGCAAACGGTACATTAACTCTTGTTGATGCTTTTCTTATAGATTCTCCCGTCCTTATAAACTGCAAGCCTTCTTTAATTTTTTCATGCGAAGTGTTCCCTATTTTTCTGGCGGTCTTTTTCCGTGGCATTCTATAAATAAAATAACAAAATTTGATTTAAAAGTTACAAAAATATTGAATTTGTATAAGCTACAAAAGTATTGAAATTGAGAAGATACACAGTGGCTCATGAGCCACTGTGTACCTGTAAAAATTGAGTCACTGTTTACTTTTACGCCATTTTGAAAATATTTGATCACAACAACCGAGATTTAAAACAAATAAGTCAAAATACGGGTTAAAGACAATTGATACAAGACCTACTATCCGATAAATATAATGGCTATTACCTATAGCAACAAACAAAGATATGAAAACAATCGAAACTCACCTTAGAAAGTAATTTAGTGGGCGCGAAAACAAAAAACACTCCCCCACACTTCCGCGCGGCGCTCGAACGGCGAGCAAACTGGTTTAAACGTGCACGAGTACCAAGGCCTTCGAATCGGTAAAAGAGACAAATATATATTCCTATCCCTTCAGGTCGAAACATGACTGAGCCACTGTAGCCGACCGAGTCACTGTTGCCTCCATGACCCTACTTACATTCTGTTATTATTCATTTAAAAGTCCGTTTGAAACATGAATTATAGCAAAATATAGCTCTCTAAGGATAGTTTATCTGTTTTTACATAACGTTTAATAAATAAACAGTCATAATACTTACATTTTATGCAAAATCACTCTCAAAAACAACAGTAAAAACAGCCGGTTCTCGGCGGCGCGCGCGCGCGTACCCCTAGGTTGACACTATGCGACTGAGGCAACGAGAATGTAGGGACGCGGGGGCGTATAATGACGTCGTGCGTATTCTACGTACCACCCGCGCACGTGCAGGACGTCTTCTTTTTGAAGCACCAAAAATCATAATGTAATGTGACAGAACAATTTTGAAATTTTCATGCGTTGTGGCGGAAAGTCTTAAGCTTGTACAATTTTGTATGGCGAGTCAACGTGAGAATACGGTCTGCTTAAAACAAGTAAATTAAAATAGACGTGGTAGTACGTTCTGTCACCACTCGTAGCTGTCTTGGAACGTATATACACGCCACCACCCATGAAAGGGTTAATAACATCCTAACCCATTTACTATGCCACGTCTAACTCTAATATGAGGTGTAATAAACATAAGCTTTTTACCTATTAAGTTTATACTAAGTTCTATTTGATCCTTATAAGTCCTATATGTATTCTCAGTACCCAACAAACTTGACTCAATTGTCTGGGTATTAGCGTATAATGCCATGAGTTTTAAAGTAACTTCGTGCAAATAAGATACGTTATAAACACAAACCAAATGATAAGTATCGATTTGTTTAACTTTTTTATTTTTTAAAATTTTTATTTTGCTCGTCAAAATGACCACACTCCACCTGATGGTAAGCAGTCGTGTGGTCTAAGAGCAGTGGCCTCCACATCGCCCCCACAGTAGCCGAGGCGATGTTGAGGTCTCTACTTTGACGGCCTGAAAAGATGCTTTTTCACGCCCCGCTTAAAGAACCCAGGATTGAAGGAAGAAGGAAACACGTGCCTTGGCAGAGAATTCCATGCCTTGGTCGTTCGGCAGAGATATGAGGACCCAAACTTTTTGGTACGCGCTCTAATCGACTCTACCGTGTAAGGATGGCATCTGAGCCCAGCACGCGTTGTTCTGGATAGGAAAGGGGAAGGCGGGATAAGGTGGAATAAGGCGGTTCACCCACTGAAGATGCGTCCCGCCGCGGTGCGCGGAGTGACGGATAACGCGCGCGGCGACGGAGGCGCAGATCTGCCTTACTTAGCGGTATAATTTGCTCCCCCGCGCGTTGATGCAGATTACGACGGCCCCGCGCTAAATAAACTCATATGTTCACTGTGTTGTCGATCGTCGTGGAGAATGGACGAACTTATTCAATTTCAAGATGTTGCAGTTATATTGTCATTTTGGTTTTTGTATACAAGAATTAAAAGACACTGCGTCCATAGAAGGTTTTGGATACATCCCTATTTACGATCGAGATCTATAAATGGATCATTTGCACTGAATTACAAAGACTTAAGAAAATATGAAGATAAATTCTTTAGCTACACACGTATGTCAACTGCATCTTTTGATTATTTACTAAGCAAAATTCGAGCGACCATTACTGGAACAGATACAAATTTTCGTCCTTGCATTACGCCGGAAGAAAAACTTTGGGTTACACTGAGGTAAGTACAAAATTACCTTTACCTACCTATATCTCAACTGATGTTTAGATATGTAACATACATAATCCGCTTTAATATTTTTCAATAACGTTAACTACATATTTTTTAATTATATTATTAAAACTAGGCTTTAGATTTGTGTTATGTTTATTGATCAACATATTTATACATTTTTCTCTTAAATCTCACTACTTTGGAATATTATTTTTAGATTATTTCTTGTATACAGCAAAATACCCTATTGTGATTAGTTTCTATTAGTCTGTAATTATACAAAATAAAACATACTTAGTTAATCACAGCTCAATTTTGAAAATAACTTGTTTTAATTTACTACTAATGACTAATTCTTATTTTTAATTATAAAATCACAGCCGTTTATTATTATTCTTAAATCACAAGTTTTGATTACAAATTACTAACTAGTCCATATACTATTTATCCATGTCCGTATACTAATTATCTTAAAATTTACGAACTAATCACAGCATTAATTCCCGAAATCACAGATATTTAATATTATACATATACTACTAAATTATAGCTATCAAATCTAAAGATTTTAATCAAACAATGGCAAAAGTTCAGACTCAACCGAATTTTGTGTGTTTACGGATTTTGGCGATGTTCGAACTTTATGTTGTGGGGTTGCGAAGGCCAGAAGTGTTGGGTCTTCTTGATTAATATTATTAAGAGATTTTTGAATACTTGGGCTAGCTGTTTCAAAACAATTTTCACGTGGATGGTCATGGGCTTGATTAAAACTGGTTGATGGCTCCTGAGATCTAGTATAATAGCCTTCATATTGTTGATTGGAGTACAAGTAGGGACTGTGCTCGGCACGTTGTACTTGATGGGAATCATACATTTCATCTTGAGCTTCCATAATACATTTCAAAATATTAATCTTTACCATAGGCTTTAATCTGAGAGGCACCCTTTTAAAATCGCTTACCAAGGACAACATAAACTGCCGATCTGGATCTTCTTCTTGAGTCTTTTGTTGCATTGTAGATTTTAAAACGTTTATTAGTTCACTACCAATCTCATCAGTTGGGTCCATTTTCTTAGTCTTCTTTGGTCGAGGTGTGATCATACTGTCTTCATATGACCTGTCAACTGGATCTTTGTCTTCTTCATTTATCATACTATTATGAGTTGTATTAGTTGAGACCACCGGCAAGAGAAATAACAGTAGTTTATAGTATTTGTATTGCTTTTTATTAGAAGCAGCTGATCCACTCTTAGAAGAACCTAGCTCCCGTCTTTCTTTAACAAAAGCGTCTCGGAGCGTTTTCCACCTTTTTTGCAATAATTGGCCTGAAATAAAATTTTATTAATAAATATAATACTTATATTTCAGATACCTGGCAAGCGGGTGCTCCTTTACTGACATTCATTAAAGCCATAGGCTCGGATTATCAACTATCAGAAGAATGGTAGGAGAAGTTTGCACTGCCATTTGGGATATAATGAAAGCAGAATTATTACCAGAGCTTACGACTGAAATGTGGTTAAATATAGCAGAAAATTTTAAACAACGTGCAAATTTTCCTCACGTGATTGGAGCAATCGATGGAAAACATATTCGTGTAAACAAACCATCTCGTACAGGGTCTTTGTATTTCAATTACAAACATTATTTTTCTGTATTATTATTGGGAATATGTGATGCTAATTACAAATTTGTTTATATTGATATTGGTGCGTATGGAAAATGTAGCGATAGTAGTGTTTTTAAAAATTCAATATTTTACAAGAAACTTATGGAAGATACTCTAAATATACCAAAACACTCAAAAATTTCAGGAATTCCGAATGATCTTCCATATTTTTTCATAGGTGATGAAGCTTTTAGTATTTCTGAGCATATCTTAAGACCATATGCAGGAACCAACTTGAATTCGGCTAAAAGAATATTTAACTATCGCTTGAGCCGAGCACGAAGATACATAGAATGCACGTTTGGAATTTTAGCTCACAAATGGCGAATATTTCAACGACCATTGAATGTAGATATAAATCTATCAATTACAATTATAAAAGCGTGCTGTGTGCTTCACAATTTCGTGAGAGAGAGGCATGGCGTTGCTTTCGATGAAATGTTGTTCAGTGGTGAAGCAGATAATTTACTTGAAATTCCGCGAAGCAGCTTTCAAACAGGAATAAGCGGTGACAACGTGAGAAATAACTTAGCTGATTTTTTCAATAATGTTGATCCTTTGCCATGGCAAAATAAATATTCTTAAAGCTTAGAATTACCATGCAGTTTATATAACATACCTACCTACCATTGTACAAGTTTTAATTTTCGACTAAAAAATAAATAATAATTTACTTACCTTGTTTTCTTTTTTCTTCAACTGATGTACTCTCATCGGTAAATATATTTATTATCTCCTCCCATTTCTTAACTTTTTGTATGCGGTCACTATATTCTTTGCTTTTCATATCCCAAATTGCAGGGCGTTGCTCAATTTCATATATAAATTTGTCTACGTCGAGATCCATCGTGCAAACGTCTTTACAGTATCAAATCACGCCCGGGACTGCGGAGACGGTGTGTCATATCCCGCGGCACGCCCCGCGCTCCCGCGCAGTTTGGCAGAAACAGCGCGCGAGGCGCCTTCCCGCGCATTTCCGCGTCGGCAGTGTGTTGTGCTAGGCGTGATTTCTATATAAATTGAGATACTTGCATACAATGGTAAAATCTGCCATCCCGCGCTACGCGACGGGGCGCGGTGCAGTGGGTGGAGCGCCTAACTCTTCAGAGCACTCCCCGTGGTAAATTCTGTAGAAACATGCCAATGAGGCAATGTCCCTACGGGGTTGCAGAGGTTCCAGTGAACTCGTGACCTCTGGATCTCTGATGATACGGACAACCCGCCGCTGTAACTTGTCCTTGTTTCAGCAAAAGTACTCCGTTTTCATTATTGACCGGGCTTAGGGTCAAGTTGGCGGTTGCGTAGAGCACGCAGGCTCCTGCGATGAGGGTCCTGGAACAAGGTGCGGTCGTCGTAGGAGTTTGAAGTGAACTCTAATAGATTTTGCATTTGGATGACTACCTATGATTTCAGCTATGTTGTTAGGATGCAGGTGGATGATCTTATATGGACCTTTGAAAACCGGTTTCGTTTTGTCGTTGCGCGCAGTTTTGGCCACCTGTTTATATACCATTTTCACCTACCTTAAATGTAACCGCTTCCGCTGCCTAATTCCGCTTTTCTATTATTTGTTCCTTATTTTTAGACAAATGCGCTGCCAAGCACTCTTGCACAGCTTCAGCGTTCGCAAGGTGTTTAAGGACGTAATCCTGGTAAAATTCCTTGGGATAAAATAACTCTAACGGGTTCCTAGAAGCCGTATGACCAAACAAGAGCTCTCTGGGTGTATAACCTGTTGCAGAGTGTATTGAATTGTTATAAGCTATGATTGCGTTCTTCATTATTAATTGAATAGGATCTTCTTTATTGGTCATTCGCTGTATTCGCACTATTTCGCCTATTGTTGAATGAAAACGCTCTATGGGAGAGTTAGAATTCGGATTATATGGTGTGGTGAAATGTATATTAATATCGTGTGAGGCACATATTTCCTTTATGACGTCGTTATCAAACTTGCTATCCGAATCGGTTGTTATCTTTAAGTGTGCTAGAGGCTTAGTAGGGGTTGGCGTTAGTGCTAAAGATGTGGGTTCCTCTCGTATTTAGTTTTTAAACAAATATCACACTGGTTTATATATCTTTGAATTGAAAGAAGCATATGAGGCCAATGATAATGATTTTATTGCTGAGTTCGGATACTCCCGAGTAAGAAATTCATTGCACGTGTGCAAGTTATAAACAATAGATTAGATGCCCCGAATGAATATTGGGATTCCCCCGGAGAAGTATGAAGTCATTATAATAATATTATGTATTTTATGAACTATCACTACACCATCTAGCCCTAACTAAGCAGAGCTTGTACTATGGGTACTAGACAATGGATAAACATATATATGTAATTTTAATATAAATAATTTAAATACATACATGTTATACATAGAAACACCCAGACCAAGACAAACATCCATGTTCATGCACACAAATGTTTGACTTGTGCGGGAATCGAACCCGCGACCTCAGGCGTGGCAGTCGGTTATACTAACCACTACGCCATCGAGGCCATTTTAATTAGTGAAAAAGATTAAAAAAACGATATATATAATATAAATGTATAATATTCTACCACATACACACAACACCATCTAGCCCAAACAAAGCAGAGCTTGTACTATGGGTACTAAACACTGGATAAACATACATATATACTTTTTTTTTGTAAATACATACATATTATACATAGAAACACCCAGACCAAGACAAACATCCATGTTCATGCACACAAATGTTTGACTTGTGCGTGAATCGAACCCGCGACCTCAGGCGTGGCAGTCGGTTACACTAACCACTACGCCATCGAGGCCGTTAAATATAAAAAAGCGTTACAAAACAAAAACTAACTCGTCAATATCTCGAGGTCCAGGTCTCTCTTGGTGGATGGGGAGATGCGCAAGGCCAGCGCGCCGTCCACCACGCCGGCTACCACCACCGCGACCACGCGCAACGACAACTTCACCCTCGGTGGAAGTGTGTCCACCTCGCCCACCTCTCCCGCGTCGCCCTCCACGTGTGCGACAACGTCTTGGTACACTAGTTAAATAATTAAAATAAAACAAACTTTTTTGAAAAGCAGTACGTAATTAAAAGAAGCAGTACGTAAGAAAAATGCAAATCACCAATCTACAAACTACTACGACGTTTAACCGTCAATCCCTGTCTGTATAACCGACCTCTAGGAGGTTGGTAGTTTTCCAATACAATATTTCGCAAAATCTAATCGAAAACATACAAATTAAATGCGTAATACGTATGTAGTAAGTATATAAATAATAATACTAACGACAGTTTACTATCTTTAGTGAATTTTTTATTCGTAACAAGAGGAAATGTTCGGCCATGACGCGCGACAACCCAGGCCATGTTTGAGAAAATATCAATTCATGTACAAAATATTTATCAAATACACAATCTAGGAACTATAAACTGTTTATTACTTACCGATCTATGATTATGTAACACAAATATTAAAACAATTCCCGACACAACTTGTTCTCGCACTGCCTCAAGCACCACTGAATGCGCACTAAAAACTAACAGCAGCGCAACCAAAAACTTCCAAGTAACCGGCGTTGCTAAGCTTTGTTTATTTGTCATGTGATGGTATGCCGTCCTTTGTCTTTGCTATACTCTTGTGTTAAGGTTAGAGCAAATCAGATATAGTTTAAACATGCAAAAAAAACGCATTCAAGTGGGTACGGACCGATCGACCTCTAGCAGGCGACCCTACAGATGCACGTATTTAACATGAAAAAAATAAACAAAAAATAATGTATAGATATTTATTTTCTTTTGTGAGTCATATAATAATTACGCGCTACGACTTTAATAGCATCATCACAGTCCCAAAAAGTGGTCTTTCCAGTGAGTACTTTAGTTCACGTCTTTACACCAGTTATTAATAAAAAACATAATAGATATCCGCACTTTCATTTTAGTCAATTGCTCCTTGTGCTCCGAAAATGTTAAAATTTAAATTGATATGCATCTAAACAATTGTTTCTATATATGCAAAAATTTTCTTTTTTTGGTAATCTGTTTTTAAAATTTCTGTTCCAATATCTTCCACATATGAAAAATGAAAACTGCAATATTTACTGCTTAATGTAATCAAAAGATCAGGTGTACCCCAGTCCATAGTATATGATTTTGTGAGTGACTGCTGAGAGCTGTGTGACAAGATATGACCATACAGAGGCTGCCTCCAGAGGACTGGATTGCATTCAGTTACTGGAACCCATGGTGCGGTTCTATGTTTATTATGGCTATTTGTTAGCTTATCTACCTCTAAAAGACTATGATCCAGTTCTAAACAAGAAATACTTACTGGAATGTATGTACCAAATGGTTGCTGTGACAACATAGTGTGAAACGGCGTCCTGTTGGTTTCTTGGCATACTGGCTAATCTGCATGCTAAAGAATGTCCGAGCAGCTGGTGACATTTTTCTTTTAATAAATTGTAGCCGGAGGAGCTCAAAAACTTCTCTGCCATATCCATTTGCACCTTCAGCATCCGTCTCTCGTTCTGAGATATGCGTAATTTCAATGTAGTTTCACAAATTACACTTATGAGGTGTCTCTCGACAGCAGTTAGTGGCTTGGAAACTTCTCTGGGACTTCAGTAACAAAGAAAATAATCTAAATGAATACAATAAAAATAGCAAGTCATTAAATAAAGTTCTATCGTGACGCGTTAGAAGCGTGAACGGTTTCATGCATTTATTGTACTCTGGAGCTGTAAAATAGAATTACGTTTTCTTTTTCAAAGGCTACTCCCTCCAGAAATAAATCCTGTATCGCATGGAACTTTACAATTATTCATACAATAAAATATGTTAATACAGTAGAATCCGGATATAACGACCGTCAAGGGACCGGCGATACTATGTCCTATAGGTAGGTCCTGTCACGTATAAAGAACGCTGAGCGACAGTGGAGGGGATGTGTCTGCGCATGGGAGCACAACTGAGGAACTGAGGAACCAATAGCGTGCGCGCAATAACTCCATACACTTCACCCAGCTATGCTCCAATTTCTTTAACCCGTCTAAAAATAGATCTTCTCCAAGTTTGCAAAGTAGGCCTCCGTGGCGGCAATGACCTCCTCATTCGACGCAAATTTCTGCCCGGAAATAAAAAGAAGTCGCACGGGGTCAAATCTAGAGAATACGGTGGATGGGGCAGCAGTTCGTAGCCCAATTCAACCAATTTGACCGTGGCGAGGGCGGAGGTGTGAGCCGGTGCGTTGTCATGGTGGAAGAGCACTTTTTTATTCCCTAAATGCGGCCGTTTTTTCTGCAATTCGGCGTCGCATCGGCCCAATAAGTCTGCATAGTACAGTCCTGTGATCGTTTTGCCCTTCTCCAGGTAGTCGATGTAGATCACACCTTGTGAATCCCAGAAAACAGTGGCCATCACATTTCCGGCCGATATGACAGTCTTCGCCTTCTTCGGAGCACGTTCGCCGGGTGAAGTCCATTGTTTCGACTGTTCCTTGGTCTCTGGCGTGTACCAGTGGATCCATGTTTCGTCGACGGTCACAAAACGACGCAGAAACTCCTTCGGATTGCGCTTGAACAGCGTCAAACACTGCTCTGAAATGGTCTCACGGTTGCGCTTGTTGTCCGGAGTAAGCAAACGCGGCAAGCATCGCGCAGACAGCTTTCTCATACCCAAAATTTCATGCAGGATATGACCCACGCGGTCTTTTGAGATGCTTACTGTCTCAGCTATTTCGCTTACCTTTAATCGGCGGTCTGCCAATACGAGATCGTGGATTTTTGTTACGTTATCCTCCGTAGTAGCCGTTTTCGGGGCACCTGGGCGTGGCTCATTAAAAACCGATGTGCGACCACGCTGAAACTCGTTATACCACTTTTGGACGGCCGCCATCGAAGGAGAAGAGTCACTAACTAAAAACAAGAATCGAATCACCGACCGAGATTGCTCCTTTTCCATTTTTCTAAAATTCGCGGACACGTCCGTTTCCACACGCGGTCAAAACAAAACTACGAACCCGATTCGGCTGAAATTTCGACAGAAGCAGTCTACAAGATTTATCATCACAGAATTCGTCAATAGTATAATAAGCCTTTTCAAGTAAAAATGTCTTCAGTTTACTTTTAAATATGTTAAACACTCTCAATGATTTTCAGTTCTGACGGTAATTTGTTAAACAGATTTATGGACTGCACATAAGATGAGTGTTTAACAATATTAAGTTTTGCTTGTAAGATTGTCTTTAAATCTTTTCTCCGTGTCGCCACTCTAAGACTTCCTTTCATCATCAGTCTCAAATTTGTGCAAATTTTTTTGAAAGTGAGTGAGTAGAACTAAAATACATATATAGACATGGTACAGTTAAAATTTTTAGCTGTCTAAAATGCTCCTTACATGATTCGGTTTGGTCAATGCCAAGCATAGTTCTAAGGGTTCATACGCACTATGCGGGTAGCCGCATTACGGCTAGCCGCGCGGCTGACCGCAGGATGCGGTTGCGAATGCGGCCAGCCGGATCGCGGGCAGCCGCATTCGCAACCGCAACGTGCGGTTGAAGAACCGTTGCGATTTGCGGTCATGTCGATCCATTTCAAAGATGGACGTGGAAGAAGTTGCAGCTATTTACTACATTTACACACGTTACGTAAAGAAGAAAAAACAAAGAAAGAAGTACTGGGTGCATCCTTATTTGCAAACGAGATGAGAGCAAGCATTTTGCAATATTTTTCGAAGAACTAAAAAAATATGAAGATAAGTTTTTCGGATTTACTAGAATGAGCATTAAAACGTTTGAAGAATTATTGAACATTTTAGAAAAATTTATAACAAAGCAAGACACACAATTTCGCAATAGTATTAAACCGGAAGCAAAGTTAATAATAGTGCTACGGTAAGTAAAATAAATATGTATAATTCAATTTTTATTAAAATAATGTAGGTACACATTTCAAGCATCATCGTCAGTGATGGAATTAAAAAGTTCCATAGAATCACTCTCCTGAGAAACCCTGTCCTGAGAATTTTCGGAAATTGGCGATTGTGTATTCGTCGGATTCCGATAACACAGGCCTGCAAAATGAAGGTCATAACTTCCTCTCTGGAATTTGATAGCTGATTCTGGAGTATTTTGATGCGCTGATTACGAATATGTACTTAGTTTTTCTTCATCACCTCCTGATTTTTCAAAAAAGCTACAGATAGAAAATTTAGAAAAAAGACAAGTTTTCACTTAAAAAATTATATATTTAAAAAAGTACTTAATTTTTAACTTAAAAAACTATTAACACGTAATAACAACTTATTGCTGGGTTAAAATACACTTAAATTTTATTTGTGGAACCTGGTCCTTTTTTCCTGGAAGCTTCTGTTGTGCGATTTTCGCTTATATTTCCGGTTTGGATCATCACGCTTCAACAACCAACAATAGTCCGCCATCATGCTGACATTCCATCTTCCTTGATACCGGACTTCAAGCTCTTTTAAATCTTGGTGAAATCTTTCACCTTGTTCTTCGCTAACGGCTCCTAGATTTTCTGGGAAGTAATCAATGTGCGAATTCAGAAAATGAAGTTTAACGCTCATATTACAACCCATTACACCAAAATTCGTTATCATTTTGGCTACTATTTCTTTATAGTCCGAGCTTTTATTGTTCCCCAAAAAGTTTTTTACCACTTCCTTAAATGATTTCCACGCTTGTAACTCGACATCATTGAGTTTTTGATCAAATTTTTCCTCCGACATAAATTTTCTTATATCAGGGCCGACAAAAATTCCTTCTTTTAACTTAGCATCTGATAAAGATGGAAAAACTGAATGCAGATATTTGAAACCTTCCCCATCTTTATTTAAAGCCTTCACAAACTGCTTCATTATACCCAATTTGATGTGTAAAGGCGGCAGTAAAACTTTTTCTCTGGGAACCAAACTCTGTTTAAGCACGTTTTTGATTCCTGGGGTTAGTTCAGTTCTTGGAGGCCATTCCTTTTTGGTCCAATGATGTTGTTTATCCCGGCTATCCCATTCGCAAAGAAAGCACGGGTATTTTGTATAACCACCTTGTTGGCCGAGTAGCATGCTTATGATTTTCAAGTCTCCACACACCATCCAGCCGTGATGTTCGTAAGCTATAGTAGCTAAAAGCTTTTCCAAATTTTCATAACATTCCTTTAAATGGACAGAATGTGCAACAGGTAGTGAGGCATATGTATTCCCATTATGTAGAAGGACTGCTTTTAAACTTCTTTTTGAGGAGTCAATAAACAATCTCCACTCCTTAGGATTGTATTCAATGTCGAACATTTTCATCAAGCCAGGAATATCTTTACAGTACACCAAATCATGATCTTCAGCGAAGAATGGAAGGAAATCTTTTTCTCTGTGACGGTACCATGAAAATGAAGTACCAGGTGCAAGCATATTTCTTTCTTTTAATCGTGATCCGAGGAGCTCAGCTGCATCTTTGGGGAGATTCAAATCTCTTGTCAAGTCGTTTAAATCTGACTGTGAAAAGAGCTGACACTCGTTAGAATCTACTAGAGCACATTTTCCGAACTGTATAGGTGCTTGTGACGGAAAACATATTAGAATTATAGCACCTAAAAATAGTGGATCAATGTGCTTCAATTATAAAGGATATTTTTCTTTGGTATTGCTAGCAATTTGTGACAGCAGCTACAAATTTGTGATGATTGATGTTGGAGCATATGGAAGATTCGGTGACTCAGCAATATTTCAAAACTCAAACTTTTATAAAAAAATTCAAGAGAACCGCTTGAACATTCCTGAACCAGCACCTATTTCAGGAAACAATGCAACTTGTTTCCCCTTCGTTTTTGTAGGAGACGAGGCATTTGCTTTAAGTACGAGTATGATGCGCCCTTATCCGAGAAATAATTTAAATATTACAAAAAGAACATTCAATTATAGACTTTGTGTGGCTAGACGTTACATTGAATGTACTTTTGGCATACTTGCGAATAAGTGGCGCATTTTTCACAGACCAATTAATGTTCATATCGATTTAGTTAGTGATATTATTAAGTCTGCTTGCATTTTACACAACTTTGTAAGAGACAGAGACGGATATTCTTTTAGAGACTCATTAAGTAATCCACTAACTGAAACTATTACTCGAGATAACGTGCGAAGAAACAATAGAACTGCTTTCGGATATCGAGAATTATTTGCAGAATATTTTATGCATGAAGGGAGGGTAGAATGGCAGGATAATTACATTTAAAAAATAAAATGATTTTGATAATTACCTAGTTTTTGTTTTTCCTCCTTTGTCAATTCCGTACCGTGATAAATATGCACTAACTCTTCCCATGCTCTTTGTTTTAATATTCTATCAGAATACTCTGGTAATTTGGTGTTCCAAATTGCTGGCCGACTCTGGATTTCGATGATAAATTTTTCGGTATCGAATTTTATTTTACCAGACGTACCACGTGCACACACTCACTCAATGGCGGGCAGCCGCAGACTGAACCGCACAGTGCGTATAGCAACCGTCCGGCTGGCCGTCACTCGGGCCGCAGCCCTCCGAGCGACCGGAGCGGTCTGCGGGTAGCCGCATCGCAGTGCGCATAGAAATGAATATTACGTACATAATTGTGCTTGCGGTCAGCCGGACGGCTAGCCGTAATGCGGCTACCCGCATAGTGCGTATGAACCCTAAGTGCTCTCTTTTGCATCACAAAGGCAGCATTTATATTGTATTTGTAACTACCTCCCCAAAATTTGATGCTGTACCATATTTTTGTTTCAACCAGGGCAAAGTAAAAAGTGCGAAGTTGAGCAAGTGATAAAAAACCCCTTAGCGTTCTAATTGCATATGAGGCACTACTTACTACATTAGTGACTGAAGTAAGTTCAGATTTCCAGTTTAAAATAGAATCAATTTGTACCCCTAAGAATTTTATATTTTCAACTATATCGATTTTGTTTCCTAAAGACCGTACATTTATAGAAGTATTGTTTCTAACTGTAGTTCTTAATAGCATACATTTTGTTATTTTTACATTCAAAGTTAGGTTATTTATTGAAAACCAGTTTTCACATGCTTTAAGAAAACTTTCTACACTCGCGTGCAAGTAAATCGACTCAAGCCTCAAGTGCGCATAAAAAGTGATATAACTTAAAAATGCCTTATTTTACCTCTATATAATGTTTTACATAATTAAAGCCTAGTAATTGAGCTTTAAAATTATGTAAGTTGCATGAAAATCGATTCAGTAGGTTAGTAAAAAAGGTGAATGTCAAAGATATTGTAAAAAAATTTGAAAATTCATACAATTTCACAGTATGGGGGTTATTGGGTATAAATGAAACAAAATGTGCATAAGATAAAAAAATTATTCGTGTCAATATTTGGTGTTCCCTCCTCTAGCCCTGATCACTGTTCTCAAGCGATTCTTCATCGACCTTATCAACTTTTTAATTGATGATTGTGGTATTCGGCCCCACTCTTCTACCAACGCAGTCTTGAGCTCATTGATGTTTGTCGGAGCTGGATTCCTCGCCCTAACTTTACTTTTGAGCTCGTCCCATATGTGCTCAATGGGATTTAAATCGGGGCTGAGCGCTGGCCAATCCATAGTGTGAATTCCAACTTCACTCAGGAACTCACGTGTGGCCCGAGCAGTGTGACATCGGGCATTGTCATGCATCAAGATGAAATTATCCCCAATAAAGCCTTGATAAGGGACAACTTGATCCAGTAGAACATTTTCAATGTAACGATCACTGGTCAGACCTCCTCTCCGGCCTCCCCCAGGAACGAAAACAAGGTCCGTTTTTGCTTCTAAGGAAATTCCAGCCCACATCATGCAAGAACCGCCACCATATGCAACGGTTTCAACAAAGCAGCACTGTGAAAACCGTTCACCAGGACGCCGGTACACCCGACCTCTCCTGTCGCTGCCATGGAGACACATCCTCGTCTCATCTGTGAACAGGACCGACTGCCATTGCTCTATGCTCCAATCCAAGTGCTCACGAGCAAAGTGAAGGCGTGCTTGACGGTGGGCTGTGGTCAACTTCGGGCCTGTATCGGGTCTTTTCGGAGTAAGGTTAGCTTCCTTCAACCTTCTTCTAACTGTCCACTGACTGACAGTTACTCCGCGAACTTGACGTAGCTCCTGCTGCACATCCACGCCGGTAAGGTGTCGATTTCGGAGAGAGGTCGAGACCAAAAACGGGTCGTCACGCTCCGAGGTGCACCGGCGTCGGCTGGTATTAGGCCGCCAAGTGAAGGCACCACTCTCTTGAAACCTCCTGTGCACTCTCGAGACAGCAGACTGACTCATATTCAACCGACGAGCGACTTCTCGCTGGTTCAACCCTTCTTGCAACAGGGCAACGACTTGAGCGGCTTCTTCAGGTGTTGTATCCATAATTTTCTTCAAATGACGGCTTCAATTTGCAGAGATGTGTTTAGGTCAACGTCTAGTGAGCGACTGATAAGAAAAAACGATTACAGGGGGTTTTTATAGCGGGTTGTGTCGCGCAAGTTGTGTATAGAGCGCAGAGCAGTTTATGGGAGGTTGCGTTCAGTTGCATTCTAAGGACATGTGTTTATTTAAATTACTGAAATTATGCTACCATTTTAAAGCCTCGCGGCGAAAGGGGCGGCACAGGCGGCCGAGGCGGTGGCGGCGGCAGTCACGGTGGTCGGATCAGTCGTCGCGAAGATGTAGGTCTGTTCGGAACTCTCCGTGACAGTCGTCCCTGTCTGTGTCGGTTTAGTTGTGGCTTGTGGCTTCGTGCTGGTGCCGGTCGCAGAGCTTCCTGGAGTGGCCTCGGACGACGACGGCTTCTGTTCGTTAGACGGCTTGCGGCTCCTGCCCTCGGAGCGTGTAACGGACATGACGTCAGCTGATTTCTTGATCGATGATCTTGAATACTTTCACTGGATACGATCTTCAAGCTTTACCGTAGCATTATAATCTTCAGGCAGTATTCCCCACAATCAATCCGGCTCCAAGGACCATTAAATGTGCCGTACAGGCGCATTTGTGTGCTGGGTTGGTGAAGAATAAAAGCCAGGAGGATTCTTCCTTGTCGATCTTTATTTGGAGTGTTTTTCCTATTGTTGCTGCTCGCTGACTGTACCGATACATTGTGATCTTCTCACCTTCTTGGGGTTGGGGGTGGGGGAGCTTTTAAAAGTAGGTCTTCTTAAGGCGGTTTTCTTCGCGGCACACTTCAATGGGCCCGTCCTTCGAATTGCCCGCCCTCGAGGCTGGCCAGCCGGGTGAGTCTCCGTTGGGAGAGGCCTAGCTAGCCGCCTACGATAGGGCGGCGGTACGCCTTTTGTGTGGGGTAGGGGTGACGATGCCCCCCGCTCGAGGGAACTGGAATCGGCTCACGAGCGGGGCGTTTCTGTCTCCTTATCCACGTTGTGGTTTCGGGATGAGGGAGGGGAGCGACGCTGGTCAGGTGTGTGTGAGTTGAGTAGAGTCCGCCCGCTCGAACATCCGCCTGGCCAACCCGCTCACGAAACCCTCGATCGATTGCCACTTGGGGTCCCGGTAGATGGTGGCCTTCCGAAGGTATCTGGGCGCGTCAACCGCCCAGCGAAGGCAGGTATCCTCGATGGACTGCACGCGTTCCCGCGTCAACCCCGCTGTTAGGTTGTACCAGGCCGGTCCCGCATATGTGAGGTGCGACCTGATGTAGGTTTTGTAGATTGCGAGCTTCGCTCGCAGCGGCAGTCTAGAGGACAGCAGGGGATGCAGCTTTGCCCGTGCTACCTTGGCCTTCGCGGCGGTCGACCGTACGTGTTGCACCATCGTCAGGTTCCTGTCGATGGTGACGCCCAGATACTTGACCGTTGGCGACCAGGGGATTTCCTCCCCCATCAGCTGGAGTGACGGTGCTTGGACTACCGGTCCAATCACCATCGCCTGAGTTTTCGACACGTTGCACTTGAGCCTCCACTTCTTCAGCCAGCCCGGAAGCGCTTCAAGTGCCCGGCTCATCTTCAATGCAGCGTGTCTGGCGTTTCTGGAACTGGCCACGTGGGCGGCATCGTCTGCGAAGAGCGCCAATTTGACGTCACCCACCACCGGGATGTCATCGCGGTGTAGTGGACGTACAATGTGTTTAGATTTCGATGAGTATTTTCGAAAGCAATAATTGGCATGATGATAGAGTGCGTAATTAAGTCACAACGTTTTGTCTAAACAAACATTTTATAATACATAAACATTTTATAGACATACAATACGTATTAAGTACGCAATTTATAAGTATATATTTTCTAGTGTTACGCTAGGAAATATTACTATTGTAGTTAAGTAATTAAGTTTTTCATATGCCAATAACAGAAAAAAAAACAAAACAATGTTCTACGACAAGGTCTTGGGTTCGGTACAACAAAAGTCCACTAGCTAGAACCACCAAACTATTCCTTATAGTTAATTAGTTTCAAGTCTTTAACGTGCCACTCACCGAGAGGTTTACCAGACATATCAGACAGTAAATAGAATAACGGAGACTTCTTGGAAACGATTTTACATTCAATAAATTTAGGTGACAGCTTTTTACTAAAGTATTTATCTTTATCACTAAGGGTTTGTTCTTCTCCAAACAACGTCGCCTACGTTGAACTCGACCGGTTTACGACGTAGATTATAAGACTTACAATTGCGTTGGTGAGCGACCAATAATGCTGCTTTTACCCTCTCGAAAATAGAGGCTAAATAGCCAATGTTTGTCATGAGGAATATGGACTATATTGGGATCAGAGTCGGTGCCCCCAAATAGTGAACCACAAGTGACAAGCTCGCGACCATAAACAAGTAAATTAGGCTACAACCGGTTGTCTCGTTAACAGCACAGTTTATTTCACACTGAATTTTTGTAGTTAAAGGTGTCCCAGATTCGATGATCGGAAGTTATAAAAGTAGAAATAGCTATCATAAAGTTTTGTTATAACGTTCAACCAAGTTCACGTGAGGAAAATACAACGGAGTAGGTAAATGTAGATTTGGAATTTTGTATTTAGATAAGATATTTTTAAATGTTGCGCTAATGAATTGTTTGCCGTTGTCTAAGATAATAGTGGATGGGATACCATGCACTAAAAACACATTTTCTTCTAGTATTTTTGTTATGTCTGCGGTAGCCCGCTTAATAGGAAAAAGCAAATGGAATTATTTTGATGTTTGTGAGCAATGTAAGAATCGCACGAGTTCACGAACTTGATGACGTCAGAGTACATGCCCGGCCAATAATAATTAAGTGCGCTTATAAGGTTTAAAAATACCAAAATGACCGGCTGTGGGCGAAGAATGATTTTCCGTTATAATGGTAGCCCGTTGCTCAGACGGAACTACCTCTTTTCATTGAAAGTCTTTAGTGAGAGGGTTAAAGGTGTGTCCAAACACGGCGTGCATGGTGCGCGGCAGCTACGCGCGGCATTCGCGGGACACAATTTTGCCGCGCGACTAGTTTAAACTTTCTGCGCGGCAGTGCTGCGCGGCATGTCCGAGACACGCCGCGCTCTTTATTTCTGTTTAAAACTACAATGAAATCGGCCGCGTGTGTTGTTGCTGTGTTGTTGTTGCGTAAATTACGTAGAAGAAGGAATAAGTGTATTAAAAAAAGGCAGTGTTGGATGCGACCACTCTTTCAACAAAGGACAAAGAATCTGGAAGGGATCTATTACGAAATCAACTACCGAACGCCACAGTTTTTAAGATTATCTTTGGAAGAATTCGAAACCATACATACATTGGTAGAACCATTTATTAAAAAAATGGATACTCACTGGCGAACGGCAATAACGTCGAAGGAGAGACTTGCAATAACGTTACGATATTTGGCTACAGGAGATTCCTATTCCAGCCTACAATACACGTTTCACGTCTCAAAGCAAACAATATCAACAATAATTCCAGAAGTGTGCGATGCCATAGTGAGAGCTCTTAAGGACATGGTACAGGTAAATTATTATGAACTTTATGACTATGATATTATTTTCATTATTTAGCGAAATATTTTAAACTACAGATTGTTAATTTATTTATTTAATTTCATAACAAAGTAGTAATTAAATACAACACAATCATCATACGTCTACATCATACATCCGTGTCTAAATCACGAATCAATTGTGTAAGGCCAGTACTCATGTTACTAGAAGATGATGAGTCAAGATCGGTAAACTGTGAAGTGAAATATCCTCGTCTGTTTTCAGCGTTATATTCTTGTGTTGATGATTGATTTAGGAGCTCCATATCAGCTTCGTATAGTATAGTATTTATTGAATGTTTGACTCTCGTAAACATAGTGGCATCATATTTTCTTAGTTCAGCTGCTATGTGCATGCCAAAAGATACGTAAGGATCATTACTACTGTCATTTTGTCTTCGCATTACTTCTAATGCTTCTTCTATCATTTGATTTTCAGCGTCATACTCTGACTCTTGGTCTTCGACGATCCTCTTGTTAGCGCGCTTTTCTTTTCTTGGCTTCTTTGTATTTGTATCTTGGTCTCGAGTGCCTTGTTCCGAAGTTCCTGGTTCTGAAGTGCTTTGTCCTGAAATGCCCTGTTCTGGAATAGTTTGTTCTCTATTACCCGGCTCTGAGGATGAACCACAATCCTGAAACAAAACAAATAAAACGTTAATAATTTTTTTTCAGCTACCAGTGTCAGAGCAAGATTGGAAAGCAGTATCTAAAGACTTCGAGGAAAAATGGAATTTTCCGCACACTATTGGGGCGTTAGATGGAAAACACGTAACTATTCAAGCTCCTTTTCGTAGCGGCACTGAATATTTTAATTATAAAAAGTTCTTTAGTATCGTGCTATTAGCATTAGTACGTGCTATTAGCAAACTACAATTTTATGTATGTAAACATAGGAAGCCAAGGTCGAATTTCAGATGGAGGAGTTTATAAACATTCCGAATTGTATCGAAAGCTAGAAAATAATCAACTTAATGTACCAGCGCCAGAAATTTTACAAATACCCTACATAACTAAAATACCATATGTAATATTAGGAGATCAAGCTTTTGCACTAAGCACACATTTGATGACACCATTTGCAGGAATTCATCCAAAAGGGTCAAAAGAAAGGATTTTCAACTATAGACTATCAAGAGCACGCCGAGTAGTAGAAAATGCTTTTGGAATCATGTCGGCAAAATTTAGAGTATTAAGAAGTACAATGATTTTAAGCCCAAAATCAGCCAAAAACATCTAGCTACTGTTCACTTGCATAACTTTCTTCGCAGAGACTCTTTATTAAAAAAAACAAATAATTCAACGATTGAAACAGCTACTTTTACTCCAATTCAATTTAATACCACTCCTTCTGATATCCGTATTTTTTTGTCAAGATATTTTATGACAAACGGATCAATTGATTGGCAAGAAAGTTATTAAATAACTACATAACCTATAAATGGCCAAAATTATTATTAATAAACAGCAGCCAGCATTATTTCATCCCATAGATTTTGTAGTATGCGGGCTGTATGTATAATCTAGACTAATATTAAAAAGAGGAAAGATTTTTTTGTTTGTTAAGATTTAACTCAAAAACTACTGGATCGATTTTAATTTTTTTTTTACTATTACAAAGCTATATCTTCACTGAGTAACATTAGGTTATAATTTATAAGAAACCACCAGACCACGCGGGCGAAGCCGCTGGCGGAAAGCTATGGTCTAATAAAAATATAAAAGAAACTTACCACTGCATCAATAGGGTTATTCCTGTCATGTAAAAAACTAAATGCTTCATAAGCAAACCATTTAGATTTATAGGCTTTGTTTCTACCTGCAACAGAAAAAAGAACATTAAAATAACTGAAACATAAGCTGATCTTGTGTCTTATTAAAGAATTAAATTACGCGTTTCATACATGTTGGATAATCACGAGGGTAACTTGAAAACTAGATTTTTTATTTGTTGAGATATCTTAACGATTATGGTGTCAAATCAAAGGTCTAGGTATAAAACCATTTTATCAGTCTTATTCATGTAAATCGGTCCACGCGTTTAGAGATAATTAAGAATTAGTATAGTGAAAATGTAAACAGCCAGAGATTTATTAATAAGTACCTACTGTTATAAAATGTAATAAGATTAAACTTACCACAACCGGTGACATTACTTGTTTTTTCTCTGTTTCTCTCCCTTCTATAAGAACTCAAAAGACTCTTCATTTTCAATTTTAAAGCTACTTTTGGTTGTACGAGTGTTTTTGCTATTTCATCCCATATATCTTCTCTCACATTATTATTGTGATATTCTTTACGTCTAGTATCCCATAATGTACTATGGGAGCCATAAATTTCAATAAGACGAATTGCTGTTTCATTGTCCATTTTATTTGATAAAATACGTCCGTCCACACACAACCAACACTAACACTGTTCGCGGCGATCGTCGCACGCGGCAGGTAGCCCGCGGCTGCCGCGCGCGGCAGTCGTCCAATCATAGCGCGGCAGCCGCGCTCGAATGCCGCTTTATGTTTGGACACACCCTTAGAAACTCATAATGACCTCTTTCTGTAGTGAATGCAGTTTTCTCTGTCATTTGGGTGCATCTCTAAGGCCTCTGCCTCGAATTTTGCGGGCAGCGGGGCGGCGGCGGCGGCGGCGCGGGAGCGGGGCGGGCAACGCATACCTGTTCTCCAAACCAGCGGGCAGATCGCGCGGCACTATAGCGGTGTAGTGTTGTGTTCGTGGTTGTGTTGTCGAGATATTTGTTTTTATTCGCAAACGAAATGTCTGAAAAACGGCGACAACATCTTTATGATTCAAATTTATTCCTAACGCTCGATTTATTGTGGGCAAAAGAAGAAGTGGATCCCTACTATAGGGCAAGAAAAATAAATGGCGAGTTTTATCGAAATTATGAAGAACAGAGACAAAATCCCGACAAATTCTACGACTACACCAGAATGAGTGTAGAAACTGTTGACTATATTCTTGAAAGTATCAAGAGTGATTTAGAGTCTGGAATTAATCCAAAACGATTTAGAGGTATATCTCCAGCAGAAAAATTATACTTGACGCTTGGGTAAGTAAAATTACGAAATTGTAATTTGTAATTGTATTTATTGATAGTTTCAAAAAGGAAATTGTGTTGCACTAATTTAGTAAATAGTTTTCCATCGGTCTTAAGTTCCCAGATACAATCATTTTAATTAAATACCTACTAGACACTAATCAGCCTTAATTATTTATCTTTGACGAAAACATTTATTATATAAAAACGTTTCGTATGAAATAAGTAACATCTGTTATGTTACTTATTTCATACGAAACGTCATTTATTTTTAAAATCACAGTTTTCTTACTCATTGACAGTATTTTTATTATACCTAGTGTTCAGTATTATTCCACGCATATTCTAATCTTATAACTAAAAAAAAAATCACATTTACCTACAGTCATTTATCTCTAAAATCACAGTTCTCATTTGTACGATGATTAGTTATTTCAATCACAGTTTTGTTATTTATTGACAGTATTTTCATTATAAGATTGATAAACCTAGTGTTGAGTACTATACCCATACATATATGATACATTAGAAGGGTACATGCTTTCATTTACACTTAACTCATCTAGAAGAGCTTGATTAATTTTTTGTCTTACTCTAAACTTTTGTATTGGCGTAAATTTTTCCATTTGTGGAAGCAAACTCATCAAAAAGTAGTAGTCTTCTGACTTATTCTCATGTCTAGAAGCCTCGTTTCTACTTAGATTTGATAAATCATTTTCCAGCAGTCTTATCCTTTTCCTTTCCAATTCTAAAAATTCAGTTCTTATGTCATTCGCTGTTTTCTTTTTTCTTGATCGTTGTGAAGTAGACGCTTCTCTTGAAGGCGTAGAAGTTTCTTGCGATGATGTAGAAGCTTCTTGAGAAGAAACAGGAGCCTCTTGTGAGGATGTAGAAGTTTGTTGTGGATAAATAGAAGATTCTTCATCATGACCGGTTGTATTTTCTTGAGAGTTTTCTTCAGAGATGTCTTCTATCTCAAAAGAATCATTACTTATCTGATTACTTACTTCAGTACTGCTTAAATTACCCTCAGTAACATTTGGTACAACTTCATCATGCAAAAACAATTGAGAAAAATATTGCCAATTCGAGGGTTGATTAACATTTCCGGCATCTCCTGATCTAGGAGTAGGGTTTTTTTTTAATTCCTTTCTATAGTGATCTTTTATATTTTTCCATTTTTTCTTTAAATCGGTCACTGAAACAAAAGAATGAACAGACTATTTATTACATACATAACTTTAACATACCTATGCTTTAATTTTCAGGTTTTTGGCGAGTGGCAGCCTTTCAAAAGACTGTCGTTATCATTCAGAATGGGAAAAACAACGGTGGCCAACATAGTTTATGGCACTTGTAGAGCTATATGGAAAAATTTTTTACAGTTACATATCGCTCATTTGGTGCAACAATGACGTAATTACACTTTTAGAAATTTTACAGGAGATCCAATCAAAGTTTTCTATTAAACGTGTGGCATTTTGAAGGGACTTATTACAATCGTTGTGATTTTGAAATTAAGTTCAATATGTGTAGTTTCTATTTTAGTCCTAACCTACTCGGTACATTGTGCATAACCTAGATTATAGACTGAAATAAAAGAAGGTATCTGTAAATACGTCACTGTTGCTTCAGAATTAAATATAAAAAATAGGGCATTTGCTAGGAAATTTTGCATTTGTGACAAAATAAACTAAATAATTGAATTAATCGACGTAAACATTTATTAATGAATGTTTAATAACATAAACTTAAGAAAAACAACCATGTAGGTATATTCCTATGTTCACTAGTTACTTAAGATTAAAAGTGGAAACATCTTAATACTTAACTATAATCACAATTTGTAAGTCGTAATGGCACAAAATCACAGATTATTTACCTACCTAATTTTAAATATGCGCCAGTAAGCTCTTACGCCCATACTGGCGGATATTACACTTGTGAAAAATACTTAAACAATAGAAAAAATCCTTTAGAAAATACTTTCATAAAAAGCAGAGTAATACCGAGGAATAATGTTTTTTTGTAATAATTCTTTTAAATCATTTTTCTTGTTTGCAGAAATTTCTCTTTTCGAAGTATACGCTGGAACCACATTGATATCTTCTACAGCCTTAGTTATTCGCTGACTAGTAGATCTTTGTTTCTTTTTTTTTATTTCAGCTTCACTCCAGTTATCGTCGAATTTGAGTTTGTATTTGTATACTGCATCATTGTCTTTTCTAAATTCTATTGCTTTGAGATCTAAGGTTTTTATGGTGTTCCCATCCACATCTTTGACAGTGTTAAGTTCGATTTCGTCAGATAATTTTTTCAAATCATAAAAATCATCGAAATTCAGTTCTTCAACATTAAATTTGTTACCTTTTTTCTTTGCAGATCTTATTATTTGTACATACTGATCCGGAACGTAAATAGCACCCGACTTTTTAGCTCTTTTTATTGCCTTTTCAATTATGGAGTGGGCTGTATCTCCCTCGTTTTGGGTATGTCCCCTTATTAAAAATTTGTGTGTGATTTTATTGACTGGTAGAGTTTTGACTGCATACAAGTACATGGAAAATATAAATCTGAAAAAGAAACACTGTAAATATTAGACACGACACAAAATGAAAAAAAACAGTTCTTAGTGAATGAAACGAACCTATTTTTTTGCTGCCCGCCACAATTGTCACTATAAAATGTGATATTACAACCAGGGTGACTAGTGGCTACACGTTGCAGGTATTTAAGGATACAGGAACCAATCTCAACTGCTCCTCTACCACCCATAGCCTCATGCCAAAAGTAACAATAGGTTTGTTCGTCTTTTACATCTGACACCTATAAAACAAGACGGTTATCAAACTGTTGACAAATAAGGAGCATAAAAGAATAATTTAAGTCATAATAGGTACATACTGTAAAGTTTAAGCAGTTCAATTTTGATTTATAGTAAAAAGAAGAGGACTCGCCAACTGGCACTGGCATAACTGCCTGAAGATCATAAATTGCAACTATTTCATTGCTATCTATGTTCTTACATATTTCTATATCAGTTTTCTTTTCCATCCGACTAAGTACTTTCTGCCGGCAATGTTCTGTGTATTCAGTCTCTAGATTTTCTTTTTCCTCTCCAACAGCATTTTTATATTGTTCACAGACATCGCACTGGTCTTTCTTTGGCACAAAAAATGAAATATTAAATTCCGTATTAAATATGCGAAAGTAGGAATCGTAAGTTGCAGCCTCTTTGTTTTCAGATTCCCTTAATCTCTTATAATCGCGATGCAAATCAGCTATTGTTAGGCCGCCATCAATATATTCTCTTGTGGTGTTGGCACGTAGATAGTGGCTCTCAATTCTACTAATTGAATTTATATGAATCCGAACAGACTCTTGTATCTCAGAACTAGTCTTTCTATGATTCTCATGGTTGCCGCGCTTGTCAATTGGTGCTACGCTGTTAGATTCATTACTAGTCTTGGCCTCGATTACGGTACGTAAAGTACGTTCAGAAATCCCCAACGTATTTAATAAAAATAATTTGCATACCCTGAAACTCCTACCATTAGACATCAAGGAACAATAAGTATTAGGTTTTCTGTTCTTTTCTACACCAGTTTTTAAACGACGTTGTGTCAATTGTAGCACAGTAATAGTCGAATTCAAAAAATCACGCTGTCTTTGAAGAGAGGATAAGTCCCAATACATTTTGAAAATATCATGTCGTTGCTCCTCTGGGATGTGTTCTGAACATTTATATTTGCATTTGTTAGTGCAAGGGGGTTTTATCTCTTTTGCAGGAATGATCTTGCCCGTCCGAGAAGTATACTGCTGACTTCAGGTCAAGGTCAAGGTTCTTCAACTGAGCACGTTTATTTTTCTTCCAGGCCGCTGGATTTCTTAACCTTTTTTTTGTTTTATTATTAGGTGATTCTGGATTTTGATCTATGTCTGTACAGTTTCGAATACTATTGTTAGGGGAAATGTCTTTCAGTGGATATCGACAATCGCTATCGTTTACAGTACTGGGATTGTTGTATTGGTTTGAAATAAAAGGTTGATTCTGCGACAAAATTGAAACACTTTGTAAAGAAGTGTTCGTAGACGATGAAGAGCTCGATGATGAGGAAGAGCTTGAAGAAGACGAAGAACTCGATGATAATGAGCTTCTTCGTCTACTACCTATTACTGGACATAATAATATGCGTTTAACTTTTACAGGACGGTATTCTTCTCCACTGTCATCTGGAGAAAAATCTACATCATCTTGTGTATGCATTTCCAATACATCATCATGAGTCAATGACTTTGTTTTTGTTTCTAGTGTTAGATCAGAATCCATAGGTTGGTTAAAACAAGTTGGTGAATCTATTGGAGCTTGAAAGTTTGATGCATGTATGTCTAAGACAGACAAATCATTTCGTGGCATATAATTTTCGCAACGTTGTACTTTACTTTTTGGCATAAATGTATCTTTATCATTAGCTGCAATAAAAATAAATATATTTAATAAATAATAATAATAATATTCTACCACATACACCCAACATCATCTAGCCCAAACTAAGCAGAGCTTGTACTATGGGTACCTACTAGACAATGGATAAACATACATAATACTTTTTTTTGTAAATACATACATATTATACATAAAAACACCCAGACTAAGACAAATATCTATGTCCATGCACACAAATGTTGGACTTGAGCGGGAATCGAACCCGCGATCTCAGGCGTGGCAGTCGGTTACACTAACCACTACGCACACTACGTCAAATCACAACCGAAAGTACTTGTAGGTCTATTTCATAGGCCGTTTTTTACTTTTAATAGGTGATAGGAGATTTATTAAATAAGAATTAACTTATATATTTACCATGTTTAGATCGCATACTGACTTCTGAAGCATTCGTTTTTGCAAATGGGGGTACTTTTTCTTCCATTTTACAATAATTCACCAATCGTCTTGCACGGTTATCCATAATTAATAATATTCTTAACTGAAAGTTTGAAATAATTTGGTCCTAGGCTTATTAGGCTTATTGGATATTATAGGCATATTCTTTAATACATTAAACTATTTACAAGTCATAATTATGATCACTAATTAAAATTATAATTATTTACAATACACGTAAAAGTACTAGAGTAATAATGACAAAGTTACGTAATTCCGTCAAAAAATACTTTGTTTGCTGTAATAATGACGTAATTACACAATTCTGACATCTTTTTAACAGCTTAATAATTTATCTGGCGAAAAAACGACGTAATTACTCAATTTTGTCATTGAACTATGAAAAAACACCATATTTGGAGCTACAACGACATATTTACAAAATTTCGTCGTTGTTTCACCAAAAAGTAACTTTACTTAGACAAACATTGACGTAATTACGCAATTTTGTCATTGTTTCACCAAGAACTTACTAATTTTTGTAGCAACAACGCCACGATTTCTCAATTACGGCATTGTTGCACCAAAAATTATCGGATTAAATGTCATAAATACCTTTACGTCGTTGTAGCTCCCAAACACAACCACACTCAGCGGGGCGCCCCGCGCAACTGGCCATCCAGACGTTGTAGCAACAGAAATGACGTCCTTTTACTCAATTCTACAATGACATTCGCGCCATCTTGCGGCTAATAACCACAAATCCAATTCTGTCGATGTTTCTCCCGATGTAAATAGTCTTGCCGCACATTTTGACATTGTTAACTTGTTTTTAAAAAATAGTGTAATTACGTCATTGTTGCACCAAATGAGCGATATGCCAAAACCGACAGAAGAATTATTGAAAACAATAACGGAAAAATACTATGAAAAATGGCAATTTCCTAATTGCATCGGTGCTATAGATGGCAAACATTGTCGAATAAAAAATCCTAAGTTTGCTGGATCATCGCATTATAATTATAAACATTACTTTTCGATGCACTTGCAAGCGGTTGCGGATGCTGACAAAAGATTCATTTGTATAGAAGTTGGAGGAAGAGGAAAACAAAGCGATGCAGGGACATTCCATTACTCTAATTTGAACCATTAACTTCAAAGTAATAACTTCAATGTACCCCGTCCACAATATCTACCCAGATCAGATATCATTCTACCAATGGTTTTTATTGGAGATGAAGGATATCCACTCAAAACCTATTTGATGCGACCTTATCCTCAAAGCGTACTTAATGCACAAAATGAGTTATTTAATAAGCGATTATCGCGGGCTCGAAAGACTATTGAGTGTGCTTTCGGAATTTTAAGATCCAAGTGGCATATTTTCAGATCACCCATAGAGACAAACAAATGTCACGCAAGATTACTCATCAAAACTTGCTGTTTGTTGCATAACATTATCCGAGATAAGGACGGTGATAATGATATTGCCTATATTACTGTCAATACGAATCAACAAAGAATACAAACACGATTACAAACAAACGCCCGGACGACTTATCAAGCACAATATATACGTGAAAAATTCAAAGAATATATTGTAAATAATCGCATTAGTTACTAATTAATTTGTAAAACATAATAAATATTGTATTTGACATAATAAATCATTTTTATATTTACCTACCTTCAATATTCAGTTCGTTTTTTATTTCTCCCCATAATTGGTTAATTATTCTTCTATTTTTATGGTTCACATCTTTGCTGTTCCATATGGGTGTCCTCTCAAAGATTGCCGAAATAATTTGCTCTTGCACGTCCGAGGACATTTTGATACGTCACAAAAAAAAATGTACAACACTATACTACAATGCAAACGCGCAATGCGGGCGGTCACCGCTTGACTGGAGTGCACCGCTCGTTGCCCGCCCCCGCGCCGCTGCCACGCCGCTGTTTTCGAGAACCGGTCCATTTGATTTTACGCATAAGATCCTGCCGCTCCCGCGCCGCCGCCGCTGCCGCCCCGCTGCCCGCAAAATTCGAGGCAGAGGCCTAAGGGTTCATACGCACTATGCGGGTAGCCGCATTACGGCTAGCCGCGCGGCTGACCGCAGGATGCAGTTGCGAATGCGGCCAGCCGGATCGCGGGCAGTCGCATTCGCAACCGCAACGTGCGGTTGAAGAACCGTTGCGATTTGCGGTCATGTCGATCCATTTCAAAGATGGATGTGGAAGAAGTTGCAGCTATTTACTACATTTACACACGTTACGTAAAGAAGAAAAAACAAAGAAAGAAGTACTGGGTGCATCCTTATTTGCAAACGAGATGAGAGCAAGCATTTTGCAATATTTTTCGAAGAACTAAAAAAATATGAAGATAAGTTTTTCGGATTTACTAGAATGAGCATAAAAACGTTTGAAGAATTATTGAACATTTTAGAAAAATTTATAACAAAGCAAGACACACAATTTCGCAATAGTATTAAACCGGAAGCAAAGTTAATAATAGTGCTACGGTAAGTAAAATAAATATGTATAATTCAATTTTTATTAAAATAATGTAGGTACACATTTCAAGCATCATCGTCAGTGATGGAATTAAAAAGTTCCATATAATCACTCTCCTGAGAAACCCTGTCCTGAGAATTTTCGGAAATTGGCGATTGTGTATTCGTCGGATTCCGATAATCACTCTCCTGAGATTTTTCGGAAATTGGCGATTGTGCATTCGTCGGATTCCTCACAATTTCTTGAGACGTGTCTCGTCCAAACTCCAAAGACTGCACAGGCTGCGTGTAGACATTACTTCCTGAATACTGTGCCGTTTGATATCCATGATGGGTATTCCCTCGTCCAACCTCCGAGAAGTTTGTACGGTGAGAATAGGGACTATTACCAGAATAATGTGACGTTTGATATCCCCGGTAAGAATTAGGCCTTGGATAATCAATGTACGAATAATTGAAAATCTGCGCATCTTTAATTACCTTTAAAATATCTAATTTACTTTGCAATTGCATATGTTCTGGATTTTTTTTAAATTCTTTTACTAGAGACAAGAAAAAGAGGCGATCCTCGTCATCTTCAACACTCTTTCTTTCTAAATTTCTATTCAAGGCCCCGACTAACTCTCTACCGATAGGATCATCACTATTATTATTCTTGTTTCTCTTTGGTGCCCATGAAGTATTTGATGGAAGTGTTTCTTCATTTTGCATAGCTGTGTTACCATCTTCATTTCCTGTAGTTACATTCCCCGTTGTGCTATTGACAGTTACAGTATCTTTTAAAAATTAGAAAACATATGAAGTCTTTTTTTTTGCCGCTGATCCGCTCTTAGTCTCTTTCGCTTTATGGGCCTTCACAAAACAATCGCGAATATTTCTCCATTTTTTTTGAATACTCAAACCTAAAAAAAAACATTGTTTCAGATATTTGGCGTCAGGCTGTTCATTCGCAGAATTGCATTATATGTTTAAGATTGGAATTAGTACTACTGCCGAAATAGTTCGAGAAGTATGTGCAGCTATATGGTTTTGCTTAAAAAATATATGCCTACCACAACCAACCAAAGATATGTGGCTTCAAATTGCAAATGGTTTCTCTACTAGAGCACATTTTCCGAACTGTATAGGTGCTTGTGACGGAAAACATATTAGAATTATAGCACCTAACAATAGTGGATCAATGTGCTTCAATTATAAAGGATATTTTTCTTTGGTATTGCTAGCAATTTGTGACAGCAGCTACAAATTTGTGATGATTGATGTTGGAGCATATGGAAGATTCGGTGACTCAGCAATATTTCAAAACTCAAACTTTTATAAAAAAATTCAAGAGAACCGCTTAAACATTCCTGAACCAGCACCTATTTCAGGAAACAATGCAACTTGTTTCCCCTTCGTTTTTGTAGGAGACGAGGCATTTGCTTTAAGTACGAGTATGATGCGCCCTTATCCGAGAAATAATTTAAATATTACAAAAAGAACATTCAATTATAGACTTTGTGTGGCTAGACGTTACATTGAATGTAACTTTTGGCATACTTGCGAATAAGTGGCGCATTTTTCACAGACCAATTAATGTTCACATCGATTTAGTTAGTGATATTATTAAGTCTGCTTGCATTTTACACAACTTTGTAAGAGACAGAGACGGATATTCTTTTAGAGACTCATTAAGTAATCCACTAACTGAAACTATTACTCGAGATAACGTGCGAAGAAACAATAGAACTGCTTTCGGATATCGAGAATTATTTGCAGAATATTTTATGCATGAAGGGAGGGTAGAATGGCAGGATAATTACATTTAAAAAATAAAATGATTTTGATGATGACCCAGGAAAGGCGACCCTTCCACACCATCAATGATTCGTCCAAGCTCAGCGATTGCTGAGGAGTATACATGCTAAAAAACTTGCGGTTACAGTGCTCCAAAACCGGCGTTATTTTGGAGATCTTACGGTCGTAAGATCTCTCGTGGAGGGTGTCATTATTGACGAAATGTAAAAACCGCATCAAGAGGCAAAAACGATTTCTGCTCATAACTTCACGGAATTGTGACATGCCCAAAATCCCTGTGGTCTAATATTCATCAATCCGTGCCCTATAAACAATGCTCATATAGTTCAGAAGAGCAAACAATCTGTAAATTTCCTCCACAGTGGTATCATTCATCATATCATCAGACCCTCAGACATGTGTAAAAATATCATACAGAAGCAATACTTTACCCTAACACGACTCACTAGTGGATATGGGCACCCTCCAATAATTATAATACATCTCGGTACAAGGTATAAAAAATATGATCGTCAGTATTCTTTTTTTTAGAATATTAGCAACTATAAACGACCTGTATACAATTTTGATGGTTAGTAGAAAAAAATTAATAATTTGAATTCACGCACACATGCATACAATGATTTTTGTATGTGTGAGTGGAAAACGAGGTTTCGAAGTTTTGCCATTGAATTACAAGATTTTGTTAACATATTTTATAAAAGTATCATTGAAAACGCATTCCTTATAAAAAATACAATTAGAATATGTGCAGTTTGTATAATTTTCCTATAAAATAGTAAAAATATCTTACAAAACAAAAATGTTTCAACGGTCGATGAGGTCCGACCTCAACTTTCATTGCATGTTTTACGTAAATAAAATGGCAAATCTTCTATTACAATACAACAATTAGGCAGTTTAGATAATAAAATACAAATTACTTACGGTTTTAAAGGAAATCCCTGCTTCAAGTTTTGTTTTCGCATAAAAACTGCACCGGCGACACAGTGATTCGTACAGTGGGAAGTCCGGAGCGAAAGTGACGCAAAAAACGACGCGAGGTTTAAAAACTATAACATGATTCGGTTGGTAAGCTTGATCCATCGACAACGAAGTTCGTTACGCGTACATTGACATACAATACAACACTTTGAATACAGGGCTTTTAATACAAAAACGGCAAAAAATCGAGTGCGACCCTTCGACCCCATATGGCGCCACCGGGGTTTGACGGGTGCAAATGAGACGACGCTATATAGGGTCACCGGGGTTTGAGAGGTTAATAAAAACAACGAAAATTTAACGAGTAACAAAAACAATATAATACAAATAAATAAAACAACGAAACACTTCTTTTCAATTGTACTTGAGAGCAGTGGGAGCGTGTCAATGCCGCGATTGAAGAATAGCGACTGAGTGGCCTATCATGCGACGCGCGCGCACCAATGGCGTCGCTCCGTTCTCGACGCATTCCGCCCGCGCCTCACCCCGCACCTCCACGGGGACCTAAAAAATTATTTCTGCGCAGTGGTCATCTTTTATGAACCGACCTGTAAATTTGATTTAATTATAGTTAAAATATAATCAGTTTTCCTTCTAATTTCAATAAAACCAACAAAACAGCATCGCATCATAGAAGAATTCCGATGCGTTAGCTGTTTGTCTATAAACCATATTTTTAACCATTAACTTTAATTAAAGAACGATCAAACATAAACATAATTTGAAGTCAAAGATGTCAATTTTTTTTTTGCATACATATTAAAAATCAATTGACTTATAAATTCGCGGCAACACTGTCCCAATACATACTTTATCGTCACTTTCCACCACAAATTCTCCCTAATTGTTAGATGCTGTCTTTATTCATCCTTACGTCTTTATTTACACATATCTTTGTCTTTAGCCATTTCAAAAACAATACATAAATACGTTGTTTTTAATAAAATAATAACTAAAATCAGAGCCAGTCTTTACGACTTTATGCTATAACTACTTTACCGACCTTCAATAAATTACGCGTACACGTTGTCAGGGGTACGGAAAAGAACAAGAGGTTCATTTCATTCATTAAAAAGTACTGTTACTAATCTTACCTACATTACGGCGAAATCTAATACATAATACATTCTAAGTCGTTCACGGCAAGGCATAGCGTTCGCACACCTTCTTTCTGCGTCTTGTGTATCTTTTAATCACACTGTGTCGAAAGATTTGTATTCAAAGTATACACACTTGCCTTGCACTGTGTTTTCTTTCGGATTGACTTGTTTATTAAATTGTGTCTTAGTGAATAATTACCAAATTTCAATAAAACCTTTTATTTACACTCGGGGTGAGTGAATTACGTTTGGTGGCAGCAGAGGTTGCAAAAAGAACAATTTAATTGAATTTAATTTGATGTGGGTGTCTTGTATTTACACATACACATTAAATTAAATTCAATTAAATTGTGGGTGTCTTGTATTTACACATGCAACACATTCACATCACTGTCGCGGCTGACGCTGCTCCAGTCGCTGCTTCTGAAGGTCCAAACGCTCGCGCTCAAGGCGCATGCGTTCGTCGTGTCGCATCTGTGCAGCAGCCTCGCGTGCTCGACCCTCGGAGATACGCTTCTGCTGCTCGTATCGCTCACGAGCCTCACGCCGGCGCGCCTCGGCCTCTTCTCGCACTCGCGTATAGCGCTCCTCTCGGAGTCGCTGTTCTTCGGCCCTTCTCACCTCACGCTCTTCGGCCTCTTTCTTTCGCGCCCAGTCGCGCGCGCGGTCGGCAGCACGCCTTTCGGCATTCTGCCGGTCGCGCGCGCGGGCACGGCGCTCGCGCTGCTCCCACGATGCGGCACGACTCGCCTCGGCGCCCATTAGGCGGAGTAGTGCACTTGCACTCATCACGTCGGGGTCACCAGTTTGGGTATAATATAAACACTATTACGTCTTACTAGTTTATATTTGTATACACGTAATGTTATAGGCGCGGGCGCGATACAAAAGGAACGTACGTTCAGCGTCGGGCATAGGTCGTGACTGGCGACCGGAACCTTCCGAACGCGAGCCGAAGGAGTGCGCGCGCGCAGACGCGTAGTGTGTGTGTGTGTGTAGAATCACGCGCCTTTAAGCAATGGTGCTTGGCAGGCGGTGCGCTGTTTGTAGGGTGAAGTGTAGGTTTGTGTAGTGTTCAGTCGTTGTATAATTGTCTGATTTGTAATGTGTTGTATGTGTAAATACAAGACACCCACAAATGTAAAAATGAAATTACAATATAATATTAATAGAAAGATGATAACGAATCGAAGTGTGAAACAATTGTATGTTATAAAACTACAATTTATGGTAAAGCGGCGAATGTTCTGCTGACACCGGCCTCGTGAGTCGTGAAGGTGGAGGTGGCGTGATCGATTCACGTTCCGGTCGTAACGGTGGAGGTGGCGTGATCGATTCACGTTCCGTTGACGCTGCGCTTTATGTTCCGAAGAGCCGTGTGCATTGTTGATTTGGGATATGTTGACTTATCGATCCTCATAAATTAGGCTTGCGTAACACCTCCCCCGTAGAACAGCGACTATTGAAGACTTTCGTCGTAAATTGCGCTGGTGGAACGTCTTGTACAGATCTCGCCAATCTTTATGGCCGCACTGTGGTCTGGATTTCGGCTTTCATAGACCTCCGATCAGTAATCTCGAAAGCGGTGACTTTTATGCCTGCATATGTTCCTGAGGACCAAATACATACTCCAAAACTGTATCATTATTTACAGACTTATAAACGGCGAACTGAGAAATTTTTATTTAAAAATTTGTATGGAGCTGACAGAATAAAAACATATATATCTCCGTTCTCGCACAATTGGCCCTAATAATTTTTAAGGGAGTCAATCTATGAATTATTTGGATTTTTTTGATATATTGCATAATAAGGCCAGGGGTGCGAAACGACTTGATGCCGAATTGGGCCGCCTTTGTCCGGATGTTTTGCACCCAGGAAAGGCGACCCTTCCACAGCATCAATGATTCGTCCAAGCTCAGCGATTGCTGAGGAGTATACATGCTACAAAACTCTGTTGCTGTCACCTGCGAGTCAGGAGTGTTCAAATACACTTCTGGTTGGCCGGAAAACGTGCTCAAGTTTTCCGACCAAGTAAATGTATTTGAACACGCCGAGCTTGACCCGGGTGTCTGCGCCCGGAGAAGACGGTAGCGGCTGCTGCTCGGCCTCCAGCTGCGGCTGCTGCTCGGCCTCCAGCTGCGGCTGCTGCTCGGCCTCCAGCTGCGGCTGCAGCTCGGCCTCCAGGCTGGCTGGCTCTGCCTGGCCCTCCACGCCGTACACGCCATTCGCCGTCGACAGCTCGTCTAAGCGCCGCTCCGGAGCATATGCGTCTAGTAGCCGCTCCTCGCGAAACACTAAGTGTTCACGTAATTTGCAGCTAGCTAGACGCATGTTCACAAGCCCCGCGCCGCACTGTGGGCTGAAAATCGACCTCCATAGACATAGAAATGAAAGTTGCTAGATGTTCGTTTTGTTGACAGATATGGCTTCTATTAGCTATTATACACATAACAATGTCGTCTGAGCTAACTCCGCACAGAAATGAATTTATTATAAGGTTTTTTCGAAAAAAATGTATGGAGCTAGCATGAAAAATCTGAATATCTCTGAACTTGTAAGGAAAACCGTAATATCCTCAGAGATGGTTATAGGACTAATTATTTGTGATTTTTTGACATACTTCATATAACGGTACCTGCTGCAGAATTTTTTTTAAAAGTCATCTAATTTTTAATTAATTTTTTTTAACATTAAACGATTTGTTTTATTGTAAAAGTAAAGAAACAACACGTTATATGCATATAATACTAAATCTTCGCCAGTTATTTGTTAAAATATCAAGAAAATTATTTTTGCCTTACATAGTATATATGTTTTAAAACAGGTAATTGGATACCATTACTAAACTTTGCATACACAAACTACTGAATAATAAATTAGCCTTCTAATGAGTTCTGAATAAGAGATTAAGTGATTTGCAATATCGCACAATGGTAACTACGGATTACACTAATTAAATTCTTACAGGTAAGTACATAAGTAAACTAATTAGTTAATTAGACATGTTACGAGTTCTAAGAAATATTTTCGACAACTGTCTAATTATTTTATTATTATGTCTAAATGAAGGTATTTTTTTAAAATCATTAAATTCTACTAATGTCAAAGTAAAGATCAATCGATAAGTTAGTTATTTTATTAACGCTAATAATAGGCATTAAATAAAAAGAAAAATAAATTAAAAAGGTATTTTTTAATAGTTGATAAAATTTATATAAAACAAAACATAGGTACAAAAGTATGCAAAAATATAAATAGGTACAAGAATAGTAATATAAAATATTTAAAAATAAATCAATTGCAAAACATAGTTACGTACCAAAGCTAAATAACGAAAGATCATGAAAAAATTACATTGAATAGAATTATAATTAAAAGCACAAAAAGTTTCTAGTTTTCCTTATCACTCTCGTCGATTTCTGAATCAGAATCTAGATTGCCTACAAACTCAGTCAGTTTCTTGAAACTGAATTAAATTGAGGGTTTCAGGAAATAAATCCTCCTTTTTCTTGGCATCTAACTTGGGCCTTTGTACATTTATAAAAGGATCCGAAGAAACAACTAACATATTAAGGATATCATGATTCGAATCTTGCCTGCTCTTTTTCTGCGAATGATGTTCCCGAAACCTCCTAAAATCTTTATTGCGAGACTCGGATGCTTCTTCCGAGAGACTTCCTATGGGTACAACATCATTCTTCTCGATTATGTCTGCCCCGTGTATAAGTAATTTGCGGACGGTTGATGACATATAGTACCAGTCATATAATTCCACGTACCTCTCTGCTGTTTTGAAGGCATAATCTTTAAATTTAATTATATCTACTTTTTCCCCGGAAGTTATTGCCTGTAAAATCACAGCAAATCTTCTTATTAGTTCTTCGTCCAACCCAGTAATGGCTGCAGTTTTATGGGGAAATTTGAAAAACTTTCTTGCAGTGTTGCCGTTATTAGTAGTTCCGGAACCTTGTTTAACAATGTCAATCAATAGATTTAATTCGTCTTTAAAGGACATGGCTAAGTTTTGTATGGGCGTTTGCCTAGTTGTAGAATTTAATTTACAGCAATGATTTTTGTTATTTTATATTCGTGAATATTGGCACATTAAGTTGCTATATGTAAAAATCTCAAAGAACTTGTCAGTACAACGTACTAGACGTAAACAGTTTCACTGAACCTGCAATCAGATTGCAGACAAATGTGTAGAGAATAACATTTGCTATTAAAAAAACTCTAGGCGCTTTATTAAAGTAACGAAGATTATTGTGAATTATTATTATTACGGTTAAGTGAAATGATTTTGGAGTAACTAAGCATGTAAACTAAGTACAGGTCATCTGAATTAAGACTTTTTAACTTCTTATTGATAAACATTGATGCAACTGGGTAAGAGTCTCAAACAAATGTGACAATAATAACATTCGAAACTTATGTTTTTCTATAAAGTACATTTCAGCAGGCCAAAACCAAGGCCATATCCTTAAATGTATTTTTATAGTTTAATTACCAATTAATGAGGAAAACACAAAACAAAAGGCATCCCTGCAAGTCAATTCCAATAGTAACCCAAAATAGCGTCCAAGACAGAATATCTACAAAATAAAACCAAAAAATACCTGTAAATAATTATTTATTTGTTATAGGAAATACATATACTTAGGTACACTAATCGGCAATGAGTGTACATTTGTATACAATATAGAATATTAAGTAAAATAATCTAAAGATTTTGTTAGAATGTTCTAATATTCTTGAATTGGTACTAATATGTTGTCTAAAAATCCTGCTGGAGCTTGAATATCATTTTGGTGTCTTGCCCAACCAAGGTACCAGATTATTGTCATAACGTGACAACAACAACCAACAGTCCTGTTCCCTACAAGGCAATTACAATAGTAACCCAAAATAGCGTCCAAGACAGAATCACTACTGTGTTCAGTGTCATATAAAACATACGAAAAATAAATTCTTTGAGAAACATGACGTGATTTAATACGTCCTCTTAATAAATAAGGATTATTACCACCAACTCGAATTATCATTTCAAGGGAGTGTTCAACTTCTGGACACACTTCAACAACATAGATACCATTATCCCTAACATGTTCACCGAAGTATGAACGTGCTTGTTTCACCTGATATGGGCCAAGTGCAAATAACATTAGATCATTGTATGTAAAAACGGGGAAATTATTTAGTTGAGGTAAGTTACCATCAATACGGGAAAACATAACTCGTCTTCTGTTTAAGTTATAATCATTGATAAATTGTCCAAGATGATTAGGTTCATCCATAAATCGCAATGCCCTTTGTATTATACTTTCAGCATTAGGACCATCCCTTAAGACAGGATGGAATTTATTTAATAAAGCCCCAGCAATTCTGAAGTCAACCATTAAATGTGTTGAGGCATTATTAAAATATCTTTGTCTGAACAGTTTAAAATCTCGTTTAAACCTTCCGTTCACGACTTCCACAACCCATCTACATAGTGTCACCTTACGGCTTTTATTAGCTTGTGAACATGTAAGTTGGCTTGCCCCATCATCTAATGATTCAGGTTTATATACACGGTAATTACAATTTTGCAGCAAAGGGAGGGCATCCCTGAAACCCCTATCTAAAACAAAAATGTCATTTTCTCTAAAAAGTCTTCGAAACGAACCATTTTCATTTTGAAACAAGTGTGTCATAATTTCAGCATCGGTTTGGGTGGCAGCATAAGGTCCTACTGCATCGATGATGTGACCATCACAAGATACAATCAGGAATGGTTTAATCAAATTGTCATATTTGTGCAAACTATATGTCTTCTTTTGAAACATATAGTTTGCACTTTTCTGTAAGTATATATAAGTCCCATCAAATATTGCGATTGCAGGTCTATCTCCACTTATAGGCTCCTCAGGATCACCTAATAAAGCTTGAGGTATCCTCAAGTTTCTATCAGATATTTCCCTATGGGAGATATGGTTTACACCAATATTATTGGGTACAAAATGCTCATTGAGACATAACCTAACTCTTTTCATTATTAGTTCCAATGTTGACCTAGGTAAATCAAAAAGAGTGGCCAAGCGTCTATTACTATCACCTGTTCTTAGTTTAATTAAATATATAGCTAAAGCTCGTTTAGGTTGCTTAACATTTAAATGAGGTAAAAGATTATATAGAATTAAAAACTGGGGTACTGTAAGACCTGTCCAATAATGACATAAGTGGTTCGGCATTTCAGAGACATTTTCAAAGTTCAAAAAATTGTCTTTTGACTTCATAATATTAATTATGTCTTCTATATGGAAAGCGCTAAATGTAGAATGTGTCTCATTCATTTGAGGCAATAAATGCCATTGGTCACTGTATAAATGTGTTTCACACACTCTACAGCTCCGAGGAACATAGAAATTATGCTCTTGCAATAACACTTTTTTAAGGAATTGTGGGATCAAATGCAATGTTCTATTTCTACATTGTTGAAATATACAGTGAGCAGATGTAATTGAAGCCCGCATATAACTAGGTAATGATATAACATTTTCCCTTCGAAGTGGCACATTTTGAACAGGCGGTAACGGTGGTGGCTCTGGTGGGTTAATCACTTGAACATTGGGGGTTGCTACATTGCTGTCCGAAGCCAATTCCTGTATGTCTCTTGATGAGTCAAGCCCTGCCTGTCTATGGGCTCGCATCCAACACAGATGACAAACATAGTTGTTTCTTGAAAGCTGAAAATAAACACAGATTAAAGCTTATGTTGTATGTATATATGTTTATATATTATTAAAGATGGAAAATACATAACGAAAATATAAAATATAAATATTTGATTACAATCATAAATACATGGAAGATAATTTTTTTATAGATTGATACAATTAGATATTTACAATGACGAAAACAAAGTGCTTACCAGGTAATTAGTACTTTGAGGCACTAGAACTGCCAGCAATGGACTATCCATACTGACATTATGGTGCCTTATTTTTCTAACCGATTTTCCACAACCAAGGCAAACCAAGTTATGTCCCAGTAGTCTCCCATGTTCACCAGCTTCAGTATTTAATAATAAGAAGCACGGATAACAAATAAATGTTTCCAGAGGCAACTGAAAATAACATGCACTGTTAATGTCGCGTAACCAAAAATATAAAAATCTGATTAAGTTTTTCTACTTCAAATTCATACCTGAGTTTGAGCATTGGTTATCCAACGCGAAAGTCTTGTTTGATGGTGTGCAGAAAGCGAGGATATGAGATGCCTCTGCAACCTTTGCACGGCTATCCCGCAGTTAATGCACCTCATATTGATCCACAACACAAATCCGATAATATCCAAAAAGTAAGTATCAGTCCGTAGAGATAAGCCAGGGTCAAATATATCAGAATATAATATCAGTCCGTAGAGATAAGCCAGGGTCAAAAATATTAGAAAATAATCGCACGCAAAACACAAACACAGTACTCGTATGTAACGACGAATCTGAATGACATTACTTTGACATTGGACATAGACATAGATTGTCAAGCAACTACACGCGTTCCGTTATGCGCATTATTTTTTAGTATTAAATAAAAAAATAAAAACTAACTTACGCCTCAACATTATATATTACTATATAATTATTTTATTTAAGGTAAGAAATACCTACTCGAATAGTTTAAATTAATAAAATAAGATCATTTCTCGTCCTTATCCGCAAGTAGTAAGCATGTAAGGTACGGAACGTCCATTACTATATTATTTTTTTCTGTGGTCCATTATGGCGGATGTTCTTCGGTATATTGTATTTCAATAGCGTGACTTCATATTTTGAAATAAAATCTGACAAGTTCAGAGAGGCTAAAAACTATGTGTTAATACATTTTTCTATTTCTGTTTTACAATGTATTTACTATGTTTGTGTAAATGGAATGTCATTTTTTGTCCACATCCTTTGTCTTGAATAATCTTTTTTCTCTTACTTAGCATTTCTTTGTGCTCGTTACCTCTCGCAGCCCACTCTTTAAAATCTAGTCTATACGAAATATGTAGTAAACATTCCATACAATTTATACGGGCGTGTAGAGATGACAATCCAAACTCGTATATGTCAGAAGATACGGTTCATTTCTGTCGGTTTTGCCAAACACAAATAGCATGATGAACTTGATCTGGCTTGAGACAAATACGTGCAGACTTTACCATCGATCATTGTCATCATTAGGTGATGATTCACCCTGTTTCTATTATTGCACTCTGTAGGAATGAGAGCCTTAATTTCTTCATCCATTTGTCGTTTGTGTTCGATGACTACTGCTTCGCTTTCCTTCACAAAAGTAAATTGAACTGGACGACAATACATTGCTGAGCATGGTTTTGGGTTCATCCACAAAGTATTGTCTCCATCAGTCAGTTTTAGTGGCACCAAGGAAGTCATGAAAATACTTGAATCGTCTTGATCGCTATCCATTTTCTGCTTGTATCGGCTTTGGTTTGACGCACCATCGAAACCCCATTTAGATATCAATTTTAAATCCTTATTTTGCACATCATCGTTAGGAAAACTTTGGAGGATTCTTTTGACCGTAATGTCGAGTAAAGCTTGAAGGGTTATTCTTGCCGATGAATCGGTCACTAACACTGATTGCTTCGGAGGATAGCATGCCAGCTTGGTTTGTTGCACTTTATAGTAGGATGGATAAATATCCTTTCTACCTTCCCGAATAGCTGACTCTCGTAAAGTGATGTATTGCCACTTTGATAATTTTAATTAAAGGAGTAATCCAAGTGCTTTTTCTGGTGTAAATAAGATAGTTTTCACCGGTTGCTTAAGCGTTTCCTTAATTTTAGAGGCTGCTTCAGGATGTTTCAGCATATATTCGATTACAGATGCGATATCCTCACAACCTTCTTCCTTAAAACGCGCTGCTGCTGTATGTGCCAATTCACTGGGATTGTCAGTTTTATGCTCATCAGATTTTCTCTTCTTCTGTTTGCTTCCCAGATCTTCGAATGGTTTTCGTGACCTCTTTGTCATTGTACCAACAGAGTATGATGTTGAGGGTTCTGGAGAGATTGATCTTGATCCCTCAGCAACAGTTGGTTCTTGAGCGACTAAATTTATACAACTTGGCCAATCGATAGTTGCTTGCAGTCAAATTTCGTATTGTTTTCTAAAAGTATCAAGAATTCGGTGAGATTTTTGCCACCTTTGTGATGCAGCTCGTACAAATCTGACAAAATTCTTTTAGAGTCACTTGATCTTCAACGGAAAGACAAACGTCTAGGCGGGATATAACTTCACTAAACAATACCTCATGATCAAATGAAGTACTCTTACATTTTAGAAGAACGAATAGGTCTAAATTGGTATTTAAACTTTCCATTATAAAATTTCACAGTGATATGTTAGGGGTAACAAAGCTTAGAATAAACTAAATTATGATGCAAAATGTTAACCCTTTTATATTTCAGTCCAACATTAGTTGACGACCTCATTAGACAGATGTCGAAAATATTTCTTAGAACTCGTAACATGTCTAATTAACTATTTAAGTTACTTATGTACTTACCTGTAAGATTTTAATTAGTGTAATCCGTAGTTACCATTGTGCGACATTGCAAATCACTTAATCTCTTATTCAGAACTCATTAGAAGGCTAATTTATTATTCAGTAGTTTACCTGTATGCAAAGTTCAGTAATGGTATCCAATTAACTGTTTTAAAACATATATACTATGTTAGGCAAAAAAAATTTTCTTGATATTTTAACAAATAACTGGCGAAGATTTAGTATTATATGCATATAACGTGTTGTTTCTTTACTTATACACCAAAACAAATCGTTTAATGTTAAAAAAAATTAATTAAAAATTCGATGATTTTTAAAAAAAAATCTGCAGCAGGTACCGTTATATGAAGTATGTCAAAAAATCACAAATAATTAGTCCTTAAACCATCTCTGAGGATATTACGGTTTTCCTTGCAAGTTCAGAGATATTCAGATTTTTCATGCTAGCTCCATACATTTTTTTCGAAAAAACCTTATAATAAATTCATTTTTGTGCGGAGTTAGCTCAGATGACATTGTTATGTGTATAATAGCTAATAGAAGCCATATCCGTCAACAAAACGAACATCTAGCAACTTTCATTTCTATGTCTATGGAGGTCGATTTTCAGCCCACAGTGCGCCGCACGCCCAGTCTGCTTCCCCGTCCGAATCCATAGCGTCGGACTCGCTGCCAGACTCCGGACGGGCAAGCAGTTCTGCGATCTCGAAATCGAGGGTGGGTCGCGAGCGCTTACGTGGTGGCTCACGAAGTGGAGCTTCAGTTTCCGTCGGCGTAGCGATGGACGGCGTAACGGGTGGTTGCCATAACTAGAATAGATATGAAATTCCAGTTTATTTTTTTTAATGTTTACATTGGGGAGGGCTATATCCAGCAGTGGACTATTATAGCCTGATGGAGATGATGATGATTAAATACATACATACATATTATACATAGAAACACACAGACCAGGTCAAACATCCATGTTCATGCACACAAATGTTCGACTTGTGCGGAAATCAGTTACAGTCAGTCACACTAACCACTACACCATCGAGGCCGACATAATACGTGTCATATCCAACTATTATGTTTAGACAGCTTCCGAAAATTGTAGTGGAAAAACCACAAAAATAAAATTTAAATAAAGGTTTACCTGAAGGCCAGACGCCGTCTCGTCTAACTCCAGGCTGCAGCCCGTCTCCTCTAACTGCAGGCTGCAGCCCGGCTCCTCCACACTAATTGGGTCGCGGTCGGCAGGTGACCGCACTACTGGTGGGCCAGCTACTATTTTCTTCATTCTATAATAAAATAAGTTTATTGTTATCCTTATTAATTTTGTAAAATAACGGACCGGCTAATACATTGTAATCAAGTTGACAAATATAGAGGATGTTTGGAGGGTGAGTAGCCATAGGAAAATGGTCGATAGGTGATGGTGTTGGCTACGTGTTGCGCCTACTTAAATAACATTTTGCCTTAAGTTTAATGAGTAATAATTTTTTTTCTATTTTCTAGAAAATCTCCATTTTTTTCATCGACCATTTTCCTATGGCTACTCGCCCTCCAAACACCCTGTATACCTATATTTAGGCATTTACACAGCTTACATTATAAGATACATCAAAATAATGTATTGAAGAATTGTTAATATAAGAAAGCCCATAAAATTCTCATTTATTTTATCAAAATCATAATTTACTTCAAGTATATAACGGGTAATAGGATGGTTCTATTGTCTTGTTGTTACTTCTGTGATACTAACAAAACACATTATTGTGCGGGTTTTTCATTGTAAGTTCATATATAGTGTAAGATTACAGGTGCCTATACCTACTCACAAAAACATACCATGGAACATGACACTGTGAAAGTAACTGAAATTACTTGTCCCGCTGTATCTACAGTGAGTTTCTTCTCATAGGCTCTACCCTTTGCCTGGAACCTAGTATCTAACCTAAATATAGCTTTATTAACTTAGTAAACACACTAACCTATATTTCATAAGTGTTACTTTGTGATCTAAATGAATAAATTATTTTTGACTTTGACTACAAGCTGACTTTATGCGACTGAGCTAATTTTCTCTGCAAGACACGTTATTCGAGCGCCCGACTGAACTCAAACACTACGCTTCTATGGATTGACATCACCGAGATCCGTTGGGTGCATACCTGGTCATCATCAGACCCTCAGACATGTGTAAAAATATCATGCAGAAGCAATACTTTACCCTAACACGACTCACTAGTGGATATGGGCACCCTCCAATAATTATAATACATCTCGGTACAAGGTATAAAAAATATGATCGTCAGTATTATTTTTTTTAGAATATTAGCAAATATAAACGACCTGTATACAATTTTGATGGTTAATAGAAAAAAAAAAAAAATTTGAATTCACGCACACATGTATACAATGATGTTTGTATGTGTGAGTGTAAAACGAGGTTTCGAAGTTTTGCCATTGAATTACAAGAGTTTGTTAACATATTTTATAAAAGTATCATTGAAAACGCATTCCTTATAAAAAATACAATTAGAATATGTGCAGTTTGTATAATTTTCCTATAAAATAGTAAAAATATCTTACAAAACAAAAATGTTTCAACGGTCGATGAGGTCCGACCTCAACTTTCATTGCATGTTTTACGTAAATAAAATGGCAAATCTTCTATTACAATACAACAATTAGGCAGTTTAGATAATAAAATACAAATTACTTACGGTTTTAAAGGAAATCCCTGCTTCAAGATTTGTTTTCGCATAAAAACTGCACCGGCGACACAGTGATTCGTACAGTGGGAAGTCCGGAGCGAAAGTGACGCAAAAAACGACGCGAGGTTTAAAAACTATAACATGATTCGGTTGGTAAGCTTGATCCATCGACAACGAAGTTCGTTACGCGTACATTGATATACAATACAACACTTTGAATACAGGGCTTTTAATACCAAAACGGCAAAAAATCGAGTGCGACCCTTCGACCCCATATGGCGTCACCGGGGTTTGACGGGTGCAAATGAGACGACGCTATATAGCGTCACCGGGGTTTGAGAGGTTACCTTTCAGACCCCGCGCGCACTTAACGTAAACAATAAGCAATCCCCGGCAATTTGACACCGGTCGCGGCGCGCACCACTTGAGACGCCTTATCGCTCTTTTTGTTTTTGTGCTCTTAGTTATGATAACTTTGCTTGTGTTTCTTAGAAATATACATGATTGATTTATAGCATTTACGTGTATATTTTATTTTATACGCCTGGTTAAACTAAGCAGAACTGAAAAAATGATCGATATTGAAAATATTAGCTTCTAAAGAAATGTAAATGTATTTATAAGAGGTTTTATTTACTTTTTCTATTTCCTAGTTAAATACTCTTTATAGTACAAAAAAGTATATATATATATGTCTGTGAGAAAAAAATAAGATATTAGCATTTGGAAGTAGCACTGAAATGCGTGACGAGTACTTTTAGGGCGCGGCGATAGTAAATTTTGAGATCCTTCTTGAATAATAATCGACGTAACCTTGTGCGTTGTATTCAGATATTCTTATAGAAACACTAATAAATAATACTATTATAGTGATCAAAACCTGAAATACGATATAATTCTGTACTAAAAAACAATAATTATCAAAACGGGCGGCAAATCCGATATACGATATTAGGTTATTTTGGGCTTCAGTTTGTTATACAAAAATAACATTAGTCAGTATTGTTTTTATTGTGTCTAAAAAAAGAAAGAATAAGCTTTTCAATAATGTATTACACTTACATACTTGCCCTACAAAAAACCACTGAAAACAGCGGAACAAAACATCGTCGACGAGGTAAATAAATGTAATCGAATTGTCTATATTACACTATAGGCGAGGTCATTCACACCTGCGTCGGTCGGTAAGCGTTTATACAGGTTGGTCACATAATATGCTGAAATAAAATTGTATAAACAAATTGTTTGTGACATGATTATCAATTCTGTGCTTAGTAACAATATTTTTAACCCATCATACGTCAGCCTGATCAAAAGGGTAATCAGGTCAAATGCCGCCACATTTTTAATTGCAAAATTTGCAATTGATTTAGAGGTTAAGTAATTGAAAATTGAAGTTTTATGGTACTATAATATAATTATATTGAATAAAATATATATCGTTGTGTTCCTACTGAAATTTCCAATAACATAGAGCTACTAACGCGTATATATCAATAGAATTTATTGTATAAATGTTGTTTTGAAAAAAAAGTTCTGTGCAATTACCTGTTTACGCCACCAGTTTTCACCATATATTCCATTCTCTATCACTTTATTCACTTCAAAAACACTCCCACTATCACAAATATATACCGGACCTTATCTAAATACACACAACATTTGTAACACTAACACGCGATAGCATAAAAGTTTATTTACTATTTAGAAACGCTCGTAGGTACCTAACTCGTAAAAGTTCGAGCCGTATCGCAATGTCGCCGTTTCCCGCGCTCACCGTATTTTTGTTAGATACCTATTTTTTACCGTTTTCAAACCTTATTATTACATGAATATGTAATTATATGGGTAACTAATAACACAAATATTCTTCTGAATGAATTATCTAACTAATATAAGTATTTTAAAGCCAAATGTAATAACATTTATTATAAAATTATGGTGTATGACGAAAATGTTTATGACGCAATAACACATTCCTAAGGTTCGAGACTTTTTTCATCATCTTTTAGGCCATTTTTCGAATGAAATTCACTTCACACATAAACTTTGGACATTTCTCAGTAATTCTACATATAAATCAATAAAAAACACAGACCGATATCATTGAAAACTAATGTTTGAAATTTGTGAGATCCACCCGATCGTTACGTAATGGCTACGTAATACATACCAAACGTACACTGTCATGATTTGTTTTTTTATTGAGCTGTTTTACATTCCAATAACTTAAAAACTATCACAAATGTTGCATAATGAACTGAACTAATGCTTCAAGTTGTTTTATACAGATGTGCTGTTGAACCGAATAAATGCCCGACCAATCGCCGCGAACAGGGTATTTCCGCTCGACAGATTTGAAAGCGTACCTATAGTTGTAATAGATTGTTTAATTTGGGTAAAAAATGATTCACTGTCTACGCATATGTTTCATGCTAATCATACGCATGTAAATAAATATTTTTAAGTATGAAGTACCTATGATTTTTTATTTTATCGCGTGTAGATAGAACCTTACACCTTACCTCAGTACGGATACTGCTGTTTTTAGACTATTCTGTGAGAAGGCAGGCTAGAGTATTACCTACGTGAAAGCGTACCTATAGTTGTAATAAATTGTTTAATTTGGGTGAAAAATGATTCACTGTCTACACATATGTTTCGTGCTAATCATACGCCTGTAAATAAATATTTTTAAGTATGAAGTACCTATGATTTTTTATTTTATCGCGTGTAGATAGAACCTTACACCTTACCTCAGTACGGATACTGCTGTTTTTAGACTATTCTGTGAGAAGGCAGGCTAGAGTATGGAATTAAGGGTTTTAGGCAAGAAAAACGCTCATTCATCTACACCACAGTTTTATTCGCTTCAATCACAATCATAACCATTTATTTTTGTAAAACTTAGGTAAGTATATAGTAAGATAGTAGAAATACAATATTGAGTTCTCTATATTTTGCCAATGATTGGCGTACAAAACAATTTATAGCAAACAATATAATTAGATATATATAATAGATAAAGGCAAATTATTTACAAGTTACAGTTAATGTCAACATTTATATTCTTCTAAATTATAAACTTTCATTCATATAATTATAAAAAGGAATGTTATTCATCTAAATAATAAAATGAAATTGTATTCATCAAGTCACAAAACGTTATTCATCGAAATAATAAAATGCAGTTTTATTCATCTAAATCACAATTTGATTCATCTGAATTACAAAGTTTCATTCGTAAAAATAATACAGTTTTATGAATGTTAGTGCTAGAACTACGATTTACAATTTAGGCATGAGACGTAACTATACATAAATACAATATTTACGTGCATAAACTAGGCCAAAGATTTGCTTCAGGTGGTGTGGACGGACAACGGATCAACGGATTGACGACATTGGCACACAGGTTCGGCCATGCCACGTCACATGAAATCATGATAAAAATCGATTTTGCCTCTTGATCACAAAATAAAAATACTTTATTCATTTAGGTCACATAGTAACACTTATGAACGTCAAATTAGCTAGTAAATTTACTGAAGTTACACTTGTTAGTTGTAGATTTTAGAATGCTTTTTCTGGAAGTAAAGTTCACATAGAATCAGGCAAAAGAACTCATATGTGATGTTGATGTTTCTTGTAAATCTACAGCTAATAAATATATACAAATTACCTACTATTCGTCAATAATGAAACCCACCCACGCAAACACAGCACACCACACATACAAAACCGAATCTGTATAATGCTACAGATTCGGTTTTGTATGGTAGTCGACCCAACATGCAACGCAAAGGGGGACATCGCACGTTCTACACACCGTAGTGGTAGAACATCGTGTCCCCCTTCGCGTGCAGCATACACATCGGAGGCGCTTGTGGTGTGCTGGGTTTATTGATGATGATGCCGTAACGATGGGGAAGTGGTCGTGCTGCGCATCCCGTACAAGCCGGATCGGGACCGGTACGAGATCTGCTGCTGGTCTCAGTCTCGGTACCTTTACCGGCTTATACGCAGCCAGGAGACCTTCCGATACCCTGTACCGGAAGTCCCTGTGACTGAGAGGCCGAAGTTGAGCATGTTTCGTGTATACAATAAAAGTATTCAGAAGACTCGTATTCAGGAGTCTTCTGAATACTTTTATGTACCACTTGTTCCCCCGCTTCCTTTCGAACATAAACATGCTCAACTTCTGGTCCTTCAGGTCGACCCCCCCCATGTAACGGTTATAATCATCAATTAACGCCGGTTTCTGGATAGCAACTCCAGCTCGTCGGCCCCCAATTTGCTCTGCATTGTGGTAGGTGGATATGGACGTCACCAGTCGGACGTCCTTCCACGCTATCATGGTGATATCACCACAATGAAGAGCAATTTGGTCTCCACGCGACATCCGACTTTCATTGGCAGTTTTGATCGCCGGAGGAACGTTAATCCGCCGACGATTCATAGTGCCAATGACGTCGGTATGCCGGTGTTTGAGATATCTGGTTAAAGGCAACTGGTTGTACCAGTTGTCCATAACCAGGATATGGCCGATGTCCAAGTAACCATCCATGAGTTCGAGTACCACCTTAGCAGTGGGATTTTCGAACCCATGGATGGTTCCCTCGGTCATGCTGGAGTTTTTACCTGCGTAGAGCAAGCTTCGCAGCATGTATCCTGACTCAGCTTCGCAGAGCTCGAACGACTTGATGCCGAATCGGGCCGCCTTTGTCCGGATGCATTGCACCCAGGAAAGGCGACCCTTCCACAGCATCAATGATTCGTCCAAGCTCAGCGATTGCTGAGGAGTATACATGCTACAAAACTTGCGGTTACAGTGCTCCAAAACCGGCGTTATTTTGGAGATCTTACGGTCGTAAGATCTCTCGTGGAGGGTGTCATTATTGACGAAATGTAAAAACCGCATCAAGAGGCAAAAACGATTTCTGCTCATAACTTCACGGAATTGTGACATGCCCAAAATCCCTGTGGTCTAATATTCATCAATCCGTGCCATATAAACAATGCTCATATAGTTAAGGAGAGCAAACAATCTGTAAATTTCCTCCACAGTGGTATCCTGCCATTCTTCAAGATTGGCAGTGATACCATCTGTTTCGGATAATTTACAGATTGTTTGCCATGCGTAATCGTTAGTTTCCTTAACTATATGAGCGATTATTTGTTCGTCCCACACCACCTGAAACAAATCCATAGGCGCTGTTGCGGTCACCTGCGAGCCCGGAGTGTTCAAATACACTTCTGGTTGGCCGGAAAACGTGCTGAAGTCTTCCGACCAAGTAAATGTATTTGAACACGCCGGGCTTGACCCATCTGCGTCCGGAGAAGACGGCAGCGGCTGCTGCTCGGCCTCCAGCTGCGGCTGCTGCTCGGCCTGCAGGCCGGCTGGCTCTGCCTGGCCCGCCACGCCGTACGCGCCATCCGCCGTCGACGGCTCGTCTAAGCTCCGCTCCGGAGCATATGCGTCTAGTAGCCGCTCCTCACGAAACACTTCGTGTTTACGTAATTTGCGGCTAGCTAGACGCATGCTCACAAGCCCCGCGCCGCACGCCCAGTCTGCTTCCCCGTCCGAATCCACAGCGTCGGACTCGCTGCCAGAATCCGGACGGGCAAGCAGATCTGCGATCTCGGAATCGTGGGCGGGGCGCGAGCGCTTACGCGGTGGCTCACGAAGCGGAGCTTCAATTTCCGTCGGCGTAGCGACGGACGGCGTAACAGGCGGTTGCCATAGCTAGAATAGATATGAAATTCCAGTTTATTTTTTTTATTGTTTACATTGGGGAGGGCAATATCCAGCAGTGGACTATTATAGCCTGATGAAGATGATGATGATGAAATACATACATATTATACATAGAAACACACAGACCAAGTCAAACATCCATGTTCATGCACGCAAATGTTTGACTTGTGCGGGAATCGAACCTGCGACCTCAGGCGTGGCAGTCGGTTACACTAACTACTACACCATCGAGGCCGACATAATACGAGGGCTATATCCAGCAGTGGACTATTATAGCCTGATGAAGATGATGATGATGATGAAATACATACATATATACATAGAAACACACAGATCAAGTCAAACATCCATGTTCATGCACACAAATGTTTGACTTGTGCGGAAATCGAACCCGCGACCTCAGGCGTGGCAGTCAGTTACACTAACCACTACACCATCGAGGCCGACATAATACGTGTCATATCCAACTATTATGTTTAGTTTGATTTGTAGTGGAAAAACCACAAAAATAAAATTCGTAAATAAAGGTTTACCTGAAGGCCAGACGCCGTCTCCTCTAACTCCAGGCTGCAGCCCGTCTCCTCTAACTGCAGGCTGCAGCCCGGCTCCTCCACACTAGTTGGGTCGCGGTCGGCAGGTGACCGCACCACTGGTGGGCCAGCTATTTTCTTCATTCTATAATAAAATAAGATTATTGTTATGTATAACTAAATCAGTTTGGTGCATACCTGGTCATCAGACCCTCAGCTAGACAAGTATCATTGCTACTAAACTATGCAATGGTTTTTGACTTTGTTCTTACTATAATTATTATGAATTTCCTTTTATAGGGTTTCATAATAATATATTTATTTATTTATTTATTTACATCCAAAGCTTACATCTATTATTACAGGCTTAGCCTAATGCAATAGAATTAGCCAACTTACAATCTATAACTTATAATATACAGTGATACTCTAGAGAATTCACTCAGAGAACATGAAAACAAGTCAATTTCCTCCGCGATTAGGTTAAGGGTGCGCAGCCCTCGCGTCAGCGGCGCGGTGGTGATCAGTGCCGTGCGGCCGCGCGGCACGGCCAGCAGCGGCGGCCGGCGGCGGCGCTCCACGTACCGCTCCGGGACACAGAACCCTATCCACTCCAATATTGCCGGATTGCTAACCATGCCACGTATTAATTTAAGTATATAAGTTACAAGAGCCGACTCTCTTCTCACTCGCAACTCGTTGTATCCTACCATACCTAATATAAATAGGGTAGGATACATCAAAGGGTAGAAGGGATAGACCCCATATTTCCTCAAATATAAATATCTAATAAATTTATTTTGAATTTTCTCCAACATCGAGCTATATTTAGCTTGGTGTGGAGCCCATACGATAGCATTATGTTATAGCTGACTTCTCACCAGCGCGTTGTACAGATTTACAACGGCAGTCAAATTATTAAAATTATTTACCTTGCGTAGCATAAAACCCAATTTCCTGAATGCCTTTTTGCAAACAGTAGTCACATGATCCCTAAACGTTAGCTCTGTTGTAAGCTGGACTCCTAGATCTTTGACTTGTGTAACTCGTTTTGTGACCTCTGTACCTACTTTATAATCATGTAATATTGGAGCCCGCGCTCTCGTAAAAGTAATTGTGACACATTTAGATATGTTAAATTGTAATTTATTACCTACGCTCCATGTTACTACTCTGTCAATATCGCTCTGTAATTTATCACAATCCGTCTTATTATTAATTGGCAGATATAGTTTCAGATCGTCTGCAAACAGTAGGCATTTTGCATGTGTGATGACTTTTGGTAAATCATTAATCATGATGATGAACTGCAGGGGGCCGAGGTTGCTTCCTTGGCTAACTCCTGATTTCACAGCATATGGTTCCGACCGACACCCGGCGTATTCGACATACTGCTCCCTGTCTCGCATATAACTAGCCAAAAACATAAGTAAGTGAGGGGTACAGCCAACGCTAGCTAACTTCCTAAGCAATATATCATTATCCACTATATCGAACGCTTTTCGGTAGTCAAAGTATGCTGCATCCACCTGCCCTCTATTGTCAACTACTGGTATAATTTGCGTCATGTAGTTTAGAATGTTGCTAGTCGTACTACGACCTGGGCGGAACCCATGCTGTGCATCTGAAAGTTGTACGGCTACTTGTTTAAATATATTATTTTGTATAGCGGATTCGAACGCCTTAGCCGGTGTGGATAGTACTGCCACTGGTCTATACTCTTTTACTTTCACTCCAGAGCCACCCTTAGGGACTGGCACTACCCGAGTGATTTTCCATCTATTCGGAAATACAGCAGCTTTTAAACTTATATTAAATATGTGAAGTAGTGGCTCAGCCAAGACGAATCGACAGTCCCTAAATAGGTAGGCCGGGATTCCATCCGGACCAGCCGATCGCTTTGGCTTCAGCTTCGCCAGTGCCAGGGTCACGTCAGCCAGCTTCAGCTCGTCCAGATGGACTCGCGCCGATCCATTCGCTCCATCTGCTTGCTCAATCGCCGAGCTGACATTCAGTTCCGCGCTCTCTGTACTATATACCGAATGAAAGTACTCAGCAAATGCTTTCGCGGACTGATCTGCTGTCAATATCATGCCGTCTTTCGTTATTTTATTAGGGTTCCTACTACCTTTTTGGGATTTTATATAATTCCAGAAAGCTTTTGGTCTTCTAATAAATGTCTTTGAACCTTGTCCCGATATTGATCATGAGCATATTTAATCATTTTTTTAACCCGCGCCCTACACAAAGCAAACGCCTCGTAATCTACCGGTAATTTAGACAATTTATATTTTTTATGCAATCTACTTTTAAATTTTATTTGATTAATAATGTCTCTTGTATACCACACTGGATAGACACAACTCGAATCTATCCGTTTACTATATTTTCTTGGGACTGAGTAATCAAGTATTTTATTTATATTATCATACAACATATTTAAACATTGTTCTAAATTATTTAATTCATACAACGTACTCCAGTCTATGGCAGCTATTGACGTATATAATAAAGTAAAGTTAGCTTTTGTGAAGTTCCATGTACATGGATTCTGTTGTTTATCTGTATTTATAAAGTTAGTATGATCATGGCGCTGAGGGGGCTGAGGGGCGCCGCCGCTCGCCGTCACCGACACCTCGAGCGGCGGATGTTGCGCGTCCACCGGCACCAACGCTTCGTCCGCGGCGACCACGCTCACACCTTCCTCTAATGTAGTTAACACTAAATCTAATTGTCGACCGTTACAATTACTTACATTATTTCTCTGAGTGAACGCACAGTACGTTTTAAAATACTCAAAATAATCACAAACATGCGATGAACAAGGATACAAGTTAAAATCGCCTATTACTATTACTTTCTTATATTTTAAACAAATACTTTCAATTATTTGAAACAACAACATATACTCATTATCGCTAGACTTCGGCGGAATATACACTATACAACATAAAAACAAAAATCTGTCACGTAAATATACCTTTGCACATACTAGTTCGAACACACGGTCGCTGATGTTTACTTCAACCGGTATAGGCACGCTCCGCAAGTCAAAACGCGGTGTGGCCACGAAGCACGCGCCTCCCTGCTTACGTCCATCCGTTCGGTCACATCTCAGTATTTTATATCCTGGGGGAATTAATTCTGCATTCTCGATTGATTCGTTGCAACCTGTTTCTGTTATTGCAAATAAATCTGCTTCATAAGAAGCCAGTCCTATATAAAAGCTTTCCAATTTGGTTCTAAGACCTCTAACGTTTTGGTAATAAATTTCAATCGGCTTGCCCAGATTTTTTGGAACTTTCGATTGGTCGACGAAACCACACCCACTCACAGAACTCAACATTAAGCGGCCAATTTTCAGGTTGACATAACTTTCCATACAGACTTTCAGGTACACCTATCCTAAATGACGAGTAATCTCGTTCTGTTTTGTGTCGTATTTTTTCAATTTTCATGGTTATGTCGTGACCACAGATGCTCTTTACATGAGTTTCTAAGTTTTCTACGGTGGTCTCTTTCTTTAAACGCCAAACATGTAAATATTTTTTGCGTTCCGATCCCTGTACTTGTATAGTAGTTGAACACCCGCCTTTAACCCTAGAATACTAATCATATTTTACAAACGAATATACTAATCATGAGTCTGTTTGACTACACACGAATAAAAGTACATAAATTGAACATAAAAAGCTATTTTATGGCTATATTTTTATTTTATATGAATATAAACTATGTATATATTTGTATTAAATGAAACAAAGATTATATATAATAAACATTTATTACAAAAATAAAGCTTTACTCTCTTATCACTTTTCTTGAGATCACAATCATCAGTCTGACATAATAAAGAAAAAAAAACATAAACTGAAAATATCTTCTACTTTTAAACTTAATTATAATAGCATAAGAAGTAATCAACGATAAAAACATAAATTATTCTAATTTGGCACAATTAACACATATTTCTACCTTATGTTCACCGCATATGTTTTTTTGGCACTTCAGACATCTAACTTTGGTCATGCGGTTCTTCTTGTATGAGCAAAGTGAATATCTTTTTCTTTTTTTTGTATCAGGATCCTCTTCTCGTTGGCTAGTATCCTCCCCTGTATTTGTAGGTACTAAATCCTGGATACTATCTCTAAGTCTTTTTGACAAAGTTGGAATAGAAAGCCGTTTCTCCAGGTACGGATTCACAAGTTGCATATGCAAGTCACGCATAAATTTCTTTCTGTTTAGTGGCTTTTCTTTGGCATTGAGTTTATTTTCACAGTATATGACGTAGCTGTTTACGAAGGCAATGTTAAGCATTCCATAAAATAGGCACATAGGCCATCTGTTAGTCTTTCGACTACAGCTCATATTTGAACACATTTGGTCCAAAGTGTCGACACCACCTTTCGTCTGATTATAAAATTCTACCATGTTCGGCTTCTTTGTTCGTTCATTTATAGTTCCTTCTTCAGAACACGATGATAATAAATGAACCACTTTATTAGTTTTGGGCTTATATGACAGCAACGTCAAAGGACCGTCATAACAAAAAATTGACGTACCAGTCGGTCGTGTTCTTGAGTTTTTCAATTCTTTGGGTATTTCTCTTTTATTCGCACGTAAAGTACCCACTAAAGTCAGTTTGTATGGTTGAGAAAGTAGAGATTTAGCGAGTGGAATAGATGTGAACCAGTTGTCTGATGTAATATTTCTATTTGAACCATGTAAAGGTTGGGTTAACTGTTTTACAAAATATTCGCCGAGAGGCAGTCCTCCAGTTTCAGTAGATTTGCCTAAATAAGGGGTTGCATTCACCATGTATTTGGTGCCGGTATCACAAATCATAACAATTTTTATACCGTACTTCGCCGGTTTGTTTGGTATATACATTCTGAAAGGGCATCGCCCTCTAAAAGCTAGTAGTTGTTCATCAATAGTCACATACATACCAACATCATAATTTGTTTTACATTTCTCGATAAACAAATCCCATACTTTGCGAATAGGTACAAATCTGTCCCTATTTTGGTGAGATAATCTTAGAGACTTATCATCGAATCTTAGACATTGTAACAAGAACTCAAACCTATCTTTACTCATAGTGGTAACATATCTTGAGCCCGAAAAAGATGCATCAAACAACTCATCAGATGATAAGTGATTGTCCTTGAAAGCAGCGGTTAAAACAAGAAGTCCAATTAAAGCCCTAATTTCACATTTGTCGGTAGTTTGCTGAGTCCTTCTTATTACAGCATAATTTTGCTGCTTCACTTGAATCTCAGCGTTTGTCCATTGAACAACTTCACATATGATTTCATCAGTAATAAACATTTCAAAACATTTTAAAGGGTTATATTCACGGCGACATTGTGGAGTTGGACCTCTCGAAATTCGAACAATATTCGAACTAGGGGTTCTCAATGACTGAGGCCTTTTCGTCGACCAAACATGCCTGTTTTTCCCACGCAAAACCGTTTGCGGCAAGTGAATAATGCAGGCATCACTTGAAACATCTAAGTTCTGCCTACTCGTCGATTCTTCGAAATTAACTGAAGATTCTACGTTGGGTGAACTGGTAGATATTACCTCCATTGGCTCGTCATCTTCATCAGTTTGTTCCGCATCCTCAACCTCCAAATAGTCCTCAGTCTCACTAGCCTCGAGCTCTCCATCGCTATCACTAGTCACACTATTGTCGTTTAAATATCTCGCCAATTCTGCATCCGTGAAGTTACGAACACCGCTTGGACCTGAAGAAGTCATTTTCAATCTAAAAACGAATAAAAAAGCATATAAATACAGTCAATAACTCAACACGTTATTGTATGCATAATTACATAAAGTTACACAAAGACTAATCATGAGTCATTTTGACTCTGAGGGACGTCGTATTTACAAAATGGCGCCACTTACCTACACAACGCTGTCGCTACCGTGAACGTCTGACCGGCGACTGAGTTGACGGAAAGAATCGTGAGAATCCGCGCGTTCGTTGGACAGAGATAGCAAGAAATGTGTGCGGTGCGAGTCAAAATGACTCAGATTAGTATTCTAGGGTTAAAAACCTCCTTGTTAGGAAACCTACTCTTTTTCCTTTGTACTATTGTCCAGTTATCTTTTTCAACTGTCTCTTCCTTATTTATTTTTGAGTAAACATCTTGTTTAGTAATCGCATCGTTGTTAGTAGTAATGTCCGTATGCTTCGGCAGTACAATAGACTTCGTGGCCCCATCTTTGTTTACATTTAGCGCTGGGACTTTTTGCTTAGTATTGGTATTTCCTCGTGTGGAACTATTAGCCATAGTAGATTGACCCACTGCCTCCGCAAATGTACAAGGAGAGTTTGTAGTAACATCAGTATTTAATTCCGGAGTATGATTGTTGGGATTTAATTTAGAAGTAACTTTTTCTTCTAATACCCTCATTACTGTAATCAAATTTTCGAAGTCTCTTTTTGTTTGAGAGAATTGATATTGCAACTGTGTTATTGCATTTGCTTGGGTATCCAGGCGAGCAATAGTTTCCGAGCGAAATTGTCTCATTTCATCCAGTAGTGCGGACTCTATTGCCCCGTCCGCCATTGTCGGTGAGAATCGGGCCTGGCTGCCACGAATGATGTTCACATTGCTCACGGGGGTAGCGGTGATGCTAAAGTCATTCGTATGAACTTTCACAGGCATGTCCACATTACCAATTTTAGGAGTTAAACAAATGCATTCCGGGCATAACCACTTATTCTTGTATGTCGGTGTAAATGCCTTAAAAGCATTAGGTGTTATCTTAAGACATTTCAAATCGTATCCTTTTTTACATTTCTCATTAGAACATTCCATGAAAGAGTTATTTGTTATAATTGAACGACAAGCGCTGCACTTGTTGACCATATTTTGCCAATTCTTGCGACGACGGTGCAAAGGTATCTAGCACTCCGCGCTTCGCCGTAGTGCGACAAGGACGAATTATTTGCCGCACAGAGCCCTTCTCTTTCCCCCGAGGTGAGGAAGAGCCGACCTCAACCTATTAGCTGCGCGCGATCGTCCACTCGTCAATAAAAAATCCAAACAAAGTTCACTCCACTTTAGTACTTATTTCACTTATTATTTGTACACATTATGAGTCAATCTTGCGTAAATTAACTCTCCGTAATTTTGCTAAACTACACTAAAAACGCGTCCGCATCCTAGAACTGTTAAACTGCTATATTGTATATGTACAATAGGTACATCCTTATTAATTTTGTAAAATAACAGCCCGGCTAATACATTGTAATCAAGTTGACAAATATATACCTATGTATATTTAGGCATTTACACAGCTTACATTATAAGATACATCAAAATAATGTATTGAAGAATTGTTGATATAAGAAAGCCCATAAAAATGCTTATTTATATTATCAAAATCATAATTTACTTCAAGTATATAACTGGTAATAGGATGGTTCTATTGTCTTGTTGTTACTTCTGTGATACTAACAAAACACATTATTGTGCAGGTTTTTCATTGTAAGTTCATATATAGTGTAAGATTACAGGTGCCTATACCTACTCACAAAAACATACCATGGAACATGACACTGTGAAAGTAACTGAAATATACTTGTCTTGCTGTATCTACAGTGAGTTTCTTGCCAGTTTCTTCTCAGGGGCTCTACCCTTTGCCTGAAACCTAGTAACTAAACCTAAATATAGCTTTAGTAACTTAGTAAACTCACTAACCTATACATAATCTATATTTCACAGTGTAAGATTACAGGTGCCTATACCCACAAAAACATACCGTGGAACATGACACTGTGAAAGTAACTGAAATATACTTGTCCCGCTGTACCTACAGTGAGTATTTTCTCATAGGCTCTACCCTTTGCCTGGAACCTAGTATCTAACCTAAATATAGCTTTAGTAACTTAGTAAACTCACTAATAACCTAACCTACTGCTATGTGAGTAAAGCTGCAAGCAAAAGCTAGTATAATATACATTTACTTCTACAGGTTTGGATTTTATATGAACATAGATCATGAAGGCAGTAAAACATCTCTAAATATTATAAAACAAAGTTTCTACTAAACTATGCAATAGTTTTGTTTTTATTTTTACTATAATTATTATGAATTTCCTCTTATAGGGATCATAATATGTACAATAGGTACATCCTTATTAATTTTGTAAAATAACAGACCGGCTAATACATTGTAATCAAGTTGACAAATATATATATTTAGGCATTTACACAGCTTACATTATAAGATACATCAAATTAATATATTGAAGAATTGTTGATATAAGAATGCCCATAAAAATGCTTATTTATATTATCAAAATCATAATTTACTTCAAGTATATAACTGGTAATAGGATGGTTCTATTGTCTTGTTGTTACTTCTGTGATACTAACAAAACACATTATTGTGCAGGTTTTTCATTGTAAGTTCATATATAGTGTAAGATTACAGGTGCCTATACCTACATGTACGTCAGGCTGGCCCGGCCCCATGGAATTTAATAATGAGATTGTTATCAATCCAATGTACCCGGGTATACTAATATATGTAACACCTTCATTTTCAATGTAACTCTTTTTAAAAGAAATTACGTGCACTTCTTAGTGGCCGGGCCAGCCTGACGTTTTCAGCCCGGCCACCTTGTTTCCCACTAATCTACAAAAAATACTGGCAATATTGTGCTACAGATGAAATATACCCTATAATTTATGCATATGTAACACAAAATCGAATCCTAAAATGCAATAGCATACGAAATATTAGCGGTTGCAGGTGGCCGGGCTGAAATTATTTCGTTACTATAAAACAGTAAAACTGCAACACCTACCAAAAAATAATACCAGTACATAATGAGATATAGAGATATAGAATACATGTAACGCTTTCATTTTAAATTATAATACATATTTAGAAAGAATAATCACTTGAAATTATATTTCAGCCCGGCCACCTAAAAGCGGTAATATTCCCTAAAATCTTATGCTAATTTGTACAGTAAAACCTGATACAGCTATGAAATGAAAGTTACATTCGTTTTGTTTTAGTCGTATACCTTTAAGCCTTCTGTTTGACTAGATTATTAAAATCTGAGAAACTTTCCGAAGAGTGACTATCATTTATTAACTAATTTCAGGACATTTGGTTTGTTGAGTGAAACAAAATTGGTAATTGTCATATTTTTTTAATAATCATTTTTGAAATTAGTTAGACAACATTTGTACTTATATTAATTAGGTACTATAACAATTGTTAATTATAAATAATGTAAAAAAAGGTTACACATTGATAATAACACAGTTATCAAAAAATTATAGTAATATCAATATTACCTTAACATCGAACATTCATTCATTCAGAATATTAGAAGATAATTTTTGGTTAAATACTTATTATACCTTGGTAAAAAATCACAGATTTTCATAATGATTTTTACATCAACTTTGAATTTAAAGTTTTGAAAACTTTTAATTAAAATTATGCTAATATAATTATTACAACAATTCTTAAATAAAGAGAGAACCATAGTTCTTTCAGTGGCAGCTAATGGAAATATAGCTATGTAGTATATATAATTTAACATAATATTAAAATCACAGCTAAAAATCACAATGTTAACTTGTATAATTAAACGTATGCTAATATAATAATCATTGCTAGCCTATATCTGGCATTTGTACTATAAGTATTTTGACTAATTCAAATTTAAATATATTGCTTATTAGAATCGATAAAAACGTACTAATCACTTGATTATGTTATTTAATCAAGCTAAAATGTACGTCAAGGAATGTAAAAATATTAAATCCAAATTACTTTTTTTAACACTAGACTGTAAATCGTCATAACACATCCACAGATCTTGATTAAATAAATGGCATTTATAATGTCCTAGATTTTCCCCCAATACTACATATTCAATAGCACCTACAATCACATAAATATTAGTTCTAACTTTGATAGATAAAGGTATATCGTTCAATATTATTTGATCTGTTCCATTTAAATCAAAAGATATAATATTCTTTACATTATAGCTGGACAAAACAGTGCCCGGGCAATCGTGTTCACAATCCTTCGAAATAACGTCTATACAAATTGAGTCTTCTAGGGCTGATATTCCAAATGTTTTAATTACGTTCATATTAATGGGTAAAAATGGTACTGTTCTTTGAAGTTGAAATGCACATTTTTCTTCGGTACATATTTTTGTAAATAGAGCGCTATAAAATAATTCTAAAATCATTTGTTCAAACAAATTTGCGACATTGCATTCACAATTTATATCTATTGTATTTTTCGAGGATAGTTTGTAGTACTTTTTACATATGGTATTTCTTAGTTCGTATACTGCGGCTTCAGATATGTTTTTGTTACCTATAAATTGTATATAATTACATAACATATTATTATTATTTTCAGTCTGATCTATTTCTAATTTAAAGTTATTAAATGCAATATAACCATAAGCTATTAAATATGTAACAGCATCAAAACCACATGTATTTGTTAAAGTGGAACCAGTTACAATATTTCCATTTTTTATAAATTTTAACATTTTATTAATCGGTACGGTAACTGGCTCTTCAGCTTGTCCTTTCCAATTTTCTACAAAACTTGGCATATCACTGAAAATAGAATCTTGAGGAAATAACCGTTTTTGGTGTGTTCTTTTTTGACGATTCTTTTTGATTTTAATCTTTCGCTCTTGAAGGGGCGGTGCCTCATTATTTTGTAGTTCACTAGCAGCGATATTAAGCTCTCCATTTAAATGATTAATATGTATGTTTAGAAATTCGTCAATCCTGTATTTTCTTACTTTAGTTTTGAGTAATAAATGTTTTATTGTTTTAAAATAATCCTCTGATGCACTAGACGATGGATTTTTGTTTTTTGAATTGTATAATGGAGCCATAACGTTTGACCACATGGGCAATTTTCCCAATAAACGTTTTAGAGTAGATATTAGAGGCGGATAATATAATTTGTTGGGGCGTTCACAAGATTCCTCTTCTTGTTTATTTTTACAAGCAACAATATTATCAAACCATACCATAAAATTGCTTACATCTAAAACATTCTCCTCATTTAGGAATCTTTCTTCATCTACGTAATTGTGTGCGTTGTTAGAATCTTTTTTATCAATTGTAATACCTTGAATTCTTCTTTTCAAATTACAGTGGGCATCAAAGCAAATTTTTGAATAAAATTTAGTTAAAATAACAGTTAACATATTTTCAATTATCTCTCTTATGACTACGATACACTCTGCTGTTTTAATGTAAAGAATACAACGAACAAAGAAAAATTTTACATTTTCTGTTGTATTATTGAAGCACGAAAGATTATGAATAGTTTTGACAAAGTGACTTGTATCTATTCGCATATATACTACAGGCAAACTATTTGTATGTCCCTCCAATGCACTGTAAGAAGCTTCTAAGTAATCTTTTGTAGATTTATATGAAGTAAAGCATTGGATTGTAGCAGCAATCAAAGCTGAGGAATCGTCCGTGATTATTTCTGCAGGAGGGATAATTCCATTACTGGCCCATTTACCCAACCAATCCGCAATGCTATTTTTAGTGTGAGAATCACTAAGCATTTGTGAAATTGGAATAGATTTTAAAAAGCTATCAGCAGTTATTAATATAACATATAAGAATAATCTTTTAGTAAATTTAGTCCCATTAGGTAACACAATTGGTTTAATTATAGAGCCTGTGGCATCTAATGATATGGTTGGTCGACCATACTCTTGAACATATTGTTTGTAATATTTTATTTGTTCTTCTAACCAGTAGTAAATATGAAAAGTTGGTTTCATTAAAATTTCCTGAATTACGGAAGAGTATGTTGAAGTATTTGCCATAATGACAACAGATAATATTTGATTGGTATGGTACCATTTCTGCTTCCTTGTTTCATGACGTATTTGGCGTAATGCTCCGACTGATGGCAATACAGGTGGTTCCTTATCTTGAAATATCATATCATGACTCGCTATTTGTTTTCTAACTATTGTTGCTGAATCAAATTTTAATTTCTTAGATAATGTTCGTCTTGAGTACGGAGTGAGTCGTATTTTTTTTAAAGGATTATGCTTAAAATTTGGTTGAAGTTGATCAATTTCACATAAAAAATCAATAATATGATCAGTCTTATCTTTATTTTGAATTTTCACTGTTGCTTGACACTGAGTGCAACGTCCGTAGAATGTAATGTTAGCGCCTTGAATAACATGTCTTTTAAATGCTACAGTACAAGGTAACTTATAAAACTCCCAGAGTTTTTTTCTTAAAAGACCGGACCACTTAAATTTGGGAATAGCTCTGTACGTCTGATATCTTGCACTAGGTTTATTTTTATCGTGTCGTTTATACGTATAACTTAAGGGTTCAATTTTCTTCCATTCATGAACATCAATTGGAAATTTAAAACTAATTTGATGAAGTAAGCTTGCTTGTTGAATAACTGGAGAAGACCCTGATGATGATGTTGACGAAATTATAATACTATTGGTATTATCTTCATTTCTTTTAATGAAGCACTCATCTTTTGCCCGAGGTGAGTTCTGGTTGTTTAAAAAGTTTCTTCTAAAGCTGAGATATAGTGCTTTTGGTGACATCACATAGTTTATATCTTTTGCTATGGTATTGTATATAATAGAACTATATCTTGTCGTGGTGATCAAGCGTTTATGTTTCTCAAATATTTGTTTTTGAGCCACAATATCTAACGCACTACGTTTTCCCATGGTGTAGGCACGCTCAACTGAAATAAAATATATTCATTTTAACTATGGTTTCGTAATAGGTATTCATGTAGGCTAAATAACTACATTAATATTTATTTAAATACAAATTCCCTAAAAAGATAAGTGTATGCAGTAACATTTGCATGCATTATCAAGTATATACATAAATCTATTAAAAATATTTTAGCACCTAAGGAAAGAAAGAAAGAAAGAAAGCAAAGAATGTTCATAAGAATCAAATTTACTTTCACAAAACTTATAACTTTTGGGACATTAGAAATATATAAGATAGAATAGAGATGGGGAGAGGGGCGCGTGTCGCGGGACGAGGAAAAGAATGCGGTGAGCGAGGGACGTGGATCGCTGTGGCAGGCCGTACAAGGGGGAGTTACAAGAAGCGCGGGTACAGACGAACACCGTCGACGGTTGCCTGATTACAATGAATAATTCACTAAAATCCAATATATAAATCTTACAGTAATTAATAAGAAACTGATTAATTATTGATTTCACGAAATAAATAAGTACACAATAATAATAAGTAAATACATAGGGTAGGTACACAACAATAAGATTCACAAAAACTAAACACTTACTGTTAGTAAATCACCAAAATTATTACCTATTGACTATAAACGAAAGGATAAAATATATTTAGTTGATGGCATTGTATGGAGTTTTATTATTAAGTAAATGAGTGTTTAGATTTACTTTACTTTACCTGTATATTTTTTTAAATAATTACTTAGCTACCCATTAACATTGTTTGTCGATATATTTTAATTTATCAAAACTATGACTTACCTTAAAAACATCACATCACAAACAACTACACTGCAACAACTGATCAAATTTTACACTCACAGTAATATTAAAACGTAAAATATTATGTCAGAAGTGTTGATAACTACTGTCCGTCTAAAAAGAGTAGACAAATAATGAGGGCGCCACTGTCGTTTAACTGGTATCCCCATACTATATAATAACTGGTTTTGACACTTGCCAATTATTAATTGTAATTTTTCAAATGTTTATTCATATGTAATTTATTCATTTTTCAAATGTTTATATTAAGTTTTTGGATAAAAACTAGAATTTAAGCAAGAATTCAAATGAAAGCAAACAATGTTTACATTACAATGACAAGCGAGTGACAAGAATGACTTTTAATGAAGTGTTGCCAGCCACAGAATATAGTTAGTTCCACAAACATTAATTTCTACTCTTTTTAGACGGACTGTACACGGCTCTTGCGCATCTATTCTGTCTACTCGGGGAAAATATCTTACGACTTAGGTTGGGACGCGACACAGGCGCCGTCTAAAAATCGGTGGTAGCGTCTGTGAACTATTATCTTTGTATGGTTATGTTGTGAAGCCAAAAACGGAGAAAATATATATAGGTTTAGGTATTATGTATCCAACAATTATTATGTGTGATTTATACTACTTAGTTTATTAATAAAAATATCATAGTAACGCATTTTGTTTCACTCAACAAACCAAATGTCCTGAAATTAGTTAATAAATGATAGTCACTCTTCGGCAAGTTTCTCAGATTTTGATAATCTAGTCAAACAGAAGGCTTAAAGGTATACGACTAAAACGAAACGAATGTAACTTTCATTTCATAGCTGTATCAGGTTTTACTGTACAAATTGGCATAAGATTTTAGGGAATATTACCGCTTTTAGGTGGCCGGGCTGAAATATAATTTCAAGTGATTATTCTTTCTAAATATGTATTATAATTTAAAATGAAAGCGTTACATGTATTCTATATCTCTATATCTCATTATGTACTGGTATTAGTTTTTGGTAGGTGTTGCAGTTTTACTGTTTTATATTAACGAAATAATTTCAGCCCGGCCACCTGCAACCGCTAATATTTCGTATGCTATTGCATTTTAGGATTCGATTTTGTGTTACATATGCATAAATTATAGGGTACATTTCATCTGTAGCACAATATTGCCAGTATTTTTTGTAGATTAGTGGGAAACAAGGTGGCCGGGCTGAAAACGTCAGGCTGGCCCGGCCACTAAGAAGTGCACGTAATTTCTTTTAAAAAGAGTTACATTGAAAATGAAGGTGTTACATATATTAGTATACCCGGGTACATTGGATTGATAACAATCTCATTATTAAATTCCATGGGGCCGGGCCAGCCTGACGTACATATACCTACTCACAAAAACATACCATGGAACATGACACTGTGAAAGTAACTGAAATATACTTGTCTTGCTGTATCTACAGTGAGTTTCTTGCCAGTTTCTTCTCAGAGGCTCTACCCTTTGCCTGAAACCTAGTAACTAAACCTAAATATAGCTTTAGTAACTTAGTAAACTCACTAACCTAAACATAATCTATATTTCACAGTGTAAGATTACAGGTGCCTATACCCACAAAAACATACCGTGGAACATGACACTGTGAAAGTAACTGAAATATACTTGTCCCGCTGTACCTACAGTGAGTATTTTCTCATAGGCTCTACCCTTTGCCTGGAACCTAGTATCTAACCTAAATATAGCTTTAGTAACTTAGTAAACACACTTACCTATATTTCATAAGTGTTACTTTGTGATCTAAATGAATAAATGATTTTTGACTTTGACTACAAGCTGTCTTTATGCGAGTGAGCTAATTTTCTCTGCAAGACACGTTATTCGAACGCCCGACTGAACTCAAACACTACGCTTCTATGGATTGACATCACCGAGATCCGTTGGGTGCATACCTGGTCATCATCAGACCCTCAGACATGTGTAAAAATATCATACAGAAGCAATACTTTACCCTAACACGACTCACTAGTGGATATGGGCACCCTCCAATAATTATAATACATCTCGGTACAAGGTATAAAAAATATGATCGTCAGTATTCTTTTTTTTAGAATATTAGCAAATATAAACGACCTGTATACAATTTTGATGGTTAGTAGAAAAAAATTAATAATTTGAATTCACGCACACATGCATACAATGATTTTTGTATGTGTGAGTGTAAAACGAGGTTTCGAAGTTTTGCCATTGAATTACAAGATTTTGTTAACATATTTTATAAAAGTATCATTGAAAACGCATTCCTTATAAAAAATACAATTAGAATATGTGCAGTTTGTATAATTTTCCTATAAAATAGTAAAAATATCTTACAAAACAAAAATGTTTCAACGGTCGATGAGGTCCGACCTCAACTTTCATTGCATGTTTTACGTAAATAAAATGGCAAATCTTCTATTACAATACAACAATTAGGCAGTTTAGATAATAAAATACAAATTACTTACGGTTTTAAAGGAAATCCCTGCTTCAAGATTTTTTTAGCATAAAAACTGCACCGGCGAAACAGTGACTCGTATAGTTGGAAGTCCGGAGCGAAAGTGACGCAAAAAACGACGCGAGGTTTAAAAACTATAACATGATTCGGTTGGTAAGCTTGATCCATCGACAACGAAGTTCGTTACGCGTACATTGACATACAATACAACACTTTGAATACAGGGCTTTTAATACAAAAACGGCAAAAAATCGAGTGCGACCCTTCGACCCCATATGGCGCCACCGGGGTTTGACGGGTGCAAATGAGACGACGCTATATAGGGTCACCGGGGTTTGAGAGGTTAAGGACATTAACCACATCAGTGGTCTATGGTCTGTGTATATGATAAATTTGTGGCCATATAAATAAGGCCGAAAGTATTTAATGGTCCATACTATCGCTAACAACTCTTTCTCTATGGTGGAATAGCGTGTTTCTGTATCTGATAGGGTTCTAGATGCATACGGGATTGGTTTATCTGACCCTACATTGCCCTGTGATAGTACAGAACCTAAAGCTATATCTGATGCATCAGTAGTCAAAATAAAAGTTTGATCAAAATCAGGGTATTGAAGAATCGGGGCGTTAGTTATAATTTCTTTGCATTTATTTACTGCCTCAATAAATTCGTTCGTGTGTTTTACCTTAGCGTTTTTCTTAAGGCAAGCTGTAAGTGGCTTAGTCAATTTCGCGAAGTCTTTTATAAATTTACGGTAGTATCCAACTAAACCTAAAAATGATTTAATGTCTTTTTGATTGCATGGTATAGGAAAGTTTATAACGGCTTAAATTTTATCTTTATTTGGTTTGAGTCTCTGATCTGTTAGCTCATGCCCTAAAAAGTTAATCTGCTTTTGAACAAACTCGGACTTATCTAGTTGGATTTTCAAGTTATGGATTTTAAATCTATCAAATACTTGTTTCAATCTGTCTATATGCTCCTGAAGTGACGTAGATACAATGATGACGTCATCAAGATACGTAAATACGTTGTCTAATCCCCTTAGAATATGATCCATTAACCGTTGAAATGTACAGGCGCGTTTTTTAAACCGAAAGGCATTCTTAGAAACTCATAATGACCTCTTTCTGTAGTGAATGCAGTTTTCTCTGTCATTTGGGTGCATCTCTAATTGATGGTAGCCGCTAGCGAGGTCTAATGTCGTAAAATACTGTGCGCGTCCAAGTCTGTCTAATATGTCATGTATATTTGGTAATGGATATTTATCTTCGATAATTCGATCATTAAGTCGCCTATAATCAATTACCAGCCTCCATTTAACCTTGCCTGATGCGTCTGGTTTCTTAGGGACAATATGTACGGGACACGACCAGGGTGAAATACTTTCTCTAATTATTCCTTGTTTTAAAAGGTTATCAACTTGGTTCTGTATTTCCTTGCGTTGTTGAGTAGCCTGCCTATAGCTTCTAACAAAGATTGGGTGTCATCAGTCAGTCTCAGTTCGTGTTTTACAGTATGTGTGAAGGATAATGGAATGTTGTCAGAGTGAAATATGTCCCTATAATTAAAACATAACTTTGTAATTTCTCTCTTTTCCTCTTCGTTCATATGCTCAGTACGTATTTTTTTTTAATTTTCTCGAAGCTATAAAATAAAATATTATACAGGGTGTAAGGGACGGTGTACCGAAAACGTTGCACAATCGTTTGTCCATAAGTACACAACTGAAGGGAAATGTCAATTCAAAAATGAAACGTACGATTAAAGTTTTATGCTAGTACATTGTAATTTACACTACGCAATGTATCGCTACAAATGCAATGTGTCCGCCCGCGCTATCGTATCGCGCTTCCCGCGCACCAACGCTACGCGCGCTCACATTATCTGACGGAGCCCGGATCACCTATTTTAGTGATCTACTACAATAATAATGTAAATGTTGTGACTAACAATCGGATTGTACAATTTTATTATTGTACTGACAAAAAATTTGAATAAACTGAATAACGTCTTATAAAATTATTCTTATAGGGGAGAGGGTGGCAAGATGGGGTACTTAAGATTTAAAGGTCATTAATATAAAAAATTCCATAGTGAGATAATTATATTTAATTTTTAGTTAACAACTAATTATTACTATTCTAATATTTGGTGTCATTAGGAACTTTTAGTTAGCCATTTAAGAGAAAAAAAATAAAATAAAAATAAAGGTGTTTTGCCCCGTCTTGCCCCATGGTGTTGGTAAGATGGGGTACCCCCCTGAGGTAAGATGGGGTGATGAGAATGATCACAGAGAAAGATGATTATTTGGACTGGCAGAACTCGCAGACGTGAATGGCTTCGTCATCATCATCATCTATTCCTGCGCAGCTATTATGAGACCATCTTCCACATAGTGAGCATGATATCCACCCTTCAATGGAAACGGAATATATTTCTTCACAATACATACATGGTGTGTCCCCCCCTTCTTCACTTTCATCTCCAGATGATGAGACTCTTCGTCGTTTTGCTGTTTTCGCTGTCCGGCTATTCTTCTTTGATTTTTTATTATGAGCTTTAGTAGTAGTTTTCTTCTGATTTTTAAATTCATCTCTTCTCTTCTTTGTTTCTATTTTCTCAGCATTCAGCAGCTTTCAGCATCTTTTTTCTTCTGGGCGTTGACTTCTAATTCTTGTTTGTAGGGAGACGACGTGATAATTACTGTTTTCCCACGCCTTTTAGTAACACGAAAGGATTTTTTAGTAAGTGGAAGTGGAAGGAGTTGTTTTGGAGAAGTCAAAACAAAGCTACTGTCGTTTTTATCGTATGTGGGCACTTTAGCTGGTTGTGATGTCTCTGGTTCCTGACGAACAGGATTTTGAGCTGGTTCTAATGAGTGCGTCCACTGATCGGATTGATTTTGTTCTGCTTGTGATGTTTCTGGTTGGTCTTTAGTTTGATATAGTGCTGATGGTGGTTCCTGATTAACTAGCCTGGGACTCCAGTGGGAACACCCTGGCAAAGAGTCATCAACAACGTCTCTGGTTAAAATCGCAGCATTATCAGCTGTTTGTGCATCTACTGTGTCTGATGTTTGGGTAGTAGTGACATTGCTTATATCTTGAAATACTTCTCGGTTTGTAGAAGTTTGACCGTCATTTAACTGAATCTCGGTTGTCAAAGAAGGGGCAAAATCTGTTTCAGAATACACGTTCGGATTATAGGGCCAAATCCCACATTTACGAAATCCATTTACTGCTGTAGACATAGTGGCTGCTTGAACAAAAGCATTTCCAAATACTTCAGCGACTTGGCGGATAGTAACGACTAGTCCAGGGTTAGACCGCAGCCAGGCTGTAACGGCTTGTTCATAATAAACGCTCAATGGTCGCATGAAGGCAACATCCGCTACTTGTAAACGGTGAGTCGTGTGTGGAGGAAAACACAAGATTATAACACCATGAGCTCTGGCTTCATTGATCAGGTCAATATTCTGAGTGTGAGTGCTGTGCCCATCCAGTAAAAGAAGCACGGGTCTCTCTTTAGATGCTCCACTGAAAATCACATCTCTTAAACCATTGGAGGAACAGCTCGGAAGTAATCCAGCCCGAATCACTACATGTGCCCCAAGCACCAGCTTGTGAATTCACCATCAGCTCTGGAGCCATCCTTTTTCTTGGAAAAACAAGCATAGGTGGCATGTAGTTTCCAGCTGCACTGAAGCATATCTCGACCGTTACCGTCTGTCCTCGATCTGCTGAAACGATGGCTTCAACCTGTTTCCGAACTCTTTTAGCGATTATCTTTGACTTTGTCTTTGGCACAACAGAAACCCCTGTTTCATCACAGTTATATATACGGTCCGGCGTGAGTTGATGCTCATCATATACATTGCCGAGGAAATTGAAGAATTTTTCTACTGCAACTTTGTTAAAACCAGATGCTCTGGCAGCAGAAGTATTTTCAGGTTTTCTAATTGAAAGCTCTGGGTGTCGTTTTAGGAAGCCATTTATCCACTCTCTACCAGCTTCTTTTTTCTCAGCGTTGAATGGATTAGGCTTATTATTTTTAATTGCTAACTGATATACTAATGCCTTTAGATCTTTAATCGTAAGTCCATATAACCTTTCTTCCATTTCTAATAAATAGGCACAAAGCTCATTTTCTTCAAACACAGAAAAAACAGGCAGCCTTGGACCCAATGGTACTTTAATTGGTATGGTATGGGTAAATTTTCATCGGATGTTTCGTTCAATACTGAGCGAGCAGCCTTAACTTTTCTCTCTAATGTCGTCTGTGGCACATCGAATTGTTTAGCTGCTTTATAATAACCCATTTTTCCATCCAAAACAGCTTTAACTGCTTCCCGCATGGATTCTTCGGGCCACGACCCTCTGTCAGTCGTGCGTTTGTAGTCACGAACCATTCTAAAAAGAAAAACTATAATAAGCACACAAAAAACAAAATCATTTCTACTGAAAAGAAACAAAAACAAAATTTTTCTCATTGGGGGCAAGATAGGGTACCCCGTTACCCCATCTTGCCTGCAGAGCCATTTTCTAGCAATAAAAACAAAAGAAAAAAACAGTCAGCAATCTTAAGGAAACACAGTGCCTACCTTATTATAGGTTAGATTAAGCTTCAATCACAGCAACACCTCACCAGCCAGCGTTATTTAACAAACCACAGTCACGTGTCAAACCAGAAGAAAGTATGATAAACAATTTGCAGTAAAACACTTTTTTTGACTTTTTTCGACACGCGTGCACTTGCGAACCATTAATCGCCGGGCGACTGACAAGTGTCATGGCGGCGCATCGAACGATGAATGAACGAGCGTGATTGGTCAGTTTGAACTGTGCATTTCGCTGGGTACCCCGTCTTACCCGCTACCCCGTCTTACCCGCTACCCCGTCTTACCCCCTTCTCCCCTACGCACATTTCGTTAATGTTTGTGTAGGTAAAAACAGAAAGCCAAATGTGTTTATAAAATAAAAAGGTAGTGTGATTTACGATAAATTCCTTGAATTAACAGTAAATTGTAAAAGTAATTAAACCTTACCTTAACAACTTCCCTGTCCAATGAGTCATATATGACTCATAAGAACGTATTGAAATAAGTTCATGAGTCACATGTGACTCATTTCTCTATACAACTTTAGGCATATTTTTCGGTATGAACGTGATGTGATATTTTTTTTAATCATATGTGGACGTATAGCAAAATACTTAATGTTAATGATAATAAAAAAAAAATCGTGATTTTTTTATGGTTTTCATTTAATCACTATAAGAAATTAGCAATAAATAAACCGCAAATACTAGAGGTAAGGTTTTTAATAATAAGACGAAAATATAAAAAATCAAGTATGTTTCTCATTATAACAATCTAAACAGAATGCCTTTTCACACCTTTTACACTCAGTGTGTACTTGCTTGGCTTTTCTAGCCAACAACCTTTCATTTTTCAATTTGATATAGCACCCAGTGCATCTTTTACGTACAAGTTTATTGTTTGCATTTCTTGGAATTTCTTGCAGACTGTGTCCAGAATAGCTTGAAGAAGCAATTGAAGATCTTGAAGAGATACAGGAGATTGAAGATCTTGGGGGGGTGATTACTTTCTGTGGTTGATGCTGCAGGTCCAAGTAAATGTCGGACTAATTGTTCTTGGACTTGTAAAACTGTCAATTTAGGGCCGTTTGCCGCCTCGTTGTAGATGCATCTGGCATTGATAATGGCGACCTGGAACAGTATATCTACTGCTATCTTTTTGTACCACGTTAAACTTTTACGTAACGGAGAATGAAATGAAGCTAGTTGATCGGAAATATCAATGCCTTTTTTGGCATCATTATAGTATATAATAGCATCTGGTTTCAAGACATCGCCTCGTTTTGTTGTCACGTTAGACATACTGTCTCCGTGACAGGTTGAGATTATCAGTACATCTCGTTTGTCATGCCATTTTAGTACTGTATAGAGATTGTCCTTCTGTCTAGCTATTTGTTCTCCCCTTCTTAGCTTCGTTTTCACTACTTCTTTTGGCAAATTTCTTTTATTTTTACGTAAAGTTCCACACAAATCGGTATTGCGAGATTTTAGATACTCAGCCAATGGCAAACTGGTATAATAGTTGTCAGCAACTATAATACGGCCTGCATCTAAAAGCGGCTCTGTGAGCTGGATTACTGTTGAACCAGGCTTATCTAGCCCCTCTAACTGCTGCGAGCTTCCTGAGTATATTTGGTATGACCATGTGTAACTATTTACTGTGCACGCCTTATATATCTTCATACCATAGCGATCTGCTTTCGCTGGGTTATAGGTCCTTATTATCAACTTTCCATGAAATTTTACCATGGACTCATCTACCACAATAACATCGGAAGGTATATAAAGACTACGGAAATTGTTGATAACTTTGTGTACAAGTGGGTCTATTTTATGAGTTCTTTGTTCGCCGACAACACCTATTTGCACTTCTGTAAAATGCCAGCATCTTAGAATGGAGCTGAACCTGTTATACGACATATTTATTCTGTGCATAAGAGGATTATAATATAGCACGTCTAATTTCCAGTAGTGCTCAATTGACGGCTTTGGATTGAGACCCATGTAGATTATGACACCAAAAAATGTTTTTAATTCCTCTCTAGTGACGTCTTTCCATCTTGTCATTCGACTGAATTGAGCAGTACGTATCTCCTTCAACAACCGAGCGTAATTATTTGTATGAATGACCATTTCATCAATTAAATCATCAGGTACAAAATAATCATAGATTTTTATCAAACTAACTACCCCATCTTCGGTAATAGCGGCAAGGTTTTGTACGCCGTGATTACCTATAAATGTTTCCCTACCCAAAGGCAAAACGTCTCGTTTCCACTGGGCATCAGATACATTCGAAACCGATGAAGATGCTGGTATTGCTGAAGGACCCTCACTACGTCTGTCTGCACTACTTGCTATAAAATTTGCAATCACCTCAGTGTCCTCGCTTTCTTCGCCTTCGTCATAATTGGGCTGATATTCTTCGACACTTCCATCACTAAATGGATCTAAATCTTCATCTGAATCTTCCAAATATCGCATCAATTCTTCAGTCGTATAATTTCTATGAGATATTTTCTCGGATTATATCAATTATTATTATAACCTCAAATAAACAAATAACTTTCTAATTAGATCGATTATTCCAACTGATTGACATATGATGGATGATTAATCGTTATTGTTACTCAAAAATGAATATGACATTAGTATGGCCTATGACTTGACACTGACAGTCGCACGATAAACCAAGAATAAAGGGAAAAACACTATGGCCAATGTGTTCACATGTGACTCACTGGACGTGGTAAAGAAAATTTATCGTCCTACGTTCGTGAGGCACATGTGACTCACAAAATAAAATAACGAAAATGAGATTAATTTATTATTTTTTTTATTTAAAAAGTATTTTTTTAAGTAAATAATTATGTTATTTAGCTAAAAAATTTAAAAAGGTAGTGGACGTGGGGCCTTTTCAAAATGAGTTGTATGGGGACAGGGAAGTTGTTGATCTCGCGGGCCTAATAAGATATGGTTCAAAATGGCTGCCTCCAACTTGTTCACAAACTTGCGCACGATTGAGTGTTTAGGCGTGAAGGCGAGGCATCATGGAGGGGTCTGCGATAATGTCAGCTTTCAACTTTACAAATGCTGCCGTTATACGATTCTGCATTTCGTCCGCAGTAGTGCACTCACTGACGAACACTTTTTCCTTGATATAGCCCCACAAAAAAAAATCCAGCGGTGTTAAATCCGGTGAGCGGGCTGGCCACGAGTGGGGCCCGAATCGCCCAATCCATCTCCCAGGAAATGTGTCGTCAAGATATTGGCGCACTCTGAGCACGACATGCGGTGGCGCACCGTCGTGTTGAAACCAAATTTGAGGTAATTGAGCAAGCGGCAAATCTTCCATTTGATCCCATTCTGCGGCAAGGTCGGAACGTAACTCATCCAGGACAGTTGTCAGGTCTTGCTGTAGAAAATCCAAGTATCGGGGTCCATTCAAGCGCTCCGGTAAAAAGTAAGGCCCTAAAATTTTGTTGTTATAGACCCCCGCCCATACGTTTACTGACCAACGCGTTTGGTGACCCGTTTGTTGGGATGCATGTGGATTACTTCGCGCCCAAACGTGCGAGTTACGTCGATTCCACATGCCATTCCGAGTAAACGTGGATTCGTCAGTCCAGATTATGTGGGATACAAAACTTGGATGTTGCCGCTGCTGATTCATCAACCACCTGCAGTATGCAATACGCCGAACTTGATCGCCAGGCACGAGAGCTTGCACTTTATGAATACGGTACGGCCGTTGTCGATCTCTGCGTAAAATTTTATGCACAGTCCAGTGCGATACGCGAGTTCCATGGTTACGGCGCAGAAGTTTAGCGGTGGTTCGCGTACCAAGGTGTGGATTACGGTGAACGGCATCGAGAATTCTCCGCTCAGTGGAAACTCTAATCGGTCTTCCGGAACCCTCCTGATGCGGTACTATGCTAAATTATCCAGTACTCGTTGATACGTACGAGAAATCACACGACTGTCCATAGGGTGACGAGCGTCAGGATACCGCTGGATGTAAATGCGAAGCGCCAACGAAGCATTGCCTCGTGCCTCCCCGTATGCCATGGGCATTTGTCCATATTAGCGTGCACTAAATGGCTGACTTATTATTTATTACGCACAAACACAACTTTGTAGTTACACAAAAAAGTTATAAACAAAACAAAAACGTTAACAAAATGTTATGAACACAGTAAATAAACACAATTTAGTACACAAAATAGTTATAAACAAAATAAAAAACTTAACAAAATGCAACGAAAATAGTAAACACTCGCGAATACGAGAGATTACGTCACGTACTTCCGATTCCTGACAGTAGCGCGACCGAACTGAAGAATTCAAAAATAAATTTCTTTTGCCGTGGTAGTCATATTAGATAGGGATGAGATACATCTATCTAATTAAATAAATCCATAGTCTATAACTCTCATAAAATATTTTTATGAGAGTTATCGGCTATCCATTAATTTTATACTTATACATAGTAATAAACTGTTTATGGCTAATTCTATTAACAAATTTTTGTTACAGTTTTGTATTTTAACAGTTAAGTAAAGATTTACTAGATTACATTAAATTGTATGAATCGCTGTGTACAAAAAGCTTTGTTTTAAAACAATTAGATGGTCTTTTACATTAATTATTATTAAAAGTGATTAAATAAACTCATACATGTACATTTACGATACGAAATATCAAAACAATAATAATTCTTTTACATTTAAAATGCAAATGGGTATTGTAAAGTGATAGTAGTATAACATTTATTACAGGCTACTTTAATCATTACAATCTTTTCAATCTACGTGACTAATTTAATAATAAATAGTGCTAACACGTTCATGTAACCTTTACTTTTAAAAGGAAAACAGCTATTTTATTTATTAACCTATCCCGCTTTGTTTAATACACTTTTTTCGATATCGATCATTGATCATAGATCTTCCGTAGTTCAGTGGTAGTAGGTACGATGCGGGCGGGTTTTTACACAGCACACTATTGTCGGTGCGCAAAAAAAGTTTTTTGCGTTGGTCATTGCCTTGTCCGCGCAAGATCAGCTGATTGGTTCAACTGTGTTTATTTTTGTATGTTTGGATTACATAGCTATTTTTCGGTATTATGTAGTTTTTATTGATATTGTCTAATATAATGGGTCGTTTACTCGTTGTGTAATCACTATCAGTTAGAAAAATGTGAAATTTTGAAAGAAAATGCGATAATTTTCCGGTGGAAAATTCCTACGTTTTCCAACTCAGAATGATGGTCCGAAGCTAGTATTTCAGTTTTCGGTGAACCGTCACTTACACCCTGTATATGTGCTTTGTAAGTTTAGAAAACATAATGATCGATACCAGAACGTGCAGCCTTTTGCCAGCCATAACTGCCAGCAAAACCAGCCGGCCGGTTTACCTGCGTCGTGAGCAACAACTGAGGGGCAGTGGGGGAGGAAAATTCCATTGCGGGCATAATCATGATCATGATCACGCGCTTCGCGCGATCGATCGATTGCCCGCAATGGAATTTTCCTCCCCCACTGCCCCTCAGTTGTTGCTCACGACGCAGGTAAACCGGCCGGCTGGCCGGTTCTTTGCTTTTTCCCGTGCCCAATATTAAAATGTTTAATTTAGAATTTATTAAGTACTGTAAGGGTGATTTTACGTTACCTGGTTATAAATATTTAGGACCTGGTAACGAGTTGGATAAAGGTGATCCAGTAAATGATGCTGATTGGATAGCTGCGAAGCATGATGCTATGTATTGGATAGCTCAAAATGATCAAGATTTATTTGATGCTGATGAAACTGCTATAAAAGAATTTTCAGAAAAATATATACATAACGAAAGTTTGAGTTCTTTCGTAGGGGCTGGTAGTTTGACTTTAAAACATCTGTTTGAGAAGTATATATGGCATGGTTCAGTATATCCTAACATGTCGAAGAGACCGCACGCTGGGCAGCAAGCGTATTCTAATATACAGAAAGCGTTGTCAGAAGCTTGGAAACGTCATAAGCAACAGCAGGGGAGTGCAGCCGGTACATGGAATGAATTCATTCGTAGTGACGCTGCCAAGGAACTTAGACGTCAATTTACGGCACCTAAACCTGTTCATTTAATTTGGATAATCCTCAACCTGGTCCAAGTAGTACAGACGATAACCCTACCACCGATCCCGACCGAGCCGCCGGAGGAGCCTCCGTACCAGAGACCCCTACCAGATCCGGTGAACCCGGTGTTGGTGAAGACTTTCCAGACATCGATGATAATTTTCTTGCTGCTATGGATATTGACGTTGGCAATGTTAGTGGTCAGCCACAAAATGTTGGTAATCGCAGCGGTGGACATGGTGTGGGTGTGGGTTTACATTCAGCGGAATCTAATACACCAATACGGATTCCTAGGAGTATTATGCCGAAGGCACAGATATACACATTTAAGAAGTCCAGAATATGGAACAGTTATGGATATGCTATGAAGGCAATAAAGTACGGTACCGCTGATGATGGAGTTTGTACTCCTTTTATGAATGTGTTGGTGGATTTCATACCATCGTATTTAACATCTGCAGAATGGGTAAATTTACCACGTACATCTCGTGCTACTGAAGTACGCTGTAAAGTAACTTTACTTGGATGTCGTACTACATTTGGTGTTGGAGAAACATTATCGGGTAATGCAAACACGGAACATGTACCAATTGGTTATGTTGCTACTGATCTAAATGTAAGTACTTATGGCACTAATGTAGCCTAGGAAAGCAATGCTGATAAGCAATGATTCCATCAAAGGTTAATGCGCCTAATATGGAAAATGCCATTAAGAAGATGTACTTAGATGTTCCGTGTCAAGCATTAGGTGTACCTCGAAAAAATTCCATATATTATTGGTGGTATCGTGACGACACACATGCTATTACTGGTATGGGCAATATGAGCTTAGATACTTTATGTGATAGATTTTTAATAAACAGTATGATTGGAAAAACTGTGGCTGAATATAAATATAATCCTAAGAATGGTCTGTTGTCACCAAATAGAGTTCATGTAACTCCAAAGGCATATCATAATAAGTCAATTCTCATGAATACAGCAGCTTTTGTGTTGCAACGTACATTGTCTAAAACAGGATATACCGCCGATAAATATTCAACACTTGGAAATAAAAGTGATTTATTCGGTAGCGGATTGTGCGATCAATTATCAGTCTCCATCAGGATGAACGGTCACTAGGCGTATTTAACGCTGAATGTATGCCTAACAATTGCTTCCCTATTGCTTCTATTTGCTTCCTATTCTCAAACAATTGCTTCCATCGTATTCTAGAAGAAAAAACCATTTTAAGAGTGACCGTTCATTCTGATGTCAGGACTGCCGGTCACCGAGTCGTAGTGTCCTTGTTAAATAGAATTATTGAAATTCACGGTGGCCATTAATTACTTCTCGTTTGCTTCTCTCAATGTTTTACAACGATAATACTGTAACTATCACGGCAATAAAGATATCGACAAAAGTGTTGTATAACAATATTTTTAGTGCCCCTCAAAAAAAATAAAGGCAAAACTCTTATTTAACATTGCATTTACGCTTGATTAGGCGATAAATCTATGGTATTGTACCGGTGGCCTACAGCTAAGTGTTATGTTATTAAAAAGAAGTGCCTGTCGTATTTAGTGACAAACATTCATACAAATGTAATAAACACCTTTAAATATTTCAATTCAAGTGTGTGTGGAGTGTCTAATGCAGCAATAAAGAGTAGAATAAAAAAATACAGTGACAACAGTTTATTAATTTATTTTTTTATGTACATAATGCAATGTGGTACCACCTTTTTATTACTCCTTACAACTCTCTTACTTAAATCATCATAACATTCCCATACATTTTCACGCCTACAATGTGCTTTATAGTGACCCATCGTACCAATAGTAGGCGGAACAAATTCAATGATTGAAATCAGTTCATATTCAGTATTCTGTAAAACCAACCTTGGAGGCGCTTCATGTACAAACATAAGTTCATCCAATACTTCAAAACTTATAAGATTCCTTAACTTCAAATCAAACAACAAGATACCATCACATGAAAGTCGACGGCATCGAGTCATATCCATATTGTCGATCAGTGAACTTGCAGCTTCTTGAATATCAGTTACACTTTTATCGTGCAAACGTAAGACAGACACTTTCCTGGTTACTTTATTTATCGAACAGTCCAAGTTAGTACATGATATTTTTTCATCCGCGCTGTAAAGACAGCAGTCAATCAGAATTTTATCAAAAATATATAGAACATTGCATTCACAATCTACTTCAGTGACATCTCCTCTTTGAACGTTTTTGAAATATTTTTTAGCAATAGATGATCTAATTTTATACGCTTCTTCACCGCTGTTCTTGTCACGCATTGTTCTTATTAGCTGACATAGCATATGGTCACTTCCCTGTATTGTTGGATTTATGCTAGATCCATCAGTATATGCTGTAGCTAATGCTTGACAGACGGAGTCCAGTGCACAAGTGTTTGTTGTAGTAACAATCTCTTTGCCAGTTTTGAACCTGCCTCCATTCGAAAGCAGAAACACTTTCTTTCTTGGTTCACTGGTTTGTTTTTACGTTTACGGCTCAACATACCCAGACCTCTCCAATTCTCTACCAAACTTGGATGATCTGAGAAAATAGAATCATCTCTAAACTCAAACACCTTTTTAACTTTTTCTTTTTGTTCGGTTACCGTTCCTGATTTTTTTATTTCATTTTTCTTTTTAATATTTAAGTTACTGTTCGCGATCTTCAACTCACCAGTCAAAAATCCTAAGTGTTTGGTAATAAACTCATCTATACGTAACCTTTGAGACTTTGTTCCGATTTGAAACAGTAGTTTTTTTAGGGTTCTGAAATAAGATTCCACATTTGAAGACGTAGGTCTATCTATTTTAGACTTGTACAGATTTTTCATCACATTGGACCATAAAGGAAACTGATTCATCAAACGTGATAAGACATTAATAAATGCTGGGAAGTAGTATACGTTTTCGTGATTCCCAAATTCATTGTCATCACTAAGAGTAATAAAAAATTTTTCAGCCTCAATTTTTTCATAGAACCATGATGGATATTTTTGACCAGGTAAAATTATGTTTCCACTTTTAGTAATGTTACATTTTAAAGTATCTTTAAATAGTGAATTACTTAGATCTTCATCATTTGTATTCAATTTGTCATTCTCATTAATTTCGATCTCCGTGTCGTTAACACCGAAGGCACTTAACTTTTTAAGTCTGCTTTTGGCGCTTTCACATCTAGTCATGATTCCATCGTTATTCATACCATCTCGTTGATTTAAACATATTATAATCAAATCTGAAATAATTTCTTTTGCTTTTAAATAACCGACACAATTTTTAAGTTCAATGAGGCACTTTATATAAAAAAATTTCACTCTGTTGTCGGTATATCTAAAACATGATAAACGAAATAAAATTTTTATGAAATGACTTGTGTCAATGCGAATGTAACATATATCATTAGCTTCTTGACCTTCCTCTAATTTTCTGTAAGAATCTTCAACATATTTAGCAGTAGAATCCCATTTAGTGAAAGCCTTTATTGCTGCTCCTATTAATGCAGAGGAATCGTCTAAGTTAATTTCATCAGGAACGGGATTACATTTGCTCCAAGCCTGTAGCCATTGATGTATTGTATCCATTGTCTGGCTTTCGGATATCATCTGAGAGACTGGGACAGAGCTATGGTTTTCCTGAGTTTTCATCATTAACACATATAAAAATAAATGTTTAGTCACTAACATTTTGTTGTTTGGACCTAATTCCTTGAAGATGCTACCAGTAGCATCAACACTGAGAACTAGTCTGTCAGATTTTTTAATTTTTTTACGACAGGCTTCCTGGATGTTTGTCCAATAATATATGTAAAAAGGGTACAGAGAGATATGCTTAATAACATCTTTATATGGCGTGACACGAGTCATTATCCACAAAGATAGAACTGGATTTGTATCGTAATGTAAACTCTGTTTCTCCTCGTATTTAATTTGCCTTAAGCAGCCAACTGTTGGCATATGGGGTGGTTCAGAGTCATCAGGTTCCATTATTTCATTTGCTAATTTATTACGATATGTGATTGCAGAATCGTGTTTTAGTTCAGCGGATATTTCAATGCGCTGGGCTGGTGATAACTTAATTTTTTTATTAGTAACATTAATAAAAGATGCATCAATATTTGTTACAGAACACACACATCGAGCTATTTTATCAACAGGCCAGGAAATCACAACAGTTATCGATGATTTGCATTGTTTGCATAAACCTTTGCAAGTAATTCTATCTGTATGTTTAACAGAATAACGGTTGAAAATCCATGAACACGGGCTTTTGAATGATTTCCACACTTGCTCTCGCAATAGAGGAGCCCACATATGCTTCGGTAAACGATACTTCTGTTTAATAACAGCCCTTCCGTTTTGAGTAACTTTAAATTGTTTTTTAATGGTTGAATTTTGTTCCATTGGTACAAATCAATCATAAAATCAAACTTAATTGACTTACTTGGTGAGCATTCTTTATTTTGTGCTGTACCGCTACTGATGCTCCTACTGTCTAGATTTTCCGTTGCATCGAAAAAGTAATTAAAATTCTTCTTCACAGACAGTAAAAGTCCTTTTTCGGTAGTAGGGCTCGACATCACACATTTTATTTCTGTAAACACGGGATCACTTGCTGGTGGAAGATCATCAGGATCACGGAAAACATTTTTGTATGGTAAAAACGCTTTCTTTTGTTCCTCCAAAGGCACAACATATTTTCTTCTCCTCTTCATTATGAAGAAAACTAAATTAACTAGTTTATATTTATAATATTAAACTATCACAACACGTCAGTAATAAACAGTAACTATCAATGATAAAATAGAGTAATAACGACAAAGTAATATTACATGCTTGTAGCAAAACAGAATCTACCCTCAGTTATTAATAAATGAATAAGGTACACAGGGCTCCACTGAGTTCTTACCGACCCCCGCCACCTAAAAGAAATGTAGGTTCAAATCCGTGCTAGGCCTAGTTGGTTTTTGTATTTTGCAAAAACAGTTTATTTTATTTAATGTATTGTTTTAGTGAATAAATAAGTTTATTTTAGTATTTATTTTATTTTATAAAAGTCCGTTTTTATTATTATTTTTCAATAAAACGTTAATACTTTTATTATTGCGATTATTCGTAACGAATTCAATGTTATAGCAGTGTAACATTTTAAAACTTGGGGGGTTAGCAAACAGTGGCTAGCGCCTATAAGAACACTCCCTAGGAAGTTAAGAATTGAAATATTATATTTAAAGGTGTTTATTACATTTGTATGAATGTTTGTCACTAAATACGATAGGCACTTCTTTTTAATAACATAACACTTAGCTGTAGGCCACCGGTACAATACCATAGATTTATCGCCTAATCAAGCATAACTGCAATGTTAAATAAGAGTTTTGCCTTCATTTTTTTTGAGGGGCACTAAAAATATTGTTATACAACACTTTTGTCGATATCTTTATTGCCGTGATAGTTACAGTATTATCGTTGTAAAACATTGAGAGAAGCAAACGAGAAGTAATTAATGGCCACCGTGAATTTCAATAATTCTATTTAACAAGGACACTACGACTCGGTGACCGGCAGTCCTGACATCAGAATGAACGGTCACTCTTAAAATGGTTTTTTCTTCTAGAATACGATGGAAGCAATTGTTTGAGAATAGGAAGCAAATAGAAGCAATAGGGAAGCAATTGTTAGGCATACATTCAGCGTTAAATACGCCTAGTGACCGTTCATCCTGATGGAGACAATTATCAGTGACATATGCAACTAATGTTGAATATAGCGCCGTGTTTGATCCTAGAAATCCTGTGTATAATGCAAGTATGTCACCGCAACCGCAATTACATGTTGGCATCGGAGCAATACCACAGATTAACACATTCACTGCTTAAGATATTATTAAAATAATTAGCCAGGAACCAAATTTTTTTAAAGCGTATTTTGATTATGTATATATGTATGTTTAAAAATATGGGTAAAAGTAAATAGTTATTATTATTCTTTTAATAAAAAATAACCTTTTTCGGATCCGAGTGTTCGGCAAATAGCGCGCCAGGTGCCGGTCACTCGGATCCGAGCGCTAGGGACAACAATGGTTGAAATAAAACTACTGCACAGATTTCGATAATTCTTTTACCATTCAAAAGCTACATTATCCCTAAGTAAAATAGGCTATAGATAGTAAACAAAATATAATACGCATTTCAATAAATTATTTATTAAGGAAAACATTCATAAATCTGAGCGATACAATCATAATTATCAAAAATCAAATCAAAGCCATAGAATCAAAACTATCAAGTACAAAAAAAATATAACTTTAATTGAATACTTGTCATAGAATAAAAGAAAGGTAGAAAGGGATAAAAAATAATCCGAAATCAAGAAAATTTTAACCACTTGACATAAACCAATAATAATGAAATTTAAAACAATAATCATGTAATTTAAAACACTTAGGAATGTGCTAGGTAGAAGCATTTTGTACAGAAACCTGGAGAACCTTCACATTGCTTACATTCATAAATTGTTTGCACCCTTTTTTTTTGTGCTTTGCAACCTTTGCATTCTTTTCGGGCCACTTCGATAGTTTCTTTCGTGACACTTCCTACTGTCTTAAGTCTCGTCCGGGTCTTTTCTAGTTTAGTGAGTTCGTGTTTCACTTTCAAAACATTGCGTCGATTGACGTCATTAGGATCAGGTAAAAGCTTTTCCAGTATCTTCATACGGAAATCATATAGATTTAATTTATCATTCGCCGAAAATTTATTGTACAAGTGCAATGCATTAGTGAGGCTCATTTGCAGCATATGCACAAACAGCTTCTTGTACCAACGCAGCGTCTTCCTTTGGACTGGATAGTATGCCAACATCTGATCTTGAAGATCAACGCCCGACATAAAATTATTGTAATGGACGATTGGCATTGGTTTCATTACTTCAGATCCCCTTTTGGAAGTAGTCTCCATCATCTCCCTACCATGTTCTGTAGAAATATACAGAACGTATCGCTTATCCCTCCATTTTCCGACATGAACGCCGTTTAAGAACAAGGATTTGTTTTCTCCTTTTTCCAGTGAAACAGAGCCAATTTCGACGGGATTATCTATCCTGTTTTTTCTTAACGTTCCTGTGCAGTGCGTCTGTCGATCTAGCAATTTTACAGCCAGGCCATAAGAATTGTAGTAATTATCCATATATACATGATGGCCACAGTCCAATCTCTCTTTTAGTAGTTTGAACACAATCTTACTACTATGTCCTTGCCCTGATGTCTCATCATTAGCACCGGCGTAAACTTGAAATTTTAAAACCGTACCATCTGGTTCTGCTAAAACATAGAGTTTAATGCCATATTTATGACGTTTGTTTTTTATGTATTGTCGGAACACCAACCGACCGCGCCACAATACCATGGACTCATCCAATGATAGCTCTTTACCTGGACAATAAATAGTTTTCATTTTATTGTTAAAATGATCCATAAATGGTCGGATTTTATTAAGACGGTCTTCTTCACTGGATTCAGACGAAAAGTGTAGGCACCGTAAAATCAGTAGAAAACGATTTCGTGCCATGAATTGTCCGAAGCATGGAATATTAAACAAATAGTGTCGTTTCCAATAATCACTTAAACGGCTTAATCGAATTGTTCCTGTGTGAAGAAGGAGTCCTAAAAATGTCAACAGTTCTTCCTTTGTTAAATCTTTCCAAGATTTTATTCTGGAGTTTTGTTTGACGTTTTGTGCATTACCGACTCTTATTGCGTTCGCGTTGGTCTCGCGAACTATAAGATCTAACAACTCGTCATCAATCAATAATCGGAATGCTTCGTAAGGATCAGTTGGAGGCGTCACTAAGAGTTCCTGTTCCTTAGTAAACTCTATGTTTTTCATGGAGCTTGGATCACTGCTCCAGGTGGTAGTGGCTCCTTGACCAGAGGGTGAGTTATTGGGTGATAGATAATAATTATCTGGTAAGTCCGGAGTACTTCTTCCAGATCTCCGAACAGCCAGAATTGATGGAGTAGATAATAATTATCTGGTAAGTCCGGAGTACTTCTTCCAGATCTCCGAACAGCCAGAATTGATGGAGAGGCGTCATTACGTTCTGGCGAAAGGTTGGGGGTGATCGCATCGGATCTCAGAAGATATACGCTAGGTGTTGAACAGGTAGGGTTTAATAAACAGCTATCTGGTATATCCGAGAAAAAATCTCCATAGTCCTGTACGATAGTCGGCGATGTAGGACGGCAGTCAATTTCATAATTGAATTCAAAGCTACCGTCTCCATCAAATTCCAGTTGTCGAGGCGCTGGCTTCGATGCTGAGGAACTATTTGGATCTGGTAACTGCCACGATTGAGCAGAATTATTACGCGTGGGGCCATCCCTAAATGTAGGTCTTAATCGCTTACATTGAATGATAGGCCTTCCATCTGACTCACATAAACCACGTTTTGATGCAGATGAACTTGAAGGTTAGAGCTGGTGGTACACGGCTGGCCGTCTTTGAGGCAGGTGATCTTGAAATAAAATGAAATGAAATTAAGTACAATTTACTGTTATTATTGAGTTAAATTAATTTAATGTCATGCGTTCTTATCAGATACATTGTCATTAGTTAGTCATACCTTGAAGGTTGAGCTGGTGGTATAGGGCTTGTCGTCTTTAGGGCAGATGACCTTGAAGGTTGAGCTGGTGGTACACGGCTGGTCGTCTTCTGCTTCAGTCTAGTATCAAAGATACTATCATCACTGCCGCAACTAGACGAGACCTCTGAACTTGAAGAATCTTCATCAGCTCTTTGAGAATACACATCCTCATCACTATAGTCAGACTCATACTCATCACTATGCCGACGCTTTTTTCTAGAATTACTCGTAGATTTACTTCCAGACGGTCCAGCCTTACTTTCCATTTTAGTACAAAAATAGCTTTGATACGATCGTGTGTACAAGTCACAATTACACTGTTAGAATGAAACCAATACGCGTTTTCGTAAGTTGAATATCATCAGAGTGGCCGCGCAAACTAACATAAACTCGCCTCAAACGCCGGCGGCTTACTGACGACTACAAAATACACGGGCCGCTCGCTCGTATCCGAGTGGGCAGCACCGCTACTATGCCCCCTCCCCACTCGGATCCGAGTGTTGAGCACTAAATGTGTTAATCCTGCTACAGAATTTGAAAATTTCCAAACTACAATGGTGTATTGGTTGTGTGAATACGAAATGGATGTGTCTGTTGACCTTCATAGTTATTATACTTACGGTACTATCAGTAGTATGCCTCAACATGTTAAATACTATTACTTACACGATCCACGATACACAACCGCTGCGACCTTTGCCGGAATCGACCAAAATATTGAACGGTCAGTCAAATTGGTGGAAGATGAAAATGAACCAGAAATCGACCCAAACACAGACATCAACTTATCAGCATCAGCATACACAAACAGACATCACCACAATAAGAAACCGTATGATTATGATTCCCCAGCTTTCAGGACGAGACAAAGTACTAAAAAAGGGAAACAGCCAAAACAATGTGGAAGTAGTGGCGCGAAAAGGACCAGTACCTCAACAGCAGCCGTAATTGAAGATGATTTTGAAATAATACCAAGTGATAGTGAGGGATCTACGATTACAAATATTAATAAAAGAATTGTTAAAATGTAATAAATTTATTCTGAATCTTCACTTGTTGTTTCACTATGATCTAATACCTTAAAACCCTTAGCATCTATAATATTATAAGCTTCAAACAATTTAGGTAAAAATAATGGATACAATTTTTTTTTTACAATTTTTCAATGCTTCACATGGACGCCAAATATACGTAAACATACGAGTGCGAAAAGCATTATCCTTTGGAAAAATATCATTATTTGACAGTACTATACATGGAGTTCTATTTACTATGGCATCATCTTGGAATTTTACTTTAACATTCATAGTATCACCACCAAATAGCATTTTTATAGTTTCAAAAGCACTCGTTTCACAGTGTGGTTCATTCTACAATATTATTCTGCGATTTACACATTCCATTAATGGAAAATTATTATATCTATTAAAATTTCCTATTTGTCCAAAATTAAAAAAAAAAAAAGAATTATTGCATCAAAAGAGTAATTTTTACCCGCATTCGGTGGTGATGATAATATGAACAAACAATTTTTCTTAGGTACTATTCTATCTAAAATATTGTATAAAGATAATAAAAAACACTTAATTCTAACATAATCATTTTGAAATTGAAAGTTTAATAAATCTATGGCTATTCTAACAGACTGATCTGTAGTATAATAATAATCATTAACGTCTTTCACACCACAATTAAAAAATAAAGTTTCACTACACTTGTACTTATTAATAAAGTCAATAATGTTCATATCACACAATTGTCGTTGGTATATACGTTGAACTGCTTTAATGTGAGTATGATTTAACGGTAAATACTTCCACTGACTATTAAACCACACAATATTATTGAAGATATTATTTATTGGCGCGGTGGGAAATTGTCAAAAGAATTCCAATAACTTATCTCCTTTATTTCTTTTGCAACTCCTTTTATTTTTGTCATTTCCTTCAGTACCATGTTCTGAAGTTTGTTCAGTTCTATTTGGACCGGATCGACATTTGAAGTCGTCAAGAAGATCATTTTCGTCTCCGCATGCTTCCACCAGTTCTTCTTGCCTAAGTTTTGGATTTTTGCGAATGGATAAATCTCGAGTTTTACGACATTTAGTCCACATTCTCCCGGCGACTTCAAAATGTATTGCTTTCCGTTCGCCTGCCTCGAAATAGACTGCGAGATTGAGCCAATGTTCGCTGGTGCATTCTGTAGACCGAAGTAATCTACGATTAATTCTGGGCTGTCCACATTCGGTGCGGATTTCTCTGATTCTTTGGCAACGGCACGTGTTCCCATTGTAGGCACAGTCGTGGACGACGTGGAGGTGGTCGTCGTCATGGTTTGACACCCAGAAGATTGTTCCTTTAAAACCTCGACCGGAGATTCCTCCTTGTTCACATATTCGTGAAATATTTGAATCGCAGTATCGCTCATTTTGAATTGTAAACACGTCATGTATAATTCTGAATAGCAGAGGATGGTTTTGAACGCATTCCAGGATAAATCCTCGCATTCGTTCTCTCTCATTTTGTGGATGATTAATTTCAATATCGTCTTCCACAATGATATCAGATTCATAAATTCCCTCTTCAGTAACAAGTCCTTCATTTGCATCGCTTTTTGTTCCCCGTACTTCAATTTCTTCATTATCAAGCGACATACATTCGCCATCCATATCAACTCCAAAACACCCAAGAAAGAGTTCGGAGTTGGATCTGGCATTTCCAAACGTGTCTTCTTCACTGGAGTAGCTTTCTTCTTCTCGATGCTCTTGCGCACTCGTTTTTTGCCTTTGCGAGCAACGCTCTTCTCGGCTTCCACTTCCATTTCGTCTACAACTGCCTGAGTACACTCCCCTATGTTCTGACATTGTTCTTTTTCTACTAGATCGATTGTAGTCTGTAATTGTTGTTGCGACGACGTCTTCATCTGTAAAAATTCGCCGAGTTGATTGTGCACTTCCTGCACTACTTCCTCCTCGTGATCCGTTTCCTCGCTCGAAGATGCGGGCGAAATTGTTTGAAAATGCACCGCTAAATTCTTCCCCGTACTGCGTGTCACGTTCGATGTCGACGGTGTTGGAGAACTGACTGGAGTCTTCATTGTTATAACGTTTCGTACTACACTTTGTAAGTTTAGAAAACATAATGATCGATACCAGAACGTGCAGCCTTTTTATACTATCACTAACGAAAACTATTTTGGATGTTAAGATTATTTAATTTGCATGTGTCATAGTCAAGTCGTGATTCTTGTGGTAAAGGTTCGAGACTAAAGGCCGATTATTGATTATTATTTTCTTATCGTCTGTAGAGTTTATAACAGATGTTCTAAATGACGCGTTCTTGACCGTTACTATAGCAGCTGGCGAATTGAGTCCGTTAAACCAACTATAGTCATTACAAATGTATTGTCCATCTGTATAGTTTGTTTTAACTACAATAAGTTTCTCACATCTAGGCTCAACTCGAATTCTCTTAACAGGATAGTCTAAGTAAATTGGTATCTGGCAATTTGATGATGTCAAAACTATTTTTTAAGTCAATGTTAAATCCTAATTCTTGTAACAGGTCCATCCCAATAATACCTATATATTTGGGATCAAAATCAAATAATAAAAATTTGTGCCATTTATCTGTATTAAACTGTGGGGGTAAGGGTAAAAAGGCTATATGTTGATGTACAGTGACACCATGCGCGGTTTTAACTTGAAAAGGCTCATACTCTATGCATTGTTCGAATATAGTACTTTGTATAGCACTAGGAGATATCACACAGTTTGTAGCACCCGTATCTAGTAAAAACTTACCTTTGAATTCTGGTAGTTCGATGTATGGCAGGTGGTCTTTGCCCTGTCTATTTAGATGTACCGTGTAGATTAGCTGTAATCTTCCTGTTCCCTCTCTTGGGGAAAATCCTGCGGGTATGGTGCATCGTCCGGCATCTCCTGGTACATATCGTTAGAGTATTGTAAGTTGTAACACTCACCTTGTTCGTAGCATGAATCATAGTTGCCCTGGTATTGGTCTGGTTCATTTGAGGTGTAAAATAGCTCGTCCGAATGAGGTTTTTGTGGTTTGTTTACAGACCTCATAGTCACGTCAGATACTCTTTGCGGCGGGTTTATTTGTTGGTTAGGCACGTTCGGCTGCTGTCTAAAATTAGAGGAGTTTCTAAAATTACCAGAACCACTGGGTTTTATTGACCTGATGGCTTATTTTGCCATGGGAGCATGGGCTGAGCCCACTGTTGCCTCGGATCTAGATCCGAGGCAACAGCAACAGCAACCTAGGTTCCAACTGTGGCGTTGGGGAACAACGTTTTTATTTGGAAACCTTTGCTGAAATGGTGAGTTATTAAACCCAAATGGTTCACTAACATGTGGCGGTGAAGTGGGTAAACTAGGTTTATGCATTTTCTTTTGTTTGGTTTGTACAAAGGGCGCATTAAAGTTATTACTAAACTTATTATGTGCTAAACGCCCCTCCTCCTGTCTCGCATTAATAATTGCAATTTCTAGAGTATCTGGATTAGAAATACGTACTCCTATTGATATATGGAATTCCAAATTATTTACATACTGTTCTATAACCAATTTTTCGTAATAGGACTTGTCGCTGTGCTTACCCACCGATTGTAAGGTATCTAAAATATCCCTTAAGCGTTTCCCTAACGTTTACGCATCTTCACCCTTATTACGGCGGACGCGGGTGGGTGGATCCTAACTAGATTCCGTTCTTAACGTATTTTTTATCAACCTATGTTTTTCTTCAATTATGGCTGTGTGTTGGCAATCATTTGATAAACTACACTTTATCAACATTTTTATAGTATTTGCATTATCCTGCTCCTCATAGATTTTGAGATATCACATATTTTAAGTTTTTTCTCTTGTGAACGTAATGACTATTATAGGAACTGAATGACATCTTCATTACTATGAATGACTCTGACTGACGTGTAATGACGTGCAATGGTTTCAATAAGGTAAAGGCTTTACATATTCAAGACCAAATAAAAAAAAGATAAAAATGGATTGTTTATTTAGACTTCAAATAGGTAAATCAAATTGAAGAATAACGATAAAAGTTATTGTGATTTTTTGAAGATTAGGTAAACTCTTTTACATAAAAAAACAGTCGTATTAATATTCTATAGTAGGAACTGATCAGCATTATTTTTGGTATCTACCTTTTATTTATAAATAATCTCAACTGTTTACAGCATCGAGGAACAATCAAATCACTAATTATTTGGAAATTCATTTCCTAAATATACCTACGATATTTGGTACAACGCAAGATTATCAAAGTCTAAATATAAAAACAAAAACATAATAAAACGATTTAGTTCAACACATACGGTGTTTACAATTATTATGACCAGAAGAGTCACTTTTATTACAGCAATTAAAATAAAAAAGACAGCCTCATGTAAACGTGATTATCAAAGATAAACTCTTTCCAACTTCGGATAACAATAAAAAACAATAATAAAAAGACAATGGGTAAAAATGTATGGGACCTGGGACCACCCTCCAATAGTAATAAGACGTATGTCATTGGATAGGTCTTTTCAATAGAAACAACTTTTTTTATGACGGCTTTGTTGTCACAGTTGTCCGTTCAGAGACGTATGACTTACTAGTTCCGATAAAGGGTAAAAATAAATATTTAATAGGGAAAAAAAATAATAACACTGATTATTATTTAATTATTTATTATTATAATTACATTCAAAAACACTTTAATTAAATCTATTTACATGATGTCTAGTCTGGTATTAAGTGCACGCGTGAGTTAGGGATCATCTACTATGACGTCATTTAAAAATATTGCCGGTGCATTAAACCCTTCATAAATCGCATACCCTAAATACCAGATTATTGATATAATGTGTGCACATGTGCCCATCGTTCGCCTTCCTGATAAACATGTGCAATAATGTTCAACAATATTATTACCTTCATTTCCTATCAAAATATAACAATAATATATTCTTTGCCTCACATGACGAGATTGGATACGTCCACGCAGAAGCCACGCGTTTTCTTGTAAACCGTAATCGGGCAAATCAGCTAACTGATTTTCTCTATAAGTTTCTATGATATATAAACCATTCTGCAGATGTTCGCTGCAATAACTTCTCGCAAGTTTTAATTGATATGTACCCAAGGCTAGTACGATTATTTCATCCTCGGTGAGCCTTGGGAAGTTTTCTATATGATTTGCTTCAATTCGTTGAAAATCTGCTCTCCGGTTATTTAATCGTTTTCTGTCTACATATGTGTACAAAAGATTTGGCGTATCAACTTTGCGTCTTATATGATTTAAAAAATCTTCTGCATGAGCGTTATCTTCGATGGGCACGTGGAAGTGGTTTATAATAGCTGCAGCAATTCTAAAATCAACGAACATGTTCGGTAGCGCTCTATTAAAGTATTTTTGCCGCAGAAGTTTAAAGTCTCGTTTAAATCGACCGTTTACCACTTCCACTACCCATCGGCACATTGTTACAGCGCGAGCTTCGTTTGCCTGTTCAGTTGTAAGTTGTGTCTCTCGACGATCTTTAGTTGGTGGCACATAACATTCGTAGCCCCAAGCTTCTATGGATCATGCTTCTATAGTTTTGTTGGACTTAGTGTTAAATTGTAAGAACTACTATGTACCTTTATTAAATAAATAAATAAATAAATAAATAAATGGACTCTAACCCATCTCTAAATCCGCGGTCCAAGATTAATGCATCATTTTCTTCTAATAAAAGATGTATAGGGTTTTCTTCGTTGGTCATTATATCATGCATGATTTGCGCATCAGTTTTGGTAGCAGCGAATGGTCCTATAACATCAATTATATAGCCATCTGAGGCAACGATCAAAAACGGTTTTAACAAGTTTTGGAATTTATGTAAACTGTATGACAGTCGCTGGAATAAAAAGTTGCTGCTTTTATTTATATAAATGTAAGTTCCATCACATATTAATATTATTTTGCTATTTTCTTCATTCCCAAAGACCCGCTTTGGAATTGTTAAGTTTCTCGCTAAAATGTTCGCTCTATTTATGTGATCAATGCCCAAGTGTTGTGTGACATATTCATTAGTTAGGCATTTACGCGCTATTTTTAAATACCTTTCAAGCTTTCTTCTCGACACGTTAAATAAAGTTGAAAGCCTTTCATTTGAATCTCCCGTGCGAAGTTTTATCAATAATGCGGCTAACGCTGTTCTTGAATCATTACATCTCTCGTTCAGTGATGGAGTTTGTTCCAAAATGACATCGAATTGGTCATTGTTAAGACCAACCCTAAAATGCATTTCTTCATTGGTTAGGGTTCCGCGAACTCTAAAATCGAACCTTACACCACGTTGAATTGCTGCTCGGAGCATATCACAAACTTGATTAAACTGGGCTGCAGTAAAATCATGACTTATGTTACAAAAATCAGGAAGCTCATCCCAGTTATTGCCTTCAAGGTGTTCTCTACATACTCTAGCTTCCTCTGGTATGTACAGTTTGTATTCACAGAAGACGTGGACTTTAATGGCCTCTGGTATTCTGTGTCGGGTATCATTAGCACAGTTGTTAAATATACAATGCCTGTGGTTATTTGGTGCTCTCTTGTACTCAGGAACATGAAGTATATGAACATTTTGTTCATTCTCTTGCGAAGCTTCAGGCACTTCTGCTGCAACAGGCGGTCTAGCAGCATTTACAGCTCTCTGCCAGCATCTATGGCACACGCTCCTGGTGTTGTCGAATAACACCTGGTAATAGAAAAATAACATTATAACAAAATATATTTTAGACAATACAAACTCCGGCATCTAGCCTCAAACTAAACAGATATTTTTGGACAGTACCTACGCCAACTAGCCCCAAACTAAGCGGAGCTTGTACTAACAGGCTTGATAACTAATATACTACATAAATACTTTTTTGTAAACAAATACCGTTTGTCCATACCCGTATTCACGGCGTCATAGGCAGAGGTACTACCTACATCACCAACGAGTCGTCAAAGCGAAGTTTGTACTATGGGTATTACACATTGATATACTGTTAAGATATTCGTTTATTTAGTAGCTTCCGCCCGTGGGTTTGCTCGCATTTTAATGCTTAAGAAGTAGTCTATGTGTTAATACAGTTTTTATTCTTCTTAGGTACCTGTCAAGTTTCATACACATCCGTTCAGTGTTTTTCCAAGAAAGAGTAACAAACATTGACACATACTTTCGCATTTATAATATTATAAATAACAAGAAACGAGAAAAAGACTCACCTCTAAAACTGCATGTTGTTGTATGAATGCAACAACCTCTGGTTGCGCTCTTGGGAGGTTATCTGTCAGCGTATGCCGCTGATATCTGTCACGATAAAGGCCTCGCCTACACATAACACAGTTGCGGAAATCTTCCATAATTATTATCCGATCGAGATGCAATACAAAAGTCCAGTGTGATAGCCAATTCAATAAACAGTTCGCGAGGATAAATCAGTGTCCAATAAAAAATGCTAAGGTCAAAGTCGGAAGAAGCGAGTGTTACGGAAACAAACAATAATTCACGTATAATAGCAACGAACGACTGACTTTTTTTACCTGCAGCGCCGCAAGCGCACGGCTCCATGTAACCGGTTTGGATGGTAGGGGGCGTTCCGCACCGTCCCTAGGCGCGCTTTGGAAGACGCGAGAGCGAGACAGTTTGTAAAACGAAGTATTATCATAAAATAAAAATAATGAGCACAATAAAAACGCTTTTTAAAATATATTTTTATCAAAAATTATATGTAATATATCTCTGGACGGACAACTGTGACAGCATAGTTGTCATAACAAAAGTTGTTCCTATTGAAAAGACCTATCCAATGACATACATCTTAATGCTATTGGAGGGTGGTCCCAATCTGCCCATTTTCCTTTAAAGGAGACAATAATCAACAATATTTTGGTAACTTAAAAGTTGACAGCATCGGTTTCTTTAATATATTTGGTGTAACGAGATCTTCAACATCGAATAGATTTTCTTTGTTACGCTCAGAACCATCAGTTCCCTTAGACGTCGACGGTATTGGTCTGGTCTTAGATTTCAAATTACTAGGGGACGGACGGGCAAAAAGAATATGTTAATTTCAAAATTAAATAAAAACCATAGTTATAATCATACGTATAATATTGACTTCTTAATTACAGTCTTTGGTCACAAAAGAATACAAAAAAAATTGAAAAACTTAACAAAACTGGATTCTTCCTATAAAAAATAACATTTTTAAAAAATTGGGCGATTATCCATTTTGCCCACCCATGGCGGGTAAAATGAATACAGCGGTCGGGCAAAATGAATAATGAAATTAATCAAAACACTCGTCACAGAAATATGATCCTCGGCCGGAATATGAAGAACAAGCTTCATGGGTCCACTCTCGACAAACATCGCACTGTATCCAATCCTCGATTGGGGGGTGTATGTACTGTTCTTTACAGACAGTGCAATAGAAGTGACTGTCTTTATTTTCTTTATTTTTCTTTGGGCATCCCTTGGCACGTGTCTTTCTTTTTTTAATATTTGATGGACCAGGAGTATCAAACAAACCCTTCTTTTTGGCTGCAGCAGCATCATGCTTTTCCTTGAGAGCCATCTTAATTGGCGTGCTGGTTAAAATTTCAGACTTTTGTTGCTTGCGTCGAGATATATTTCGTTTTTTAATTTCGACTGGTATTGGTCTGATTTCTTGCAAAATATTTGAAACCGTTATGTTTTGTGGTAGGAAATCATCTAAATTTTCAGTACCGGCGTTAATTGTGGTATCTTCACAAGAGTCGGGAACATTTCTTATTGGCATGTTTTGGGAGAAATTTGCTTCCAAAAGTTGTTCTTGATTGTTGGACGCTATTGGTACATTTGGCTCTTCCGCTGTTATATTTTGCTCATCTTCTCTTCTAAGGTTTACATTTGTTTCTGATGACATCAAGTTCTCAGCATTTGCTTGATAAACCTCAGACGGTGCGTAATGTTCATCCCCAATAATGTGACTATTAAATGGGTATATACCGCTTGCACGAAACCCACTAATCGCGTTTGCTGGTGTAGCTCCTTTCAAATATGCTCCCGTAAAAAGTTTTGCTATGTCGTATTGATTGATGATTCTGCCTGGATGTTGTTTTTGGAAAGTGTTAACCTCAATCTCAAAGTATTTTTTTATTGGCCCGTAGACTGCAACGTCTAGTGGTTGCAATTTATGCGATGTGTGGGGAGGAATTGACAAAAATATGATATTATTTTTCGTTGCAAAGTCAAGAGCTTCATAACTCTTGTGAGATTCGTGATTGTCTAGCAATAAAAGTGCTTTTTGATGCTCAGTAGGTCGCACTTTTTGTGCAAACATGCGTAGCCAGTCTAGAAACTTAATTGAGTTAACCCATCCACTGTCAGTGGTGGTAGCTTCTGCACCAGGAGGAGCACCATCTAAGAGCCTTGGATTTAGTCTTTTTAAAAATAAAAAAGGGTGGTATAAATATTCCCGTGGCACAACAGCAACAAATAACAGTCGTCAAGACACCTTTTTCGTTGCTTGAAACAATCCCAACTTGTTTTTTTCCATAGGTCGATAATACCTTAGGTGGTTTTGTTGATGAAGTTCTCACTCCAGTCTCATCCATATTAAAAATCATGTCCGGGGTAATATTATATTTTTCTATTACTTCTTCTAACAAACTATAAAATCTAGTAACGGCTTCTCGATTAAACCCTTTCACACGAGCAATGGAAGTAGATTCAGGTGATCTCAGTGCCAGTGTTGGATGACGAAGCTTGAAATTTTTAAACCATCCTTTTCCAGCTATATTTCCGGAAAAAAATCCAGATTTTCCTTTTTTATTAGCAAATTCTCCAGCAACTTGTAGAAATTCAGTCCGCGTTAGGCCATAAAACAAAGAATCCATTTTTTTAACGTATGTTAAGAGCTCTTCCTCTTCCTCTGGCGTAAAAACAGGCACAAAACGACCCAATTTCTTTTTTGAAGAACCACTCTTAATGTGTCTGTGCAAAGTAACATAAGGAATACCATACATCTTACTTGCTTGTAGCTTTGAAGTTTTTTTAGCTTCCTCCATCGCTTTAGCTAAGGTTTCTTCGGACCAATTAGCTCTATCAGTCTTACGCTTATACGTATACACCATCTAAAACAATATAGACATAAACTGTATTAAATAACAATAGGAGGGTAAAATGGATACTATTCGTTTTACCCGGTTTCGTTATGCCCGTCGGGTATGTTTCAAAGTAACCTCAATATCACACAAATACAGTTTATAAAAACGTAAATCAAAATAACGTTTTTTCATGTCCAATTACATTAAAATATGATAAAAAAATTAAACTACGAATAACACTTGATATATTAAAACAATCACGAGGTACCTACCGCGATTTTTTAATAATTTTTAGTCCAAAATCCTTTACGAGCGTGTATAAACTTGTTTACCTACACCACTGTCGCCGGCGAACTGACCATCGCAAAGCGCGTGCGTGTGAGGCGTAAAGCATGCTATGTACGTCCTTCTCTAACAATTTTACGATTTATTAGGCTAAGTATTCTTTTTACCCGCCCTCTCCGTTATGCCCGTCCGTCCCCTAGTATTGTCTTCGGCACTGACTAATAAGACATTCTGAAGCACGGTGATCATGGATCGTTTTTTTGGTATAGCGTCTTCAGCAACATCTTTTGTACTAGTAGCGATATTTGATCTTTTCGCACTTAAGTTTTTCTTCGAGCGTACAAGAGGAGCAACGAAGGCCTGGGATTCTGGCAAGTTATCAGTAATTTCGCCTGGATTTTTCATGAATCCTCTGTGAAAACCATGTCGGCATATTACGGCTGGCTCACAAGAAAAGCAGCTCAGATCCCTGAACGTGATGTAATCCTGAAATATGAAATATGAGCGTAATGACTACGAACGTTATGACAAATTGAATGGATTTGAATTCTATTTCACCATAGTTATTAATCTAGCCAAGTTGAACGGCACATAATATATTTGGTCCTAATGACGTGTCGAATAAGTAAATTGAATCTGACTTACCTCTATTCGTTATATTATAACACACTTTATAAAAATGACGTAATTTTGTGACAAATCACTGCGAACGAAGTTTGCATCGAAAACTAATGAGAACGAAACACGCGACACGTCCGACTCGTAAGAAAATCGCCGACGAATGAACCGACGCGCGGGCGGCGGGGTCCAAACGTGTCGCGACGTGTGCAGAAACGTACTAGTTGCGCTGGAGTTGTCATCGTGAACTTAATGACGATTTTGTGGTGACAAAACTTTGAAATAAAGTAATTCGTAAAATGCTATTTTTTCAGTAAAATTTTTATTACGGGTGGAATGTTGCTTTACACAAATAAACATATATACTGTTAAATACGTATTTTTAACGATTATTTAGTTTATATTAACATTTTTTTACAAGGTGTGTGCTTAAGTTAAGTGACATGAATGACATTTCGGGTCATTTTTTGTATTTCAATCAATCAATCAATCAATCAATCAATCCTTTATTTGCTTAGAATATGGTTACATTTTACAGTTTGTCAGTTTTAGATAGTACAGCATATTCTGCCACATGTGGCGTGCAAATTTTAAATAATAAACATTAATTAATATACTTAAGAGCTAAATACAATTACACCATTAGTTTCTAAAATTATTATCACATGTATAAATATAGTTGAGGTCCAATTAGAATATTTAATAATGAAATAATTTAAAATTAATGGCCATGTTAGAATATGTTTAACAATTTGAAAAAGATAATAAAATTAAAATAAAGCAATAAAAAATGTCAAATAATAAATAAGAAATCATGTCAGAATAATATTAAAATATCATGCATGCATTATAAAATCACAAGTCAATAATTATAATTTAAAATAAGTAATAGTCCGCTTTATGTTAATAATAAAAATAACATAGTAGTTATTGTGCCTTTATAGTTTTATCATTAAGAAAATCATCAATATTATAATAGCTTTTTTGTATTAGTAGTTTTCTAAGCGATTTTTTAAATTGTGTAGTATTCATATGCCTAATAGCTAGTGGAATTTTATTATAGATTTGTGGAGCTTTGCATACTATACTTTTATAGAGTAAAGCTGTTTTAGCGGGATGAGCACGAAGTATATTATTATCACGGCGATTTCGGCTTACATAATCAGAGAGTTTGGGAAATAGATCAGGATTGTTCCTGACAAATAGAGCTGTTTCAATAATGTAAAGTGATGGAAGTGTAAGAATGTTGTATTTTATGAAAAAAGGCCTACAACTATCAGTACTTTTAAGGCCAAACATAGCGCGAATGCATCGCTTTTGCATTTTAAACACCATATCCTTATTGGTAGAATTTGCCCAAAAAATTACACCATATCTAAGGATGGATTCCACAAGTCCGTAATATGCCGAAAGTAACGCATCTGTGTTAATAATAGCAGCTAATTTATGTAAGGCGTAAGATAGACTGCTGATTTTTTTACATACAATGTCAATGTGTTCCTTCCAATTAAATTTATTATCAATATTTAAACCTAGAAACCGAGCAACAGTAGCTTCCTTAATGGTAATATTTTCATATACTACATTTAAATTTAACGAATTTTGTAGTCGTTGACCAAAATGCATAATGTTCGTCTTCATTAAATTAATTTTCAAATTATTATTGATTAACCAAGAGATTATGGATGTCAGTGAGTCATTAATGTCAGATTTATATTGATTTATGTCCTTGCATGGTATGGTGACCGTGCTATCATCAGCAAATAATATCAAGGGTTGGTTGGTAGCATTTGGTAAGTCATTAATATATAGTATAAATAAGAGTGGCCCCAGAACACTACCCTGGGGTACACCATGTGGTACATAACGCCTTTTTGAAGTGTAGGTTTCTTGGCGTTTTGTATTAAAATTAATTTTATTGATTTCTGTTATTTGTTGTCGGTTTGTTAAATAGGATCTAATTAAGTTTAGAACATTGCCTCTGACACCATAAGCATGAAGTTTATTTAGCAGAATATTATGACTCACACAATCAAAAGCGGAGGACATGTCACAATAGATAGCACATACAGGGGATTTTTTATCCATGTGCGTTAAAACATTTTTAATAAAATTATAGATAGCCATATTGATGGTTTTGTTTTTCCGAAACCCATTTTGCTCACTGCATAATATTTTATTTCTTTCGAGATACGCATTAATTTCCTGATATAGATATTTTTCAAATATTTTTGAAAATACGGAAAGTAAAGCAATAGGCCTGTAATTTTGCATTAACTCTTTATTTTCCTTTTTATATAATGCCTTTATTATTGTTAATTTAAGATTTTCCGGAAAGACGCCAGTCGATATACATAAGTTAATTATGTGGCTCAAATGGTGACATATGTACTCATTAACCGCTTTAATAATATTTGATGATATGCCATCGTGTCCTACATTATTTGTATTTTTTAAATTATTGATTATTTTGTAAATATGATGCGGCGTGCTTGGAGCAAGAAACATTGATTTTAATCTTGTATTTATTAATGCAGTTACATTTTTATTTGAACCTGGAACTGGTTTAACTTTATTGATAAAATAGTCATTAAATGCATTCACTATTTCTATGGGATTATTTGTAAGTTTCTCATTAATTTTGATGCTGGAAATGTCTTCTTTGGGTATGTTAGGTCTGGCACTATTTATAATTTGCCACGCTGCTTTACATTTATTATATGCACTTTTTACTTTGAAATTATTTTCAGCACGTTTAGTTAGCATTATGATCTTTTTAAATAGACTACAATAACTTTGATACTTTGATTTATTTTCTTGTGTGGGTTTTAGTCTAAATTGCCAAAGTAAATCTCTTTTCTTTCTGCTGCAAGCTTTCACTCCACGAGATACCCATTTTGGCTTACAGTTGACTTTCATAAAAATATGTATTTTGGGGAAACATAAATCATAAAAAAGTTTGAAGTCATCTATAAAGTATTGGTATGCTGTATTGGGATTATCGGTTTGGTAAATATTCGAAAAAGACATGTTCTTGATACATTCTTTAAATTTTTTAATGTTTTCTAAACTATAATCTCGTTTCGTGATGCGCCAAGATTTTAATGCGAACACTAGTTTAACGGGCAGTTTTATTAATTGGGCTGTATGATCCGATAAACCTAATTCTAAAATCTCGGTCTTACATTTCTTTTTTAAATTATGTGCAAAATTGTCAATACAGCTTCGACTAGATAGTCTCGTCGGTTTATTTAATGTCAAATTAAAATTATAATTTAATAATAGGCATTCAAAATCTAAAGTACTATTATTACGCTTTAAAATATCTATATTAAAATCACCAGCAATTAAAATGTTATTATATTTATATTTATTTATGTAAATTAACAGTTTTTCTAGCCTGTTGAAAAACGTATACAAATTATTTTGTTTAGGTACTCTGTATATGCAGATAATTAAAGTTTTATAAGAAAGAAGCTCAATTGCACAACACTCAAATACATGGTCAACGCAAAATTGCCTAATGTCATTTATTTCCTTATATTTATGTTTTTTATTTAATAGAATGCATGTTCCTCCTCTTTTACTGTTATGTCGATAGTAAGATGCAGCCAAAGTATAATTTGGTAAATCTAAGTACACATTATTTGCCAATGACATGAAATGTTCGCTAATACATACAACGTCAATACACTTATCATTATCTTTGAGTTCTTGCAAATTTACACATAAAACTTCTAATTTATTAAGTAATCCTGCAATATTCTGGTGTAGTACATATATATGTCCTTCAGAGAAAAAACTGGGAAGTATTATATTTTTCATTGTTCGGTACAATCGAGGTTGTTTAAACGTTGGCAGGTTTATAGTGAATATGGGAGTTACTATTATTTGTTATTTTATAATTACCATGATATATGCTAAAATCAATCAAAATGTTATCCATTATGCGTCCATATATATTTTTCATTCCATGTTTATTAAGTTTTCCAGTAGAATATGAAAACATTTCTAATGACAGATCAGTATTACTATCAAATAGATAAGCATATTTATTGTTTTGAATGTCAATGTATAAGAGATTATTAAACATGTCAACTTTGAAATTATATATAGGCGCACCAGTCACATATACAGGGCCACAGATAATTACATTTGTATGAGTTAGTTTTGTCAAGGTATCTTTCAGAATATTTATAGTTTTTATGTGGTTTCTATCATCCTTAACATCATTTTCTCCAATCAATAATAAACAGTAGTCGTTTAAGGTGAAATCTTTTAACTTGTTCTCTATGTTCTTCAAAAGTTCATTCACAGTGCTGTTTGGTGTTTTGTAATGGCAATAATCGAAGTAATCAGAAAATACGTCGTCGATAATAGATAGTGAGTTTTTATAATTACTGTTACTTAGAATGCATAATTTATTTTTCGTTTTAGTTTGATTATCAGAACATGTCGGCCCAATATTATTTTGTAAAGGATGTTGAGAATATGATTCTTGTGTCATTGTTTCCTTTCCTGCTTCCGAAGTGCCACAGGTTTGGGTCTCCTTATTGCGCATTATGACTGGACTTCCGGTACAATCATCATAACATTGTGTCGTATTTCTGTTTGCTTGTATTTTGGTTTTACGTGCGGATTGTGACGATGATTTGCTTTTCCTTTCTGGTGTTGAACAGATTTTTTTGTATTTATCAATTGTCTTATTCATATTTTCAAGATCACGTTTAAGGCGGAAATTTTCACAATTCAAATTTTCTATTTCTTGATGTGCGCTCTGTAATTGCATTGTAAGTACTTTTATCCGGTCATGTAGGTCACTTATTGCATCACTGTTTTCGTGTAGGCTGTCAGGTATGCTAAGCATCGTACTATCAAACATGGTTTCATCATTTGTGTTTTTTAAGTTGATAAGATCTCCTAATGAACTTGTTCTCTTGGGTTTCCGCTGAGTAATGTTGTTATATTCTGAGTCCATTCTGTAGCGTTGTTTTATGAATTACTTCGTCGAAATTTGTTAAATAAATATTTTGATATTTCTTTTACACCTCGTTGTTATAAGCTTCGCTCAATTTTTGAACTAATATAGTGTGCATGCAAATTAATTCTCAAAAAGACAAGTCTTGACCCAGGCTCGATCTCGAGCCCACTCTCCAGGTATGTATGAGCAGCTCACTTATACCACTCAGCCACTGTGTAGTTACAGATGTCGTTAAAATAGTTGTTCTTATGGGTCCAACAATGCATGTATAATGAGTACTGCTTTATCGACTGTTTATTTTCTGTAGTTCATATTATCTACTGGTACTACTACTTGCAACTAGATGGCGTATAATTGATTTTCAATTATTCGTATAGAAAGTGCTGCCCTCTTTTTTTTTGTTGCTACAAATATGGGTAGTGGCGTCGTATATGACGTAGTGTTGCTATTAGCCCGTAGATGTCGCTTTTAGTTTATAGATAAAGAGTAAAAGAAACAAATGCCATCTTTTGGCGTCGATAATATAAATGTTTCTGTAACGATTTTTGTTTTGAATCTGTATGTTTTCACTACTTGACACAAGGGGCGTATCGAGCGTTTACAAATAAATAAATACTTTTTCTTTGTTTATTAATTCTAATTAATTGGAGTGCATGTTTAGTTTGTACATACTGTAGTTCTGCGGAGTTCCTGATAAATGACGTGTAGAAACTTCATATGGAGTCCAGGTTTTTGGAATGTTTGTGGAATAAAAATTGTCACTGAACTGTCGAGTTTAAAACGATTTGTAAGTTCGTTTCGATGAAGATAACTTTCTCACTGTCACATTAGTTTATATTTGTCACTTTTATACACTTTTAATAACTTAAATTACATTGATTTTATTTTAATAATTTATTAAATAATGAGCACATACGAATGTGTGTTTACTGAACGACGCCCTCTAGCGATCCTCAAAAAAACGAACGGGGCGGGCATAGTTTCATAAGACAGGTGGCTATTTACATTGTACCTGCCAAAGCTACCAGTTAGTCCTCGGACGACCTGGTTTGTTAGCTCAGCGTGTAGCTGTAAATAGAATTGCCTCCCGGCTTGATCCACTATCTCACCGATGCCATTTAGATAAACGGCAATGTCGGTCGGAATGGGCATAGAGAAATTCAGGTAATTCTCCAGTCTCTGATATTCGAGACTTAGTGGTCCTCTTCTCGAGATTACGTAGTAAAGTCGCTTCCATAGAAGCACGACACAGTAGTATTGATACATGCTACCGGAAATGTGCTTCTTTAGTCCTCTATCATACGTCACCGCGGATCGGTACGATGCCTGCACAAGTTCGATATAGCTCGAATAATCGAGCTTGAACCTCCTCTCTGAGGCGCACTGGACAAAGCCAGAAATTCCCTCCACTAGTATAGAATCTAGTATCATAGGGTCATTGCGCTCTACAGATGGTACTGTTGACAAGTGCTTTGGCGTGAGGTCTGGTTTCCTAACTGGTGTAGGAGGAGACGACTTCGGGGCTGGATCGGCTGAGACTTTAGTCTCGATGGGTTCCTCAACTAGAGTGGGCTGGCTCGCAGGCTTACCTCTGCCTCTAGGTTTGAAACCTCCACGACCTCTACCTCGGTTATTGAATGAGTTTGTTGTTGTGGTGCTCATGATGTTAAGTGATCGCGAACTTCGCTAAAACCATAAATGGTTCATTTCAATTAATAAATAGTATTAAAAATGGTTATACTGAATGGGCTCCAGTTAGATTTGACTCAAGTTGACGGTTCTAAGTCAAAAGATAAATTAAAAAGCAATTAATTTCGAAAGTTCTGAATGGTTAGCTAGTTTTTATAGGTGTTGTAGAAATGACCCGGGTAAGCTCTTGCATAACTTGTATTTCATTCCGCGGTTCTCCTAGCCTACGCGTTAACGCGGTCTTAATGGCCTGCCAGTTATCAAGCGACTCCTCGTAAGCTATTGCATCGATCGCAGTGCCGCTCCATCTACTTTTAATAAGACAAATCAATGCCGGGTTCTCCCTAGCTGGTGGTTCTAACAGCAACATTATATTTTCCACTTTTCTAATGAAAAAATTCAGTGTTTTAGAGTTCCCATCGTATTTGGGTATAAGGTCCCTTATAAACTTTAGGTTAGCCATATCTGCGCTACCCATTGCAGTTCTAATAAACAAAAGATATAATTATTAATCTAAACGATTACTACTGCTTACCCTTTACGGTAAAGCGTTATAGTTTATAATTTATGCAATATAATAATATACCTATATCACTGCCTACCGCGTGAAAGTATAAAGTGCGTAATGATAAATTATCGTAATATAATAACAATATCACTAAAACAATTGTTCGTTCAGCGACAATGCCTACAGTGCAAATTCTATTTTTATACGATTTAACCTAAACCGTACCTATAAATGTTTAATGATATAAATGTCTATCGCGATTATAGCATACAGACAAAACACAAAGTACACGACAGGAAATATAGCACAGGATACTGGGTAAACGAATTGTACTTACCACAGGAACCTCTGCATCTCCAGCCGGGTCTTGTAGAACAGCAGGCCTCCCAATTCTTCGGAACACCCGCTAGTTGCCACCGACGTAGGTTCTTCTTGTATGGGATCGCGAAAATAACGATAGATACCGTTCACTCTATTCGGAGAGTTTTATTCGATATTCGAGTGTCGCGATCCTGCTGACAGCGCCAGTTAAATATCGGTGGACGAGATTATTATAAAAAAATATATTTATTAATTGAAATACAAGTTTATTGTTAGAAATGTTCTACAAGTCTAAGTAATTAACATAATAATCTAATATTAAACTTATTGCTAATTATGCATAAACGATGACACGCGCAGGGCTCGCTCGATGCCCAGTGTGTGGTCAGCAATGCGTAGTCAGCAATCAATGGGTTGACGCATGTCGCCTGATTGCTTAAATCGCTATGAAATAAGCTATCAGGTTATGTATGAATCAGTATAGTTTTGCCTTGCAATATATTGTTAATTCTAATTTCAAATTAGGGTAATCCAATTTTTTCAGTTTATTAGATAAAAGTCGTGATAATTATAAAATAAAACCACTATATCAATATGTTTATATTTATTTTACAAAATGATACATTGTAAATCAATATACAATTGAAAAACACACCTTGCCATACATTTTTTTCACACCACAAGCTTCACAAAAACATGCCCCATTTTTACGACCCGAGCGCCGCACAAAAAATAGGAGGGGTAATAACTTATTCTATAGTTTGGTATACATACTTATCACAGACAGCGTTTCAGCTGTTAAAAATGTTTAATTTACGAGATTCGAACTAAAAAAAACAAGCACTTGAAAATAAGCTCAAAAAAGATCCTCCCAAACTTTGGATCACACAGCAAATTCTGTGGCATTATATAACATATAAATTAATTATTCTACAATTTAATGATATTTGCTAATCGAAAATCATAATAAAAAGGTATGTTTCTGTACAAAACATTCCAGAAATCAACAAACAAAGCAACCAATTTTACTGAAAAAATACAAATTATACGCTATCATAGTATGGATACAACTAATAGTAACACATTTTAAAATAAATTAAATACATTTGATACAACCAATACTGTCACATCTGAATATGAATAAAATTATAAACATAAAATAAAAGCAACACAAATAATAACAAATAAAAAAATAAAAAAAAACAGCAAATAAAAATCCTACAATTCACCAGGTCAATGAAACGAACAAAGGCCTGGTCCAAAAAATATATACTCAAAGAAATATATAGATACATACAAAGGAATATATATTTTATAATGAACTAATTATGTATAAATACGAAGCAGGAGCCAATACATACGGTTTGCCTGCAACCAACACAGAACGTGTGCACTCGTTTTTTGCACACTGTGCACACCCGCCGCTTGCGTTGGTGAGTATCGAAAGGATACTCTTCCAAGCGGTGGGTGATATCGATGCGCACGTTCTGGCTGATTGTAGGCGGAAGAAAAAGATGAGAAGAATGTTTAGTAAGAAGATATTTTACAAGATGAATACGAAATAGACGATGAGAAAGAGTAGAAGAATGATGATGAATAATGTATGAATTTAATACAGATATATTTAATAGTCTCCTAAAGAGTTTTTTGTACCAGACCTTTGTTCGCTTCCTTTCTATTGGGTACATCGCCAACATTTGGTCTTTTTTGTCCACCCCACCCATCATGATATTGTAATCCAATATCAGGATGGGTTTGGTGGATCCTCTGAAGTTCGCAGCAGCGTTGCCATTGTATGTAGAGATAGTAGACACCCTGTTATTATCTCTCCATACCATAACATCGACGTCCCCAGAGGAAAGACCAGTGACTTCACCCCGGCGCATATTTCTATTGGTAAGACTGTGCAGGGCCTGTGGATCAAACTTGCGATTTGTACGCAAAGTCCCTGCACAGTCAAAGCCCATAGATTTTAAGCGCCGAGCGAGACATGGTGAATTGTAGAAATTGTCCATCCACAACGTATAACCCTTGCTCTCAAGACCATGTATAAGTCTCAGAACAATTGCAGGCGTGGATGCTTTTAATGGATCTTCCAACTGCTGCGGTGGGGATTTCTTATGAGCGTGAACCTCAAACCGCCATAGGTAGCCGGTTTGAGATTCACAAATCTCATAAGTTTTAATCCCTATCGCAGCAGCTTTATTGGGAATTAGCTGGTTGATGTCCAACCAACCTTTCCACTGCAGAAGAGATTCGTCTAGGGCAATATTTTGCCCTAGGGTATACATAGATTGAAATTTCATATTCAGATGTGACAGAATTGGCTGTATTTTAAATAATTTGGCCTCGGAACCGACCAGTTCTAGCGCACACATGTCTTCATTGTTGTTAAAGTGTAGACATTTATTTAATAAAATAAATCTATTGAAAGGCATGTGTGCGCTAAAACCGGGAGTATAGAATATGTCAGAGGTGCCACCCCTATACTCCTCTATTCGACTCTTAACCACAACCTCCATCGCAATGATGATAGCGAAATAGACGTATAACTCAGCGACAGTGGTATCCCGCCACTGAGTTATACGGCTATTGGGATGGAGGTTGTGGTTATTGAGCATCTGGGTAGCCACCTGCTGAGCATATCTATTGGTTTCCGAGGCAATGTGCTCCATAATTTGCCGATCCCATATGGAAACGAAAATGTCATACGGGTGGGTCGTCACATGAAGTTGTCGGACCAACATTACTTTCCGAAAACGTTTCCCTCCTCGATTCAGGTGGAATCGGAGAATTCAGAAACGCTTCCCACTGAAAATCATATAGACTCCAAGGCCGGTCCGTAGCCATTGGAGGGGACACTATTGGGCTCCACTTCGTCCGCGGCAGCAGGGGCTCCACTTCGTCCGCGGCAGCAGGCTCTTCGTCCTCAGCCTCATCAGCGTCTGTTGGTGTCTCCATTGCGGCTCTTACCACCCTAGGGATGAACGGAGACACCAACTCGTCATCGTCACCATCGTCAGACTCTGCTTCGATTCCTGTAATAAATTATAAGTAGGTATAAAATCTGGTGGAGACCAGACCAGTGGGATGGGGGATCCCAAGCTAAAATCAGCAGCTGCTTACCGAAATTGAACTCGAGGGCAATATCTTCTTCGCGCAGAATCTGACGAGGGCGAAGTGGACGACGACGACGCTGAATCGCCGGGGCAACGGGCGTGCTGCTCGCTGAATCGCTGCCCCCACATTGCACAAACCTGGAACAAAAGCAGGGTTGTAGAATCCATAATATTTCTTGAGAGAGATGAGATAAAATAGAAAAGTCCGTAAGCGACTTACGCTGCTGGCGAGGGCACTGCATATGATGGCGAAAAAGGTGCGTCTGGCATCACCGACGTGACTTCCACCACCACTTCCATGTCTACATGCGAGCTGGTGGAGGCCGTCGGTGGTGCCGATCGTGGAGCCGATTGTTTCGGCGGGAGCCAGGTTAGATCTAGATGGACATTTTAAAATAAAAGTTAGAACTTGCTAGCTATACAAACAGAATAATATATAAAATTAACAAACATAAGTAGAACTACTTACGGTTGCCATGTGCGCATCCTTTTACGGTGTAGCGGCGCACTGTGGGCTGAAAATCGACCTCCATAGACATAGAAATGAAAGTTGCTAGATGTTCGTTTTGTTGACGGATATGGCTTCTATTAGCTATTATACACATAACAATGTCATCTGAGCTAACTCCGCACAAAAATGAATTTATTATAAGGTTTTTTCGAAAAAAATGTATGGAGCTGAAAAATCTGAATATCTCTGAACTTGCAAGGAAAACCGTAATATCCTCAGAGATGGTTATAGGACTAATTATTTGTGATTTTTTTGACATACTTCATATAACGGTACCTGCAGCAGAATTTTTTTTAAAAATCATCGAATTTTTAATAAATTTTTTTTAACATTAAACGATTTGTTTTGGTGTATAAGTAAAGAAACAACACGTTATATGCATATAATACTAAATCTTCGCCAGTTATTTGTTAAAATATCAAGAAAATTATTTTTGCCTAACATAGTATATATGTTTTAAAACAGTTAATTGGATACCATTACTGAACTTTGCATACAGGTAAACTACTGAATAAGAGATTAAGTGATTTGCAATGTCGCACAATGGTAACTACGGATTACACTAATTAAAATCTTACAGGTAAGTACATAAGTAACTTAAATAGTTAATTAGACATGTTACGAGTTCTAAGAAATATTTTCGACAACTGTCTAATGAGGTCGTTAACTAATGTTGGACTGAAATATAAAAGGGTTAACATTTTGCATCATAATTTAGTTTATTCTAAGCTTTGTTACCCCTAACATATCACTGTGAAATTTTATAATGGAAAGTTTAAATACCAATTTAGACCTATTCGTTCTTTTAAAATGTAAGAGTACTTCATTTGATCATGAGGTATTGTTTAGTGAAGTTATATCCCGCCTAGACGTTTCAAATCAAATCAAATCAAATCAAAATCATTTATTTGCTAATATGGGTATCTACATAAAGTTGTTAAATAAAATTATAGTACAGTTCAACCATATTACGCCTTGAGGCATGCAAATCACAATTACTTGCAAAATAATTCATAGCTGTTAACACAATTTTCGTAATTTCACCTTGGCAAATAACAATTAAACGTCACTAAATTAATTAAAATTTTAAATGTCAAGAAATGTATTCTCAATTAAAATAACATGTATTAAATGAGGATTTCAAGATTAATTTGTTAATAAATGTCGAAGTAATAAAAATATTAATAATTAAATTAGTGCACTAGTCACATGTCACATTAACAATATGTCCTTACATCCTCTATTAAATAATCCTGAATACTATAATAACATTTAAATAGCAAGAATCTTTTTAATTTCTTTTTAAATTCATCAATGGATGTAGTTTCTAGTATAGACTTTGGTAAGTGATTGTATATACGCGGAGCCATACCAAAGATGCTTTTGGAATATAGGACTGTCTTGTTAGATTTGCAACAAATTTTATCAGTATGTCGCTTACTTCTGTATTTTTCAAAAATATGTCTGTTGGTTCTTGCAAAGCTAGCAACCTCAAAAATGTAGACACACGGCAATGTTAATATATTATGCTTGATAAAATATGGTCTGCAGCTATCAGTCTGTTTGATATTAAACATACCCCTTATACACCGCTTTTGCGCCTTGAATGCCATATCCCTATTGGTGGAATAACCCCAGAATATAATACCATATTTTATCAAAGATCCCACGTAGCCATGATATGCAAGTACAGCAGAGGTATTAACCGTTTTTGCCAGCATATATATGTAGGGCGTATGATTGCTTGTTTAATTTCTGATTTAAAGTATCAACATGTGTCTTCCAATTCAAATTATAATCAATTGACATGCCTAAAAATTTTGTTGTTGCTATCTCATTTATTTTGTTCCCTGTATAATCTATATTAATGTCAGTAAATTGAGCTTTACGATTGCGAAATATCATGAGTTTAGTTTGTCAAAGTTCATTATCAAATTGTTATTAATTAGCCATTTCATAATATCATTTAGAGTACTGTTTATGTCCAGTTCTAGGGATACCTTGTCCTTACTAGTAAAAACGACAGTACTATCGTCAGCAAAAAGTATAGTGGGATGGTTGGTTACTTTTGGAAGGTCATTTATATAAATGATGAATAACAGAGGGCCCAACGTTTGTCTTTCCGTTGAAGATCAAGTGAGTCTAAAAGAATTTTGTCAGAGATTTGTACGAGCTGCATCACAAAGGTGGCAAAAATCTCACCGAATTCTTGATACTTTTAGAAAACAATACGAAATTTGGCTGCAAGCAACTATCGATTGGCCAAGTTGTATAAATTTAGTCGCTCAAGAACCAACTGTTGCTGAGGGATCAAGATCAATCTCTCCAGAACCCTCAACATCATACTCTGTTGGTACAATGACAAAGAGGTCACGAAAACCATTCGAAGATCTGGGAAGCAAACAGAAGAAGAGAAAATCTGATGAGCATAAAACTGACAATCCCAGTGAATTGGCACATACAGCAGCAGCGCGTTTTAAGGAAGAAGGTTGTGAGGATATCGCATCTGTAATCGAATATATGCTGAAACATCCTGAAGCAGCCTCTAAAATTAAGGAAACACTTAAGCAACCGGTGAAAGCTATCTTATTTACACCAGAAAAAGCACTTGGATTACTCCTTTCATTAAAATTATCAAAGTGGCAATACATCACTTTACGAGAGTCAGCTATTCGGGAAGGTAGAAAGGATATTTATCCATCCTACTATAAAGTGCAACAAACCAAGCTGGCATGCTATCCTCCGAAGCAATCAGTGTTAGTGACCGATTCATCGGCAAGAATAACCCTTCAAGCTTTACTCGACATTACGGTCAAAAGAATCCTCCAAAGTTTTCCTAACGATGATGTGCAAAATAAGGATTTAAAATTGATATCTAAATGGGGTTTCGATGGTGCGTCAAACCAAAGCCGATACAAGCAGAAAATGGATAGCGATCAAGACGATTCAAGTATTTTCATGACTTCCTTGGTGCCACTAAAACTGACTGATGGAGACAATACTTTGTGGATGAACCCAAAACCATGCTCAGCAATGTATTGTCGTCCAGTTCAATTTACTTTTGTGAAGGAAAGCGAAGCAGTAGTCATCGAACACAAACGACAAATGGATGAAGAAATTAAGGCTCTCATTCCTACAGAGTGCAATAATAGAAACAGGGTGAATCATCACCTAATGATGACAATGATCGATGGTAAAGTCTGCACGTATTTGTCTCAAGCCAGATCAAGTTCATCATGCTATTTGTGTTTGGCAAAACCGACAGAAATGAACCGTTTGGGTGTAGTAACAGCAAAGACCGTATCTTCTGACATATACGAGTTTGGATTGTCATCTCTACACGCCCGTATAAATTGTATGGAATGTTTACTACATATTTCGTATAGACTAGATTTTAAAGAGTGGGCTGCGAAAGGTAACGAGCACAAAGAAATGCTAAGTAAGAGAAAAAAGATTATTCAAGACAAATTTAAAGACGAATTAAATCTATTGATTGACATTGTTAAACAAGGTTCCGGAACTACTAATGACGGCAACACTGCAAGAAAGTTTTTCAAATTTCCCCATAAAACTGCAGCCATTACTGGGTTGGACGAAGAACTAATAAGAAGATTTGCTGTGATTTTACAGGCAATAACTTCCGGGGAAAAAGTAGATATAATTAAATTTAAAGATTATGCCTTCAAAACAGCAGAGAGGTACGTGGAATTATATGACTGGTACTATATGTCATCAACCGTCCACAAATTACTTATACACGGGGCAGACATAATCGAGAAGAATGATGTTGTACCCATAGGAAGTCTCTCGGAAGAAGCATCCGAGTCTCGCAATAAAGATTTTAGGAGGTTTCGGGAACATCATTCGCAGAAAAAGAGCAGGCAAGATTCGAATCATGATATCCTTAATATGTTAGTTGTTTCTTCGGATCCTTTTATAAATGTACAAAGGCCCAAGTTAGATGCCAAGAAAAAGGAGGATTTATTTCCTGAAACCCTCAATTTAATTCAGTTTCAAGAAACTGACTTTGAGTTTGTAGGCAATCTAGATTCTGATTCAGAAATCGACGAGAGTGATAAGGAAAACTAGAAACTTTTTGTGCTTTTAATTATAATTCTATTCAATGTAATTTTTTCATGATCTTTCGTTATTTAGCTTTGGTACGTAACTATGTTTTGCAATTGATTTATTTTTAAATATTTTATATTACTATTCTTGTACCTATTTATATTTTTGCATACTTTTGTACCTATGTTTTGTTTTATATAAATTTTATCAACTATTAAAAAATACCTTTTTAATTTATTTTTCTTTTTATTTAATGCCTATTATTAGCGTTAATAAAATAACTAACTTATCGATTGATCTTTACTTTGACATTAGTAGAATTTAATGATTTAAAAAAATACCTTCATTTAGACATAATAATAAAATAATTAGACAGTTGTCGAAAATATTTCTTAGAACTCGTAACATGTCTAATTAACTAATTAGTTTACTTATGTACTTACCTGTAAGAATTTAATTAGTGTAATCCGTAGTTACCATTGTGCGATATTGCAAATCACTTAATCTCTTATTCAGAACTCATTAGAAGGCTAATTTATTATTCAGTAGTTTACCTGTATGCAAAGTTTAGTAATGGTATCCAATTACCTGTTTTAAAACATATATACTATGTAAGGCAAAAATAATTTTCTTGATATTTTAACAAATAACTGGCGAAGATTTAGTATTATATGCATATAACGTGTTGTTTCTTTACTTTTACAATAAAACAAATCGTTTAATGTTAAAAAAAATTAATTAAAAATTAGATGATTTTTAAAAAAAATTCTGCAGCAGGTACCGTTATATGAAGTATGTCAAAAAATCACAAATAATTAGTCCTATAACCATCTCTGAGGATATTACGGTTTTCCTTACAAGTTCAGAGATATTCAGATTTTTCATGCTAGCTCCATACATTTTTTTCGAAAAAACCTTATAATAAATTCATTTCTGTGCGGAGTTAGCTCAGACGACATTGTTATGTGTATAATAGCTAATAGAAGCCATATCTGTCAACAAAACGAACATCTAGCAACTTTCATTTCTATGTCTATGGAGGTCGATTTTCAGCCCACAGTGCGGCGTCTCTAGGCCCTCCCCAACCGGGACCTGTTATGTCGACTATGGCTAGTCTAAAATTCGAAAACAAAGAATTGTAACACTCAAAATATATACAGTAAAATCCCGATAGCATTTTAAAACAAATAACCAATATGGACAAACCCAAGCGACCAACAATAAAAACCTAACATCTGTGTTTGTTTAGAAAGTTTAATGAATGTAGGCATTCATTGCACATGTGCAAGTTATAAACAATAGATTAGAGGCCCGGAATGAATATTGGGATTTCCAGAACGCAATTCCTTTTGGATTTTATTGCTATGAGTTCGGAGAATCCCGAGTAAGAAATTCATTGCACGTGTGCAAGTTATAAACAATAGATTAGATGCCCCGAATGAATATTGGGATTCCCCCGGAAAAGAAGTCATTATAATAATATTATGTATTTTATGAACTATCACTACACCATCTAGCCCAAACTAAGCAGAGCTTGTATTATGGGTACTAGACAATGGATAAACATATATATGTAATTTTAATATAAATAATTTAAATACATACATGTTATACATAGAAACACCCAGACCAAGACAAACATCCATGTTCATGCACACACATGTTTGACTTGTGCGGGAATCGAACCCGCGACCTCAGGCGTGGCAGTCGGTTATACTAACCACTACGCCATCGAGGCCATTTTAATTAGTGAAAAAGATTAAAAAAACGATAAATATAATATAAATGTATAATATTCTACCACATACACACAACACCATCTAGCCCAAACTAAGCAGAGCTTGTACTATGGTAACACTGGATAAACATACATATATACTTTTTTTTTGTAAATACATACATATTATACATGGAAACACCCAGACCAAGACAAACATCCATGTTCATGCACATAAATGTTTGACTTGTGCGTGAATCGAACCCGCGACCTCAGGCGTGGCAGTCGGTTACACTAACAACCACTACGCCATCGAGGCCGTTAAATATAAAAAAGCGTTACAAAACAAAAACTAACTCGTCAATATCTCGAGGTCCAGGTCTCTCTTGGTGGATGGGGAGATGCGCAAGGCCAGCGCGCCGTCCACCACGCCGGCTACCACCACCGCGACCACGCGCAACGACAACTTCACCCTAGGTGTAAGTGTGTCCACCTCGCCCACCTCTCCCGCGTCGCCCTCCACGTGTTCGACAACGTCTTGGTACACTAGTTAAATAATTAAAATAAAACAAACTTTTTTGAAAAGCAGTACGTAATTAAAATAAGCAGTACGTAAGAAAAATGCAAATCAACAATCTACAAACTACTACGACGTTTAACCGCCAATCCCTGTCTGTATAATCGACCTCTAGGAGGTTGGTAGTTTTCCAATACAATATTTCGCAAAATCTAATCGAAAAAATACAAATTAAATGCGTAATACGTATGTAGTAAGTATATAAATAATAATACTATCGACAGTTTACTATCTTTAGTGAATTTTTTAATCGTAACAAGAGGAAATGTTCGGCCATGACGCGCGACAACCCAGGCCATGTTTGAGAAAATATCAATTCATGTACAAAATATTTATCAAATACACAATCTAGGAACTATAAACTGTTTATTACTTACCGATCTATGATAATGTAACACAAATATTAAAACAATTCCCGACACAACTTGTTCTCGCACTGCCTCAAGCACCACTGAATGCGCACTAAAAACTAACAGCAGCGCAACCAAAAACTTCCAAGTAACCGGCGTTGCTAAGCTTTGTTTATTTGTCATGTGATGGTATGCCGTCCTTTGTCTTTGCTATACTCTTTTGTTAAGGTTAGAGCAAATCAGATATAAGGTCAGGTGGGGGAAGGGAAACATACTTTATTTTTCATGTCATATTATTTACGTTTATTCACAATATTTGATAGGATTGTAATAGTTTATATGAATATTTAACTTGTTAATCTGTTGGCTTTCTGAAATAGAACGTCTTTTAATGATACCTATCATACTTTTGATAAAAAAATGCTAAATCTTGAGGCTGGTCCTGTTGTTCCCCTCCCCTTTCCCGGTTTTGGGGGTAAGAGGAACTGCCTCCATAAATGTGTGAATTTCAATACCAATGCTACGTACACATGCAAGGTTTTATGCTTTCAGTTTTCATTAATCAAATGATAACTCTAATGCAATGCCATAAGGTTCTAAATAGAAGATATTAATCAAAATCGAAATTCGGGGTAAGGGGAACATATGACGTGGAGACAGGGGTAGTCAACTAAAAACAAACATGTTTATATTATTTTATTGTGCTCAATTTATTGAACATTAAAAGAATTAAACAGCATTTTGAAAATAATTTGTCCTCTTCGGCCAATAGTAGGCTTAGGCAATTTGGTAACGATGTCCTCAGTGTGTTTCACTTCCGAAATATCATCTATAAGAGGAAAAGTGAATACGGTTTCACCTTTTGCTTTCGATTTTTTTCTACAATATTTTACTACTGGGAGAATTTAATGAAAGAGAGTAATTACTATCAGTCAATAGCCGCGTACCCACCTAGCGCACAGGCTCGCGCGGCAGCCTCGGTGTCCGGATCGCGAGCGATGGCTCCCGCGGCAGCCTCAGTAGTTTTGTTCAATTTACACGAGGCCGCCTCGCGAGGCAGGCTGAGCCATCATAAGTCCGCAAGTATTCGTAATGGACAGTCGTGTATTTTCAGCTGCAGCTATTTTCCTAGCTGCTTATTGTTTAAAGAAACGAAAACAGTCACGTATCAAGAAAAAACCTAGACGCTTCTGGATTAGAAAAATTTATGAGCGTCGCCACAAATATGGAAATAGATTACTTGGAGATTTAGTATATGATCAGAGTGTACATAATTTTACACGAATGTCCGTACAAGAGTTCGAAAATTTGTGCTCATTGTTGTCTGATAAAATCAAAAAGTGCGATACAAAATATAGAGAAGCAATCACTGTGAATGAACGAGTTTTAATAACTTTAAGATTTTTAGCAACCGGAGATTCTTATAGCAGCTTGCAATATTTATTTCGAGTATCGAAGCAGAGTATCTCAAGAATAGTTCCAGAAGTTTGTGACGCTATTATTGAAGCCTTAAGGGATTATGTAAAGGTAAATAAAAATAATTTGACAAATTTAAAAATCAATTGTTTATTTTAATTACAATTCAGTGATAGTTTCGAATCCAACATTGGCATTAGGTGATTGTGTAATGGCATGAGAAGACGTAGCGGTATGTGATGCTGATGATGAAGTGCCAGATGAGTCCATTGTAGAGGAATTAGTGTACTGCTGTGTATAGTATCCTGTATTAATTTGTTGTTGTGTGTATTTCCCTATATCGGCTTCAAAAATTATATTATTGATAGCGTTCTTAACATACGCTAATGTGTGCGGATCATATTTTCTTAGCTCGTTGGCTATGTGTCTCCCAAATGAAGAGTATGGATCATTGATGTCGGTCGAAGACTTTTGCAAGTATTCAAGGGCTTCTGCGAGCATGATATCTGCCGAATCTTCCTGTGGCTGCGTTTTCTTCGGATTATGTCGTTTTTTTTTACGAGCAGGTTCTGATGGTGAAGGCATGCTAGCATCCGAGGTTAGGTCTTGTTGTTGTTGTGGTGGCGCTTTCTCGATGCTAGCCTCCGGCAATTGCGTCTTGGTCGGAGCGTTTTCAGTCTCTGTGTGTCTCTCTACGTCAGAAGTGTGTGAAGATTCCGGTATTGCCTCCTGAAAACATAATTTTAATTAATAGATCAATTTGTGGTGCAGTGTGAATATGTATATAATGTGGCAGGACCCTACGTTTAATCTGATTGATTACGTTGAAGCTAAAGTTTAACGTCCGTAGTATTTAATACCTTCAAGTACCTTAGTAGCGATATCTTAAATATTTTTCTAGCAGGATTCTCCATTGCTTGAACGTCTTCGGACTACCACTAAAAGGGGCCAAATATGGAGTGGTGTATAGTACCTAATACAACCACTCATAGGGGCCAAATACGTTTAGTCTGAATACTTTCAAACAGCGGAGGGTCCTGTCATGCTGAGTACTCTATAATTTTTTTTACAGATCCCATCTACAGAAGAAGAGTGGCTTTCTATATCAAAAGAATTTGAAAATAAATGGAATTTTCCCCACGCTATTGGAGCGATGGATGGAAAACATGTTATGTTGCAGGCACCGATTAACAGTGGCACTGATTATGATAATTACAAACAATTTCCAAGCATCGTGCTTTTTGGATTAGTTGATGCTAGCTACAATTTTTTGTATGTAAATGTTGGTAGCAAAGGGCGAATCTCTGATGGTGGTGTTTTTAAAAACACAACGTTGTATAAAAAGCTAGAAAAGAAAGAATTGAACGTGCCTAAAGAGAAGATATTGGAAATACCATATGTAACAAAAGTTCCTTATTTTATTTTGTCCGATAAAGCCTTTGCACTCAACGAATATACCATGAAACCATTTGAGGGCAACCCAGAAAATGGTTCTAAAGAAAGAATATTTAATTATCGCCTTAGCCGAGCTAGACGTGTCGTTGAGAATGCGTTTGGTATATTAAGTGCCATATTTCGCGTTTTTAGAAAACCTATCTTACTAGAGCCAAATAAAGCAACAAAGGTCGTCTTAGCAGCTGTATATTTGTACAACTACATCCGAAAAAATACTTCAACTAATCTTATTTCACCGGAATTGTTTGACAGAGAACTTGATGGCGCACTGATTCCTGGCCAATGGAGAAATGAAATAAATGAAGTTACATTCGCACCAATTGCAGCGTTTCCAAGGCGTAGTTCTAATAACGCAAAAGAAATACGGTTGCACTTGGCAGAACATTTTATAACTAATGGTTCTATACCATTTCAAAATCATTATGCATAGTTAAAAATTCTTACATTCGGCATCGTTTCCTGAGTGTCGCCAGTTTCATTTTTATCCTTAAGAAAATGGAAATAAGGATATCCAAACCACTTCGAATTATAAACATCTGCAGCGCCTGAAACAGAACAAAAATAAAATTTATATTTCCATAATTTAAAATATTTTATTGTATAAATAAATTTTCTTCAATTTAATTAGTATATAATAAGTAATTATTTTATCAAATAATTTGTAAGTTCATATTTTTAAGTATAAAAATGCATACCTGAACCTGTTATGCGACTTTTTTTCTCCCTGCTTTTCTCTCGACGATAAGAACCACACAAGGACACCATTTTGTTTTTCACTTCCTTGACAGGCTTATTAATTTGAGCAGATATTTGCCGCCAACTGTCTTCCCGCTGATTTTTGTTCAAATATTTTGGATCTTTGGGGTCCCAAAGCGCATTGTACGTGCTGTACAGTTGTATTAAGCGAATTGACTCCTCCTGACTGCCCATGATATCAAAATTACAGAAGACAAACACGGCAAGAGACAAAACTTGTAGTAGCTTCGCGCGCGAGCCAAATCATAACCGTCCCCACCTAACGCACAGCGCTCACTGAGGCACCTTTGAGCGCGTCAAGTTTACCGACAACAGATGGCTCGGGGCCGAGCCGTGCTCGGTCGAGCAAACGCGCGCCCGAGGCAGGCTGAGGCACGTCCACACCAGCCGAGCGTTTGGCTCGCGAGGCTGCCGCGCGAGCGTGTGCGCTAGGTGGGTACGCGGCTAATAAATTTTCCCAGAAATCATTGTCGTCACTATCGTCGTCTAATTTTAATTCTGTTTCTATAGTTCACTAGATGATGTAGAATATTGACGTCTTTTTCTATTTTTTCGAGTTTTACTTTCTTTTTTCACTTTTTTGGACTTTTCTTCAAAATGTTCTCCTGTATCTTTAAAAGCCTCTGTTTGTTTTACTATTCTGTCGTCTTGTTGGTTTTTTAAAACTGCTTTAAAATTCACCTTTTTTTTCCTTTTTTTTGCTTAACAAATTTCCCTGGTTGGTTTTCAATTATCTCAGTTTCATTGATAATTTCGTCGTCTTGTTTGAATTTCTTAATTTCTTTAGTTTTCGTGGTCTTTTTGTCTTTTTCAGATTTCTGTATTTCCAGAGTTTTTAAAACATCGTCACGCGTTATTACTTCTGCACCAGTTGCCATTCGTTTTCTTTTCGTTTTAGTGCTGGTTCCAGCTTTAATTTTCATTAATAGCAAGTCTTCAAATGTGACAACCCGGTTTTCTAGTATTTGAATCTTGTTTATTTGTTTCGTCACTTTATCAATGTTCGAACTTGCAGGTTTTACTTCGAGTTGTTTTGGTAAGCTGTCATAATGAGTTTTTAAATTTTGCGACACATTAAGCATACTAGAACAAGTACTTCATGTCAAGTCCATATTATTTATAGCTTTCAAAGAAATCGTGAGCAGCGAGTCCGGATTCCTGATGGTTGTGTCCGAATTTTCGTTCCGATGGATAGTTGAATCTTTCGTAAAATCTTTAAGTTTCCATTGTCGTAAAAGAACTTCATTAAATTTATCTTCTGGCACAGCATATTTATTTAATGGATAAATTCCTGCTTTCTTGAAGCCTGCTGCACATATCGCTGGATCTAAAGAAGTCCAAAGTCCGAGTATTTTAGCAAATTCTTTTTTTGGAATTTGTTTTCCTATATTTAATCTTTGCCATTTAATGAGAGCAGCATCCCAGCGGTCTTTGAACGATTTGTTTACAGCCAAATCTAAAGGCTGTAAGAGATGGCTGGTGTGCGGAGGTATTTTCATAATAGTGATATTAGCTTCTCTAGCCATCTTGATAATATTAATACCTACATGCGTTGCGTGGCCGTCATAGATTAGAAGAATAGGGCGTTTCTCACCTACGGTTTTTAAGAAAACTTTTTCAAAAAAGGCCTCAAGTACGGCAGTCTCCATCCAACCATTGCTGGTTGCCGCATATTCCGTCCCAGGGTAGCCTTCGTCGGTAGTCCACTCGTCCCTTACGTTTTTGCCTTTATATATAATCATTGGTGGAGTTTTTTCTCCTAGGGCGTTACATCCCAGTAAGACAGTGCACAGTGATTCAGGTTTCATACAAAGGCGGTCATAAATACACAAATCCGTTATAAAAAGTATTTTATTATTTTACACGTTGGAATATATTTAGGTAAACGTAAATAATTAAAATTATAATATATTATATAAGTTTAAAAAATTCTTAACAACATTTAGGTGTAAAAATGTCTCGCAGTAATTTTATTTTAGACGATCGATGTATCTAAAACATTTTATATTGCGAATTTTAATAGTAAAACTGTAAATAATGGTTATTTGTATTAACAATAACCACAAAAGAATAAAATAAAATAGCAAAAATACATAAAATAAGTTTATTTTCTAAATACAAACAACCTACAAACTATACGAAATATTGGCAAAATTACCTATAAATACATAACAAATCTAAAACAGCTTTTGACAGTACACTCTTTTTTTGACAGGTAACTTTCGTAGACCTGTTATGAAGGGATCTGAATGAAGAAGAAGCCTATTAATTAAATCAGTATTGGTCAAAATGCGACTCATTTTTCGCGTGTGATTTCTCCTAAATGATTTCTCCTATTTCAGTCAAAGTGTTCAGGACATGCTGTGATTTTTCATTTGGTTTACCCACTTTAGAGTACCAAATGTTAAAAATTGACATCCTCTATACAGAACATTTGAAAAATGTACCTGAAACAATATAAAAACTGAACTTAAAAAAATGACTTTAATTTTATTCTATGGGCATACATACTTTGACAGCCCACTAACGTAAGAAGAGGCAGGAAGAGGCAGATGAAACTTATAGCCCTTTATAAGGATGTTCTCCTTATTCTAAAAAGATATGCTTCAAGGGCAGCAAAGTACAGCGAAAAGTTGTAGGTCCAAAATATATAAATATACATCACATTTTTTAAAAAGAAAACTACCCTCAATAATAAAATGATACAAAATAATATGTGCATAAAAAAAATAAAAAGTGGTTGATAATAAAAGTACATACCTTGCTCTTGAACATCCATACCTTCACAATACGTAAACACTTGATTTGAAATGGTGACACTCAAAAACAACGTGATTAAGTTTTAATGACTCACACGTAGCGTTAATTAGTATCGCAATGCGCTCACTTGCGCTGCACAAAAGTGAATGATACCTTGACCTAATTACGTTGGTATTTATAGTTTTTGGAAGTATGTGAACTAGCTAATGACTTAATGAGGTGATCTTACTGGAGTAAGACAATGAAATTTTTCAATTTATGGCCTAGGGCGGAATCACAGTGCAGTGGTGTTATCCTTGCCAGGGGATGCAATAGTTCGTGTTGAGGTAAACCCTTTGCAACCAACCACTTTCGATTTTGAAGGGTCTTTAGAAAAGCTAGTTTCGTCTACGTTCCAAATATGTGATGGCTTGTCCCCTAAATCCAAGTCATTAATTGTTTCTTCAAGTAAATTGAAGTATGGGTATATTACATTTGGACTACATGCTTGTTTGCGAGCATATTCTACCGGTTGTGGCTTTTTAACACTTTGACAGCGGAGCGTTTAGAGCGCCGCTTGATACGGTACGCGGGCGATTTTCTGCATAATTGTTAACATCATAGAAAAATAACGGACAGGAGTATATGGATAATTCTTTTTGTGTATATAAAATCTATTATTGTATTTTATGGATAATAAATAAAAACAAATTATATTATTTATGTTAATTTATTAAAAATAATTAAAAATAATTAAAAATTGACATTTTTTCAATTAAAAAAAAAGTCATACAGACTCCTTAGGTCGTTTCAAATGTGATAATTTATTAGTGTGTGTTACTTTTTGAAGCACTTATCATAACTTAATGGCACGTTACAGTCAGGGCAGTAAAAAGCAGTCTCCTTACGTCCTCGTTTCCCAGTTTGGTGTTTGATAGTGTCGGCGCAAACTTTACAGACCCGCGTGACATTTGCCTTCTTTTCTGTAGATGGTATTCTTTCAAGGAAGTGCCTTCCCACTAATCTCGAAGTTTTGCCAACCAAGTGTGCTCCATGAGATGGTCCTGCAGCATTAGTAGACCGACCTTCCACAAGGCCTTCACCACATGTCATCAAAAATTGGGAAAATCGCAATCGGCGGCGTGCAGGCTGCTGTTTATTGTAAATTACCATGGCGTTCACAATGGTCCTTGCTACTAAGTGGAAAAACATTTTTTTCCACCACTTCATACATTTCCTTTGCAGGCTATAATAGGACACATATTGGTCGTTGAGGTCCACACCGATTTTATTCATATTATAGTCTAAGACGCAGTCCGGTTTTATTTTTTTTGCTAAACCTCCTTTAGCTTTGACTGTCACCTCTGTCCAGGTTGCGGCGTGTTTTGTCGTCAGGAAGGGGACGTCCCGCTTGTCCTTCCATTTACAAACGGTCATATTTCCGCGGTGACAGAAGGCCATTTCATTTGTCTCCAGCGGCTGATGTCGCCATTCTTGGGGCAAACCACGGCGGTTCGGCATCACAGTGCCGACAACGCGAGTATTATTCAGCCACAGCACGTCAGCAACAGTTGGGCTGGTGAAAAACCGATCCATATAAATAGTGTGCCACTTTCCAAAATATTTTTCACTTAGCTGGGTGACTATTTCCTCAACGGTTTTGGAGTCACCTATGTATGGAACCATATTCAAAATATAACCCGTCGCTGCGTCGCACAACATATAAATTTTCATTCCGTATTTGTTGGGTTTGTCCTTGTTGAAAACACGAAAGTGTACTCTACCTCTAAAACCACATGTTCCTTCATCGATGGTCAATGCTTCACCTGGATAAAAACTAGTGGCATACAGACGACACAGCTCATCAAAATATGGCCGTAGCTTGAAAAAGGCGTCATAGTTGTCCTGGCCGCGAGGTATATAATTTGAATTGTCGTTCAGATGAAGACAGCTGTAAATAGCTCTAAACCGATCTCTGTTCATAAGTTTGGCCGCATAAGGGGTGTGTATGATTTCTCTTGTGGACCAGTATGCGTCAAAGCTTTCTTTATGCACTAGCGACATATGAATTATTATCGAGAAAAAAAGTTTCAGCTCTTCCAACGTAACGGGTGTCCACTTATCTAGCATACTCCCTGGTTTTAGCAGTCCCTGTCTAGCCAGCTTGGTCTTCATTTGCGCTGCATATCGGTTTGTTTCCGTTTTTAGGAGCTTCCAAAAATCATTATTGAAAAAGATTGAAAAACAGTCCATTTCCGATGAATTTTCGTCTATGGGAGCTAAAACACGAGTTATCTCTTCGAAAACAGGGTCTTCCAATGGACGTTCTCTTGGCACATACGTCCATCCATTAGCCTCATCCATTTCTCGAAAGAAAGCATTTGCGAAGACCGGCCGCGCGCAGTTGAGCGCACTGTGCGGCCGCGCTGACTATGACGCCCGCGCCCAATTGAGCGCACTGTGCGGCCGCGCTGACTATGACGCCCGCGCCGAGCCCCCCTTTGTATACGCTCGCGACTACGCCCTCGCTCGTTGGTTGTGACTGGCTCAGGAACGTGCTCCTGCACCTCAACCTCACCATCATCCAACCTTTCTTGACTGGCTATAAACATTCGCAGGTCCGACACGCAATCTACAAAAGAAACAACTTATGAAAGAATATTCAATACGAAAATAGTTTAGGTATCTACCTACATAGAAATATAGTAATAATTATATAAACATTTACCTTCAATTTCATCACACTGAGCCTCCTCAATATCAGAATCATCATCATTATGTAATAAATCAACAATTTCATGCGTAGAAACATTACGTTGCGATGAAGCCATTTCGCGCCAAAAACAGTTACACTCACTCCGTGCACTCGCCGACGGCCGACTGAACGGGCGCGGGCGATCGCGAACTGTAGCTCTCGCGTTCTAACTACATACAAACATTGCATATGTGTGTGTAGCATATTAACTCAGCTACAAACGCGTACAACGCGGCTCACGATAAGACGTCGTGTTTTTCTAATAAACAGTATGAAAGGCGATCACGAGTGCTACTCGTGATTCGCGAGTAAGAGAAAATATGAATGCCAAGCTGAGATCGTGATCCGCTGTGAAAGTGTTATTAGACAAGTTATGTCTCTTCTTAAAAGACAAAAACCAATCCTCACCAGGTACCCCACTTTTAAATGGATTTTGTATGCCATTGGCAGCTACGTATTGACCAACTGTTTCTAATAGTTCTTTTCGTGTAAGTCCAAAACCGAACTTCTCCATGACTCGTAAGTTTTTAACGAAGTCTTCTTCAACTGCTCGCGAGAAGACGGTGGCTCTCCCTAACGTACTGGATTTGAGACCTTTGCGATCATATACCTAAAAACACAAAAAAAAAACATAAATACTTGCCAAGTACAATAAATAAATATGTATATTAAAAAGAGCACGTCAATACAAGTTAATATGTGTCAAAATACACTTACTCTGTTTATTATGGTTGATCTGGGTATTTTGTAATGTTTAGAGGCCTCATACCCGGACATAGAGCCATTTTTGACAGCTTTCACGGCCTCTAATAATTTTTCTTTGGGGTAAGATGCAATGTCGGTCTGTCTTATATAATTTCTAGGCATTTTGTAAGTTTCTGTAAAAAATAATATTACAGTAGATATTAGTTTTCTCGCACAATATTGACAAAAGTTTCTCTAACAACATATATAACGAAACAAAATATCTTAAATTCTTAACAAAACATATCAATAGTAGTGGTGACTTTACAGGAAGCATCTATGAGGTAGGCAATAATAGGAAAACACGTTTAAATACACCTTTTCATATAACAATACTTATAATACATGATGAATTACAATCTTTTTCACAGATTAGTAACTCATTTATGAAAATAAAACAATGCCGACATGTTTTTCAACATTCCCGCAAAAAAACCCCGGTCGAAATCAATCGAAGCAAGTACCAGGTGTTCAAATGTTTATTACCCCTGATATCGGGAAAGAGGAACATATGTTCCCCTTACCCCGGCCTAAGTAGTTCCCCTTGCCCCACTTGAGATTTTTTAGGTTATGCTTCTAAACACATCGTATTTTCATATTTATTGAAGAGTTTTCACATGTTTGTACATTAAAACTATTAATAAAGACATCGATGAATACTTACAGACATTTATACACCTTGTAGACAATTTGCAGACACCTTAACTATCATCAGCAAAATTTGCGACGAGCTCACGTTGGCGCCATTATCCAACTGATTTTTTGTTTGTGTCGAATTCGTATGTTGCTTACGTTACGTTGTTTACGTTGCTGTTTTAGCGACCAAGTAGTTATAGACCTACTGCCTTTATTATTTGATTTACATGCTACTGTTTCTCTTACCCCATAGGTCCCCTTCCCCCACCTGACCTTAGTTTAAACATGCAAAAAAACGCATTCAAGTGGGTACTGACCGATCGACCTCTAGGAGGCGTCCCTACAGATGCACGTATTTAACATGAAAAAAATAAACAAAAAATAATGTGTATATATTTATTTTCTTTTGTGAGTCATATAATAATTACGCGCTACGACTTTAATAGCATCATCACAGTCCCAAAAAGTGGTCTTACCAGTGAGTACTTTAGTTCACGTCTTTACACCAGTTATTAATAAAAAACATAATCGATATCCGCACTTTCATTTTAGTCAATTGCTCCTTGTGCTCCGAAAATATTAAAATTTAAATTGATATGCATCTAAACAATTGTTTCTATATATGCAAAAATTTTCTTTTTGTGGTAATCTGTTTTTAAAATTTCTGTTCAAATATCTTCCACATATGAAAAATGAAAACTGCAATATTTACTGCTTAATGTAATCAAAAGATCAGGTGTACCCCAGTCCATAGTATATGATTTTGTGAGTGACTGCTGAGAGCTGTGTGACAAGATATGACCATACAGAGGCTGCCTCCAGAGGACTGGATTGCATTCAGTTACTGGAACCCATGGTGCGGTTCTATGTTTATTATGGCTATTTGTTAGCTTATCTTCCTCTAAAAGACTATGATCCAGTTCTAAACAAGAAATACTTACTGGAATGTATGTACCAAATGGTTGCTGTGACAACATAGTGTGAAACGGCGTCCTGTTGGTTTCTTGGCATACTGGCTAATCTGCATGCTAAAGAATGTCCGAGCAGCTGGTGACATTTTTCTTTTAATAAATTGTAGCCGGAGGGGCTCAAAAACTTCTCTGCCATATCCATTTGCACCTTCAGCATCCGTCTCTCGTTCTGAGATATGCGTAATTTCAATGTAGTTTCACAAATTACACTTTTGAGGTGTCTTTCGACAGCAGTTAGTGGCTTGGAAACTTCTCTGGGACTTCAGTAACAAAGAAAATAATCTAAATGAATACAATAAAAATAGCAAGTCATTAAATAAAGTTCTATCGTGACGCGTTAGAAGCGGGAACGGTTCCCTCCAGAAATAAATCCTGTATCGCATGGAACTTTACAATTATTGATACAATAAAATATGTTAATACAGTAGAATCCGGATATAACGACCGTCAAGGGACCGGCGATACTATGTCGTATAGGTAGGTCCTGTCACGTATAAAGAACGCTGAGCGACAGTGGAGGGGATGTGTCTGCGCATGGGAGCACAACTGAGGAACTGAGGAACCAATAGCGTGCGCGCAATAACTCCATACACTTCACCCAGCGATGCTCCAATTTCTTTAACCCGTCTAAAAATAGAATTTCTCCAAGTTTGCAAAGTAGGCCTCCGTGGCGGCAATGACCTCCTCATTCGACGCAAATTTCTGCCCGGCTAGTGACTTTTTCAAGTCTGGAAATAAAAAGAAGTCGCACGGGGTCAAATCTAGAGAATACGGTGGATGGGGCAGCAGTTCGTAGCCCAATTCAACCAATTTGGCCGTGGCGAGGGCGGAGGTGTGAGCCGGTGCGTTGTCATGGTGGAAGAGCACTTTTTTATTCGCTAAATGCGGCCGTTTTTCTGCAATTCGGCGTCGCATCGGCCCAATAAGTCTGCATAGTATAGTCCTGTGATCGTTTTGCCCTTCTCCAGGTAGTCGATGTAGATCACACCTTGTGAATCCCAGAAAACAGTGGCATCACCTTTCCGGCCGATATGACAGTCTTCGCCTTCTTCGGAGCACGTTCGCCGGGTGAAGTCCATTGTTTCGACTGTTCCTTGGTCTCTGGCGTGTACCAGTGGATCCATGTTTCGTCGACGTCACAAAACGACGCAGAAACTCCTTCGGATTGCGCTTGAACAGCGTCAAACACTGCTCTGAAGTGGTCTCACGGTTGCGCTTGTTGTCCGGAGTGAGCAAACGCGGCAAGCATCGCGCAGACAGCTTTCTCATACCCAAAATTTCATGCAGGATATGACCCACGCGGTCTTTTGAGATGCCTACTGTCTCAGCTATTTCGCGTACCTTTAATCGGCGGTCTGCCAATACGAGATCGTGGATTTTTGTTACGTTATCCTCCGTAGTAGCCGTTTTCGGGGCACCTGGGCGTGGCTCATTAAAAACCGATGTGCGACCACGCTGAAACTCGTTATACCACTTTTGGACGGCCGCCATCGAAGGAGAAGAGTCACTAACTAAAAACAAGAATCGAATCACCGACCGAGATTGCTCCTTTTCCATTTTTCTAAAATTCGCGGACACGTCCGTTTCCACACGCGGTCAAAACAAAACTACGAACCCGATTCGGCTGAAATTTCGACAGTAGCAGTCTACAAGACTTATCATCACAGAATTCGTCAATAGTATAATAAGCCTTTTCAAGTAAAAATGTCTTCAGTTTACTTTTAAATATGTTAAACACTCTCAATGATTTTCAGTTCTGACGGTAATTTGTTAAACAGATTTATGGACTGCACATAAGATGAGTGTTTAACAATATTAAGTTTTGCTTGTAAGATTGTCTTTAAATCTTTTCTCCGTGTCGCCACTCTTAGACTTCCTTTCATCATCAGTCTCAAATTTGTGCAAATTTTTTTGAAAGTGAGTGAGTAGAACTAAAATACATATATAGACATGGTACAGTTAAAATTTTTAGCTGTCTAAAATGCTCCTTACATGATTCGGTTTGGTCAATGCCAAGCATAGTTCTAAGTGCTCTCTTTTGCATCACAAAGGCAGCATTTATATTGTATTTGTAACTACCTCCCCAAAATTTGATGCTGTACCATATTTTTGTTTCAACCAGGGCAAAGTAAAAAGTGCGAAGTTGAGCAAGTGATAAAAAATCCCTTAGCGTTCTAATTGCATATGAGGCACTACTTACTACATTAGTGACTGAAGTAAGTTCAGATTTCCAGTTTAAAATAGAATCAATTTGTACCCCTAAGAATTTTATATTTTCAACTATATCGATTTTGTTTCCTAAAGACCGTACATTTATAGAAGTATTGTTTCTAACTATAGTTCTTAATAGCATACATTTTGTTATTTTTACATTCAAAGTTAGGTTATTTATTGAAAACCAGTTTTCACATGCTTTAAGAAAACTTATCTAGTTTTCTTCTAAAGTGTCAACTTTATTAGCACTTATAACAGCGTTGGTATCATCCGCAAAAAGAACAAGACTAGCATCTGGTGAAACACTTTTTATATATGCAGTTAAATCATTAACAAATATAATAAAAAAAATTGGACCCAGGACTGAGCCTTGAGGAACACCTTTATTAACTGGAAAGAGTCTAGATTTATACATTTTTCAATGCCGTTTTCAACAGACTTGATTTCACCATACTGTGTTCTATTTATTAAATACGATCGAAATAGTTGTAAAGTGTTTTCTCTTATGCCATAGTGTTCTAACTTATCCAGAAGAATAGAATGCTCCACAGTATCAAATGCAGAACTTAAATCTAGGAATAATCCTGCGACTTTTAATTTGGTATTTAGATTGCTAACTAAGGTAGGTGCGGGTAATAAAGCCTAGCTAAGGGAGATTTGAAATAAAATAAAAACGATATATCCAAATCAACTAATTTTAATGTTAATTAAATCTATAGACCACCTACTATAAAATATAAACACAAAATGGCAACTACTACCGTAAACAAAAATAAAATTAAACATTTTTAAAAACTCTTTCAGTAGGCTTTATTTATATAGGGTAACAAGGCCAACGACTTTCACACACATAAATAACCAATATTTGGTAATTGAGATCAATAATGAAGTATATGCATAAGTAATGCTTAAGGCTCGAGCAGACCGGATGCGTATGCGTGACTACGACGTAACCACGTCGTACTCACGCGCGTAGTTACGGCGTAACCCGATGTCACACCGAGTTACGCATACGTCTACGCTTACGCTTACGCAATCGAGCTCACAACGCAGGCCCATTGCGCGCTCGGCTGCGGCAGCCATATTTTATTTTACTGTTTTTGACGCTTACGTTGTGCACGATGTCTGACGAAGATTGGGTATATGGACCTAGTAGTTCATCTGACGAGGAAGAAGCAATATTACTACTATTGTGCCAGAATACTTCTGCGTGTGCAAAAAGAAAATGGGTCCATGATATAAATGAAAGAAGAGAAACACATAGTGAATATCATAACCTTTGCCGTGAACTCGAATCGTATGAGGATCGCTTTTACTTGTATTTCCACATGTCAAGAAGTTCTTTTGAAGAATTGCATGATTTAGTGAAACCACATATATTTAAACTGGACACCAACTACAGGAAGGCGGTTGCAACAAGAGAAAGACTAGCAATTTTTTTAAGGTAACTTTTACTTTTTCATTTTAAAATCAAATAAAAAATTGTGTGATAAAACCAAATAAGAAACAAAAAATATGATCATTTGCACAACCCTTAAATAAATAGGTATCTTAATTATCTTGTTTTTCAATGAATGATAATAATTTACTTCTTCATTAAGAAATGAAAGTACCTAATGAAAATAATATCTAATGTTTAAATTGATTATGCTTCCTATTTTGTTGGAATCGTCAAAACTATTGCGACTCATTCGAATTGTGATTCGTTACATCTATGGCTAGAAAGACGTCGTCGTCTTGAGGTGGTTCATGAGAAGTTCCTTCCGCTATCAACACAGGTTGCATCGGTTGTTGCTTTTCTGTTATGAAAATGGTTTCAGTAGATCCATCAGACATTACAGAATAAGCAGGTGATAGGTACATTAGCGACGATGGTTGTTGGCTGGTCGTTTGGTTTCGTTCTTCATTTGATGAATTATTTTCAAATTCAACCAATTCAGCATCAGCAAACAATTTTGCTAATGCTACTTTTATTTTACCTTGATTCCGCACTGATAATTTTTTAAAACATTTACCATAGCTCATGAACAAGTGGTCAGCCTCATCCCATTCTCTTTTCTTTTTATTTTTAGATAATCAAGGACTCTATCGGCGTTGTCTACCAAGTTACGGTTGTCAGTCTTTTTTTTCGTTGTACGTGTCGCTGGCGACGGTGATGGCTGTAAATTAGTTGTTGGCGGCTGCTGCAATTGTGTTGAAGAAGGTAAATCAAGTGTTTCTAATAGTGATTGTGAAGAGTCATCAACTTCAGGTTCAGGATACAGCCTCGATGGTCCAGGTTGCGGGGAAGGCGGTGAGGGCATTAGTACAGGCGATGACTGTCTTGGAAAGGATGATGGTGAGAGTGGCGCATCGAAACCTGGTTGCGGTGGTGTTATGTTAGTGCTTGTAGGCCTTAACTCGAGCGTGCTGTCCAAAAATGACATCTGGGAACTCCATGTGAAATTTGAATATTTCCTGCTTGAACCAGTTTGCCCTCTGATTGTTTTTTTATGTCGAATATATCCGTCTCTCAATGATCTCCACGCATCCTTTGCTTTGGAACCTAAAATAAAAATAAAAGATTTTAATAAATACAAAATATACTAATATTATTATTATTATTTATTTTTCAGATACATCAGAACCGGCGACTCCTTTCTTACCATCTCGTTTTCGTTTCGCATTGGACGAAGCACGGTATCTCAAATCATTGAAGAGGTAGCAAAAGCCATTTGGGAAAGTTTACAACCTATATACATGCCTAACCCTGACGATAACATATTGAAACAGTCGGAATTGGGTTACAGAGAAACTTGGAATTTTCCAAACTGTGTCGGCAGCATCGATGGGAAACACGTTAAGATAAAATGCCCATCCAATAGTGGATCGAACTATTATTGTTATAAAAATCATTTCTCAATTGTTTTACTTGCTATTGCCGACCCATTTTATAAATTTATGATGATAGACGTTGGGAGCTACGGTCGACACAGTGACAGCAACATCTTTGAAAATTCTGACTTTTATCGACACTATTTACAGGGAAAAACAATATTAACATCGAAACCTCTGCCCGGTACTAACGAACCTGTACCACACGTGCTTATCGGCGATGAAGGTTTCGCATTACAAACCTTCTTAATGCGACCATTTCCTAGAGCCACAACTTTACATGATACGAGAAAACGAAATTATAACTACAGGTTGTGCCGTGCCCGTCGTATCATTGAAAATAATTTTGGTATTTTAGCGGAAAAATGGAGGATTTTTCATAGACCTATTGAATGCCATGTCGAAAAGGCTATTCTCGTTACGAAGGCAGCATGTTGTTTACATAATTATGTAAGAATAAAACACGGTGATATTATGATGCACGAGATTCAAACTGAAACAAGTCAAACAAACTTGGAAGAAAGTGCATTAATACCTCTAAGACGCACTAACACAAGGTCACCTAATGATGCAATTACTGTTAGAGAAAAGTTTGTTACATATTTTAATAGCTAAATAAGTACATACCTTGTATTTCAAGTGTAGCTCCAATTTTCTCCCATAATAAACTTTTATACGATACATTTTTGTAGTCTTTACTTTTTGGATTGTAGATACATTCATATTTACGCACAAATTCAATAAGTTTTTCTTTATTATCGCTATTCATATCAAAACAAAACAAAACACCACTTTGTAATAAAATACAACTGACTGCAGTTACACGCGTAGGGCAACGCACAGCAAAGGTACGTGCGTGTTCAAACTTGTTCGGTGTGACGTCCAATATGGCGCGCCATTGAATACAACGTCATCAACGCGACGTTGCCGTTCTGCTCTGCGTAAGGTACGGCGTAGGTCACGCAGCCTGTTTGTGTCTTGGGAGCTGCATTGCGTAGGGCTACGCATTTACGTCGACGCGCACGTCTACGTTACGCAAGCGGTGTGTCCTGTCTCATACAGTTCCATACATTACAACTCAGTGGTACGTGCGCGTCTACGCTTACGTCTACGCATACGCATCCGGTCTGCTCGAGCCTTTAAAGTCATAGAAATCACAGCAAATTTCCTTGTTTAACAACCATCAGGGCACTCAAAATTATCAGAATCATCTGCTGACAGACCGACACATTCCTCATGGTACCACTTGCCGCATTTAAAACATTGCCTCATATCAGCCATCTTATCCTCTTCACAACCGTGACAGTACCAACTCTCGTGGTTCTGTTTAGTAATGCTTCTTTCTGCCTTTGAGGGTTGAGATCGTTTTTATTTTCTTATCTTTATCGTTTTTGTCAAACAATTATTTGGTGACTGGAGTTCCCCTGTAATTGATGGCTTTTCTTCTGACTGTCGTTTTCACTATTTTTGACCGGTGTAGGCATACGATAAATATATAATATTTATAATATTCTACCACAATACACACAACACCAGCTAGCTCAAACTACGCAGAGCTTGTACAATGGGTACTAGACGATGGATAAACATACATATATACTTTTTTTTTTGTAACTACATACATATTATACATAGAAACACCCAGACCAAGACAAACATCCATGTTCATGCACTCAAATGTTTGACTTGTGCGGGAATCGAACCCGCGACCTCCGGCGTGGCAGTCGGTTACACTAACCACTACACCATCGAGACCGACATAATACGTGTCATATCCAACTATTATGTTTAGACAGGTACCGAAAATTGTAGTAGAAAACCACAAAAATAAAATTTGTAAATAAAGGTTTACCTGAAGGCCAGACGCCGTCTCCTCTAACTGCAGGCTGCAGCCTGGCTCCTCCACGCGTATTGTGTCGGCAGGTGACCGCACCACTGGTATCACTTGACCTTTCAATTCGTCGTTTTTTATATTCTTTGGTAACTTTCCTTTTATTTTTCTTTTCTTGTCGTTATTTTTTCTCTGCTTTTTTAAATTATGCTCCTGTGTATCAAAACGGGCACAATAACCAGAAGTCATACCACCAAAACATCTCGATTTCCTAAAATTGATTATATCGGTATTTGGCATAGAAATCACTTGATGGATAGCTATAGTGTTGGGAACGGGGATGAGATCTTTTGCCATTGAATCTAAATCTTTTATGAGGGTGGGTATCTACATTTTCATCAGATATTAAGAAATATTTGATCTTTGAATTGTTATTGACAAGTGCTTTGTATGCTGCCTCCGCATCGGGAATGTCCTGACCATGAGCAACATAACTGTCCAAATTTATTTTTGTTGCTCCTCCTATTCCATCTGCGGCACCTTTTCCGTGGCTTGCCTCGAAAAAGGACTAAGTAGCCTTTTCAAATCCATACTGTGATATCATTTTATTTATCATGTAAAAGGTTTTTTTTGTCTATATTGCGTTTTTGGGCCATCTGAATAGAAATGCAGTGTAGTTACTTAGGGATATTTCTCTTTAATAAGTTTTAATACAGGAGTCAGATGGGCCCATATTGCTCCAGGGCTATGATTAGTGTTTGGAGATATTGTACAGAAAGATGTTGTCTGCGGCTTTACCCTTATAACTGGCATAAACAACGCCAGTGTGTAAGGAAATTTGACGTTTTGATGCACCAAAATGTAAAGCTTGAACTTCTTCCGCTAGGTTGCAACCGTAGTTCTCGGAGAAGTCGCGATGCAACACAACTTCTTGTTCAGTTAAATTTTCCTTACAATTTTTATACATTGTGTATTGATGAGTGATGTTGAAATAATGTTTCTTAAACAAAAGCATCTGATCACGGAATGTTTGTAGCAATATTTCTAATGTCTGTGTCACTTCCTCTTTCTCTGTTCTCTTAGTAATCTTCTTATCATATTCGTGTTTCTTTGTAACCCATCTTTTCCATGTCACTACGTCCTTCAGGTTTCTTTGCGATAAATTGCAAATAACGCTCTTGTTAGAGCAATCATTACATTCTCCGTACATACATTTGGAATTGGTGATATTGCACGCAGTAGTAGTACCTAACTGGGCTAAATTGTCACTCTCTATTACATTTACCTTTTTTAGTTTTTCGGCCATGAAATTTAGATTGGCGTGCTTAACACGTGCACAAGTGTTTCTGTCGCTTAGTTTTGGACTAAGAATATAAAATGGTTTGTATCCAGTAAACATTTCGTAAGATAATTTCCCACCTTCACCTTCATATTTTGCATGTATATTTTTCATGTTATCTAATAAATATCGTACCTGTTCTCTCTTTTTATGTAATGTTCTATATTCTTTTTTACCGGCCGTAGCGCGGCTATTATCATGTCTGCTTAAAAAATCACTAACTTCTTTCAAGCGACATATTTTTCTGTTTTCAATTGGTTTCGGATCCTTATTCTTCCTTTTAATCCTATAGCACTATTCAATTTTATTTCATTTTATATTTTGTTATTGTGTCGATAGTTATAATTTTTTTTAATGTGTTTCTTTCTTGATTGTTTGCTGTTTGGGAGTACTGCTTACTCAATGAATCTTTAATGAATATGTTTTCAAATAGTACGTTTTTTACGATATTTTTCTCAGGAGTGCTAATTTGTGGTAAATGTTTCTGAATGAAAGTTTCAGTTTGTTGTCTTTAATTATATTAATATTTACATTTACAGTTTCCTTTTCGGGAGGTTGACTTTTTATATTTGTTACTATTTCTTTTAATAAAATAACAAAGCCTAACCTATAATATATTATGTATATTATCTTTAATATTTTGTACCGGACGGGCGAACTCGGGGCCGAGATTTCTATTGTGATGGTTACGAAAACAACCGACAAGTCGCTGACGTCCTATACACTATGTGTGGACTGTACTGTAGCGGTTACTGGTCACGGTGCGGAGGCTCTGAAAGCGTGTCATACGATGTGCGGCTCAGGGCTTCATTCAAATAATAGACACGCTTCACTGTTCGGTTTCTTGAGGTTTCTGGCTGGCGTATGGCTCATCTTGGCACAGCCGCCATCGCAAACTGGAAATCTGTTTACGTAGTGAATTAGTCGATAATTAAGTAGTCGAATTTGATCGCAAAGTAGCAGAATTGGTCAGTCCGCCGTTTAAAAGATACAAGAGGGTATTGGTGGCTGTGCCAAAGTGAGCGCTCATCTTGGCACAGACACCTTGTATTTCCAAAACTACAACACAGAACGAAGATTTAACTATACCAATAATTAGTCGACATTGATCCAGGTTTTTAACCACATGTAAATATTGTTCATTGTCTGAATTGCTGAAATCATCTGTGTTAATGGACCTGATGTTTTTTGGAATTTAAATACTGCTACGTACAAAAATAAATGTTATGCTGTTTGTGGTTTAGGAGAGTCTATAGGTGGCTGAATTTTTTTAAACAGTGAACCTGTAGCATCAAGGCTTATTGATGTGTAGTGTGCTCGTGAAAACGTATTATAATACTTTCGTTGTGCTTGGGTCCAGTAGTAGACGAAGAATGGATGCAGTGAAATATTTCTTTCGACATTGTTAAAAGCCGGTGTACAAGACATAATCCACAACGCCAGATAAAGAGAAAGATAATTTTATTTGTTATAACATGAGTACACATACATATTGCATGCAAGTTGTTAAATTAAATGTCAATGGCAGTCATGTTTAGCCTCTGAGGCGTACAAATATATGTAACAAAAAGCTTTTAACAATAATAATTATGTAGTTTTGACATTACAGATTTGTATTAATAAATTATTCAATATACATTATTATAGAAAAATAATCATAAGGAATAAACTAACTTATTTAACATTACATTATTTGTCATTTAATTATATTCTTATTACATTATTTTATGAATTCCATTTTATTATGCATAATTAGCAGTACATTATCTGAAAATATAATAAATTATTTAATGTCAATATGAATAAGTGTCATAGCAGTTAGTGGCCAATGTTGTCATCCAGAAAGTTCTTTATGTTATAGTAGGCCTTATTTGCAAGGAAATATATATTTTTTTTAAAGATATTACTATTATACTCTTTCCAAAGTTTAGGCAATTTATTATATATTTTTGGGCCCATGCAAAATATGCTGTTATTCATTAAAGCAGTTTTTGATTTATGTAGGCGAAGTTTACTATTATCACGTCTATTGCGAACGACCGCATCAGATAGACGTGGAAACAAGTGAGGGTTGCTTTTAACAAACATTGCGCTTTCGAAAATATAAAGAGAAGGTAATGTCAATATTTTATGTTTTATAAATAATGGTTTACAGCTTTCCGTGACCTTTAGTTTGAACATGGTTCTTATGCATTGCTTCTGGGCTGTAAATACATTACAACATTTTTGTGATAATATTTCAAATCTGTTTTACTTTTTATATTTTGTAAGGTTTTCAGATCAAGTCGTAGTAGTGGTACCGCAGTGTCGGCGTCAGCTTATCCACCAACGTCTTTACCATTTCCGGGTTGTATGTACATATAATTGAAACAACCCAATGTCTTCAGAGTTACTACGACGCGCGACGTTGGAGACTTTCGTGGCGAATATGCAGATATCTCTCGGCGACTCGGAGTGGCGCGGCAGACCTCGAAGTGTTTCCATCTCTATCATGGCGATTGACTATGGTCTTACGAATCTGAATTCCAATGTCTTCATCACTTCAGTTGGGTGCGCATTTGCAATCAGAAACCCTTCTACAGCTTCCTGGGCTTGCCTTTCAAGTTCCTCCGAAGTCTGTTTGTATTATTGACGACGCTGAACATTGCTTCTGTTTCATATTAGGCGACGCGGAAGGGCAGCCACTCCTGATGTAACCCATTGAAGAACGGTAGCTCGATGAACTTGGGTCGCTGGGCGGTGCTGACAGCCTTGGTTATGACTTCAGATAGAAGAGCTAGGTCCCCTTGACCTAGTTGGTGTTTGACGAACTTCTTCATGCATCGGTTGCTCGTCGTGGACGACCGTTGGCTGTTCTGGAGGGCGGTGTGGCTCGTTGGCGATGGCTAGGACGGGACGAGTCATCTTCTTCACCTTTATCGGAGTCCTCCGTTTCTAGCGCGGCTAGGCGCGCCGCAGCTAGCTCGACTTGGAATGGAGCAAATGTTCTTTTTCTTTAGCTATCATTTGTAACTTCGAGTTGCTATGCGTCGATCCCCCTGTTCCCCTCTTCTTGCTAGGGGGGTGAGGCACTCTGGGCCGGTTGGTTTCGACGTACCGGTGTTCTTGACAACTCGCTTCACGGTTGAGCCATCTGTATCTTGGCGAGCATCTCTGGAGGCGACGGTGGCATCATCAGTTGTTTCGGTTTCGCACCTGCAGTAAGCGTCGTCGCGGTGGAAGGGGCGGCACTGGCGGGGTGCGAGGCGGGGGGCGCGTTGGCGGCCGAGGCCGTGGCGGCGGAAGTCACGGTGGTCGGATCAGTCGTCGCGAAGATGTAGGTCTGTTCGGAACTCTCCGTGACAGTCGTCCCTGTCTGTGTCGATTCAGTTGTGGCTGGTGCCGGTCGCAGAGCTTCCTGGAGTGGCCTCGGACGACGACGGCTTCTGTTCGTTAGACGGCTTGCGGCTCCTGCCCACGGAGCGTGTAACGGGCATGACGTCAGCTGATTTCTTGATCGATGATCTTGAACACTCACTGGATACGATCTTCAAGCTTTACCGTAGCATTATAATCTTCAGGCAGTATTCCCCACAATCAATCCGGCTCCAAGGACCATTAAATGTGCCGTACAGGCGCATTTGTGTGCTGGGTTGGTGGAGAATAAAAGCCAGGAGGATTCTTCCTTGTCGATCTTTATTTGGAGTGTTTTTCCTATTGTTGCTGCTCGCTGACTGTACCGATACATTGTGATCTTCTCACCTTCTTGGGGTTGGGGGTGGCGGAGCTTTTAAAAGTACGTCTTTTTAAGGCGGTTTTCGTCGCGGCACACTGCAATGGGCCCGTCCTTGGAATTGCCCGCCCTCGAGGCTGGCCAGCCGGGTGAGTCTCCGTTGGGAGAGGCCTAGCTAGCCGCCTACGATAGAGCGGCCTAGCTAGCCGCCTACGATAGAGCGGCGGTACGCCTTTTGTGTGGGGTAGGGGTGACGACGCTCCGCTCGAGGGAACTGGAATCGGCTCCCGAGCGGGGCGTTTCTGTCTCTCTGGCCAACCCGCTCACGAAACCCTCGATCGATTGCCACTTGAGGTCCCGGTAGATGGTGGCGTTCCGAAGGTATCTAGGCGCGTCAACCGCCCAGCGAAGGCAGGATATTCTCGATGGACTGCAGGCGTTCCCGCGTCAACCCCGCTGTTAGGTTGTACCAGGCCGGTCCCGCATATGTGAGGTGCGACTTGATGAAGCTTCGCTCGCAGCGGCAGTCTAGAGGACAAGCTTCGCTCGCAGCGGCAGTCTAGAGGACAAGCTTCGCTCGCAGCGGCAGTCTAGAGGACAGCAGGGGATGCAGCTTTGCCCGCGCTACCTTGGCCGTCGCGGCGGTCGACCGTACGTGTTGCACCATCGTCAGGTTCCTGTCGATGGTGACGCCCAGGTACTTGACCGTTGGCGACCAGGGGATTTCCTCCCCCATCAGCTGGAGTGACGGTGCTTGGACTACCCGTCCAATCACCATCGCCTGAGTTTTCGACACGTTGCACTTGAGCCTCCACTTCTTCAGCCAGCCCGGAAGCGCTTCAAGTGCCCGGCTCATCTTCAATGCAGCGTGTCTGGCGTTTCTGGAACTGGCCAGGTGGGCGGCATCGTCGGCGAAGAGCGCCAATTTGACGTCACCCACCACCGGGATGTCATCGCGGTGTAGTGGACGTACAATGTGTTTAGATTTCGATGAGTATTTTCGAAAACAATAATTGGCATGATGATAGAGTGCGTAATTAAGTCACAACGTTTTGTCTAAACAAAAATTTTATAAATATTTAACGCTTGTACTCACCGTACTATACTAATGAGCGTTATATGAGTTAGTGCACTGATCAACAGGTATCTCTGGGGAGTATTGAATTAAAAGAATATTCCCGATTATGCAACTGTTCATTTATTCACGTGAAATCCCCGAGAGAACCTTTTAGTCCGACCAGTGCGCAGTAACTGCCCGGCCGCACATACATTCACGCACACATACGTTTCTGCTTGCCTTGCACTCAACCTTACATACTTACATGTGTCCCTACACTACACCCCCCCAAATTTCAAAAATTTACTTAATTCTAATTTTCATACATAAAAAAATAAAATGATCACATACAATCGGTTATGGTGAACTAGTAGGTATACAGTATTCACAAATTTATTTTCTTATATTGACCTTTAATACATCTGAAAAATCCTGTCTAAATTTATTACTTTAATATACCAACTTACAATCTTGAATAACTAACTACCTATTCTGATATCAAATATAAATGTAAACATGACCTAACACACTACGCTGTTGTAAGACGATACATAGTATAACAATGACATCACTGGATTGGATACACTATTCTCGTGATACGTACATTATTCGTAAGTAGTTGTAGATGGCTGCTGTGGAGCTGTGCGCATGCCTATTGGCCCTGGCAGCCCCATCTTTACTGTTCTTGCTGAACCATTTACCTCTTTCTGAACCCACTTCTTCATACGATGGCGACATTGCCTCCATGCCATGAGTACAATAATAATACAAACTGCCGTAGCAAATACCGCAAAGCCAATATTATATTTGGTCATGTGCGTTTCTACTGCATTGTTCTGAGCAATTATTACTTCTTCTTTGTTAAATGTCTTTCCCATGGTGCCAACTGGGTACGTAAGTATAAAATGTTAATCCGACTACAGATGAATACGTAATGTAAATGACTAACACAATATTATATAAAATTAATCTAATTCTATTTTGCTGATTTAAACTAATATAATGTGCAGAGCTGTTACTTCAGTCCGTCTTTAAGTGGTACATATATTTAAATGCTATATATATAGCATGTTTCATATGTTTATAAATATAAATACATTAAGGGTAGTCACCATGCCGGCCTACTCTGTAATAATTAATAACCACCCCTTAGGGCCCTCAGTACCCGACATGGTGACGCCAGAAAAACGCACACACAACACAAAATTACATACTCGACAAACATACATTATATATTATATAATTTCTCAACCCATTAAGTTCAAGTATTTTTATTACAACTAAACAAAACAAAAAAAAAAATGTGAATAATATCTTTCCATAATAGCCTTCGCAGAAAACAATATACAAACAACGCAACCTATAAATACATTTCGTAATGTTTTGCAATGTTCTTTGTCTAAAGTGCAAAGTGGACAATTGGTAATGAATTCATAACATGTCGCAATGTACAGTATAGGTACAAGCTGATTTATGCTAGATAAACAACTTGCATGGAATAAATTGTTATGACTATACGATAGTCTTACCTATAAGGGAACCTTTACACTATATATTAAATCTTACCGGTGGTCTTATTGCCCGACCGGACTTACTTCTCTTGGTGACTATGGTTTTGTCGCTATGTTTACAATCTACTGGTGTGGCAGGGAATTTATCAACGTCCGGTTCGTGCATAAGTGAGTCTTCGACGGTGGTCCTATTATAACATTGTTCGGCATCGCCCTCTCTCTCGTTGTTTATTAGGTACGCGGGTTTGAATCTGTCTATGGAAATATTAATTATTCTATTGGGTAATTGCACTAAAAATGTCTTGCTTCTTCTTTTAATAATAACTGTCTAGTGCGTCTGGGCGTTTCGCAATTGCTTTCTAATTTATTGAACGCATATATCAAAGGTTTATGGTCCGTGAAAATTATTAATTGATTACCTTCAAACAAGTAGCGAAAATGTTTTACTGCCATATAAATAGCCAACAACTCCCTGTCGTAAGTGGAGTACTTTTGCTGAGCTGTTGTAAACTTTCTAGAGAAGTATCCCAAAGGTTGCCATGACCCGTTTACCTTTTGTTGTAAAACCGCACCCGCACAGGTTTCAGACGCATCTGTCATAAGGGATATGGGTACATTCGCTCGCGGATGTGCTAATAAGACCGCGTTTTTTAGACCGACTTTACATGCCTCGAATGCTTTCATTGCGCTATCGTCCCACGGTATAACCGTCTTATCTTTACGTTTAGAGCCCTTTAAAAATTCATTTAATCTAGTTTGATGTCTGGCACCGTTTGGTATACTAGTCCTGTAAAAGTTTACCATGCCTAAAAATCGTCGGAGGTCGTCTATCGTTTTGGGCACAGGGTAATCTGAGATAGCCTGAACTTTAGAGTCGAGAGGGCGAATACCGCTAGCTGACCGTATCCTAAAAATTCGATGTTTTCTTTGCAGAAATCACATTTAGCTATGTTTATTGTAATGCCAAATTTTCTAAACCTGTCGAAGACTATACGCAAATGCTTCTCGTTTTCCTCTACAGAGTCGCTAGCTATGATTACGTCATCAACGAAATTGAATAAGAATCCTAAGCCTTGTAACACACTGTTGTTCATAAATCGTTGAAATGTTTGACTCGCGTTTCGCAGACCAAAGGTCATACGCGGAAATTCAAACAATCCAAATGGCGTTATAATTGCCGTCTTCTCGATGTCCTCGTCTGCAATTTTTATATAATGATACGATTTATTGATATCTAATTTAGAAAATATTTTTTTACCTGCTAACACATAGGTGAAGTCATGTAGGCGCGGTACAGGGTATCTGTCCGGTTTGGTTATTGCGTTCAGCCTCCGGTAGTCTCCGCACGGCCGAATGTCACCATTCTTCTTATCGACCACATGCAGTGGGCTGGCCCACTCGCTCTTGGATGGTCCGCAAATCCCCATCTCCTGCATCCGCCTGAATTCCTCCTTCACCTTCTGATACCTGTTAGGGGGAAGCGGTCTAGCACGGGCATGTACTGGTTTACCTGTCGTCTCAATATGATGCAATACCGTATTACTATCGCTAGCTGAGTCATCGTCCCTAAACAGAATAGGCTTTGTAATATCAGCGTATTCCGACAATAGCTTATATAATGGGTGACTACTATCTACAGTGTTTAAAGTCGGTTCCCGTGCCGAGACTATGCTACCGATCGTTAATAAATGCGTCTGCCTGTCGATTAGTTTTCGTGCATTTAAATCGACTAACAAATTATGATATTGTAAGAAATCGTTTAGTCGACATTTGACAGATTCTACTTTTGACATCATAGTCTACTATTGACAGATTCTACATATGACAGATTCTACATATGACAGATTCTACATATGACAGATTCTACATATGACAGATTCTACGTATGACAGATTCTACATATGACAGATTCTACGTATGACAGATTCTGTATTTGACAGATTTTGAAAAAGTGAGACAAGTAACGAACGGACGTTTAGTCGACATTTGACAGATTCTACTTTTGACATCATAGTCTACTATTGACAGATTCTACATATGACAGATTCTACATATGACAGATTCTACATATGACAGATTCTACGTATGACAGATTCTACGTATGACAGATTCTGTATTTGACAGATTTTGAAAAAGTGAGACAAGTAACGGACACCTTGTGGAATCAAAAATAATACTGCTAAATAGTAATCACTATATTTATTGATAAGCATAATTTGTTTTTATAACTAGTATTAAATGTTTGTATTATAGTACTAATATTTTTAGAAACAGTCACAATTACCAAATTAACGTTAAAATTATTTTTTTTGTTAACATAATTACGTATAAACAATCACAGTGAAAACAGTGGAAACGTTATTAATTAACAAGCAACAATCATTTTTATCACATTAATTATAATTAGTATTCTCTTTATTCATTTAAAAAAAAATACAAATTAGTAACATAGTTACATCGGTATTTAAACAATCACATTAAAAAAAATGATACTTATTTGTAAGTAAATAAAGATTAAAAATAAAAATTACAGGAGCAATTGTATATAAATTATTTTCTTAAAAAAATCTTCGACCGATATTTCATCGCTTTGAAGTTTCTAGACAATTTTGCTGTATTTTTTATCAAAGTTAATGTCGCGGTACCGACGATTTTTTCGCACAGATTGGAAGAGGCTATTACGAAGCCTAATATTGCAGTGGTGGGCTTCTTTACGCAACTTTTGGATAAAATTGAACAGGCTTGGTCGCTTTGGGATTAGGACGTTAAGTCTGTGATGCCATCCTTCTAATGCATTGTTCGTTCGATGACGTTGGTTGGCACAACTTAAAATTGAAGGACTCAAACTGGACCATTGCCTCTTGTAATAATTACTGAACTCTTGCATTTTATCGGTATGAACAGATTCCATTTTGTCCAAAATCAATTGACGCCCCTCTGAAATGTACTGGGCTGGTAGTAAAGGTAGGATGGCAGCCATTCTTACAATTCGTCTTTCTTCACTAGTCCTATTTACTTTTATTTCTTTGGCTTTCTTCCACACAGCTTTTTGATAGTGATAGTAGAATACACTTACATTTGATTCCGGGAAAACTGATCTTACAGCATTCATAATGCCTACTTCGTAGTCGCATTTGAAATAACGGATACTAAAACCCAAATTTTTAATTATTTCAAAAAGTCGAATGTATGTAGCTTGAGATTTATTCGGCAGTAACGCGTATAGCACAGGGACTATATTTGTTGAGTTTGTATCAGAATTTAGGTCTATGTGCAGAGTAAAAAGTTGGTAGAATGGCTTGGGAACACTTTTAAATGTACCATCACCGAAGCACCCTTGCCCGGCGCAAAAATTTTTTGGCTAATTTAGTTATGAAGACCAGTATTTTCTCTTCTGTACCTTCTTCAGCAACTAGGAAATTCTCACCTAGGGCTTTGGGAATAAACACATCTTCAATTTTATTAAATGACAATCGTTCTGCGCTCAAATACTTTTTTCTTGCATTATAAAAGCTATCTTTTTTGTCGTGAAAGGTCGGGATTCTACTCGGTCCGTCGGTACTGTCAAAAATATGTTCAAAAATCATGATCATCATAAAGATAAAATTGAAAATTTACTTTCGGATGAAACAACATACAAACAGGTTAAGACAGACCCTACAAACAAAATATTGAACAAAACCAAAGACATCATACATAAATACTCCGAAAAACTAGATCTAGACGTTAAACAATTAATACCAGCTTGCGTAAAACCTCCAAAGCTGTATGGGTTACCAAAAATACACAAGGAAAACGCTCCCCTACGTCCTATTGTGAGTCAGATCGACACACCAACTTACAGACTGGCTCAGCATGTAGCGAAGATACTCTCACCACTCAGGGGCAACTCGAGAGCACATGTAAAGGATTCATACCATTTTGTGAGTGAGATTAAACACCTACGTCTCACAAACAATGAAACAATGGTTAGTTTTGATGTACAGTCATTATTTACATGCATACCTGTACATGACTGTATTGAAATAACTAAAAGGAAGCTAATAGAGTACAATATGCCTGAGGAATATGCAGAACTACTGAAGCATTGCTTAACAACTGGCTATCTGTTATGGGACAATAAATTCTACATACAAGTCGATGGTGTGGCAATGGGCTCCCCAGTATCGCCTGTTGTTGCCGACATATATATGGAGGACTTTGAGGCTCGAGCTTTGCAGACTGCCCCCATCACACCCAGGATTTATAAGAGGTTTGTAGATGATACTTTTACAATATTACCAACAGATAGTGTAAGTGTATTATTCCTAGAACATCTTAATTCCATTAATAACAACATACAATTTACTATGGAATTAGAGGCAAATAATTCATTAGCTTTCTTAGATGTACTTGTCATCAGGAATCCTGATCATACTTTGAGCCACACTGTGTATAGGAAAAAGACCCATACAAATAGGTACTTAAACGGTGAATCTCACCACCATCCTAAACAGTTAGCTACCGTGGGAATGTCTTTGTTTCAGAGAGCCCACGGGATCTGTGACAAGAAACACCTGGACGCCGAGCTTCAACATGTCAAGCAAGTACTGCAAGACAACAAGCTCCAACAGCCGCGCCGCTGTCACAGATCCCGAGAAAAGCCAGCCACAGTCGAGCGCCAGCCTGCTACCTTATGTAAAGGGTGTCACTGACAAGATTGGCTACATCTTGAAGCGAGCTTCAATCAACACATACTTCAAGCCGCCAATGAAGATAAGTCAATTTTTACCATCCGTCAAGTGCCAACTACCTTTACAAGATGCAGGGGTCTATAAAATAGATTGTGACTGCGGACTCTCATACATTGGTCAAACCAAGAGAAGCATAGGCACCCGCATAAAAGAACACATAGCTGATGTGAAACACCAACGCTCGTTGAAGTCTGCTGTGTGTGAACATGTGCAACAGGGGACCAACCACTACCTGAGATTTGACAAACCACAGATGCTCGCTAAAGAACACCGATTCCTACCAAGGATGCTTCGCGAGGCTATTGAAATCAAGAAACATCCTAATTTCAATAGAGAAGATGGTTGGAATGTACCACCAGCTTGGGATCCAGTAATTCAACTAGTCAAACCCAAGAAGAAGAAAACCACAGCTAGACTTCATGATACTTTGAGTTCATTCTGCGTAAATAGAAACACCCATGATTAAATTATGTTCGGGTACTTTGAAATAACTACACTGGAACATTGAGACAACTACCATCTTAGTCTCCCCGTGACCATGGCTGCTGAAAAGCAACCGAAACGTCGGGGAAAGTGTAAAAAATAAAAATAAAAAAATCTAAATAGTATAATAGTATAGTAACAGTATAAATAGTTTTAATAGTTTCAATAATTTAATTAGCTTAAAAATTTGTAAAGTTTAATAGTGATTATAGTAGTGTAACAGTTTTTCAAAATTTTGTAATAGTGTCAAATAAACAACGCGATAAAATCCGTATATAGTAGTTTAATTTCAATCATTTTAATCGGACCCAAGTTTTTACACACTTCCTTCCCTCTTCACCATGTTAGTTTTTATAAATAACTCGTTTCCGAGATGATCAGCCTGACACGTATGTGGAGATTTACGAAGAATTTTCATTAAATTAACATCCACTGTTATAGATGCACTGCACTCATTTCTCTTCACACAGCGCCAACACGTACTTTGATCTTTATTGACTCGTTTGATTTTGTTAAAACGGTATCCTTCGTACAAGATTGTGTTAAAACCTTTTTTTTTTTTTCTACAACAAATTCCCTTTCTTCCGCCATATTATGAAAAAGACATACATAAAGGTAACAACACGTATCAAACTTTGAGAATTATCACAAAAACACCAAACTGAACTAAGTAGATTAGCCGTCATAGAAAGAGATCGAATAAAGTTACGAAAAGTTTTAAAAGTACCCACCATTTTTTTAATAATCTTTTTTCTCTATTTGTTCTAATAACACGGCAAAGGAAACTGCCTAAACAGCCCATTATGGGACTTTTAAAAATTGATTGTAAACATGTTAATGTACTGTATGTAAATTATACTGGATATAAATTATACATTTGCATTAGAAGTGAACACGGAACGATTTAGCGGATGTTATTGATTAGCTATCTGCTTTTGTTTAGGAGTGTTATAGGTTGATAATGCCGATTATGTAGTTTCCGTTTTTCTATGTGTAGTGAATACTTTATAAATTACCAATACAAATAATTATTTCCAACGATTGTTTATAAGTAATTATGTTAACAAAAAAAATAATTTTAACGTTAATTTGGTAATTGTGACTGTTTCTAAAAATATTAGTACCATAATACAAACATTTAATACTAGTTATAAAAAACAAATTATGCTTATCAATAAATATAGTGATTACTATTTAGCAGTATTATTTTTGATTCCACAAGGTGTCCGTTACTTGTCTCACTTTTTCAAAATCTGTCAAATACATAATCTGTCATACGTAGAATCTGTCATATGTAGAATCTGTCATACGTAGAATCTGTCATATGTAGAATCTGTCATATGTAGAATCTGTCATATGTAGAATCTGTCAATAGTAGACTATGATGTCAAAAGTAGAATCTGTCAAATGTCGACTAAACGTAAGAAATCTGCACCTAAGATGGGTTGATTCACATTAGCTACAATAAAATTCCATTTAAACGGTCGCCTTAATCTAAGATTTAATTCTAAAGTCTTTGTACCGTATGTATGAATTTCAGAACCATTTGCTGCATATAATTTATAACCTGTAGATTCACTCACATTTTTCTGTCGTTTCGTTACGGGTAAGACGGAGACGTTTGCACCGGTGTCCACTAAAAATCGCATCCCCGTGTTGTCGTCTGTGACGCATAGGTGGTGTCCTGGTTTCTCGATGCAGATGTCCGCCGCTGACTGCACCGGGTCTAGTTTTCCGAGTTCCGGTGTATCGACTTCTGTCCCTCTTTCTTCCAGTTGCAGGGCTGTTCGCATCTGGTGGCTCGATTACCGAAGCGGAAGTGGAAGTAACACAGCCAGTCTGGGTCCTCCGCGCTGCGTCGTCTCAGTCGTGTATTGCCACGTTGACTGCTTGCCGATCGACTTCGGGAACGCTGCGTATAGGGTTGTCGCCACTGTTGTCTGCCTCTGTCCATTTCATCCAGTCTCCTGCTTAACTTAGCTATCTCCGCGATCAAGAGTTCGTTGCTGTATGTCTTTTCAGTTGCACTCGTAGCGACTTCTGCTATTGTATCGCTATTCTTTGTGGTTTCCATCATTTTATCTGCCATTTGCGCCAACTTCTCAACGTCGGACACCTCACTTACTGTCAAAATAGCTCGTACCGATGTTGGTAAGTGCCCGATCTACATAACGCGTAAGGTGTCCTCAGGAAACTTCTCTCGTGCTAGGTTTTTCATTTTTCGTAGTAGCTGAGAGGGTTTTTGGTCTCCCAGTTCGACTTCACTGAGCAATTTCTGTATTTTCCGTGTTTCCGATTCCTCGTACACCGCTAATAATCTGTCTTTCAATGCGAAATACGGTTTCTCTTCTGGTGGTTTCATTATTATGTCTGCGACCTGTTGTATGCTCTCCTTGTTCAGCTTTGTTATGACGAGATTGTATTTTGTTTCTTCGCCGCGCTTTTGATTAGCCAGAATCGCCTCGAACTGGGCGAACCATAAGCGCGGTTGGTCAGTCCAAAACTCTGGTATCCGTGTTGATATTGTAATTTGGGCTAACTCACTGCTTTCACACTTCTCCATTTTTACGGCAGGCGTGGGAGTTCGCGATGCTGAAGTCGTTTGCTCCCAGCTCATGGCTTCCGATATGACGCAATACTTTAACTACACGTGTCACTTAGTTCGGGTTCGGGGTCACCAATTTAACGCTTGTACTCACCGTACTATACTAATGAGCGTTATATGAGTTAGTGTACTGATCAACAGGTATCTCTGGGGAGTATTGAATTAAAAGAATATTCCCGATTATGCAACTGTTCATTTATTCACGTGAAATCCCCGAGAGAACCTTTTAGGCCGGGTTCCCACTACGCCGAACCGGCAGATCGGCCGGAAACCGGACACCGGACAGAGTGTTCACATTACATCGGATCCCGGAAGAAATTCAGACAGTCAAGTACTTACCTCAGTTGAATTTGGACCTGCGCGCACAATGGACGACGAAATTGTTGTGTTGTGGTGGTATCTTAATAGAAGGCAAAATAAAAGAAAACATTGGGTACACCCTATTTTACGGGAAAGATTTTCACTTGGAACATTTGAAACATTAATGGGTGAACTTAGAAGAGACGAATCAAAGTTCTTCAATTATTTTCGAATGACAGCAACCACTTTTGACGATTTACTGGGACGACTAGACATAAGAGTACGAGATACAAGTTTCAGAGAATGTATTTGCCCAGAACAAAGATTAGCCATATGTCTAAGGTAAGATTATTTTATGCACTAGATTGCGTAATAATAGTTTTGACGTAGTTACCTACTTAAGACTGAATGAATGAATGAATGTTTGCTATGTATGTTTGTTTGATGAATGTGAATATATATAATGTGTGTGTGGGAGGGTGTATGTATTTGATAATCATTATGAATTAAAAATGCAAATAACTTATTTAAGTATTTATTTGTACTCAAACTTAAATCCCTTCAAAATCTAAGTAATCTGAGTCTTGGGAATGTATGGAATGATTACCAGATGCTGATGGCGAAGCTGGAATCGGATTTGATGTCTGAGATGAAGTTGATGGTATAGATGTTGTTGCCTGTTGATTGACGCTATTATGTGTGTAGTATCCAGAATACTGATCTGGTCCGGTCATCTGATTATATGAATCACGCCAATGTCCGTAATTTGGTCTCTCATAATTCCTACTTTAAATTTTTTGCAACATTGTCATGACGCTAGCTTGAAATTCTAAAGTCTCTTCGATAGTTAAAGTGTTCAAGATTGGTATAATGCCTTTGAAGAAAGACAGATGATGGTTTTCCTTTTCTGGGTTTATTCTGGAGTCCAAAAACTTTACCATCCTGTCATTTACCTCTTTATTATCAATTTTTCTTTTATCTTTAATTAAAGGTGAACGAAAATCTGATTCCATGCCTACTTCAGTCTCGGTTCTTGCTTTTTTTTAAACTGACTCATGTGGTGGTCGAGGTTCGGAGACTTTTTTTAAAAACATTAATTGCTCGTGATATAAATAATTTCGTGTCTTTTTGGCCGAAGATCCAGATTTAGACTCATCTTTTTGTTTCTTTACTGTCTTAAGCCACGAATCTCGTATATTATTCCATTTAGTTGAAACCTGTTTTCCTGAAATCAATAAAAAAATATCATAAAACAATACAATTTGTTTCTTGGTGACGTATAAAGTAATAATGTATTAACAAAAAATACTTTTTTTTCAGATATTTAGCTTCAGGATGTTCATTCAAAGAAATACATTACTCATACAGAGTAGGCGTTGCGACAATAAGTAAACTAATAAAAGAAATGACCCACGTCATTTGGGAAAACCTAAAGAAAGATTTCCTTAAGCTGCCGGATACTGAGAGAGAATGGGAGGACATCGCTTCAGGATTCGAAAGAAAAGCCAACTTTCCTCACTGTCTTGGAGCAGTAGATGGCAAACATATCAGAATTTTGAAACCAGCCAAGAGTGGTTCTATGTTCTTTAATTACAAGGAGTATTATTCTTTTGTATTAATGGCAGTTGTCGATTCAGAGTACCGATTTATTTTTATTAGTGTGGGCTCATATGGCAAGGAATGCGATTCTACTATATTAAAGGATAGTACATTTTGGCAAAAGATCAATGATGGTACTTTAAATGTACCAAAGCCTAGACCGCTTCATGAAAACTTGCACGAAGAATTACCGTTTATACTTGTTGGCGATGAAGGCTTTGCTTTAACACCTAATCTCCTACGTCCATATGGAGGTACACATTTGAATACTGATAAAAAGATTTTTAACTATAGACTAAGTCGAGCAAGAAGGTATGTTGAGTGCGCTTTTGGTATTCTGGCAAATAAGTGGCGAATAATCCATCGAGCTATAGATCTGAACGTAGACACAGCAATTCAAGTAATTAAAGCTTGTACAGTCTTACATAATTTTGTAAGAGAAAAAGATGGTATAAATTTTGAAAGTTACCAAAATATAGAACATAGACAAGAACAAGAAACGACACCCATGAATCGGAATGTGTCGAGTCGAGGTGGCCCTAATGCCAACGCTATACGGACATCATTTACTAATTATTTTGTTTCGGATATTGGTTCCGTTCCGTGGCAGGCAGCAGCTATAAAATAAAATTTATCAATGCATTTACATTTTATCAATAAAACATTAAAAACTCACCGTACTGTTTTCTTTCTTTTTCGTCTAGTTCATCGAAGTTTGGTTTCAGTATTAAACATACTTCACGCCATGCTGCTAACTTTAAGTTTTTGTCTTTATAGACGTCTTCGGTCTTATCCCACAGAACAGGTCTCTCTTGGACAAGCGTAATTAAAGTTTCTGCTTGAATATCCATGCTAGAGGTCTACTTTTACCAGAAAATGCGAGCCGAATGACGTGAGTGGAACACGGGGGGGGCGAGGGGAGCACGAGCGGGGCGAGCGGGGGACAGATACCGGCACAAACTCGTTCACATTACTCCGGGCCCGGTCGTTCTACCGGCAATTCGTAGTGACAAAACGCTCGGTAAAAATGCCGGGCTCGGCAAAAATGCCGGACCCAGGATAATGTGAACAGCTTCATACAAATTGTACAGCCACTAGCCCTTCCGGCAGATTTACCGGCGCGGCAGATCTGCCGGTCCGGCGTAGTGGGAACCCTGCCTTAGTCCGACCAGTGCGCAGTAACTGCCCGGCCGCACACACATTCACGCACACATACGTTTCTGCTTGCCTTGCACTCAACCTTACATACTTACATGTGTCCCTACAAATACATAAAAATTTTATAGACAGATACAATACGTATTAAGTACGCACTTTAGAAGTATATATTTTCTAGTGTTACGCTAGGAAGTATTACTTTTGTAGTTAAGTAATTAAGTTTTTAATATGCCAATAACAGAAAAAAAACAACAATGTCGTGATCTAGTTTTACGACAAGGTCTTGGGTTCGGTACAACAAAAGTCCACTAGCTAGAACCACCAAACTATTTCTTATAGTTAATTAGTTTCAAATCTTTAACGTGCCACTCACCGAGAGGTTTACCAGACATATCAGACAGTATGTAGACTAACGGAGACTTCTTGGAAACGATTTTACATTTAATAAATTTAGGTGACAGCTTTTTACTAAAGTATTTATCTTTATCACTAAGGGATTGTTCTTCTCCAAACAACGTCGCCTACGTTGAACTCAACCGGTTTACGACGTAGATTATAAGATTTAAAATTGCGTTGGTGAGCGACCAATAATGCTGCTTTTACCCTCTCGAAAATAGAGGCTAAGTAGCCAAGGTTTGTCATGAGGAATATGGACTATATTGGGATCAGAGTCGGTGCCCTCAAATAGTGAACCACAAGTGACAAGCTCGCGACCATAAACAAGAAAATTAGGCTACAACCGGTTGTCTCGTTAACAGCACAGTTTATTGCACACTGAGGGTACAGGCGGTATTGTCTCCTGTGAAACGCCACCGCTTGACTCTTCTTGGGATTGACCTCTATCCGGCATTTCCGTAACTAAGGCGTTGGCCGCGGATTGGAGCTTCCTACTAACTGTGACTGGGTCTTTACCTGCATAATAAATGGCTGTGTCGTCTGCAAAAAGTGCTGTCTGCGCTAGCCTATGCTTCCGTATGTCGGCGACGTACAGAGAGTATAGCAGCGGAGAGAGCACTGAGCCCTGGGGCACACCGGCGCGTATAGCGTGAGGTGGTGACAAGGCCCCCTCGACGTGGTAGCGAAAGCTTCTATTTGACAGGAAGTCTCGTATGATGAGTACGAGCTTGGGAGGGACACCCATAGTGAATAGCTTGTCCAACAAGCCGTTGTGCCACACTTTGTCGAAAGCCTTCGCTACGTCGAAGAAGAGGACTCCGGTGAATTGGTTATGAATGAGTTTCACACTGATGTACTCAACTATACGGTGCACTTGTTGGACACACGAATGTTTGGTTCGAAAACCAAACTGTTCGTGGGGTATGAGCAACGATGCTTCGGCGTACGCTTTCAGCCTACTATACAATAACCGCTCGTAGACTTTACCTAATCCTTTAAGTAGACTAATTGGTCTATAACTAGACGGCTCGGACTTGGGTTTGCCGGGCTTGGGTATCCCAATGACCACAGCTTGTTTCCACTGCTGTGGAAATATATTGTATATGATGGCGGCATTAAATATGCTAGTCAGAAGGACTACTAACGAATATAATAATAATAATAATAATAATAATTTATTCAATAATAATAATTTACATTTCATTGGATACATTTATAGCTGAATAATATTACACTATGATATTTTATAATCTAATAAATAGTAAGTACTTAACATATAGCTAAAAGAGCCAGTATAGGTTCATTTTACTTTACGATCTAGGTTTTACAAATTAATTGCCTGAACTAGGTTTCAGGCTATTTTTCTACTCAATAATATGTATTGCGCCTGTAGAGTAAATGTGCATACGCTTAAAATAAATATTGGTGCAATAATAAAATAACATTGAGGCCACTTGATAGTAATTATTTCATGACTATAAGCAAATTTTCCGTATCGGAGTAGGTCAATGTTTGCAAGTGCCTAGTAACGATTATATTACATTGTTTATAACTTAATTTATATATATCTAATAACTTATTTAATTTATTGTATAAAAAAGGGCCTATGAATAGGAAAAATCTATTTATAAAGGCGTTTTTACCATGAAACTTAGTACAGACTAAATCTTTTCTTCTCTTGTCCGGAGGGAGTGGTTTGAATGGAACTAATGCATGTTGTTTTAGTATGGTGTGCAGAATGAACAATTGACGTACAGTTAGGACATTAGTTGACTGATATAATTCGCAGGTAGGAAACATGTAAGGTCGAAACGTCGCCACTTTTAGAACAGCTCTTTGAGCGCGTTCTAGTGGCAATAAAACCGTTTTTGATGCTCCTCCCCACGAAGTAATGCAGTAGGATATGATAGACTGACACAAAGACAGATAGATTTGTTTTATTAACTTAAAATTAGCAGCACTACGCATAATTTTAAAAATAAATATTAATTTACGTACTCTTTTACATAATAAGTCTATGTGATTGCGAAAATTAAGATTAACGTCAAGTGTTATTCCAAGGTACTTGATAAATTGTGTAGAATCTAGAGTAGGGCAGGCGCATGCAGTGTCAGCATGTGAATGACATTTATTATAGTGAACGAATAGTTTATTGTTAGGTGATTCATTAATGTTATTGTTACGTATTGAGAAGCGGATATATTTTGTTTTTAGCGTGTTAAGGGTTAGTATATTGTTAAAAAGCCAATTATTAACAGTATCGAAACCACGTTGAGCATGTGTATATACCTCAGCACGAGTGTTTCCTGTGAACAACAGGACCGTATCGTCCGCATAAGACACAATGACACCATTGTGAAGACTTAGGTTACATAGATCATTTATATAGATTAAAAACAATGATACTCCTAGAATACTCCCCTGTGGCACCCCAAAGGGAGCGTTAGGGATGTCCTCGCTGAAGGTTTTACCGAGTTTTACACATTGTGATCTGTTGCTAAGATAGTCGGCAAGTAGTTTCAATTGTGTACCTCTTATTCCCACATATTCAAGCTTTTTTAATAGAACGGGGACCGAAACAGAGTCAAAAGCTTTGGCAAGGTCTAAGAAAATCCCAATGGTATGCATCCCTTTATCCAGGTTAGACACTATGTGATCAGTTACCACATGAACGGCCTGGTTCGTTGATTTTTGGGCTCTAAAACCAAACTGTCTGTCTGAAAGTATATTGTTCGATTCCAGATATTTTACTAACCGATTGTTTATTAGTTTTTCTAAAACTTTAGACAATGCTGGCAAGATAGAAATGGGCCTGTAGTTGTTTACACAACTTTTATCGCCAGTTTTGTGTATTGGGATAACTATAGCCTTTTTCAAAGAGTTCGGAAATATACCGTCAGACAAACATATTTTAAAAATATGGGTTAGTGGGGCTGCAAGAAAGTGCTTAAATCTTCTGATTATACTGGTGGAGATGTTATCCCACCCTACCGCAGAAGTGTCCCTCAGACCTGTTATTATTTGAACCACTTCGTCAACATCAGTGTCTAATAAAACAAAAGATTTAAGCTTGGAATTTAATGATATGTTAGATGTGTGGTGCGATGAAAAGTTGCTTTGGTGCAAGATTCTTTCCCCTAGTGTTTTACCAACGTTAGCGAAAAAATGATTAACTTTATTTAGTGCGAGGGTGGGATTTGATTCTGATTGGAGTAAGTCTAGTGCTGGTTCTTGATTTTTAGTGGTAAAAGTACATTTTTTTATAAATTGCCATACTAATTTGCTATTATTCCCCGCCCTTTCTATTTCTGCTTTGTTATATTGGATCTTTAATTTTTTCAGAAGGTTGTTACAATAGTTACGGTATCTTTTGTAAGACACTGAGACAGTTTCATTATCGGGTGTTTTCTTAGCCTTCAAATGCAATTTATCTCTATGTCTTATGCATCTCAAAAGACCCTGTGTAATCCACGGTTTTGTTGTTTTTTGCCTGTTAGATAATTTTATAGTGGATGTATTTTTACGAATGGCACTTTGTAATTCGTTTATAAGGTAATCGAGTGAAATGTTAGGATTAGCACAAAAGTAAACGGGGTCAAGATCTATGTTAGGTATATCAATTGCAAGATCTATGTTAGGTATATCCATATGTATTTTAGTATAGCTAGGTGTGCATTTATGTTTAGGTAATGATAGTTTTAATGATAATAAGATGGCGTGGTGATCTGTGATTGTTGAGTTAATGACCAGAGTACGTGACATATACATACATTGTCTTGATAATGAAGTGGTCTAAGCATGATCCACTTTGATGAGTAGGAAAGGTATGGGCTGGCAAGAGACCGTGAAAAGAGCACACATTCAGATAATCATGTCCTCGGACGTCAATTCGCCCAGACTCGATATTTATATTTATATCACCTGTTATAATTATATTTTTGTATGAAGATAAACTGTTAAGAACTAAATCAAGTGAACTAAGAAACTTATCTAGATTTAGAGACGGTGGCCTGTATATTGACAATATGGCAGTGTCATGATTAATTTTGAGGAGCAGGCAGTTACACTCGTCAATATTTGGTTTTTCTATAACTGCATTTAGATGTTTTCTTATATATACTACAACACCGTCATTTTGGTTAATTATACTATTACTACAAAAAGATCGATATCCGTCTAAAGTTGGTAGAGCATCGGATCTATTAGATAACCAACATTCCGATAACACTATTATGTCGCAATTTATGTCAATAGTATGTAGCAAAATTTCTAGTTCTTGAAAGTTTTTAAAGATACTACGAATATTTTGCGAAATAATAGTTAAACACTCTTGTATCGCAAGTAGGCTTTTACAATCCTCAACATTACACACCTTAGAGTCTGAGATAGAAAAGTCGTCCAAGTCATCTATTAAATTATTAGTCATTATTATGATTAAACAGTACCTATACGGTGCTTTTACCTGTAGTTAGCGGCGCTCTTAGGCACCTTCATAATCGATGGAGTTCAGGTACCTATCCTCGGCATATTTTCTTGCTGGGCAGGTCTCGTGTCCAGTTTGGTGATCACTGAGCTTCTTAAACTTCAAACACGTTGCGCAGGATGGCGGAGATGTCTTCTTGACGCACTCTTTGATGATGTGTCCCGATTCACCGCAATGACCACAGGTAGGGCTCGTTTCACGACAGAATTTCGCTGCATGTCCGTATTGTTGGCAATTATAGCACCTTGTAACAAGGGTAAAGTCCCTTACTGGACATGATGTCCAGTTTATGAAAACTCTCCCCTGGTTGATAAGGGCTTTTCGAATTCCCGGTGGTACTTCAATGATATAATTGCATACTGCAGTGTTCTTTTTCCCAGATTTGTGGCTCAGTTTAGTAGAGGCTAAGAAAGACTCGCGTGTTTTATCGGAAAACTTTTGTGCTAGGTTTTGCTCAAAGATGCATTCGAATACCTCTTTTTCACTGAGTGCGGTAGGAACACCAAGCACGACTATCCTTGGACGACGCTTGGCACGCTCTTCGATGGTAAGGCCTGAGGATAACAGCTTAGTTGAGGTTTTGAGCTTCTCTATATCATCTCGATTTTCTGTGCTGATGACAACACCGCCATTTTTCGTTTTCCTCACACCGCGCACATGTAACTTCATTTCCTCCGGTGAGATTATGTTCTGGATCAGAGCCTTGGTATCTTCACTACTTATATTTTTATCCAACGGATATATTGTTACTGCGCTAATGTTATGGGGGCGAACAAAACTGTTGTTCCCTTTCTTGACCATATCCGCAAATGTGTTCTTTTCTACCGGACTGCAATTTACTTCCACTGCTTTTTTTAAGTCTCTGAGCGTGCTAGTTATTTCTTGGGTCTCATGTAGGTGCTGGATAGTGGTGTGTGCAAGGATGGCCTTCTGTTTAAGCGACTGATAGTGCACAGCCATTTCGCTTGCCGCATTGCTTACTTTACGGCAGATACTGGAAACTCTTAGCTTGAGTTCTGAGTTCAGCTTGCTTTCTGCAGCAATTGTAGAAACCTCACTCATATAGTTTTCTATAACCTTCATCCATCTTTGGAGTTCCGCTGTAGAGATCACTTCTAAAGGCGGCTCAGTGGAGGCAGGAGACGGATTTCCAACTGGATGAGGAGATGACGGCGGCACCGGTGACGGCGGAGGGCTCCTTCTCATGAGTTGACTGCGCCCAAATGGACTGCTGTTAGACATCTTTCAATTATCTAATTTATTTAACACTGAACAGCGATAAACATTGTTTTATTTTATGCACGAAAACAGAAATGATCAGACACTCGTGACACACTTAATTATTTACGATGTCATGTAAATAATTTTATTGCGCTATAACAACAACAATAAACGCGTCCGTATCGATCAATGTTTTTACTCTCATTGCGCTTGCTTGATGACCCTATTACTAATTTCATCCGAGCCGGGAGCTTTTCTGGGGTGAAGTCCCTTAATGACCGCCCTAACTTCGTCGGGGGTGACTAAGGACACTGTTTGATTGTCATCTGTTTCATCGTCAGTCGATCTGTCAGTCTGAGGTGGCAGCGGGAGAGAGGCTCTACGTTCCACCTCACTATCTACCTCTAGTATGTGGTCTAAGTCGAGGTGTTGGTCGCTAAGAGTACATTGAAGCTCAAGACTTTCAGCTAGGCATTCAGTCTGTTTGTCATCGTCTAATGCTGGGGGGCGATTGGGCCTTTTTAAGGGCGGTAAAGAGGACTTCTGGACATCTTTAGTGAGCGAGCGGGATAGCTGCCAGAAGGCGAGGTGCATAGGCTCTAACTCACTTAATATAGTGTCCCATCGGTATTCGCGCATTTCCTTTATGCGTGATTTGACGTCACGCTGTAGGGAACGCATTCTAACTCGATTTGCCTCGCATGGGTATCTGTCGTAGGCACGTGTGGCGGCGTTCTTACGCCTCAACAGATCATGTACGCCTTCAGGTAGGCTCCAGCGACGGTCGTCCATCGCAGGAACCTCCCGAGAACAATCGTTGACTAACGATTGAACGTGTTCGGTGAGGCGATCGATAGCCGCCTCCGTGTCTGTTCGCCCCGTAAAGGTGCCAGGGAGTTGTTGATTGATTTCCGATGAGTTCGACTCGAGTTCTCTCTCAAGCCGAGCCCAGTCGGTAGTCATCCTAGTGGGTATAGATCCTGTATCAGGGGGACCTAACCTAGGCGCAAAGTCTATGATAACAGGCCGGTGGTCAGATACTAACTCATGTAGCACGTCGACAGAACATAAACGCAAGTTTACATTCCTCAGAAGTCTAATATGTCGGGTCGGTGCGTCACGTTGTCCGGGTAATGCGTCGGCTCTAGTGTAGTTATAATGTCATAACTAAGAGGCCCTGAAAGCGACTCTAGTAGCGCGCCACGCGGATTGGTCGTAAGACAATTCTAGAGGACATTCTTTGCGTTTAGGTCGCCCGCGATAATCACGGCTCCACCTAAGTCTAGGAGAGCTTGGAGATCACTCTTTAGCAATCTCCTAGGGTTGTTCTCTGTGGAACATGGTGACAGATAGGCTGAGTCTATAGTGATGGGTTGATGACCCGACATGGCCAGCCTACAGATCGATGCTTCAATGTGTGTCAAAGCGGGCGGGTCCATGGGTATGCAGTGCAAGGACCTTCTAAAGTATATCAGCGTGCCTCCCAGAGGCGAGTTCAACCTATCATTACGAACTATGTCACAGTTCGCAATTTTAGGGTTTTTGTGTGCTGGCTTTAAGAAGGTTTCTTGCACGAGAAGTATATCTAAGTGAGGGTTCCTAATGAACGTGGCTAACTCATCACGTTGTGATGAGAGGCCATTAGCGTTGAAGAGCCCTAACTTGAGTGATCGTGGTTTGACTCTGCCTCTAATGTGCCTATTCATTACGGGTTGACTCTGAAGTTCTCGAGTGCGTAAAATATATGAGCGTACCTGTCATATACTTGAAATAGCGCGAATGTGTCGCCTTGGTTGGCGGTAATCTCGTCCAATAACTCGCGCATTTCTGCGTAACTCGTGATGCTGGCGAACCTACCCACTTGAGCGAATACTGATCCGAACACGTGGGGATTGGGGGCAGCGCCGGATCCTGAGATCGGCGCTAGACGCGGGTTTGGGGTGGACTGAGCCACCTTTGGCGCGGGGTTATTTTTAGCGGGCCTAGCTACATTTTGCGCGAGGGGAGCCGGGTTTTGAGGGCGGGGAGTGGTAGGTTGCGTGGGTCGGACGGGTTGAGACGGGAAGAGGGGGAGGGGCGGGAACGCACTCTGGGAGTTGAATGCGTTCCAGGGTGAGGGTCGCTGGGGTCTAAGGGGAGTAGACTGAGCGGGGCGGGGCGCCGGTGGGAGAGGGCGCGCTGGTTGAGACCGGGCGTTTGATTTGGGGGCGTACGGCGCCTTAGGGCAGCCGCGGTAATTAGCGGGGTGGCCGCTCTATCCACACAGGACACATGCGGGTGGTTCCTCGCAAAGCGTCCTGTCCTTAGGGTGCTTGCACTCTGCGGTAGCGTGATCGCCTAGGCATTTCACACATCGCGGTTGGGCGAAACAGTTACGCGCCGAGTGGCCGTAAACCCGGCATCGGTGGCACTGTGAAATAAAACCGTTTTTACGCGGGGGCTCGACAGTAATACCAGAGAGGTAGCATACATTGGTGAGTTTGAATACTTCCTTACCTGCGGCGGACTGGTCCAGCGAGACGAGGACCATGTATGGTTCGTGAGACCTACCACGAATCATACGGTGCACGGGGAGGTTCTCCTTGGCTAGAGAGGTCTTAACCTCGGAGGCGGGGAGTTCCTTAGGAACGCCGCGTATAACCACGCGGAGAAGACGTTCCTCTGGCAGGGTGTATGTATGGAAGGAGACAGAGTGCTCCTTAAGCATACGGGTCACCCTGTGGTCCTGAGATGAGGTCACCTGGACCTTGATACCCTGTTGTGTTGAGCGAGCGGATCTGTAATTTACGTGGAGCTCGTTGCACCATGTGTGGACACCATTGTCCATTTGGAGTTATCCTGGATGAACTATGGGGGGGGGGGGGGGTAGGCCTTAGCCCCGGAAGGGGGAGTGGGAGTGGGTGGCCTGGTGAGGGCCGCATCTGGAGCAACCGGGGAGGTTTTGGGTGCCTTAGAAGGCACGGACTTGGCCGCCTTGCGGAGGCGTTTCTTCCCTGTTACTAGGGTGAATGGCTCCTCTGTAGAGGAGGAGTAGGCACTAACATCTGATTCGTCAGATGAGGCATCGGAGAACTCCACCGGGGGCGGCACGGTGTCCATCGGCACTAGATGGGCGGCTCCCAACGGGCGAGGGGGCAGCGGGCTGCGAGATCGGGGGCGGGGGCGTTGAGTAGGCGGCGGTGTGGGTGAGGAGGACGGGGAAGCGGGTGGTGGGTGACGCGATATAGGAGCAGGTTTGGTGGGGATGCGCGGGATGGCATCCCCGAAAATTTCCCTGAGGAGGGAGTTCGCCCCAGGGTTGGAGAGAATTACTTCTAGACTTAGAACCCCGGCCATGATGACCGGGGTGATTAATTATTAGCTAACACGAATTAAAGAGTGCGATAGGCACAGCTCTGTGAGTCTAACAATATCAGTTGCCGGCTGGCTGACTGCTAACTGAGACGGCCCGGGGAGGATGACCACAGGGTGAATGGGTGCGTGCCCTACCAACCTGGATAGGTTGAGAGGATGTGTGCTTAAGTAGTGTGCCCTAAGCTTGTAGTAATCCCTTCGCCAATCTTAATGTGCGGAGGGTTCCTAGCTGCTCGGGGGGTGACGGGGTGGTATGGGCCTGGGTAGGCCTGCACACCTAAACGAAACACCGGAGAATAGGAGTTTAGGAATATGGTAAGGTTGGAGGAGGCGATAACTGGGTTCGACTAGGGGCCTCCCCTAAGGCCGAATGATCCAGTCCCGTCTGACGGTTCGCTTTGCTCTGAGGGAGCGCGGCAGGTGTGTCGGGGCTACACCTCACCCGGCTTCGTTAACACCGTTAGGTATCAACCGGGGACCAATAATATTGGTTTTTGCCCAGAAGGGGCTTCTGACTTATTTGTTTAACCCTACATTACTACTCATGTTGCGACGTTCAAAGAAACTACTCATACGCCCGCGAGGCGCATCATATTGACTAATGATTTTATTCAAAACCTATAGGTATGATTGATATGTTTTGCGTATTTACATAATTGTGTATATTACTAAAAATAAAAAAGAACACAATTTTAAATAATACTTACATATTTTTATTATAAAATCTTTAATCAAATAAATCTTAGGAACAATTTTTAGGAACTTAGGCAATTAAACAGTCTTCTCATTCAAATAAAAAAAAAACAACTTAAAGTATACAATTGTCTTAAAAAATGGTAAATTATGAAGTAGTTAACTAAAAAAAAACTAACAAAGAAACAAAAACAAATTTAGATGCATCCGATACATACATGAACTTGATGTTCGCCGCAGATAGATTTTTCACACTTGGCGCACGTCATTTTGGACATCCTCTTCTTTTTAGATGTACAATAAGAGCAATATCTTCTTTTTTTCGGCGGTGGTGGACCCTCATTTTCTACAGAAGAGTCATCGGAAGGTTTTTTCAGGATGATTTCGATGATATCCCGGATATTGCGTTTCAACGTAGGTGCTTCTAATCTTTTTTGCATCCACTCAGTAGTCAACTGCGTGCTAAGTTTTTTCATAAATTGTCTTCGACTCAGGGGTTTTTCCTTTTTTGTTGATATATTATGACAATATATGACATATGAATTCACGAAAGATATATTTAGCATGTTATATAAAATAGCCATTGGCCATCGGTTAGTTTTTCTAGAGCATGACATAGAGGAAGTCATTTGGTCCAATGTATCTACGCCACCTTTGGTCTGGTTGTAGAACATGATCATCTCCGGCTTTCCAGTTTCATTATTTATGAGCCCCTTTTCGTCGCACGAAGATAACAGGAACACCATTTTAGCTGGTTTTGGTTTGTAGGAAACCAAAGTCAAGGGGCCATCATAGGCGAACATGGATGTACCAACGGGTCGACGACGGGTGTTTTTCATTTCTTGAGGAATTTCCCGTTTGTTGGATCTTATCGTACCAACTAGCGTGAGTTTATATGGTTCAGCAAGTAGTGATTTGGCCAGCGGTACAGACGTGAACCAATTATCACATGTTAAGTTACGATTAGTACCATGTATAGGACGGGTCAATTCCTTTACGTATTATTCTCCCTGAGGTAATCCCCCGGTGTCGGTAGCTCTTCCAATGTATGGCAAAGCGTTAAGCATATATTTCGAACCATTGTCACATATCATAGGTATTTTAATTCCGTACTTGTTGGGTTTGTTCGGAATATACATTCGAAAGGTGCACCTGCCTCGAAATCTAACCAACTGTTCATCTACTGTAAGGTAGTTTCCCGGTGTGTAGTTAGACTTGCACTGCTGTATAAACATCTCCCATATCTTCCTGACTGGGATAAAGGGATCTTCTTGACGCAGGGCAGGACGCAAAGTCTTGTCATCCATTCTCAAACAACGCGTGAGAAAGTTGAAACGCTCCCTGCTCATCACTGCTAAATACCTAGACCCTGAAAAGGTGCTATCAAATAGCTCAATTGTACTTAGGTGGTTATCTTTCATTGCGGCAGTTAGCGTCAAAATACCAAAATAGGCTCTAATTTCTATGGAGCATGTATCTCTGTAGGTAGCGTGGGTATTTCCAGTAGGTCTCTTTGTAGATATTTCCACATTTGTCCACTTCACTATCTCAGCAACAATGTCTTCCGTAATGAATAAATCAAAACACAAACTGGGCTCAAAGATATTTCTACACATCCTAGTAGGGCCTCTAGAAGTGTGCACAATGTTTCTAGCAGTGGTTCTACCACGACTTTCACCTTTAGAAGTAGACCAACAGTACTGGTTTTTGCCCTTCAATGTTCGACGCGCCGGGACAAGGATACGGTGATCAGAACTGGATGGCTCCAAAGTCTCACTATTTTCTGGGACTAAAGATGGCACAGATTCGTCAGCTCTTCTGTCACTGGAGTTCTCTATAGTTTCATCTTCAACGTATCCTTCTTCTACATCGTCCTGAACATCTTCATCGCTTACGTGATCTTCAATTTCAGAGTCATCTCCCGAAAAGTTATCATCACTATTTTGGTCGCTTTCTTCTAGCCAATTAACTATTATATCATCCATACCTCTTCTATTACTAGTCATGATGTTGAAATTTCAAAACGTACATAAAAAAAAGACAAAACACACCGGTAGTAACTAATAATGCAAATAAAACACTAACAAAATAATTTGATTAAGATCGCAAAACTTACATATTAACTACTCATACGTCTTTGGAGCGCCAAGGGTAGTAATATCAACAAAACTAGCACACTTACCGTAACGCAACTACCGTCTTACGACACGTGCTGGCGATGACTGAGATGTCCTTGAACGTGAATGCCATACGCGCAAATGATAAAAAGAGAGAGCAATATATCAAAAACTCGGGCGCCTTTGCGACGTAGAGTAGTAATCTAGGGTTAAATAGAAACACGTATCCTAGCTAGTAACACTAATCGTAAACGAACTTCTGTTATCAACCGAGATGTGGCTTGGTAACTGAGCCCTGACAAGGACCGTTGTTGTTACTGAGCCACTGCGACACGATAACGCCGCGATGGTGCGGGGCGGATGTTAGCGCAGCGGAAGACCGGTGCAGGCCCGAAGCAAAAAAAGGTCAGCAGCGTCGACCCTTTTTTTTGGAGCGGTGTGGGCGCTCGGGGCGGATGTGGGCGCAGCGGGCGGTCGTACAGGACGACGGCGACCGTTGGAGCGGTGTGAGGTGCGCGGGGGTGGCGCGCTGGGAGTGTGCGCAGCGAGAGCTAACGGAATAGACGACCGCTCGGGACAGCGGTTCAGATCGGAATGATGTCCCTCCCGAGCATCCAGGCGCGGTCCTCTTATACAATGTGTTATTGTTATACTTGATCAAACGAAATATGCGGATATTAGACAAAATATTATCGATAAAAAACCGGGAAAAATTGTTAAGGTACTAATTTCAAAAACCCAGGCACTTTAAATTTATTTTAATGGAAATCTAGTCTTTCAGTTTATATTTTTTTTCTCTTTAAGTAAACGGTGTATTTTCTTCAAAGTGGTCTCATTTGAAAGCTAGAAAGTTTAACTAGGTTATAAGATAAAAAAATAACTAAAAAAATCAAAGGGTAAGTAAGTTTAAAAAAATACATTATTTATTTTTAAAAAATGTATTTCTTTTTAAATTTCGGTTTGTAACTTTAAAACTTGGACATTGAGGTGTACTTCTTAGAATGTTTTATTAAATTTAAAAAGTCTACGAATTCTCGGAAACAATGATGGGTCTATCTCTTTTCGTTATTGTGATATTTAGCATTTAAATGAAGTACTCGCTTTCATGTACAAAAATCGAGAATGATCTAGTCTGAGGTATAACTTAAAAAATATATGAAATAAAACAAAAAAGCAGTAAAAAAGTTTAGTTTATTAAATTTTCAAAATGACCACCATCTTCTTCTAAGCATACAGTTGCACGTAGAACCACACTGCGCGTAGTTCTTCTTAGCTCGTCGCGATTTTCTCTAATTTTACTAGCCGCTGCCATTATTCTATGTAACAGATCTTCCCTTGTTGCAATTGGAGTATTGTAAACCAGCTGCTTCATGTGACCCCACAAATAAAAATCCAAGGTAGTCATGTCCGGGCTTCGTGCCGGCCACGCCACTGGTCCACCTCGTCCAATCCATTTTTCTGCGTATGTTGAGTTTAGATACTCACGCACTTCTCTGCTGAAGTGAGCTGGAGCGCCGTCATGTTGAAACCACATTCTCCTCCTTGTTTGTAAATCAACATCGTACATCAGGCGTGGTAATTCTTCTTGTAAGAAAGTTAGATAGCCTGGGCCTGCCAACCTCGATGGTAGAATAAATGGCCCGATCAAATAATCTCCAATGATTCCAGCCCAAACGTTAATTGAAAATTCAACTTGAAATGACGCCGGCCGGACTGCTAACGGATTTTCATCCTTTGGCATCCACAAGTGCAGGTGGCGGAAATTTGTGATTCCAGTTCGGTTAAAATTTGATTCGTCCGTCCACAAAACAAGGTCACAGAAATTGCGGACTAAACGTCTTTGCCGCAATAGCCACGAACAAAAAACAGCTCTGGCGTCGTAATCTGGCTCATGCAGGTGTTGCACTTTTCGGAAATGGAAGGGGTATAAACTTTCCCTTTTCAAAATCTTCCACACTTTGAAGTGAGAAATCCCCAACTGAAGCGCGATTCGTCTAGTACTAGCTGTGGGATCTTTATATATCAAACGCAACACTTGTTCTTGCATGTCCACTGATACATTGGGAGCACGTTCACGAGGTGGGCGTCGTAGTCCTTCTCACTTAACTCTCGATGCACTGTTATGAAAACTGTAGTCAACGGCAGGTCTTGTAGGAAATCGCTGGTGATACTCTCGAGCGGCAGCGCGAGCATTGCCATCGCAGAACCCATAAACGAAATGTATGTCAGCTATTTCACGAGCAGACAAGACGTCTATCGTAGACGGCATGACGAAAAGAAATTGTGAGTGCAAACAACGTGTACGTTAGCACAAGAACTGTTGCTTAATGAACTGCTCGATTTAAAAAAAAATTTTGAGAACCGAGACCCGATGATCATTCAAACGACAACTTCGACAATACACTCTCTCCCTCACTCATTCTGGCCGAAATGTACCTATCTCTTTCGATCGTTAACTGTTATTGTTATGCGCATAGGTACAAATAAGATAAAAGAGTCCAAACAAATTGCATTGACTTCGACTATTTTGGCGGTGAATAATATATATATATAATAAAGAAATAGACCCATTATTGTTTCCGAGAATTTGTAGATTAACTCATAAAATTTTATAAAACATTCTAAGAAATACACCTCAATGTCCCAGTTTAAAGTTACAGAACGAAATTTAAAAAAAATTCATTTTTTAAAATAAATAATTAATGTATTTTTTTAAACTTCTTTTCCCTTTGATTTTTTTAGTTATTTTTTTTATCTTATAATGTAGTTAAACTTTCTGGCTTTCAAATGAGACCACTTTGAAGAAAATACACCGTTTACATAAAGAGAAAAAAAAAAAACGGAGAGACTAGATTTACATTTTTTTTAAATTTAAAGTGCCGTGGTTTTTAAATTAGTACCTTAACAATTTTTTTTCCCGGTTTTATCGATAATATTTTGTCTAATATGCGCATATTTCGTTTGATCAAGTATAACAATAACACATTGTATATGCTTCTTATATTATTTAGGTTTTGCGAGATCTACAATATGCCAGAAAATTTATATCCAACGTTAATTGGATATACAAATATTTTAAAGCCATAATAAGTACTCTGTAATACACCTACAAGCCATAGAATATTAACATAGATAAACATGTTTCTCTTTATCTTTCTTGAAATTGTCATTCAGAATCTTTATCATTGTTCAGAATACGTAACATTGATGTCAAAAAAAATATGAATACAATAATATGTCAATTAAAATATATATAATACACCTATATAATTATATAAATATGTCGCTCTATAGATGGAGCGTTTCGGTTACGGCTGGAATTCGCCTCAGACAAATAGCCAGCCTTTCTCTTGAACCAATAGCCCGTCTCCAATTTGTGTCAAGTTTCTTTATTTTTGCTTCTATTAGGTTATGTATATGCTCAAAACAATCTTGAGACATCATAAAATAGGCTTAAAATGTATCCTCATATTGTGTTTATAACTCTTGACACAGCGTATGATATTCTCCATACACATGACGTGATTGATTCAAATCGTGAACCCATATGCGTTTGCGTTTTTTACGCTTAGCTATTGCAAACATAAGCAGAGCGGCGTCCACGTCTGACTCGCTCGACATCAATAATTAAAATAGGTATATATCTCATAGTAGTAACTAGTGAAAAATGTCATATAAAATGTTATTATTTTCAATTGACATGGTATATTATTTTAATTTCATACTATTTTCAATTGGCTTGTAGCGATATATACAGGTCGATGTCGACCGCCGTGGATTGAAAGCTTTATATCACGGTAATACTATTATACAGTAACCTATTTTCATACAAACGGTCGGAACTCTAGTCATACCAACGCGCCTCGGCGTCGGCATGCGCTCGGCACGCAACCAGTCGCGAATGCGCCGCTGTGACGAACGGACGGTGTGTTGTTTTTTAAACAGTAACCGCGAGATTTTTCTTACCAAAAATAAGTACAAGTATAGCCTATTTAATATATTGTGCAGTTTTTGGTTGCATGAATTCCTCAATAACGCACCCAGAGATATTTTTTTTAGATTACCTGGAAACTCCGAAAGGTAAGACTATAAAATGATTATACTTACTAGTAGGTAGGTACGTAATTTAAGTCTTTTTAAAGGATATTTTTTCCTCCCGAAAAAGAAATACCTGGACTAATAAATAAAGTGAATAAGTAAAGAAAAGTGATTGATTCTAGTGAACAACATGCATTTTTATTGAACACTATTCCATTCACAAAGTATTTTATTTGTTTAAATAAAATAAAAAATATTTACAATCAAAAAATAGATAGAAACTCAAAGTAGGCAGATTTAATTAAAATGCTGTAGGTGGGCAGCCCTGTCGCATGTTTACGTACCGCGCGGCTGTAGGCATTTATTTCAAAGATACGGCCGAGTTACAATACTGTATATTTATGTACTGTGTTTATATCACGCATGCGTTATACGCGCGCCCGCACCGCGCACGCCCCGCGCCCGCTCTACCGCTGGCTGTGTGAACGCTTTCATATAGTTCAGTACATTACAACACGGCGGGACACGCGCACGCCGGCTGTTTGACCGCGCCTATAGCCTCTTCCAACACATTAAGTTGGTATTTTTTTAAGGAGAAAGCCTTTTGGTATTTATTGGCGGATTTAACTCAACTTGAATTTAATACATGAAACAGGTTGTTCATTTTCTCTACGAATTCAGCTGTTGGTTTTGCTTCTTCAGGTAAGCTCTTTTCAAAAATAAAAACATTCAATGCGGCATAAACTGAGTTACTAAATATTTGCGCATATTTGACTCGCATTTTTTGGAAATTATTTGATTTAATATGAGCATCAGTAATTTTCGGAATCAATTTTAAATTTTTTTCTTGTTTAGAACATAATGTTTCTATATGTTTCCAATAAATCTTTTTGTCGTTATATACAAAATTGTTTGACAGCAAGTTTTTCGAATGCACTTAAGTGAAGAATTTTACAATAATTATATTATTAAGGTGTGACAATCGTTCGATGTGAGAACAGAAAGTGAGTTATTAATTAAATGGAACATGTAATAAATTTTATTACCATTTGTGAAAAAATATGGTTTCTCATTTGTTACCTTTTTTACCTGTTTAGCATATTTATCAAAGTTAGAACCTTGATCTGAGGCGATTGCCCTAACCTTTATACCTATATTTTTATTATTATCATCATCATATCTATGAGACCTAGAACAATAATTGATAAAATACATGAGAACTGTACAAATGCGAACTTTTTCCTAATGTGGCTAACTCAAGAAAAAAGAATGCCAACAATGAATAAATGAGTTTTTGAATAACAAGTAGTTTTTGAAACAAAGTTATAAAGGTTAGGTTACATTCCTTAAAAAATAAACATGAAAAGGCCCTAAAGGATGTAATCGTTTAAAACACTTATCTTGAAAAGGCGTGTAGTGATATGCATGCCTTCCTTCTTGCCGAAGAACTGACCAGACTTTCCAAAACGACAAGTTAAGTCTTTCAGCTACAACTCTAATACTTGTCGTTGGATCCTCATCAAAAGCTTGTAGAATATTTTCATCTACTGCAACATTATGTTGCCTCACATTGACTCGAGGTTCTTGGAAATGTATGCTTCCTGTCTCCCTCATACGTCGACAGGTTGTAGAAAATGTCTCGTGGTGTGGTACACGTCTGTTAGGATATCTATCCTGGTAAATTCTACGTGCTTCACAAGCATTACAATTAGCGCAGCCATACGCCAACAACATGTCAGCATACTCTTCGTTTTAAAGAGAACGTTCAAGACAAATCCACTAACAGCTTAGTAGAACAGTTCAATAAACAAAACTTAACAAACAGTTCTACAAATAAAAACAAATTTAACAACAAATAACAACGAAGATGTGAAATGCACGAGCACTTCCGATGGCAAAGATAGTCAAATCACGACTAAGCAAGGATCCCGCCACAATACTGACCCTGTACTGACTGTATATAGCTAAGGCTGTTTTTGGTTTCTGTACATTAAAACTATTCAATAAGCTAATTAACTCGGTTACAGTAAGCTCTGTCCAGTAATAACACATATGGTTCAACTCAGCGAGTTCCTCCAAACACCACGGCGCAGTGAGTATCCCGCCCTCTATTTTACTTGGGATGTGCCTTTTGCACGCCTCCTCAACTACTCCCGTATGTGCACAGACTAATGTCCAGCTCGTTTTCACTACTCGTTACGCCTATATTTACACATTCCGGGAGCAGCTGAGTGACGCTTTCCCTAAAGCCGGCCCAGTTGGCCTGCTTGGTATTGTACCTCCGGGTAATACGCTTGATACTAATCCCTTTGGCTCTTTCGAGGGCGATGTTAAACACTATGCCGCTGTGGTCCGAACTCACGAGGCTCTCGTCAACATATCGCTCGAGCATGCCGTGATGTCTACATAGCTGCAATATCTCTTTCCACCCCTCACAGTATCGAAAGTTGGAGTGCCTCCACTGTTCAGGACATAGAGGTCCAACTCCTCGAGCACCCCTCTCAGTACCTCGCCTCTGCCGTCCTCAAAACGATGTACCCACCATGTACTTTTCGCGTTGGCATCAACTCCAAGGACGATACGCCGGGAACCTAACACATGCCTTACCTCTTTTAGCCGCTCCATATAGGGACACACGGGTTCACGCGGCTCAAAGTAGAAGGGACTAGCGTGATCGTCCAGGCTTTGGTCCGGATTCACACCACCATGATGTTATAGGTGGTGAGTTGTGGGTACTGTATCACATCCAGATTTGGATCGAAGACGGCAATAGCCGCCTTCACAGTCCCTCCTCCTTGCCCAATGTTCTGGAAGACCCTTACGCTCTGGTATGCCTTCATCTTCTTCACCGTCCCCACGTAGGGTTCCTGTATTAGAACGACTACCGCTTTACGCTTCGAGGGTTCGAGCATAAGCTCCTCGGTTGCTAGTCGTCGTCTCTGGAGGTTAGCCTGCAGCATTTTATAAGGGCAGGTTTGCATTGGGACAACGTTAGCACTGGTACTGAGTGGTCACTCTCGCTATATCATCCCATCTCTTTCGCACTGGGCACGAGTCGTCGAAAACATTGTGCTCGGTGTTGCTCAGTTTACCCCTCTGGCAGTTGATGCAGTTTGGCTCTGCACCGACAACGTAGTTCGGGCACTGGGCTCTCAGGTGGAGCCCGCCACAGTGACTACATCTTGACTCGGTGCCGGTGCAGAACTTCCTGCCATATCCCAGGCATAGGGAACACTGCACGAGTGGGGATTGGTGCACACTGTGACCGGTTGAAGATCGATGTGTAGCTTCCCCAAGCTCAGGGCACAGGACCAAACTCCCGGGGAGACCCTGAGCACCACGTGGCACACATTTATTTATTTAGAAAACAACACAAGCTTACAGTGTAACACCAAGGCGCTTATATGTTATGTCAAATAGGGATTTACAGTATTATTTCATTAAAATACAAATTAATAATATACAAAAATAATAGAATACAATTAGCAAGAAAATATAATACAGTTAAATGTCAAAAGGTAAATTACATCTTAGAATAATAATTCATTAAAACTTATACAATTAGGCATTATTTAAAAATGTCATTACGTGGTTGCTAAATACATAAGGCCTATCAAAAAATATGGCTGCACCTGGATATTTTTTCAATAAATCATTTATTAAATCAATGGCTTTTACAATAGGGCTATTATTAATTTTTGTAATATGCCAGGATCGCGGATACGCGAGAAGTTGGCGTTTTCGTCTACCACAGCCACGCAGGTAATTGTCAGGCACATATAAACAAATAGTCTCCCACACCGATGGATTGTCCACTTTGCCGATTAACATCAAATAATAATGCATTATGAGCATATAATCTCCGTCTGAGCTCTAGAGTATCCAAGCCAACCATTCCAGAAACAAATAGAGATGGATATAGACAAGGATAATATCCATATGTACGTTTAAAGAGGTATCTTGCAAATTTACGTTGAATTTTTTCGACCATTAATGTGTACAATTTTTCTTGATGAACCCATATAATCGCGTTATATTCCAATTTGCTACGTACATATGCATTATAAAGTAATTTTATGACATGAATATTGTTAAAATTTGAGGCAGTTCTAATAATAAACCCTAAAGATTTGCTAGCGTCTTTGCAGGTTTGTTTAATCCTCGCCGTCTTCCTGTACAGGACAGACATCCTGTTCTGTTCGGGTTGTAGGTCCCGAAACACTTCACGGTTTCGGGACCTTACAGCCTTTGTAACCTCCTCATAGGCTTGGTTTTTTAGGACTCCGTACATAATAAGGAGAGGATCCCTATTTTTGATCTCTTGTACGGTCAGCCCTTTTTCTTTTCCGACTAGCCGATTCTGTGCGCTCTTTCTCTCTTCCTCAGTCTTGTACCCTACAAAAACGTTCCTATCCTTCGCTTTTCTTACTCTTTCTACCTTTACCCAGCCATCATCTTCGTTCTGTTATACGGGAAACTTGTATAGTCTTTTTAAAAAAACACTTTTATTACTTTGGCTAAAGGCCGTTTAATTTATATAGAATATTACAAGAAAACTTTTATTAAAGAACAAGTGGCCTTAACCGAGGTTGAGAATAGAATGACTTGAACTGGGCACACTAAACTATGAATCCGCTACTTATCGCCAATGTGCTGACGGTGCATTGTGTCAGGGTTGTCCCATACATTGACGGGATATAACAACCCCCACGTTAAGAGGACACTTACGGGAAATGTAAGTTTCTGGGAAACTATTCAACGCGAAGACGAGGCTGTTGGGTTACAACAGCTTGAAGCTCTGTTTCAGGATTAGGATTTTCTTTACAATTGATCTTTAGGGTTCTAGAACACTTGCTCTTTTTACAACTATATATAATTAGTAAAAATAAACAAAATACATAGTATTGACAAAATACTTAAAATGGGAAAGCTAACATGGTTATTGATATTATTATCATTACTTAATGCTACATTCTGTAAATCATTAATTATTTGATTTGATACAATTTTAAGATCCTTAAGGTTATCTAATTTTACATTATTTATACTAGAGTTTGGAAGGTTTAGCTCTTTAAAACGACTTAAATCACAACAGTTATCGCTTATAATATTGAATTTTGGGGAAATAATTGGTACATCAATATGAGGGAAATTTTCTCTTACGAATCTAATATTCTTATGAAAAGCTATGCAATTGGGTGGTAATTTAAGGTATCCTGTACCGGATATCACGGTTTCATACAGTTCGTCATTTTCACATTCGATAGAGAGTTTAGTTTGTTCAGATTGTACAAATACCCATTTGTTATTTGTCATTTTGTGCCAGATGTCAATGTTACCACGGAGGAATCTATACTGGCAATTTACAGGTAAAGATGAAATAGCTTTAGTGATGATTTCAATTTCACAAGATGGGTTACCGGCTATTGTATAGATATCGTTTGATTCACAAAGGTAAATTTTGTTTGGGATAGAATTACAAGAAATTAGGTTCTTCAGAAATGAGAAAGATGATTTGTCTTTACTTAATGCTAGGTACTCCTCTGTGGGTAAGATCATGCTAAAAGAATTGGGCATTGTAGTATTAAGAGGGATAGGTAAGGGTACCACCTTATATAAATTATATTCTAATACATTAACTAAGGGTATTTTGATTACAAATATTAGCTTACCATCTAAGTAGTAACAGATTAGTTCTGCGATATTCATTAAGGTATGAATGTTACTTAATTCTAGATTAACTGGGAAAGATCTATATCTAGGTAATAATTTCAAGTTGTTCACAATATCCTTATAAAGTTGTCTAGGCGTGACAACGGAAGGATGTATGGTTTTACTTTTTACAAATAAAATCGCATTTAGGATATCTTCAATCTTAAAAGAAATAGTAAGTAAATTAGACTCTAAAACATTTAGAGTTGTGCTTAATCTTGTCTTAAAACTTTCGGCTATTACAATATTAGAGATATTATTGAATGCTAAGGTTACTCGATCAATGACGTCATTCAATTTTGCTTGGTTGACATGAAGCTCATTTAGTGTGTTATTTATATTAGATATAGCCGATTGGGATACAATAATATTTTTCTTAATGGATTCTGTGAGTATTTCATCATTTTTGAACAATTTATTAATAGCGTTATTGTAAGATTCAGCATCTCCTTCGTCTAAGGTGCCGAATATATGTTTAAAAACAGTGCCAACACCAGAAAACCAGGCTGATCTTTTGGAAACATCGTTGGATACTATATGGGAAAAGGAATCAAAGTTACGAAGGACATCTGCGTAAAGTGAGTCCAAGGGTTGTATCATGTTTCGACAATATGTCTCATCTATTTCCTCATTTTCTCGGCATTGGAATTTAATTATATTAAATGTTTGATGAATGTTTTCAATAAATTCTTTGAAAGGCGAGACTTCTACAGGAATTACTATATGAAATTGATCGTTTATCATTTTTAAGGTGCCGACCGGATCGAAGAACAAACCGGGTCCCTGGGTGATGCGCTCTACATATTGGTTGTCGCTAGTTGCCAGAATATGAACGGTGCCCATTCTGTAATTAATTTGAAATGGGTTAATCTAGGTTAGGAGTCATATTTAGTTATTGTCATGAGCGGGTTTCACTTCATCAAAATGGTGTTTTACGTGTCGTCTATTAATTAATAGGGATAAAGTGTTATTTCCATGTAGTTTTACAATCTTATATGGTCCCTTCCACAAAGGTGAGAGGGCCTTACGTAATCGCAGGTGATTCTTTAAATATACGTAGTCACCGACTTTGTACTGAACCGGACGACTGTGTCTGTCATAATAGGTTTTCGATCTTTCTTTAGAAGTACGGATGTTTTCTTGTGCCTTTTCACGTGAGATTTTCAGACGGTGTTGTAGCATCTTGATGTATTCAGGATATGTTACATTAGGGTTAGCATCGAAAATGGAATCAGGGATATAGGGCTTATGGCCAAAAACAAGTTCGTATGGGGTAAATCTAGTCGTTGTGTGGACGCTACTATTATAGCTTAGCATGGCGGTATAAACAAACTTATGCCAGTTGGTTTGGTTTTCATTCACAAATGATTTCAAATATTCTTTTAATGTAGAATGGCTTCTTTCGAGAGCACCCTGTGTTTGTGGGTGGTAGGGTGAAGACCAAATTTGCTTGATTTTTAAGAATTCGCAGGTGCGTTTAAACAGATCGGCGGTAAAGTTAGTACCCTGGTCGGTGAGTATCATTTTGGGTATACCGAACAATGATATGAAATGAACTAAGCATTCGCAGGATTCTTCTGCGGTGGCATTTGAGATGGGATAGGCTATTGAGAATTTTGTCAAGTCGTCCTGAAGGGTGAGTATAAATTTCAGTTTTGCAAGTCCTGCTTCAGGTAGGGGTCCGACAATGTCGAGGCTAATTCTATCAAATGGGCGTGTAGAAGTGGTTGTAATCTGCATGGGAGATTTGTTGATTTTGCGTAAGGCTTTATTAGATTGGCACAATTTGCAGTTTTTTACATAGTCTTCTATTTCTGATCGCATATTTTTCCAATAATAACGTTCTTTTATCCTATCATACATTCTATTGGAGCCTAGATGACCAGCTATTGGAATATCATGATTTTCTTTAAGTAATCTCTTTATTTCAGAAGGTACTGGGTAAATAATCGTATTATGGTGTATATGAACCGTGATGTTTGTATTGTTAAATAGATATATAAGCATTCCATATATTTTAACAAAGGAATTTTGTTCGAATGGGTTTTTGAAATCTGTTATGGCAAATGCATTGATATCACCGGATAGGATAATTTCGTCCCTAACAGCCTTTAATGCCTTGAAGATGTCAAGGTAAGTACAGTTATCAAAATAGTAGACCTTTGTAAACAATAAATAATAAGTTTTCTCTTTAATGGTTAATTTTTTGAAACTGTGGAGTTCTCGTTCTCCATTTATTATACTACTTGGGTCATCAGAGTTACCAATAATTTCTTGGACATATGGGTTTGATTCATCAAGATCAATAGATACAGGGATGAGTATGGTCTTATTATTACTCTTTAAAAGATTTTCGTTATGCTCTTGTACTTGTGTATTATAGGTTTCATTTTTATTATTAAAAGATCTTAAGAAGTCTGAGTATTCATTATTAGGGGTTGTAGTATCTTCCGATACTGAAGCAGGGGAGTCAGTTGGAGTAGGACGACTTAAGAGGTCAAAGTCTATGTTCGGTGGTGGGTTTGATGGACTTGGATCTAGAGCACCTAAGTCAATAAGATCGTCGAGGACATCCTGAGGGATTTCTGGTTCTGGGCTAGTGGTTGTGTTGTCATTCATACCAGAGGTGGACGGTTCTTCTTCAGTGACAGGGTTAACGGGATAACGTGATAATGCATCTGCATTGCTATTGATTTTTCCCTTTTTGTATTCAATTTCGTAATCAAACTCCTCCAGTTTGAGTCTCCATCTAACTAGTTTTGAGCCGGGGTCTTTACAATTGAACAACCATTTGAGTGGGCGATGGTCTGTTACGATTTTGAAGAGACGACCATATAAATATGGTCTAAAGGTTTGGGTACCAAAGAGAATAGCCAGACACTCCTTCTCTGTCACGCTGTAATTGCATTCGGCTTTGTTTAATGTTCTCGAGGCGTAGGCTATAGGGCGATCTTTTCCTATTTCACCTTGAGATAAAATGGCGGAGATAGCGAAATTAGAAGCATCACAAGTTAGGACAAAGGGCTTGGTAAAGTCAGGATAGGCTAGAACAGGGGCAGAGACTAAGGCATGTTTTAGACTTTCAAAGGCTAACTGCTGTTCGTTATGCCAGTTGAATGGGACATTTTTCTTGAGAAGGTTGGTAAGGGGTTTTGCTATTTTAGATAAGTCTGGGATGAATCTGCGATAATAGGAAACTAACCCTAGAAACGATTTGATATCTTTGGGACATTTTGGTAAAGGGAAGTCAGCGACAGCTTTAGTTTTTTCTGGATTGGGTCTTACACCCTTATCTGTAATCGTGTGACCAAGATAAGATACCTCCTTGCGGAGGAACTCGCACTTGTCTGGTTGAAGTTTTAGGTTAAAAGTACGTAGTCTATCGAATACGTTAGCGAGGTTTCTAATGTGAAGGTCAAGGTCGAATGAATGAATTACGATATCATCCAAATAAACAAAGCATTGTATACCTTGGAGACCGGACAGCACAGAGTTCATTAGTCTTTGAAAGGTTGCGGGCGCATTCTTCAAACCGAAAGGCATTCTCGTAAATTCAAAGTGTCCTTGTGGGATCGAAAATGCTGTTTTAGGGGCATCGTCTTCTGACATCCTTATTTGATGGAATCCAGAAGCCAGATCTAGTGTGCTAAAGTATCTACATTTACCCAGTTGATCAAGGATTTCAGTAATGTTTGGTATTGGATAGGAATCGCCTATTGTGATATCGTTTAACTTCCGATAATCTATAACTACACGCCATTTGCGTTGGCCTGAGGCATCTGTCTTTTTAGGAACTACCCATATCGGGGAAGACCAGGGGGATGTTGAGGGTCGAATGATACCTTCATGAAGCATTTTATTAATCTGGGATTCTACTTCCCTTTTGTGGGCATCTGGGAATCTGTATGATTTAGTGCTAATAGGGACAGAAGAAGAGGTTGGTATTTTGTGTTGCAGGGCATCAGTAAACGTTAAACGATTGTTGGGCAGATGGAAGATATCAGAATAGAATGAACAGAGGTCGTATAAGGCATTAGATTCTTCGGTATTCAAATGAGACACTCGTAATAAGTCGAGCACCTCTTTGGTGCGGTTAAGGGCGTTGTCTTGGTTTGATTCAGAGTAGGGTACATGAAAAATGTTATGCGAATAATTCTTGTCTAATGGTAGGAGATTTATTTTAAAATCTGGGTTTATTTGTATCGGGGATTCTGAGATATAAACGACAGAGATGTTGATTCTTGAGTTTGGTTTAACCTTAACTATACAATTGGCTATTAGAAGGGAGTCAATTTGATTTTGGTCAAGTACAATGCCTTCTTTTAGTTCGGGGTTTGACACTAAGCATTCTATTACAGTTTCAGTACGAGGCAAGATAATATAATTTGGTTCCGAGAAATTCAAGGTAAGTATTACTTTATTAACAATAAATGCACTTGCTGTATAGTCGATTTTACAGTTATTTCTTGAAAAGAAGTCATTGCCTATTATTCCATCATACGGAAAGTCTATATTTGGAACCATGTGAAAATGATGACTAAGAGCATCAAAGTTTATTAATATATGACCTAGTGTGCGCATTATGTTTTTTGTATTACCTAAACCATGGAAAGTTACGTAATTATTTTCAATTTTAGGCATTTGTTCGATGATATTTATTTTGATAAGGCTAATAGACGCACCGCTATCGATAAGAAGTTTCAAGGGTTTCGATGATACAGAAGTTTGAACTTCTACAAAAGGTAAGGACTTCTTTTTTGGATTTGTTGTGATATTGTATGTACTGATTTCTGTATTTTGTTTTTTAGATGCTGTGTTGGATACTCGACAAGGTTCTAGAATTGGGAGGTCAGTGTTTACGAAAGAGTCAGGGATTGGTTTAGTTACATCACTCTGAGTTTGGGGCTGGTTACCCTGTCCGTTAGTGACTAATTGAGAAACAGTGAATGGGCCACTATGAGTTTGGGGCTGGTTACCCTGTCCGTTAGTGGATGATTTAGGAACAGTGGATGATTTAGGAACAGTGGATGATTTAGGAACAGTGATTGAATAAGGGACGCTTATTTGGGGCTGGTTACCCTTGTGGTCCATAGAACTAGAAAGGGTGCCGTTATCATATTTTGACCGTACTAGCTGTGAATTGGGTCTCACGAGACACCGACGTGAGCCCACTATTCGTTTAAATCATTTTCAGGGGTTTGCTCATCGGTTAGGTCGACATTATGTATAGGTTGATTGGTTTTTTGGTAACTCGCGGATGGACGATTGTTTCGGTCGGCTTGATGATTGTTTTTATTGCCGAAATACCGATTATTGTATTCACGCTTCCGACAGGCGTCAATAGTGTGACCAACGGCTTTACAGTAGCGACATGTTGGTGGACCTGACGTAGGTAAAGGTCCTTGATAACTTGGCTTATTCGCGGCGGTCATTGCACCTTGTGTAAAGTTTTTGTATTGCTGCGGTTGTCGTTGGGGTACGCGATTATAGTTAAAAGGTGTGGCATTTCTTTTAAACGAGGCTTGTAATAACTTTTCTTCGGAAACGGCGAAATTGATCGCGTCATTGAGCGTTTCGGGATCACGGCATCTGACCACAGTAGACAGGCGCACGTTTAATCCGCTAATAAAAGTATATAATGCTAGGTCTTGCATAGCAGCGACACGGCCAGCCAGTTCCCCTTTCTTTTTCGTTGGTATTGAGACATTAATTTCGGTAAGTAACTTTGAGAGACACGATTCTACACGGAGTGCGAACTGGTTGACTGTTTCGTTATTAGATTGGCGACAATCTTGAAGATCAGAGAGCAGTGCAGCATAATGCTTTCTTTCGCCGAATTGTGACTTTAGGAAGTCCTCTAGTTGTTGCCATGTCTCAAATTCTTTTATTGAACACGCGCTTTCGGCTCGCCCTTCGAGTTGACTAATAATATATGTCAATAATGTGGATTGTTGAGCCGGCGACGCAAGGTTAATAGCGTTTCTACAGTTATTTAAATAGGCATTTAGTTTTTCTCTATTACCGTCGAATTTATTTATGAACTTAATCAAAACATTTAAATCAATCTCCTTAGAGGTCGTAGTGGAATCCTCTTTGGGCATATTGAACGCTTCAGTCACGGGAACTCAGTTAGTCAAAACAAAGATAAGGCTCGAGGACCGGATTAGCGATAAGGAAAGAATGTTGCACGGCTCTCGCGACTAAATAATATGTGTAGTTACTAATCTATGAGAAATATAATTAAGCACTTTGTTCGTTGTACGTTTTCGTATTACGCGATCACAGGCAATTTAATTATTCACTGGCACTAATCACTTGCACAATTATCTTCGGTATGAAGTAAATATGAATGTTAAAGACTTACAGGAACACGGCGATTACAGGAACAGCATGTGTCATCATGGCTGGTGGAATACCTTGCTTCCACGGTGAGTATGTTTAAAGGATACGGTGACGACAGCAACAGGATTCGGCAGTGAGAAACAGCGACCAGCAATATCGGCTCGGCACGGCAGTAGAACTCTTCACATGGATATAAATCACGACACGGCGAAAAGAAACAGCGAGAGGATACGGCGACGAAATGATAGAGTTCTGTGTGGCGACGATATGCGTTTAGAAAGTCTGTATTGTTCACTATTGCACGAATTTATTGTTCGTTTTACACGATAGAGGCGAACCAGGATTTTAGAAATCCCTTTGAGCTGCCACCAATGTTATACGGGAAACTTGTATAGTCTTTTTAAAAAAACACTTTTATTACTTTGGCTAAAGGCCGTTTAATTTATATAGAATATTACAAGAAAACTTTTATTAAAGAACAAGTGGCCTTAACCGAGGTTGAGAATAGAATGACTTGAACTGGGCACACTAAACTATGAATCCGCTACTTATCGCCAATGTGCTGACGGTGCATTGTGTCAGGGTTGTCCCATACATTGACGGGATATAACAGTTCGCTATGTTTCTCAATCTTTCTATAACTTGGTCAGCCGTCTCTGTCTCATTCTTAGATTCGACCACCACGGAATGCAGCGTCCCCCGCCCAGGGAGCTGGGTAACCGGGCGGTTTGCCACCACACCCGCATAGGTCGCCATCCCCTTCCTTTCTCTTTCCTTCTCTCTCTCGTCTTGCTTTTCTATCTTTTCCTTCAGCTCTATCATAACTCTCCCATTTTCTCTCAAAAGTCTTCTATTCTCTTCTACCTTTCTAAGCAGTTCGTCGGTAGAAGCTGTTGCACTAACTGTGAACAACCGTTGAAACAAAATAAAAGTATGTAGAGCTGAGTGACTTTACTTGACACGAGCTTTTCTTGATTCTAAAATTTATCTCTCTATTATAGCACATTTTAAATTTTCTTGGTGTATTTCCAGTTTTATTTTGTGTTCCTCTTCTGCACTCTCCATGTGTTTCATGTGTTCCTCTTTTGCCATCTCCATACGTTTTATGTGTTCCTTTTCTACCATCTCCATGCGTGAGTGAGTTATCATAGAAGCCACATAGTTGTGTTCCTAAAAATGATAATGACAATAATAAATAAAAAATATTAGTACTTAGTTGAGTAGGCACTTTAGTAGAACTAGACTAAAACAGACACACTCAAAAGTATTCAAATAATATTATTAATACTTGCTGATTTTTTCGGCTATTTTTGTCAGAAGAAATTACTTCCATTGCTGGGTAGTTACCCACACAATTATGTTGTTGACCACATAATTATGTTGGTTTGTTTCGAATCCTAAAAACAAAAGGAACAATATTATGTAAGTAAGGTTGGTTAACATATTACAGAAATGTGTAACTGCCCTTGTGGTAATTTTTTTTTGCTTGATAGGCTCAACTGACCTGTAACGATATTATGGCACATATGTCCCACTGCCACTTGGCAATACTTCGCGACCTTGGCACCTATTAAAAACATTAAAAATCCTCAATTATTTTGTCTTCTATGTACTACAGTCTAAAGCATCATACAGCATGCTTACTTTATAAAACTTTATGAAAACCGAATAACAAGAGGTATACTCACGAGCTCATCTGAATCATATAGATTATGGTCTCTCAACAGCTCTGCAGGATTTAATAAGTCTTTTACTTCAACGACAGAATCATCTGGAGTTGCTGGCCTTGCCCCACCGCCTATTTTATGAGTTTTAATTCACTTTCATTGACTTCCACTGTACTTTTAGCTGGCCCAATTCCCGTTGCCGACAATTCAATTCATGAAACCTAATAATTATGAGAAAATACTACATAAATAACATCTTACTGTTAGATAGATAGATAGAACTAAATGTGAAAGATTTTTAATTACAATTAGCTATACGGATATATATTGAATTAGGTGGAAAAGTGTAGTATCCAATAATATAATACAGAGGATACCTTTTTTAAAAGTTCATGCGGACCAAGTTATAATCAAAATAGCAGATAATATCTTACTTTTTATGGACTTCCTCCCATGCTTGAGTTTTTATCTTGTTGGTGTTTGTGTTTAAAGATTTGTTTTCTATTATTTGCGTGTAATCTCTTAAAACACTGCGAAGTAATTGCTGAAAAATAAGTAAATACATACCTAAATATCAAAAATACCACGACATTCAAATTCACACCTTGATACAGAATGACGAATGTAAATTATTTACCTTTTGCTCTTCATCCCAGTTAACTGAGCGAATTCGTTTTGGGTTCATGTTATTATTTTATAAGTTGCAATTTAAATGTTATCAAATCAGAACAAAATTCAAACAAACTGGCTTGCTCGCTACACTGACAATAGGGGACATGACAACTCTTATCCACAGAGTACATTTGTATATAGGAGGACTCTTATCATATTTTGGGCAGCAGACAAATTTTCAAACTCAAAACATTGCCTGTCACTGACAATTTGCTTGGGTTCCTTCAATGGTTCGATCTTTTTACTTTTAAAATCAACTGGGTTGCCATAGCGGACGCGCTAATCCAGGCATAAGGAATGTATAGTTAGTCCGAGGATACTCTATGTTTATTAATAACAATCTTAAAACGAAGCTAATACTTAGTTACCCCGGAATTAGCTAGTTCAAGCGTAACCTCGGAGTAAACTATGAGTAAGCCTTTTTTATTAATAAGACAGATACTGACCATCTTTCAATATATGTCCTTAATATAGAACTTCTTTGCTAAGGCATTCGCATTTATTTATTGTAACTTTAAGATTAGTTTGTCTAAGTCTATCGAAAATTTTTTTTACATGTTCTATTAAACTGGATGAATATACAATAATATCGTCTAAATATACTACGCAATGTGTACCTTGAAGTCCTCTGAGCACATTATCCATTTCTCTGTGAAATGTTGCGGGCGCTGTTTTTAAACGAAAGCGCATTCGAGTACACTCAATAATGTCCTGATTGAGTTGTAAAGGCTGTTTTGGGTTGATCTGACTTTTCTAGATGGTAGGTAGCCGCTAGCTAAATCTATTATAGAGAAGTGGCATTGCCTAATCTATCAAAAAGATTTGAAATATTAGGTAATGGGTATTTATCGTCAATAGTAATTTCATTAAGTCGACTATAATCTATTACCATACGAAATTTACGTTCGCCTGAAACATCCATTTTTTTGGGCACTGGGTGGCACATTCCGTGGAGAGTGAGATTCTTTAATTACTTAATTCTCTAATAATTTGTTTGCTTGTTTTTGTATTTCTTCGTTTTGTGCAATAGGGTGTCTATAATGGCGTATATAAATTGGGTCCTCATTACTCGTTCTGATTTAGTGATTCACCTGATTTGTAAGGATAAAGGAACTTGCTCACAGTGAAATAAATATCTTTATATTCTTGACATAAATTATAAATACATGACTTTTCCACAGAATTTAAGTGATCTAATCTTCAGTGATAAATTTCAGTGTGATAAATCTAATAATTGTTCAATATTTATGTCGGGAGTCAAATTATGTCAATGACATAATTCTTCTTCTAACTTGTATACTTTAAATGATTGTGTGAATGTAATTTTCATTTCTTTTTCTGTAGTATTTTGTATAACTGTTTGTGCAAATGAGTTTATAGATACAGTTAACAATAGCATCTGGCATTCTAACACCTGGACAAAACTGTGTATAATTTAATAATGCGTTGCCGTTTTTTAATAATGTCGACACTTTCACTCGAGTTTCTGATTGTGGAGGGATTTTAAATTCATAAAGTGGATTTTATACTATCGGAATATCTGTATATTTTATTTTCAACATTGAGTTCTCTTAACAAATAAGATCCTATTAACCCATCATAAGAGTTATCTACATTGTAAATACAAAATTTGTGACTTAAATTACTTTTGAACGTAGCTGTTAATGGAATATACGCTATTTGGTCGTGTCTACTACATCCGTGTGTACTAATGACACCAAATGGCTCTAATCAAATATATTCTGAAAAGAATTCTCGGGCTTTTTCAGGGCTCATAAAAGATTTGGTACTATCTGTGTCAATCATAAAAATCGATCCTATTTCTGGTAATCTAATGTGTGGTGAGTTTAAGGTATCGTTATAATTAATAATTGAATCGATTATTTGAGAAACCCCATAAGTCAACAGACCCTAACTTTACAGGAGACGAAAAAATACCTTCCGTGAAAAAAAAAACTGGCCATGGATGTGTTTTGTATTTAGTTTGAATGGTATAAATGATATCTATATAAATTGTTAATTTTTCCTCATAATATTTTCATTATCACGAAATAAATAGTGCTCGAAAGTCGTTGACTTAAGGGGTTTCTCAAATAAACGAAAAAAGAAAACACATTTGACACGTTAAACACCATGAAGTTTTAATCAGAAAATGTTATAATTCAATAATTAGAATATAAATAATGATATTATTAATTGTTTAGCCCAAAGACTCATCTCTTTCACGGTCTGTGACCGGCCATTGGTATATTTTTTCATAAAACTCCTGTACTTCTTTATCTTGTGGCAAGTAATTTCTAAGTTTTTTTAGATCTTCCATTTTCTTTTTGTTAATGAAAATTTGACCCTCTGGATACGCTTTGTTGCTAGGCATAACCAGCCTCTCTTTATTTGCATTCTTAAGATTAAAATAATGTTCAACCAGGCCGTCAATAAAGTCCCTTACGACCATCCATCTCTTTCATGAGAATAGCGAAAGTAGCAATATTGGCTGATCTTGAATGACACTTTCTGTTCTTTGGGTATGTGTCTACCAGCTGATTCTACCAAGAGCATATTTTTTTTGTAAAATTTTGGCCACCACTTTTTGAAGTCTATTATGTCACAGGACGATGGCAATGAGACCAGGAAAATGTTTTCGCCGTTGAGCTTAGAATCAATGCTGCAACTTCCTTCACTGTATAGATACAATCAGTTCGTCTTATTTTTCTTTTCAAGACGGCGAAGTCTCGGTCGCAAGGTAAAAACGAGTGACCTCGAATTGGAAAATACTGCTTGATGGTTTTGAACATTCCGAGCGATACCAATGCAGATAAAACCCTTACGACCGTGTGGTTTTTATTTTGTCCATCGCAGCCATCAGTGAGCACTTGGCTCAACATTTTCCATATTTTTTTTCAAATATTGATAAAGAAATGTGCTTACTTCGTTAGGCCCTTTACCTCCAACTCCTTCGTGATATACTATAAAGTGGGCACTGTTATTCTTCAGGTTGTGAATGTAGCAAACACTTACAGTCAGTTGTCTTAGGTAAAAGGTTTCTTGCACTGGTATAAAAGGAAGGCTAATATTTTGCAAGTAATCTATGCAAATGGCTCCATTCTTTCCAGATTCGTCATTTTGTACTAGCTCCGTAACAGATTTAATTTTTTATAAAATTTGATTGCTCGTCGTAAATGTACCATTTTTTCAGCAACCGCTACACGTTTAGCAGAGTTTAAAAAATTACTTTTTATTTTCACCTCCAACTCCTCACAAGTAGAGCAGGTATCTACTTGGGGTCGCCTAAAATGTAGTGAAAATTGTTCCTTATATGTAAAAGGAATATTTTACGTCCAAATTTGGATGTTTTGCTCGAAACATTGAGTGCATAATTTTTAACCGACTTCTAAAAAGGAGGAGGTTTCTCAATTCGACCGTATATATTTTTAACATTAAGTCTAGCATCCAAATAATGGCGCACTTTACTAGCATAATGAGACATTTTTTTAGGAAATGACTCAATATGGTCCTTCACAGGTTGAATTACAGCTCCATCTTTCGCGTTTCCAGGTGTATTCAGTCCTCGTCTATCAATAGTTGCTTTTCCTTGAGACAGTAGAGTGCACAATCGTCTTACGCGATCCATGGTAATGCCGTGAATATTAACAAATACTAATTTGCAAACTTGATGTTTACCAGAACATGTCGATATAGTATACTCGTAACTCGACCCACGTGATGGCTTTGAATAAATAGCCAAAATATTATTATTACCTACAAATAACACAATAATTACACCAAAAAGTATGTGTTCTTACCTGCACGTTCAAGATCCATCACTTTATTTTGTAAACTTAACACTTATTACATATTTTTCACTTTTTAACTGAGATTGTTACAACAAAATGCCGAGAAAGATATGTACACTTCTAGTGACGGTCAAGTTCCGACTAAAATTACGGCCCGCGCGCAGCCGATGAGATACGGGAAAGGGTTACCTCTGTTTATTTGACTTGCCAATAACTTGTTTTTTTATTACCGGCTTTGAGATTTAAAAATGGACTTTTGACCGGCTAGATCACTTAAATACCCGTATGTGCGTCGGCGCTGCCACCAGCACGGCGGCTGCCGTTCTTGGTCTTGATGGGGCGGCAGGTGGCGTCGCCCCCTGTGTCAGCACCGACTCCGAGGTTGACGCCGTCGGTGTGGGTGATACTGGTCGGGAGGGCGCGCAGAATGGGAAGTCGTCCTGCACGTCCATCCCCCTTCCAGAGAGTTTGCCGGACTGGTGGGGCGTTCCGGTGTTGCGAGGCCACCCGCCCGCTTGCCCGGTGGGCTGTTCCCACCCTCTTCCTCGCGCGACCTTTTCTTAGGGATGGCGATGCTGGGGATGGTTCGGTAGTAGTGGCGATGCTTGCAGGTGTCTGCGGCGGTTCTCCCGTAAATAGATCCGGCCACATGGCCTGCACCACGTGGAGCTTGGCGAGGTCTTCGTGTGATACGTCTTCCTTTTTATTTTCTCCCAGATGGACGTCCCTCACCCGGAAGTAGGACCCAGCGCTGCAGTCCCTGCGTTAGAGCACCCTCCTTGCGAAGGGTCTGGAACACTCGAGCATCCCCCTCGTGTCTCCTTAGGCGCTGGGACTGCAGATCCGGATGGACCCCCGATTCCTTGGGTGGCGGTGGTGGTGACGGCATAGGCGTCATCCTGTGATGTAGGCCGTCACGTGGCGCCTAGACATGGGGGCTGATGCCAGTCCCCGAACAGTCAGAGTCGGGGCTTGGCGCTAATGCCAGACCGCCTCCTTCCACTCAACGAGGGCACCACCACATCGGCTATCAGGTGACGGCAATCCCCTCACGAAGACAACGCTACGCGGTCGACACAATTAAAATTAGTCATTGCGAAAAATAACGTATTAATGAGTCGTAATAATTAAGGCGCCCGAACGTAGGCGTTTAGTCGCGCGATGCGTCCGTCCGCCTCGACAGCTGTGGCCGTCTGTATCGATACTGCGATCAGTGTTGCCAGGGCCCTTAAGCCTGCGTTCAGACATGCGGGAATCGTGCGTTTACGCATCGCGCGGTTTGAAACCGCAAAATTGTGATGCTATTCAGACACGCGCGGTTAGTATGCGATTTCGTGCGGGTTAGCGTCAGTTTCAAAATGGAGGTCGACGAAGAAGTGTGTTTACTGTGGTTGCTCCTTAAAAAAAAAGAAAAGAAAAAGGCGGTATTGGGTGCATCCAATATTACGTGACCGACTAGTATATGGTCAGTTCGTAACGTTATATCCCAAATTAAGAATGTATGATAACAAATTTTTTGACTATTTGAGAATGTCAATAAAATCTTTTGATGAACTAATTGAACTGATCAGGCAAGATATTTCATGCTCTGAAACGCATTTGAGGCCAAGCGTGTCACCGGAAGAGAAACTCGTAAAGCCGGGTACTCACTAGGGAACCGTAACTGTAACATGCGTGATACAGTAACGAGGTTCTAGTGTGTACGCTTTTTACAATTACGGTTCACGACGGCGCCAGAACGCTTTCACTGAGCGTACTCATTTTGCGAGCTGTAAATGTTACCAAACAGATACAGTAACGAGGTTCTAGTGTGTACGCGTTTTACAATTACGGCTCACGACGTCGCCGGAACGCTTTCACCGAGCGTACTCATTTTGCGAGCTGTAACTGTAACCAAACAGATACAATAGCGAGGTTCTAGTGTGTACGGGGAGTAACGAACGGGGAGGCCTGCTCTGCCCTCAGTTTTGGTTTGTAAATCCACGATGTCGGACGAAGTGTCTCTCGCCTGTGCAGCATACTTACTTATGGATGCCTTACTTGATGATTTTAAACGGCCACGAAGATGGTGGATTTATAGAATGTATCGAGAAAGAAGTGATCTACTGTTCATATTGAAAAATCAAGAAATTAGTGGTCATTACAAAAATTTTACAAGAATGAATGCAACTGACTTTGAATATCTCATGAATTTAATCGGTCCCAAAATAGAACGAAGAAACACTGCATTTCGAGAAGCTGTGTCGGTTCAAGACAGGTTAGCTGTGACGCTGAGATACTTAGCTACTGGTGATTCTTTTACAAGTTTGCAATACCTGTTTCGTATTTCCAAACAAGCCATAAGCTCGATTATACCAGAAGTGTGTCAGGCGTTAACAGGAGCATTGAAAGAACAAATCAAGGTAATTATTTAATGTAATTAATAATTAATTATACATAGTCGTCGAAATTCATGTCTGACGAATACTGGCTACTGTTGCTGTGTGGAGAGTATGGCGGGTTTTGAGAAGAAGTAGAAGCAGGGCCTGCTGTGTCTAAGTCCACATAAGGAGTTTCTTTATTTGTAGCCATGGAAGAGGTTGAATTGCGTGGAGATTGTTGGTTTTGTGTAGCAGAATAGTAACCATAATTTTGCATAGAATTGTAATAGCCTTGATCGGCACGCATAATGATCTGAAATATTTCGTGTTGAATTGTGTTTTTTATGTCCCTTGAGTAGTTTTTCATTTTTTCTTGTATGAAATCGAAGAAAGACTTTAGTTCCATATCCTGTTCTGGCTTATTTGCCGTATTTTTCAATATTCCGAAAGCCTCTTTTAGCATTTGTAGTTTGGGATCTGACTTTAGCTTTTTATTGGGAGGCTCAAATGATGGAGGGGGGCTGTTGGCATTAGTATCGCTCTTATCCTCCACCTGCAAAAAATCGTGTGTTTATTAATATGATCAATAATAATAATAAAATATCGTTTGTTGTAGATGCCGACAAATCGTGACGAATGGCTTGAATGCAGCAGAGAGTTTGAGAAACTATGGCACTTTCCACATGTAATTGGGGCTATCGATGGCAAACATATTCTTATCCAGTGTCCATTCAATTCTGGAACAGAATACTACAATTATAAATCTCAGTTTAGCATCGTATTGTTGGCATTAGTAGACGCACAATACAACTTTATGTACGTACATATTGGGATTCAAGGAAGAATTTCAGATGGAGGTGTATTACAAGGATGTAGTTTGAAAAGGATGATGGATGAGAAATCTTTAAATTTACCGGAACCCGTATCCCTACAAAATCGCAATAGGCTACTTCCCTTCTACTTCCTCGGTGATGCAGCATTTCCTTTGGGAGAAAATCTAATGAAACCATACGCGGGCACCCATCCGAAAGGATCTAAAGAAAGAATTTTTAACTATCGGCTGTCAAGAGGCCGAAGAGTGGTCGAAAATGCATTTGGGATTCTGGCTAGCGTTTTTAGAGTACTAAGAAAACCAATATTACTGCAGCCAGAAAAAGTTGAAACGATCGTAATGACCCTAGTGCTTCTGCACAACTTTCTAAGGCGTTCTTCCTCATGTTCGGTATACACACCCCAAGGCTCTTTTGATAATGAAAACACAGAGATTAGTGAAGTTATACCAGGAACTTGGCGAAGTGAAGCGGAAAGCACATCGTTTCGTCCGTTATACGCCATTGCTCGCCGTTCAGCGGCAAATTTTAAAGGAAATCGTGAAGAACTTGCTCATTATTTTTTAAATGAAGGTAAAATACCATGGCAACACATGTATGCGTAAAACTGAGATAGTAAAAATCTACCCACCTGTTCATTCGCATCTCCAGCCTCAAGTCCTTTTCGAGGTGTGAAACGATCATTCAAGAATCCTAGCACCTTAAATGCATACCATTTATTTTCGTAAATCTCGTCTTTTCCTGTAATAAGAAATGTTATAAAACAGTTAGATGTACCTAAAAGTTAATAATAAAAAACAATAAATAAATATTAACAATAAATAAATAATTTTGTTAGTGTGAGAGTAAATACCTTTCCCCGTTCCCACTGATTTCTTAATTTTCATGCGCTCCCTTCTGTACGAAGCCAATAAATTAATCATTTTTTGTTTGCATGCTTCCCCACTTTCGTTAATTATACTTCCGATTTTAGCCCAGGCATCTTCTTTCAAATGTTTTTTGTAATAATCTTTGTCCTTAGGGTTCCATAGTACAGTATTTTCCCTGTAGGCGTCTATCAGCAAAAGACATTTATCCTCTGACCATTCACTCATGATGACGAAGGAATATAACTCAAAAACTAATATAATAACTCGTAAACACAGCTGGTTCGCAGCGTCTAGCAACAACCTCTCCTCATGACGTCCACGAGCGCACTGCGAGCGCCCTTTGATCCGCGGCAAAAACCGACAATCGTCGGCTCGCTGCGAGTCGCTCGTCGCAGGCTCGCGAACCACGTACACACTATGTTTTTGGTTACAGTAACGGTTACAGTTACATGCAACGTTACGCGATCAGAAATGAGTACGTTGTAAACATCGGCTCGCTGCAAACCGCACGCGTACCGCTCGTAGCAGGTTTGCGAACCACGTACACACTATGTTTTTGGTAACAGTAACGGTTACAGTTACGTGCAACGTTACGCGATCAGAAATCAGTACGTTGTAAACATCGGCTCACTGCAAACCGCACGCGTACCGCTCGTAGCAGGTTTGCGAACAACGTACACACCATGTTTTTTGGTTACAGTAAATGCAACAGTTACAGTTACAGCTCGCTAGTGAGTACCCGGCTTAATAACTTTAAGGTAAGATTTATTTATTGTTCTTCAAAATCAGCATAAATATTTTCTATAACTGTAGAGGACTGAGAGCCAGAACTAAATTGCGATGGTGACGGTGACGGTGCCGGAACAGGAGGAGATGATCCAGATATAGTAAAATATCCTTGCGGGCTTGTATACTGTTGTCCTTGCCAATACGTAGGTGTGATCTGCTGAGTATTGTAGCGAACAGGGGGTGGTAAGCTTTGTCCTTTTTGTATCACTTGAAGTAATTCAATTTTGGTTGCTAAACGCCTATTTTCTGGTACTTTTTTGAGTTCTTTATATAACGACAAACAAAAGAGTTTGTCGTCATCTTGCTTGGTAATACTATTTTCTTGAAGTTCATTCTGAAAATGTTTTCGTGACTCGATACTTTTTTCTATTAAAACAGCTATTTTTTCTTCTGGCACTTGTGTTTTCTTACGTTTAGGGGACGTATTTCAGTGGCTTCGGTTGCATTGGCGTTTAGTTGACTTGTCTCCTCACTTTGCCTTTCATTCTGTTCTTCAATATTAGTTGTAGTGTCTTTATTACTTACACTATTCTGCAGGAAAGATAATCTTGAAAAATACATATATCGGGCTCCTTTACGAGCACCTGAACCAGAAGGAGTTGTTTTTTCTTTTTTGTATTCTTTATTGTAGCAATCTCGTATGTTTTTCCATTTTTTTTGGAGTTGTGTACCTAAAAATAATAACATTATTAATAATATTCTTGTTTCAGATATCTTGGTACGGGTTGTTCATTTGGAGAACTAAGCTACAATTATCGCCTAGGAAAATCGACGATTACTGGAATTGTCCGCGAAGTATGTAAATCATTGTGGAATAAGTTGGTAAACATAGTCATGCCCGAAGCGACTGAAGATATCTGGAAGACAATAGCACGAGACTTTGAGAGATATGCAAATTTTCCAAATTGCATTGGTGCTATAGACGGCAAGCATATCCGAGTTATAAAGCCTGTTGATTCGGGTTCTTTGTATCATAACTATAAACATTTCTTTTCCATAGTGCTCTTAGCACTTTGCGACGCCAACTATTGCTTTACTTATGTTGATATTGGGGCTTATGGCAAAAGCAGTAATTCTGCTATATTTAAAAATTCGGTTTTTTATAAACGCCTGACAGAAAAATCATTAAACATACCAACACCTAAACCAATATCTAATGTAGACCTAACACCAATGCCTTATGTTATAGTTGGAGATGAAGCCTTCGGCTTAGCAGAAAATTTAATGCGCCCATATTCAGGCAAATGTTTACCATATGAAAAAAGGATTTTTAAGTATAGGTTATCGAGAGCCCGACGTAATATTGAGTGCACTTTTGGTATTTTGGCGAACAAATGGCGCATCTTTCATAGGCCTATAAATGTAAACATAGATTTTGCCGAAGACATAATAAAAGTCTCTTGTGTTCTACATAACTATGTGCGGACTAGAGATGGTCTAAAATTTAAAGATACTTTATATAATGTACCCATGACTAATCTCAATACCTTGCATGCGGGAAGAGGGACACCGTCATCTTTGAATATCAGATATAAATTCGCTCATTACTTTGTGAACGATGGGCGTGTTCCATGGCAAGACACAAAGATATAGCTGCAACTAACATACCGTACTTGTAATGTTTAGGTACATAACTAAATGTAAACAAACGAAATATGGTAATACCGTTGTGACCTTCATTTGAAAAATGCTCGAAATGTCTGCATAAAACAGCCGAAGTTTGTTTATATTTATTTAAGTACCTAAAGTATACGGAGAGTATAATATACGCTTCATAACAATAATTATAACATAATTCTGTCAATTATTTTTTGGTGAATAAACCTACTTACTTAAAATATTCTTTTTTTCCACCGTGTCTTCGCAATTTCCAAATATCTCCACCAACTCTTGCCAAGCTCGGTTCTTGATAATTTTATTTGAGTAATCATCACACTGAATGTCCCATATTGCAGGTCTCTTCTCCACCTCATCAATAAATAGTTCAGTGTCGAAACGATCCATGGCGAACTCACGAGCAGTGACGTGCTCACCGCGCGGTATCCGCAACGCAACTGAACGCGAAGTAAAGACTCCATAGTAATAGAAACGCGCGGGAGCAGCGCGATTCTATTTTCTGGCGGTTAGGTTGCGGTAACCGCGCGGCTTGATTAACCACGCGGTTATGTCTGAACGATTACTTTATAACTCGTACAAATAAGACCCGCGCGATTTCCATGCGATTCTGAAATCGCGCGGTTCCCGCCGTGTCTGAACTAGCGCTAAGTCAAAAGTTAGTTTAATTTCCTGAAATGTTACATTTTTGCTGCAAAAGTAACTTATTTTCATTTCGTATTTTTTATGTCGGAGGCAAATTGATTTCAGCAAAATGGCGGAATATAAAGAAATCTATGATGTCTAATGGTGTATTTAATCTTATGATAAAACAGACTCTAGTTTCATTTGTTCGCAGCACCATCTTCATAGTTGTTACAATCTAGTCTAGCACCTAACTTATTCTATTAGTTTGAACCAAATCCACGAGAGGTGGTGCATCTGTTAGTTTTACACTGATCTACTAATATTCGATATGTATCCCTCTTAACGTACTTTTTTACCATATGTTCTTAAGAGGGCTGTTAATAAAGGGCAAAATCGCCTCAATGCAAAAAAAAAACAAAAAACTTACATTATCGACGATGATTTGTCATCTCTCTTTATTGTGTATTAAATTGAGTACTAGTGAATCGCTTTCATTAAGTTTTGTTCTATACTTTAAATTTTTTTTTTCTTAAATCACGAAACATGTCAATTAGACAGGCTTATTATATTAAGACGAAAACTAAAAAAAAATATTATTTAAATATGTATATAGCGAATTAGAGACAAAAAAACATCAAATCCACCAACTTAAAGTGGAGTCATTTTAATAGGTAACATTTGACGTCTGTCAGTTTTATCTTCATATTGAGGTGACCTGCTTAAAAACATCGATTAAAGTGAATGAATCGATACGGACTTGAAACATATGTGAATTTTAAAAATCATCAGGCGAATCCCTGTCCCATTATTATTTTTTCTTTCGTAAATTTAAGGAGCAAAATAAGACAACTACATAATTTACCAAAAAAATTGCATTTATTCAGTTGAACTATCAGAACTGTTATTAGTATTGTCATCTTTATCACTGCTGTCAGCACTCAGAGATATTATTAATTAATTTTCAATAATATTGTCTATTCTCACATCTCGTTCAAAATCTTGTAAAATTATTTTCTTTGTTTTCTCTACGACTTTTCTCCAGTCTTCTGTAATGACTTCTGCACACACAGTTTGTAGCAGGGTCATCATTTTAGCAGTACTGAAGGGTGGTTCAGTATTGTGCCGCGCTGCATGACCCTTTATTTGTGCCCAAATAAGCTCGATGGCGTTATACTGGCAATGGTAGGGAGGCAATCGAATAACTTCGTGTCCATGCTCTAGGGCTAGTTCATCGATTACATAGCGGAGCTTGGACGGCTTAGTTGCTTGTACCAGATTTAAAAACTCAACTTTTAATAAAGTTACACTTGCATCCACACCATTTCTTACCAGCCACGAGACAATTTCTTGCTTTTTATTTGCTTGAGTTGGTGGTTTATCAACTTGTACAGAATGATACGGTGCATTGTCCATTATAATTTTCGATGGGTTTTCTAAGCTAACTAGCAGCTTCTCAAACCACTATAAAAACCTCAAAGTTCATTTCCTCATGGTAATCACTTGTAGTTTTAGAGGCGAATGCGAGGAGGCAGTTTGGAATAAAACCTTCATAAGCTGATCCCGCGTGACATATAATAAGCCGGGCTCCTTTTCCCGATGGAACTTTTGAGGTGGAGGCCGCTGTATCATCGGTCCATGTCCGCGAAACCGTATGGTTCACATTCAACCATGTTTCGTCAATAAACACGACATTGTCCCAATCTGTAATTTTAGTTACTTGACGTAAGAATGTTACTCTCTTCAAAATAATATCGTAGCGTTCTAGCAGGATTTTCCGCTTGTCAGATTTTTTAAATCTAAAGCCAATCGATTTCAAAACCTTTGATAGGGACGATTTACCGCCAAAAAATAAACCTGCGTCTTTTAACGAACTCATTAGCTTTTCCCGTGTAGGATATTCTTTTCTCGAATAATATCCATAAATGTGGTTGCGAATTGCAGCAGCATCAAAATGATCAACGCCAACAATTTTCTTGTCCCTCTTTCTTTTTTTCGGTGTACGTAAAGTATTAACTTCTGAGCCTGATGGTCCGTATTTTCTTTCAGAATTTGAGTTGCTGTCCTCTTCCCTATTCCCAATGCTTCGGCAACGCGTTTTCTCGGTTGTGTCAATGGTAAAAGAGGCCCATCGTTAACTGATTCACGTTCAAAATAATTGTACAATTTCACCACTAGTTCGCGAGATTGACTGTTTAGCGTTTTCCCCTGTTTCGACATGGTAAGACTGTAATGTTGTTCTTGTTTACTAATCGTTAAGCAATCGGAGTCCAATTTATAGCCAGGTAAACGTAGTCAGTAAGATCAGTCCAATAAAAAAGCCGGGTCAGAAGAAAATAACAGAGCACACCAAAAACGCACAGTCACTTCGCACAACGACAAAAGACTGCGTCATATAACGAAGACATGACATGGCGTCATCGGCAGGCACTGGTGTTGCCAGCAACATCCCACCTAAATTATACCTAACATCAATGATTTTTCTATTTAGTTATATTTTGTATTTTTATAGTTAGTTAAAAGAATAATAAATATAATTATGTTTTAATATCCACTTGAACGTCCACGCCGCGAACTGTCAATGCACAGAAATGTCACGATGCGAGTGTCAAATTTTGCGCTATAAATTGCGCAGTAACTCTTCCGATAAAAACGTTTGTCAAAAGAAAATTATACAAGCTATATTAAAATTAAAAATACCGTAGCATAGCCTAATGTATACACAATATGATTATTTAAAAGTATATGCTCTAAACCCAGATCAAATTACTTAAAATAAATAGAGAATCTTAAACAGTACACATTTTTCTCTCATATTCCGAAATTATTGTTTATTTATAATAATTCCAGGCAATTTGTAACAGTTAGAAATACGGTGAAAGAAACTAGATTATATTTCCATGAAAACGATACCAAAATATTAGTATTTGATGCATCATAACTATTTTTAATAAATGAAAGAAAAGAGGTCTGGTTATCGCGATTTTCGGAGCAAGCGCGAGACCTTGAATGAGCAAAATGGCCGCCCGGGGCTGTGCAGACGAGATGCTTTTTTGATTACCTACCTAGTTTGTCACTTATTTTATTTTGCAGTTTTACTTTTCTATATTAGTGAATTAAATTAACACTTTAATTAATGTTCTTTAAGAACATGTTTAAAAAATATTTTTTAATTTTTTAACCGACTTTAACCTCATATGGAAAAAGTTTCGGAAGTCGGTGACAACAAAAAATATATGATCTCGGAACCTATTAGCTAATCTAATTTCAAGTGATATCATATATCAGTGGAATAAGGGTACAGATAGGTAAATTAAAAGCAATAATAAATTATAGTATATTTTTTAATCTTTAGTTTGTGGTACAAAACTTTGTTAAATAATATTTAAAAAATCAAGGCTTTTGAAAGTCTTTGAAGCAGCCGATTATGCAAAGGTAGACCCCACACTCGATGCATTGCCAGACAGTTCGGGTCAGGACCTTTTGTTTATTGGAACACCACCAGCAGCGGCCTCTTTTGGCAGTTGTTCGCATGGGGAAGTGGTTCCCATCGACAATCGGTCGGTTCATCAGTGTGAATTTTGTATTTCGTCTTATTGTTGTCGTCGTCGTTGTTGTGGTTGTCGTCGTCATTGTCGTCATCATCATGTTTGTCGTTTGTCTGCCACATGGTCTTGTGATGAGTCTGGATTCCGTCGTCAAGTCGATATGTCTGTACGTCTTCAGTAATCCTTCGGCCAGTATTGTTCTGAACTGCCGGTGTGACATTTTTGGGTGTTTGGTGTGATATATAACGTAACAATTAAAAACTGCAACGTTAAAAAAACGGCGGAATAATTTTTTATACCACACACGATTTCTCACTCTTTCTATGTCTTGGGCGGATAAATATTGATCTTTTCGATCAACGCCTCCCATATTTTTGTTATAGTCCAGAACAATACTGGGCTTGTATGTCATTCGGTTGTACTTATTGCTTGTTCCGATTTGAAGTGAATGATATGTGGAGATCATACTTACTAAATTTGAATCTCGCCACACCATCAGCGACAAATCGGGACAGTAAGTAGCCACCAACTCTCCGTGTCGTAAGTCAGTCTTGGAAATGGTCCGTAGTGAAGCGGGAATAAATTCACGGTTTAGTCTTTGCGTCCCGTAACTGTCAGTCTGTCGTAGTTTTAAGCATCGCGCTAATAATGGACAATTATAAAAATTGACCATTATAAGAGTATGACCTTTATGTAAAAGTGGCTGTACTAAATCAAAAACTATTTTTGCTGTTGCATTCGTAGGTTGAAAGTCAGGCAAAGTTTGTTCCGTCCTGTCGTCTTGTTCAGTCTGTTCAATGTTATTGTCATCATCGTTGTCGTTATTGTCATTATTGATTGTCGTCTTGGATTTGCCAGCATATACCATAAACTTTCACAGATATCCCGTCGATGATTCACATAATTCGTAACTTTTGACGCCAACTTGAGCCGCTTTGGTATTGATCTTCTGAGCAAAGCTCAATCGGCCGTGCCACTTCAAAAGTGACTCGTCAATGGCAATTTCTTGCTGCGGGTAATATAGGCTGGCAAATTTGCGATTAAAATAGTCAAGTATGGGCTGTATTTTGAAAAGTCTTGTCTTTGTCAGTAAGTCAGTATTATTGTCAACAAAGTGCAACATGGATTTGAGGAGAAGGTATCTATTGTAGGTCATTATTTGATTAAAATAGGGCATGGTACCAAAGCCATTAAAAGAAAAGTACGACTCTTCACTAGGTAAAGGATATAATCCCTGCAGAAGCATCAGAGCTAGGAAACTAATCATTTCTTGTCGGTCAGTTGGTGTCCAGCGGTGAAATCGTGAAGTCGGCGTCGTTTTGTCCTTTATGGAGTCCAATTTCTGTCTAGCGTATCTGTTTGTTTCATCACAGAGTGAGTCAATAAACTCTACGTCGAACATCTTTTCGAATATGTCTATTGGTGTTGTGTCAGTTACGTCAAACGTAGGTCCCGGAATTCCAGTAAAAGTCTCCCGTTTGGCTTTAAAAGTAGATTTGTCCTTAGTCCAGTCAAATGTAAAACAGTCATTCGGTAAAAGATCTTGTATTGCCCTATCATTTGCCCTGTCTTCTGCTTGTAAAATTTGGAGCTGGTGGGGAGTTAAGTCGTCGTCAGTCGTTGTTTCCATCCGTCGTGTAGTTGCTGTAGTGTATACTTCGTCGACAGGCTCGTTGTTATTGTCTAAATCACTGTCAGAGTCTAACCAGTCACAAACTGTGTCTTGAAACGTGTTATCGTTGATACCTGGAAAATTTACATAAATATAAGACAAAATAATAATAAGCAACTATAATAAAAATACGGACTCCTAAATAATTGTTTATGCTTACCAATCACTGACCGTCGTCGTCGTTTATTATTTGAAGCAGCTGGGATTACCACTTCTCTTTCCATAGTAGGTACATTAGGTGCTGTGAACGGACAAAAACATTATTCATCCGATTCATCTGTGTGGTCACATATATAATATTGCCTTTTTCTAGGCGTACGGCACATATCCGCCAAGGTTTTTGTCGTGGATAGTCGACTTGGATCGAGGGAATCCATTGAACTGGGCGAATTTGGCACAGTATCGGCATCAGGCGTACCTATTATTGCGTCGAAATACAACTGGCCAAGCAACTCGGGGTTCTCGTCCAGTGGACGCTCCATGACTGTAACAATATACACATTTAAATACACTTGGCCTTCATATACATACTTCATTATTATTATTAGACGGTTAGCTGAATGATTCTGTGCTACAAATGGAGTCAAATCTAGGTAGGGATGACGATTAAGCAATCGACTTGATTTAACCTATTATGTAAGCTGCAAGTCAGCCAATGATTGAGTGAGTTAAGAAGTGAAATGGTACAAATACGCTTTATCTAAAATACACAGAAACCAAATAGTCAGTCAGTCTGTAAACTATTAGCATAATGGAGCCCAGTTTAAATATTAAATAGAAATATTTACATTCCACTTCCGCTGGAACAACAATAAGTCTATCTTCGAGTGGTGATGACAGCCTCGGCGCCGATGTCGATGGCTGCGGTGATGGCTCCAACGTATCGACGCAGCTATCGAGCTGCGGTGATGGCATTGACGTCGATGGCTGCGGAGATGGCAGTCTCGATGTTGACGTCGATGGCTGCGGAGATGGCAGTCTCGATGCTGACGTTAATGGCTGTGATATAAAATCACATTCTTCCCGCTCTGGAGATGGTTTTCTGTTCATAAACAAAAAGAAATATATTTTATTCTGTTCGGGAAACTTACAGCTAGCACATACAGGATAATTCACGAAGCTTAGTAATAAGATGGCTAATTAAAAGTTTTCACTAATAAGTAACATCGAGGTTTTATAATATAGGTGAGATTTTAAATACATACTGCGTTCGTCTCTTCCGCGGAGGCGCGTCGGGTAGAAGAACGCGCTGTAATTCAGCCGCCCGTTTCCGCTCCTGGTATTCTTTTTTTTGAGCTGGCGGCAATCCTGCAATACGCTTCTGCGTAATTTGCCGCTCAGCTCTTATCATCTGCAGCAGATTATCGCTGCAAAAATAATCAGTATTTGAATTATACTAGCAAAAGGTTGTGTAAAAGAGATCACTCTAGCGGTGAGGTTGTCTACATTGTAAGTAACATATGTTGTATTGTGTGCAATGATGATCAGAAGGTACAAAGATAAATAAATACTCACGGATCTGCAGATTTCCCCTTCCCTCTTCCTCTACCTCTTCCTCGCCCTCTTCCTCTCTCTCTACCATCACCCTCAGCCTGAAGGCCTGAAGTCAATTGCTCGTTTAATCTAAAATATATGCATAGCACTTAAGTTGTATGTAATACATACTTTTCATGGTGAAATAATATTTGCATCACAATACACCATTCCGCACGCCAATACTAAGCAGTAAAGCTTAAAAGTGATTTTAGTGCTATAATGAAAAAAAAAAGAAAAGTCGATTAAAGTAAAAAAGTGTGTTAAGTACGGGCATGTATATGCGAAAAATAATAAAACACTCATGCGTTAATATAAACAGCCCAGTAAAACAAATTAAGTAATTTGGAAAACAAAAATCCGACACCGATAATATCTCGTCTGCACAGACCTTGTACAGTCAGCATCAAAAGTTGATGACTACATTTAGATTTTCAAAATCGCTGTACACCGTATTATACCTAAATCGCTCAACATGACAAGCGCCAGAAATGAATGATTATCATAAAAGGGCATAAGTAGGTGACCATTACTTTTCAAAAGTCGCTAAACAAAGTTATAGTAAAAAAAGCATAACATTCTTCGTCTCTAAAGTTTCTGAACAAATTTTAGACAAAAATAGCATACCATCGTTTATCTCTAAAGTCCCTGAACAAAATGCCATTTCATTTTGTTCAGGGACTTTAGAGATAAACGATTTTGGGTTTAATATGTATGTGTATTTTTTTCGGCAGGTATGTGTGTTTGGTATATAAATTAAGTAGACACATGCACATGTAAATCACCACCCTTTTATTTATTATCAACAAAATTAAATTAAATGGTTCGATAAATCAATACAGATAATTATTACTTGTTTTAATTACAAAGCAACACAATCATAATAAAATAATTTAAACTTTCATAATCAAATCAATGTTTTATAAACAAAAACAAGGTATGATTTTTTATCAATTACAATTAGACTTAAACTACTTAGAATTAAAACCTAGTGTGTCCCCCATTGGCATCGATGACATTTTGGAGACGTTCTCGCATGGAGTTTACCATATTTGCACAAGTATCTCGTCCCCTAAAATCTTCCCAGATTTCTATGGCGTGATTTAGTAAATTTTCCCTTGTTCGAGGAGTGCTTTCATCCCAAGCCTGGACCATAAGCCCCCATAAGTTTTCGATGGGGTTAAGGTCTGGGCTCTTTGGTGGGAATGGAATTTCGACAATGTGATCAGCGTTATCCCGGAACCAAGCTCTGCACACTCGGGCCATGTGGATTGAACAGTTGTCATGTATGAAATGTAATGGGGCCATATCAGGTAACACTATTTGTGCTGTGGGCAGTAAAACATCTTGCAAGATGTCTTTGTAGCCTTCGGCATTTAGCCGTCCACCAATTTCTATCAGTTCCCCTGGTCCACTTTTATTCATCCACCCCCAAAGACCCACAGAAATCCTTCCACTGGATCTATTTTCTATTAAGTGCTCCTCTTGATAACGGGAATTATTAATTCTCCATAACGTAATTCGACCGTGTTGAGAAGATTTGAAGGTCTTTTCATCAGCAAATATTACATAGGAAAAATCAAAATTTAAATATCGTTCTGCAAACTGAAGTCTTTGCAACTTATGTCGAGCAGTAAATTTTAACTTACGGGCCGGTTTTCGGCAATGTATACCAGCTTCGTGGAGACGTCGACGAACGGTGGTTAAAGAAATATTGTTAGCTATAGCTACATTTCTGGTTTGAAGGAACGGAGTCTCTCTGAATTGACGAATGATATTTACGTCCTGTGTTCTTGAAGTTCTTCTTGGTCTACCGGTCTTCTTAATTTCATCAACGTTTCCTTCACTATCCCATCGCCTTATCCACAAGTACACGGTATTACGCTACAAAAAAAAACATGCATTAGAACCTAACACCTTAACATCTTCTCATTTACATCCTGTATAATCTCAAAATACATAAAATAAAATAACTTACAGCAACTCCCATTTCTCTAGCTATTTCGGCAACAGAAAGTCCTTCTTCTCGCAATATCACTATTCTGTGACGTTCATGTGCAGTAATATGAACATTAAATGGCATTATAATGTTTATTTGTTACTAAAGCGCAATTGATAACTAATACAATATTTATAGATGAAAAATAATTGCAACCGCAATGGTCTACATCCGATACAAAGTGATAATTAAGTATAAATATTCTTTTTACATTCAAGGGTAACAATTTTTCAAATACCCACAACTATGTTTCCCAAAGAATTGAATTAAAACGGAATTTGTGGTAATTTTGAAAATGAGTCTTATATGTATACAGATTAGGTTCTAATTCAATCGTAACTATAAAAATCATAAACTAAGTCGACGGTATGAATTTGAACAGAATCTGCGTGATTTTTGAAAATGAGTCTTATTGCTTTACGAATAAGGTTACAATTCAATCGAACTAAAAAAATAATTAATTACGCGATGGTATAAATTCAAACAGAATCTGCGTGATTTTTGATAGTCAAATATGGTTACTATTCAATCGTAATACAGCAACATCGTCAACGTTTTTTAGTTTGCAGTTCAGCTACTTTTGATAGTATAAGTTTACACGCTACGAATCCGAAACAAAGTAATGTTCAGTAACTTTTGTTATTAATGATGTTAAGTTATTTTTGGACGTTGCTGTGATTACACTAGATAACCAAAACAAGCATTTTATATTGTTCAGTGACTTTTGTAAAACTTAATGGTATGATGTTTTCGGATATTATAACGATCAGCAATTTTTGACAAAATGGTGTTCAGTGACCTTTGACGAGTAGTGTTCAGTTAATTTTGAACTTTAATGATGTTCATTCAATACTGGCGCCCTCTCTTGTTAAGCGATTTATGGATGATATAATGTACAGTGATTTTGAAAATTTGAATGTGGTCATCGACTTTTGATGCTGACTGTACATGTAAACGTTAGAGTACACTCCAGTGTCCGCAGCGTGAGCGCGTGCAGTCACCGTGTTTACTTACTTTGAATTTGCATGTAATCACTGTGTATTATATTAATTGTATTAAAAGTATGTATTTACACTAAATCTAGATAGTATAATTAAATGAATGGCATAAATTCAATCCCAAAATATGTGTTCACTTATGTTTTATCACTTAAAATTTGCGGCCATTTTGACATACGACGGACCATCTCCAATGTAATACAACATTTTTTAAACCATGACGCCAATGAAACTATGATTATTTTATATCATGGACACGAGCAAATCTTAAGGAATATCTTGATATAATACACTATACGATCTAACTAATAAGAAAAAAGAACTTACGACATAACTGCGGACAATCCTCGCCGTGACGCACACACAAAATCACTCAAACTTCTAACTGAAGTATAAATACAGATTAAAAAGATTTTAACTGTTTACACATGTCAGTGCCAACTACGTTTAGTTCCGCGTCCGAAACGCCAGTAACATTGCAAAAAGGAGCTTTATTTAAAGGCTTTAAAGCTGATTTTCATTAATTCCTATAGTCGACACTGTAGTGTACCCTAACGTAAGATGACAAAAACTTTTTGGACACTCAAGTGTCTCCTGACGTTCAAGTGGATATAATCACAACGTAGTTATTAATTTATGGTGATATTTCTTCACAAGTAATCATTGCATTCGATTCTACTTATCAGCTTTCGATTTTTAGAGTAACATCCCTAGTGTTTAAAAAGAAAAAGGGTTAACTGACGGAACATTGTAACGACGTTCAGTTCTTTAGATCAGAAATTGTTTATTATGTTTAGAATGGTTTATTAGTGAAAGCAAATCGTAAAATTACTCGTATCGGTCATTATTACAATAAATATGTAATCGTAATTGAAAAAAGTTGAGCAGTTGTGCAGTTCTAACAAAACGAAAAAATATATTATTTTATGCCCGCCGTTAAAAGGTTACGTTGTTGAATTTTGATGAATTGTAAAATGTTATAATCGTTATGTAATAATCGTAGAGGTTTAAATCACATTAATTAAAAATCGTTGATTTGTTTCCACACTTTCTACAGAAATTTTATTTGCTTCATCATCATCATCATGTCAGCCAAAAGACGTCCACTGCTGGACATAGGCCTCCCCCAAGGTTTTCCACACACACCGGTTTTGGGCCACCCGCAACAAACTTAGACATGCAGTTTGTCAACGAAATAAAATGTTAGTAGCAAAGCAAATGAATGCGAAAAACAGTGTTCCACAAACCTTTAGGTTAACAGAAATAATTTGGAAAGTTAAGTTGTTAATATAACTTAATATGACTTGTTAGAAGTGATTTAGGAGGTGCATAATCAATAGCACTTTTAACATTTTGCTTGACTGTCATTAGAGCAACTATTGTGTCTATATTTAGCCTGTTGCGATGGTCAGTTTTAATGAGTTTCAGCTGGCTGAAAACTCTTTCCACACAAGCGTTAGAGAAGGGAACAAAAAGAAGAAGGGCGAATGCTTTTCGCAGATTTGGAAACAGGCTCCTGCCCGACATTCTTTAAATGGAACACAGCTTTCCAATAATCTTCTGCATTTAAATTTGGTGATAAATCCAGTTCTTTGTGTTTCAGAAAAGCGTGTTGATGCCATTCTGTGTGAAGATCTTGTTCATTGAGACACTCTTTTAAAACTGGATATCTCTTTATAACTTTTGACAAATCCTTAATTTTAAATGATTGTGCCTCTTCAGGATGTAAGACGGAGATCGTTTCAAATATTGGATCACTAAAATCAAACCTTTGCTTAATTTGATTGATGACTTAATATAGAACACCAGACAGTTTTTTCTAAGATTTGCTATACCAGCTCTGGTGGACGTTGAAGGATTGTCATCTAATTCCTTTATAGACACCTTTGCTGAGATTCCTAGATATATGAGGCCGTCAGCGCAAAAATGGCCTAAGCTTTAGATATTCAATATGAAAATAATGGGGTTTGTATATTCATGAATTTAAATCTGTGTACATAAAATTATATTACAATTAATTTATGTCCCGATACATATTTTATTCATTTGTTGTTATACATTCTTTGGGATGAAGTAGTATTTTGTGACAAATTCTCATTTTTGGATAATTTATGTGGCTCAGGCCACTTTTGAATTTAAGGTACCATAAATATTTCGGCTACTATAGGCAGGGTTAGGTCATAAATAAAACAAATTAAATTGAAAATTAACTTTTCTATTTCAAAAATACAGAAAACAGGTAATCATTATTTTAGTAAAATAAATCTTAAAATAGTCATAAAATTTTCTGCTGCTGAAGTTTTTAACTCCTTGTAAAATCTATGATGTACAGGTGATATAAAATTTAACAACTCAAGTAAATCTTTCTTTTTCTTATCACTAATGACATGTCCCTCAGGATATAAAATATTTAGGTTTTCAATGATTATTGAAATGAGTTTCTTTACATCAACCTCTTGAAAGAATATATCATTGTTATTGGAGTACTTGAAAAAAAAAACTTAAATGGATGCATTTCATGAAAAAATAACCATTGCATTTTTAGCCACTCCACTTTTCCCTTATTTACTGATTTTCTTTCTTTCTAGTAACTGACATGAAAAAAAATAGGTCTTTGGTCATAGAAATTACTTTGAATGGTCTGATTTTCCTGGCAGCTAAAATCACTTGCTTCCAATCTTAAGATACAAAAATATTAGTAAAAATCGTTTTTGTTTTAGGCCGAAATCTTGATCGCAAGTCATATACGAATGTCCACTTATCTACTAGAAACTTATGATCAATTTTCTTTGTAGTAAACTCAGTAGGTATTGAAAACTATATATTGGCAGATAAGTCATTTTAATGTTTCGATTTTGGCCACCACATTGGTAAGACTACATAATCAGGTGCTCTCGTTTTACAATATTTTTATTCCTCTCCTTTAGCACGTCTTGATTTTTTACATTCCGGGCCCATCTTTGACTGTTTCTTAATCTTTTCTTTGGTTTCCTTGCAGTTCTGTCTTCTTGTATTTCTAAACTTCCAGCCACATCCAGTCCCTCTTGTAAAATATCTTCCAAATTTCACGAAGAATGCTGTTCTGATGGACAATATTCAGACCCTGAATCTTCGTAATCAGATCCGAAAAGCGCTAAAACATAGTATTATTTTAAGTAAAACGTTTAACATCAAAACAAACACGATAATAGGTACTTTATTTGCTGTACTACTTACATCGCATGTTATCTTCTATAGTTTCTTCATCTGCCACTGTGAAGTATGTGTTTCTTGGATTAGCGTGTTCTATTTTGAAGGCAGGTGTGATTTTCATGTAATTGAATTGTAAATAATTGGAGCCTATTGTTTATATTGTTTTTTCGACTTCCGGTTGAAGACAGTGAAGTAGTGGTTTTTGTGATTGAAATAATTTATTGAAGTCGTTAAGTTCCAGGGTGTAAGACATAAATTCAAGATAAATTTTAACTACTTGGCTATTTAGGGTTTCCAAAATGGTTTCTGTTGTTCTGCTGGGATCCTCAAAAACTTCCATTCGAAAATATTCCTTTAAAGCGTCATGTTGTTCAAGTGTTCTGTCAACACAGGCTTTAACTCTTTCAGTCACACTTTTACAATAGGAACATAATCATCAATTTCTGTTTATTTAAGCAACTTTTACAACTAAAATATCACAGAAAATAGAAGAAAAAAAAATAGGTATTAAGGCTTTCAGGGAATGAGGTGGTCACTAACGCTAACCACCATGACTATTGCTATAAATAAAACTAGGATGATTGTGAATGTTATTTATTCGACGAATCATCATTACAAAAGTACAAAACTAACAAAAAAAAATTATTTTTTATGAAAATCTGCAAAACATGTTTTACCTTTGCGTAAGCAAAGAGGCACTTTACATGTACTACACTGCCATACAGTACGCACTGGAGATATTTTAGTGCTACAATTGCAGCATCTTCTTGATGTGCTTCTTTCAGGTTGATGGCGACTGGATTCTAGACGAATTTCCTGAGGTACTGTAGGTTTGTGGCGTTTTATAAATGCAGGTCCTGGAGAAGAGGGCGCAGAATTACTGCTGCGGTTCACTGAATCCGGCCTGTGTTTGTCTCTAACATATGCTGGTGCCAGTAGGCCCCGATATACTTCTCGCCTGAATTCTTTCAGAATCAGCTTGTCTAGGTCTGGGCGTGAAGAGGACTGCAGTTCTTTATAAATCAAAAAAGCATTGACAACACAACAATCAAGATAGTGAAAAAAAATCCTATGCCACCACTTATGGGATTTTCTGTCAATAGCATAGCTTCCTTTGAGCTGATCAAATTTGTCGACAAAGTTCATGTTTGCGTTGTAGTCGATGACGGCTTGAGGACAGGACACTTCAGTACTGGTGCCATCACGCTCCCTGCGTTTTACTTTTCCCACATTCTTCGGATCATGGTAGTTTGACAAAATAAATACTGATCTCTTGTCCTTCCATTTCAGCAAACTTACTTTTGTGTCACTAACCCGGTAATCATGTTGACCTCTTTGTAAATGCTTGTCATCTTTTAGCGTTGGCAAGAACTTTCTATATGAGTTCACAGTTCCACAAGCGAAAATCTGGTCCTCAAGTAGTTTCACTTGCAAAGGGTAACTATTGAAATAATTGTCAAAATAAACCTTATAATTTTTATTTTTCAAGGTTTCGCAAAAATTCTTGACAACTTTTCCACCTAAGTCAGTTTCAACGTTACTACCCTGTTTGCCTGTGTAAATATAAAAATCTAGACAATAACCTGATTGTGCACACATCATCCAAACCTTGTATCCACGTTTCGTCGGCTTTTTTGGCATGTATTGTTTTAGTGAGTTTCTGCCTTTGAATTTGATCATGCTTTCATCGATTGCAACTCTCTCAGATGGCTTGTAATTTTTTTGAAAATTGTTTTTCAGTATGTCGAGTAGAGGTCTAATTTATAAAGTTTGTCGTAATTAGGGTCAGTTCGGTCGGGCATTACACTATTGTCATTGACATGTAAGTTATTTAAAAGCCAACTGAACCTGTTAAAGCTCATGAACTTCGAAACATAGCTGTCATGCAAATCAGGCGCTGAAGACCAATAATCTCGGTAGCTCGGCAATTTTTTTATACCCATCACCAAATTCAAGGCAATAAAAACATCAAGCTCTTCTGTTGTGATAGGTGTATATGGCTTTCCAGTTTGAGTAGCGTAAAGGTTAGTTTGGAAACATAAAAGGTCTTGTAAATGCTCTGTCCAAAAAAGGCGAAATAGTAAAAGAGGTGTCACATTCTCCATGCTTAGAATTTGATCTGACAAACCCACTCTTTCAGAAAATTCACCAGGCATATCCATTCTATAATTCTTCTTCCATTTTGGAGCAATCATAACCGGCATGTTTGAACTTACATTATTAGACTCTGTAGAATCAGAATTCCGTTGTAACCGGCTAGACAAAGGGAGGTCATCATCAGAATCATAAATGTCGTCATGAGCAATTTGAACTCCAGTCAAATCACCTAACACCATCGGATTTGGCTGATTTTCTGCCTCTTCTTCGTCATGTTCATAGCTACAAATGCTCTCGTTACCTGAAGGGATGTCTTCAAACAAGTATTTTTCAATCTCTTTCTCTCCTAAGCGGGGCGTGCGGCGCGACATACTGTAAAGAATGTGAAAAAAACAAATGAAGTTACATCCATAAGCTAACCAACCACCGTCATGGTGGTTTGTAAGCTAACCACCAAATTCCCTTTGTAAATACTCATTGAAAACACAAAAGTAACAGTACTTGCATGCAAACACACATAAAATAGGTATATGAGAATACGTTCAATAAAAAACATTACAGAAAAAATGTTACTTACCCGTTTTATAGATTTTTTTATCAGACACTCGAGAAAAAGTACGTTAGCGCTACATTCAATTCAACTGGTATGAACTGTCATTCATTCAATTAACCGGGAATCTGTCATTTGTTTTGAAGCACAGTCCAAACTTTCATAATAATTCAACCGTTTATCGCTAGATGGCGTGGATTATAATTAACGTAATCGAAAAGAGGTGGTTAGTAACACTAACCACCTCGACTGAAAGAGTTAAGAGAAAGCCATCGGGTATTCGCTGGGCTCAAAATTTTATGAGAGTCAACCTTGAAATTATTTTTAAATTCTTGTAACTTTAAATGTCTCTTAGAGTTCCTGGAGAAATGTGCAGAAATATTCCTTAACATGTCTTCTACTGATCTTGGTAGCTTTAAACATGCTTTTGAGGCCACAAGATGTATGAGATGGCAGCTGCATTTTATGCAAGTTATTTCTGGTACCTTTTCTTTTAAGTGTGAAAAGACAGAGTTGTGCTCGCCAAACATACCGTTTGTGGTATCAGACGCGAATCCTATAAAGTTTTTAAGTGGAATCGAACGTACTTCCAGCCAGTTTAGTATACCTTAAGTCTTCTGCTTTACCAGAATCAGCTTCAAACATATCGAGAAATTTAGTCTCTACACTTTCTGTTTGCGGGTTATAAAATATTATTGAAAGTTCACATTGTTTTTTCACTGTATTATCAGTGGTCTCGTCCAGGATGAGACTGAAAAATGTCGGTCTCGATGGCGTAGTGGTTAGTGTAACCGACTGTCACTCCTGAGGTCGCGGGTTCGATTCCCGCACAAGTGAAATGAAAAAAAAATGAAATGAATAGATTTTTATTTTTGTACCATCATGACATGCATCATCAATTATTATAGAAAGCGGGTATAACAAAAAGTAAATAAAAATATGGAAGTATAAAGAAATTTTAAAAACAAATAAAATGTTTATGTGCAGATGCACGTCCCATCCGACGGCACAAAAACAACGATGATGCGCTCAGCATAATGCTGTGGCACTTGCATTGCTGCAAGCACTACACAGCGCTGATTTTCAGCGAACACCACAATTATTGACGTTTGGTCCGCCAATAGTGCACTCAAAATAAACAAATAAATAATACATAAATAGGTAGATAGCCACGAGAGATAATATGGCATAATATATACTATTTTATTAAAAGAATACATTGAAAAAGTAGGTAATAGGTAAGTAAGTATAAAGTAAATAAATACTAGTTATGAATATGTACTTATATGTAACTGTGTAAAAAAAAATAAGAACGACGCTCATGACGTAATTAGCGTCATAAGATGGCCTCATATCTGAAAAGATGTTTCTGGCACTATATACATATTTATTTGTCTAAAATGCAAATACATCATACCCTTATATTATATTGTAGTCTTGGCATCATACATAATTATAAGATTAAGAGATCTGTGAAGTGTGTATTGTGAACGTTGTATGAGATTACTTGATTCGTGCATGATGATAAAAGTGATAATAGCTCCTAAAGTTCCCTGCTAATGGTGTTCAGGGATCCCGCGGCGATGGTCAACCCTCCTAAGCCGAAGACCACCACCAACTGGAACGATTACGTCTCCAAGTTGGAGAAGTTCCATAGACCAGCCGTCATTTTCACCCCGGAGGAAGTCGACGCAGCCGCCGAGGATATCTCCAGGTCCATCCAGGCCGCGCTTCGGTCCACCTCAAGCACTAAACCATACTCGGAGCGGAGGGACCCCTTACCCGCACCGCTCCAGAGACTGCTTGAGGAGAAGCGCGAGGCCATGAAGACCTGGAAGAGAACCCGCCACCCTCGGGACAAGACCGCCTACAACCGTCTTACCAACGAGCTCAAGGCCGCCCTGTGGGAACACAGGGGAGACGCGTGGGAGAACCACCTATTTCATCTAGAAGAAGACCAAGCTTCACTGACACGCCTCTGCAGGCAGATATCAGTGGAGCCCAACCCCACGCGCCCCCTGTTCGGGCAGGACGGCCTCCTGCGCTACAAGGCTACGGACAGGGCAGAGATCATCGCGTGCAGCCTCGAACAGCAGTTCACTCCACACGAGGTCCAAGACGAGGAACATTCACGAGAGGTAGAGGACTCAGTCCGGACCTACCTCTCGACTCCCCTCGTCCCATCGGAAGATGAGCTGCTGGTGACCCCGCAAGAGGTTGCCGCGGTGATCCGACGCACCAACCCGCGGAAGGCGCCTGGTGAGGACGGCATCCCGAACTCGGCACTGCGTCGACTTCCCCGGAAGGCAATGATAGCCACGACCCAGCTCTTCAACGGCATCCTGAGGACCGGCCACTTCCCGACCATCTGGAAGAGGGGCCGGGTTATTGTACTCCCTAAACCCGGCAAGGACCTCAGGAAGCCGGAGAGCTACCGGCCGATAACTCTCCTCTCGACGATGTCCAAGGTATTCGAGCGGCTGCTGCTGGCGAAGATCAACCCCCACCTGAAGCCAAGGCCTGAACAGTTCGGGTTCAGAGCCCATCACTCCACCACGCTGCAGCTGGCTCGAGTACTGGGCGAGATGGCCACGTGGATGAACAAGTGCGGGTATACGGTGACCGTGATGCTCGACATGGAGAAGGCGTTCGACAGGGTGTGGCATGACGGCCTCATCCACAAACTGTCGACGTCATCACTTCCGCGACGACTCGTCACGGTCATCGACTCCTTCCTTCGTGGAAGAACATTCCACGTGGCCGTCGAGGACGCCACGTCAGAGGAGAAGTCCATCCAGGCCGGGGTCCCACAGGGGAGCTGCCTCTCCCCCACCCTGTACTCCCACTACACCGATGACATCCCGGTGGTGGATGGCGTCAAATTGGCGCTATTCGCCGATGATGCCGCATACCTGTCCAGTTCCAGGAACGCCAGACACGCTGCACTGAAGATGAGCCGGGCACTTGAAGCGCTCCCGGGCTGGCTGAAGAAGTGGAGGCTCAAGTGCAACGTGTCTAAAACTCAGGCGATGGTGACTGGACGGGTAGTCCAACCACCGCCGCTACAGCTGATGGGGGAGGAAATCCCCTGGTCGCCAACGGTCAGGTACCTGGGCGTCACCATCGACAGGAACCTGACGATGGTGCAACATGTAAGGTCGACCGTCGCGAAGGCCAAGGTAGCGCGGGCGAAACTTCGTCCCCTGCTGTCCTCAAGATTGCCGCTGCGAGCGAAGCTCGCCATCTATAAAACCTATATCAGGTCGCGCCTCACATATGCGGGGCCGGCCTGGTACAACCTGACAGCAGGGCAGACGCGGCAACGCCTGCAGTCCGCCGAAAATACCTGTCTTCGCTGGGCGGTCGACGCGCCCAGGTATCTCCGTAACGCCACCATCTTCAGGGACCTTAAGTGGCAACCGATAGAGGGTTTCGTGGGCGGGTTGGCCGGGCGGATGTTCGAGCGGGCGGATTGCTCAGCTCACACCCATCTGATCAACATCGCTCCCCTTCCCCATCCGGAAACCACAACATGGACTAGGAGGAGACACGTCACACACACGTTACGACGTCGCGCGCACCGCACCTTTGAATAATCACACTCTCTCACTCGTCGTCCGTTCGCAACGATGGCGCGTACCAAGCAGACCGCTCGCAAATCCACCGGTGGTAAAGCCCCTAGGAAACAGCTCGCCACTAAGGCCGCTCGCAAGAGCGCACCGGCCACTGGTGGCGTGAAGAAACCTCACCGTTACAGGCCCGGCACGGTCGCCCTTCGTGAGATTCGTCGTTACCAGAAGAGTACTGAACTGTTGATCCGCAAGCTTCCGTTCCAGCGTCTGGTACGTGAGATCGCCCAAGACTTCAAGACCGACCTTCGTTTCCAGAGTTCCGCCGTTATGGCGCTGCAGGAGGCCAGCGAAGCTTATCTGGTCGGTCTCTTCGAAGACACCAATCTCTGCGCCATTCACGCGAAACGCGTCACCATCATGCCAAAGGACATACAGTTGGCTCGCAGAATCAGAGGCGAACGCGCTTAAATCGCGCTTTGGCCGGCTAACATAACACGTCTAGTTTAGTGTGTGTTAAATGTTGTTGTAATGAACACATTTACACGCGCGACATGACATGAAAACAAAAGGCCCTTTTCAGGGCCGCATATGTTTCATATATAATTAAAATATGTTTCTTGTTGAACAGTAAAAAGTCAAAAATATAATTATGTACCTATTTACTTACTTACTATATTTTTATATGAATACTTAGGTTGTAGTACTTGTTTATTCTCATATAGATAACAGTCTCTACTCTACTCTACTCTACTCTACTCTATTTAAATCATAATTATCACACATTATATTACACACACAACGTTTGTAACGTTTCTCTTATATATTATTATAATTATTATCATAGATATTAGATGTAAAATTATTCCTTCAGCATAAAGAAAATACAATAATTTTACTCAGATACAACTAGGTAGGTACCTAGGTACCTATATAATATTATTAGTCGTTAAATAAATTATTATTATTATTTTATATTAATATAATATTAAGTATAATCTTGAATATGTATATTATGTACATATTATTATAGGATAGATAGATGCGATTCTCACTCTATGTAGGTGCTCATTCATAGCTGTATATGTATCTCTTAATGTTAGTTAATAATAATTAATAACAAAGCCTAACCTATAAATTATGTTATGTATTATAATATAATATAGGTAAGTATATTATCTTTAATATTCTTTCTTTCTGGTGCTTGTGCTATTGTGCTACGAGCCTACGACGCGACGGCGACGGCGACGGCGACGAGCAGAACGCTCGCTCACGAAATACGAACGACGATCGGCTGTGAATATACAGTACAGTATATAAAGGGGGCCGTAATACTCTAACGTTATCCAGTCGTTCGCCAGCGCTCGCCCGTTGAACAACGTGTGCGCGCGTGCGTCATTTGTTCGAGTGTTCAAGTTCAAGAAGCTAAGAGAAAACAACAAACAAGATGACCGGCCGCGGAAAGGGTGGTAAAGGTTTGGGAAAAGGAGGAGCCAAGCGTCACAGGAAAGTACTTCGTGATAACATCCAGGGTATCACGAAGCCTGCTATCCGTCGTCTCGCTCGTAGAGGTGGCGTCAAACGTATCTCCGGTCTGATATACGAAGAGACGCGCGGTGTACTGAAGGTGTTCCTCGAGAACGTGATCCGCGACGCTGTCACATACACCGAGCACGCCAAGAGGAAGACCGTCACCGCCATGGACGTCGTCTACGCTCTTAAACGTCAAGGTCGCACCCTGTACGGTTTTGGCGGTTAAGCACCACATCCACACCGGCAACGCATAAAAACCGTGAGGTGTGTTCATCACTCGCAGCAATCTCTGGTTTTTAAACGCAAACAAAAAGGCCCTTTTCAGGGCCGCATATGATTCGTATAAACCTAATGTTTGGTTTATGTTTCTATATTTATAACAGAGTATAAAGTCAAATTTATAATAAAATATCTATATAATTTTATAAGTAAGTACACCACAACTACACATACAGCTACATAGATAGGTAGTAGGATGGATACATGGATACATGTATACATACATACGTACCTACACAGAGTAACGTTAGTTTAGTGTAACTGTGTTAAATTTTAATATTCTATAATAATTATGTAGTACTTACCTCTACACACAAATACAAATATATTAGGTACCTACATAATATAATAATTATAATGAATATGTGAATTTAAATAATTTACTCACCAAAGCCATATTTTCGTCTCCTTCCTTGTCTTGTCATAATATTATAATACATATTATTATGTAGAGCCGCCGCACTCCGCAGCCACATCAGTAGATTAGATTCGCATTACGTCGTCGTCGAGTCGTAGCTTAGGTGTAAAACAACTGTACTTAACTGCAACTTACTGAAAAGAGAGAGAAAAAATAAAATTATATTTATGCAATTACTTATAAGTACATACATACATACATACATACATACATACATATATACATACTTCTTACTTACTACAGAGTACACATTCAGCTTTGTCAGTCAATGTGTGTATAGGTATTTTGTTGATTTTTAATAAATAATAACATGACTACACACATAGGTAGGTAACCTAAGATCTCTACTACCTACTAAACTAAATATAATTTATAATTACATTGTAAATATAATAATAATAATAATAACAATGTATGTGTGTGTTATGTTTAAAATGTACGAATTTTTATACGAGCTAACTCTATCATAGAATAAATACATTTAATTTTACAACACATAATATTCTGTGTGTAACACAGCGCGTTAATAAACGACGACGATGCGTCTCATTCGAATCTAACCATATTGTGAGAATGGTTTATGCAATATTATGATATATATTAATTATTGTTATTATAATTGTAAACATAATATAACAGTATTTGACTGTTACAAATAAAAGTTATAATAATCATACATTTATTGGTAGTCTTCGTACAGTCTGTGTGATGTTGTGTATCAAGAGGATCGTACTGTACGTGTTTTACGAAGGTTCACTTTAATGCATATAATTCTTTCGATTATCGCATAGATACAAATAATATGTTGTTACTGTACAAGCTCGATTACATAGTCGTTGATTTGTCGACAATTTACACAAATAACATTGTGTTTTATAGAGAAAAATACATTTTAAACTGAACACTGGGTATGCTTGGTAGGCAGTCGCGAAAATAAACTATCATATCGTTTCAACCGAGTGTAAAACGCTTGAAAAAACACATTGTTCACGTGGTCTCGTTCATTATGTATCTATATACATTATATATAATAATGTTTATATATAAAAAGTAATATAAAAATTTATTTAATTAGATACGTGTTAGTGAAAAGTATGAAGTGTTCATACGAGAAAACGTCTCGCGACATAACGGCCCTCGTTATGGTAAAGTTTCGTTGTACCTTAGCGATTGACCGCTAGCGTATAGTGGCGACATCTACGAAAGTTGAAGTCTTTACGCTACGCTATCTACGTTACGTGCTAGTACAGTACAAGTCAACACCGCAGTGTTTTGTTGTTTGTGTTAATTTAAAAATTAACTAAGTAAATCAATTATAATAATGGCCGACACAGCAGTTGCCACCGAAGCTCCGGCTCCAGCTACACCAGCGAAGAAACAAGCGAGACAGGCGGGAGGTGCGAAAAAACCCAAGGCTAAACCTACGCATCCCAAGACATCTGAAATGGTGAACAACGCTATTAAAGAAATGAAGGAACGCAGCGGATCCTCGTTGCAGGCTATCAAGAAATACATCGCCGCGCAGTACAAGGTCGACGCTGAAAAATTGGCACCTTTCATAAGGAAATATCTGAAGAGCGCCGTCGAATCTGGCGCTTTGATCCAGACCAAGGGTAAGGGCGCGTCCGGTTCTTTCAAGCTAGAATCTAAATCGGCCGCCGCGAAGAAACCTAGCACCACCGCCGGTGCCGGCAAGTCCGCGGGCGGCAAGGGTGCCGCTGCCGCCTCTAAGGGAGGCAAGAAGGCCACCGCCTCCGCCGCCGGTGCAAAGACCAAGAAAGCCGCCGCCGCGTCCGCATCCGCGTCCGCCGGTGCCGGTTCACCGTCCAAGTCGAAGGCCTCCGCCGCCGCCAAGGACAAGAAGGCTGCCGCAGCTAAGAAGAAGCCAACACCCAAGAAGGCCGCCGCACCCGCCAAGGCTAAGGGTGGCGCCGCCCCGAAGGCTAAGAAGACCGCCAAGCCGCCCACTAAGAAGCCTAAAGCGCCTAAACCTAAGAAGGCCGCCGCGACGCCTAAATCTAAGCCCGCCGCTAAGAAAGCAGCCGCCGCCAAGAAGTAAATACTTCGCGCGCGCGCGCGTTGCGTTCAACACACACAGACAACACCCAACCAAAGTGACGTGTGTGTGTGTGTTGTGTGACGTGTCGTCGTAGTCGTCGTCGTCAACATGCACGCATGCACACTACACTGTTACGAGCAACGTACGTGCTGTGCTGTGCTGTGCTGAGCTGCGTACGTGCCCAGCCAGCCGGCGCCGCGCCGACCGAGCGAGAGATGGAGGAGTAGCTGCGTGCTGTGTGCGCGCGCTCGCACACGCACACACATCAAAAAAACAGCCCTTTTCAGGGCTAACAATTTATTCATGAACGCTCTGCTCTACAACAGAGTTTCGTTTCTATATATACATATAAACAAACAAAGTCACAACTCTACTACTTACCTATCTATCTACCTACCTACCTACCTACCTACCTACCTACCTACCTACCTACCTACCTACCTACCTACTCTATTCTACTTGACCAGTACGGAGTACCTAGGTATACTTACATAAATTATAAAAAATAAAACACCAAAATACCAATTATTATAATAGGTAGGTAAGTACCTACCTACATTTATTTCAACAACAACAAAGGTACAAGACTTACATAGTAATACGTAAACATAATTATTATAATATACATATACCTACCTACTTAATATAAGGTAAGTACAAACAAAAATACAAGACTTAACCAGAATTCAACACACATTCATTCTGTTTACAACTAACTAGGTTACACTAATTTTATATTATATACATAATACATATATCTAGGTACATTACACTGTTTCTACTGTTATATCTACCTAATTTATAATAGATACTTACATACATACATCCAATAATTAATAATTATTAAGTACTAAGTAGTTGCTCTAGCATAGTGCATACCCACCCCCCCCATACGGATATTATATTATTATACATAATTATGTAAGTAGGTATATTATAATAATATACGCACAACACAACACTATAATATAATAACAATAATAATTATTCTATATTTTATCTTTTATTTAGATAAACCACCGACATCGCCTGTGTCTCTAGCCCGACTGCCCGACCGACTCTATTCTACTAGTCTAGTCTAGTATTACACCGTTTACTAACAGTGTACCTACAGCTAAATATGATTTATTTTATTTATACATAATAATATATTATGTAGGTAATCATAACATCAAAAATACTCTTCAGACATAACTAACTAAATTATTTTGTCTCCTACGCGCGTGCGCGTACATTTCTATCTGTCGTTTTCGTTCGCTCCTTTCCCCACCAGTAGTTTCACCGATCGAGACAGACTATATAATAAAATGACGGGCTCAGGGGCGCGCATACCGCACCATTCGCTCTTTGCGCGCGTACCGATCGTACGTTCGCTCCACTGTTACTTACTACGTAAAGGAAACTCAACAAACTACCAATCAACATGTCCGGACGCGGCAAAGGAGGAAAAGTCAAGGGGAAGGCAAAGTCACGTTCCAACCGTGCGGGTCTACAGTTTCCCGTGGGTCGTATACACAGACTTCTACGTAACGGTAACTACGCCGAGCGCGTAGGTGCCGGTGCACCTGTGTATCTGGCCGCCGTGATGGAATATCTAGCCGCTGAGGTTCTCGAGTTGGCCGGTAACGCTGCTAGGGACAACAAGAAGACCAGGATCATACCGCGTCATCTTCAATTGGCGATCCGCAACGACGAGGAGTTGAACAAACTGCTATCGGGCGTCACTATCGCTCAAGGCGGTGTATTGCCCAACATCCAGGCGGTGCTCCTGCCCAAGAAGACCGAGAAGAAGGCTTAAATTTCTCAAGAAAGCACGCAAGCACGTCGCAATCTCACCAACATCACATCATTCAACACGCGCACTACATACCATATGCATACATATAATATAATATATAATTGTATGTAGGGGTGTGTGTGGTCGTGTCGCGATTATGTGTGAACAAAAAAACGGCCCTTTTCAGGGCCACAATATGTATCTTGGTCTAGTCGTGTATAAATTATGTACATGACAATATGACTGTTTCTATATTGAACATTGATTAGAAAGTCTATAAAAACAACACAACTATATTATTATTGTTTTATATAGGTACTTAATAATTATACATAAAAAATAATACACACAATTATGTGTTTATTTAGTGACTGTAATACAGTAGGTAGGGTATAAATGATAATATATTATATAGGTAGGAGCTGTAGTAGTGTACATAATTATAATATATATGTATATTACGTTGTCGTCGTTTATGTTTAGAGCTAGAGTATAGAGGCACCACACAGATAGACAGGCGTACAAATTTTAATTAAAATATATTACTTATTAATTATTAGTAGGTAAATAAACTACATACATACATGTGCGTTAGGTACCTACACAATTTGTGCAATATAGGGACTTATCTATACCACTTACTTAGGTACCTACATAGTAAATATTATTATACATGTAACTTCTACTTAATACAAGACGACTACAACAAAATGTTATAGGTATGTATTGTATTGTATTTATTGTTTACATAATATAATATTTAGATAATGTACCTACCTTACCATACCTATTGAATTGATTTCAATATACATACTTACATAGGTACTTACTTACATAAACCTAACGTGTGATTTGATAACATAATTTGTTGTTGAAAATTTATCATATTATTATTATTATTATATAAGTAAGTACACATATACATAATAATTATAATTCTACCATAATTATAAAAATAATCATACAAAAAATATCTCAGTTCTTCCATACTTAAGGTACCTAATAAATTTATAGTTTATGTTTAATTTATAATTATTATACTGATTTCTCACTGACTGAATTGATATTATAATAACATATTATTCGGTGATCGTGTGTGTAGTGCCATCTCACTCTATCTATGTGTGTGTCTCGCTCGTCAGACGGGCGAGAGCGAAGTGAAGTTTTAAAGCGCTCCTATTGGTCCGTCTGTTGTTACCGGCTCGTCGAACGTGTAGCAACTTTGCGACCGGACGGCCCTTATAATAGAACGTTGTCGTATATTTGAACGCTCACAACTCATCCGATCGTCGCGCCGTACGGTACACGGCACGGTACACCATAGTCGCAGATCGTTCGTTCATCGTACAACCAACATGCCACCCAAGACGAGCGGAAAGGCCGCCAAGAAATCTGGCAAAGCCCAGAAGAACATCTCTAAGACTGACAAGAAAAAGAAGAAGCACAAGAGGAAGGAGAGCTACGCTATCTACATTTACAAGGTGCTGAAACAGGTCCACCCCGACACCGGTATCTCCAGTAAGGCTATGTCCATCATGAACTCGTTCGTGAACGACATTTTCGAACGTATCGCCGCCGAGGCGTCGCGTCTGGCCCACTACAACAAGAGGTCCACCATTACATCGAGGGAGGTGCAGACGTCTGTCAGACTACTGTTGCCCGGTGAGCTCGCCAAGCACGCCGTCAGCGAGGGCACCAAAGCCGTCACCAAATACACCAGCTCTAAGTGAGAGCGAGCGTAATGCTTTGTGTGCTTTGTGTATGCATTCATTATTCAAATTACATAATATGAATAATAATGCTGCGCTATAGCATATGGGCGCATGCTCAACTCGCAACGAAAAGCCAAAAGGCCCTTTTCAGGGCCACAAATACATTCAAATGTTCAGTTTCTATTGAATAACATAAACAAAGTCTCAATTGGTATGGTACATTCTATCTATAATTTTATTAAGCAGGTAGGTACCTACTTAAGTATAACTAATTATAAGTAGGTACTTAGGTAGTTACTTTCATACACACGAGTCATACCAATATTATAAATATAATATACATAGGTAACTAATAAACAAATGCACACACACACGCGCACAGAGTGACAGATAGTGTGTTAGAAAGAAACAATATTAATTTATAATAATAAATGTACTAAATAGGTACCTATGTACACACACACTATCTATCTATCATTAGAGCGCTTACTTAATAAAATCCATGGGTAAACTTATTATATAGGTACTTACTTACTTACGTACTTAAATAAAATATGATTAATTGAATTAATAATAATATTACTTACAATTATATAGATTTAATATAGGTAGGTAATTATTTTAGTTTTGTTTTATACATGAAATTATTAAATCTAAATGCGTACATACCTACCTATGTAGTTACAGTTACATACCTACATACTACACATTTAACTTTACAGTTTTAGGTACCTAAATACCTATAATAATAAATATAAAATCATAAATGTATGTATGTATGTATAAATCATAAAGGTAGAGACAAGGTAAGTATCTATCTATCTATTTACTTAATGTAAGTATAAATCTAATATTATGTTTTTTGGTCTCTCGCTTGGTCTGCCAACAACATTTGTATTGTGAATTGAAACGCTACGAACGGTCCGTACGCTTCCAACATGTACGTCGTATATAAATATGGGTGGCGCGCTGGGAAAATTTTACATTCTGTATCGTACCGTCGAAGCGTTACGACGTCGCGCGCACCGCACCTTTGAATAATCACACTCTCTCACTCGTCCGTTCGCAACGATGGCGCGTACCAAGCAGACCGCTCGCAAATCCACCGGTGGTAAAGCCCCTAGGAAACAGCTCGCCACTAAGGCCGCTCGCAAGAGCGCACCGGCCACTGGTGGCGTGAAGAAACCTCACCGTTACAGGCCCGGCACGGTCGCCCTTCGTGAGATTCGTCGTTACCAGAAGAGTACTGAACTGTTGATCCGCAAGCTTCCGTTCCAGCGTCTGGTACGTGAGATCGCCCAAGACTTCAAGACCGACCTTCGTTTCCAGAGTTCCGCCGTTATGGCGCTGCAGGAGGCCAGCGAAGCTTATCTGGTCGGTCTCTTCGAAGACACCAATCTCTGCGCCATTCACGCGAAACGCGTCACCATCATGCCAAAGGACATACAGTTGGCTCGCAGAATCAGAGGCGAACGCGCTTAAATCGCGCTTTGGCCGGCTAACATAACACGTCTAGTTTAGTGTGTGTTAAATGTTGTTGTAATGAACACATTTACACGCGCGACATGACATGAAAACAAAAGGCCCTTTTCAGGGCCGCATATGTTTCATATATAATTAAAATATGTTTCTTGTTGAACAGTAAAAAGTCAAAAATATAATTATGTACCTATTTACTTACTTACTATATTTTTATATGAATACTTAGGTTGTAGTACTTGTTTATTCTCATATAGATAACAGTCTCTACTCTACTCTACTCTACTCTACTCTATTTAAATCATAATTATCACACATTATATTACACACACAACGTTTGTAACGTTTCTCTTATATATTATTATAATTATTATCATAGATATTAGATGTAAAATTATTCCTTCAGCATAAAAAAAATACAATAATTTTACTCAGATACAACTAGGTAAGTACCTAGGTATATATATTAGTCGTTAAATAAATTATTATTATTATTATTTTATATTAATATAATATTAAGTATAATCTTGAATATGTATATTATGTACATATTATTATAGGATCGATAGATGCGATTCTCACTCTATGTAGGTGCTCATTCATAGCTGTATATGTATCTCTTAATGTTAGTTAATAATAATTAATAACAAAGCCTAACCTATAAATTATGTTATGTATTATAATATAATATAGGTAAGTATATTATATTATCTTTAATATTCTTTCTTTCTGGTGCTTGTGCTATTGTGCTACGAGCCTACGACGCGACGGCGACGGCGACGGCGACGAGCAGAACGCTCGCTCACGAAATACGAACGACGATCGGCTGTGAATATACAGTACAGTATATAAAGGGGGCCGTAATACTCTAACGTTATCCAGTCGTTCGCCAGCGCTCGCCCGTTGAACAACGTGTGCGCGCGTGCGTCATTTGTTCGAGTGTTCAAGTTCAAGAAGCTAAGAGAAAACAACAAACAAGATGACCGGCCGCGGAAAGGGTGGTAAAGGTTTGGGAAAAGGAGGAGCCAAGCGTCACAGGAAAGTACTTCGTGATAACATCCAGGGTATCACGAAGCCTGCTATCCGTCGTCTCGCTCGTAGAGGTGGCGTCAAACGTATCTCCGGTCTGATATACGAAGAGACGCGCGGTGTACTGAAGGTGTTCCTCGAGAACGTGATCCGCGACGCTGTCACATACACCGAGCACGCCAAGAGGAAGACCGTCACCGCCATGGACGTCGTCTACGCTCTTAAACGTCAAGGTCGCACCCTGTACGGTTTTGGCGGTTAAGCACCACATCCACACCGGCAACGCATAAAAACCGTGAGGTGTGTTCATCACTCGCAGCAATCTCTGGTTTTTAAACGCAAACAAAAAGGCCCTTTTCAGGGCCGCATATGATTCGTATAAACCTAATGTTTGGTTTATGTTTCTATATTTATAACAGAGTATAAAGTCAAATTTATAATAAAATATCTATATAATTTTATAAGTAAGTACACCACAACTACACATACAGCTACATAGATAGGTAGTAGGATGGATACATGGATACATGTATACATACATACGTACCTACACAGAGTGACGTTAGTTTAGTGTAACTGTGTTAAATTTTAATATTCTATAATAATTATGTAGTACTTACCTCTACACACAAATACAAATATATTAGGTACCTACATAATATAATAATTATAATGAATATGTGAATTTAAATAATTTACTCACCAAAGCCATATTTTCGTCTCCTTCCTTGTCTTGTCATAATATTATAATACATATTATTATGTAGAGCCGCCGCACTCCGCAGCCACATCAGTAGATTAGATTCGCATTACGTCGTCGTCGAGTCGTAGCTTAGGTGTAAAACAACTGTACTTAACTGCAACTTACTGAAAAGAGAGAGAAAAAATAAAATTATATTTATGCAATTACTTATAAGTACATACATACATACATACATACATACATACATACATATATACATACTTCTTACTTACTACAGAGTACACGTTCAGCTTTGTCAGTCAATGTGTGTATAGGTATTTTGTTGATTTTTAATAAATAATAACATGACTACACACATAGGTAGGTAACCTAAGATCTCTACTACCTACTAAACTAAATATAATTTATAATTACATTGTAAATATAATAATAATAATAATAACAATGTATGTGTGTGTTATGTTTAAAATGTACGAATTTTTATACGAGCTAACTCTATCATAGAATAAATACATTTAATTTTACAACACATAATATTCTGTGTGTAACACAGCGCGTTAATAAACGACGACGATGCGTCTCATTCGAATCTAACCATATTGTGAGAATGGTTTATGCAATATTATGATATATATTAATTATTGTTATTATTATTGTAAACATAATATAACAGTATTTGACTGTTACAAATAAAAGTTATAATAATCATACATTTATTGGTAGTCTTCGTACAGTCTGTGTGATGTTGTGTATCAAGAGGATCGTACTGTACGTGTTTTACGAAGGTTCACTTTAATGCATATAATTCTTTCGATTATCGCATAGATACAAATAATATGTTGTTACTGTACAAGCTCGATTACATAGTCGTTGATTTGTCGACAATTTACACAAATAACATTGTGTTTTATAGAGAAAAATACATTTTAAACTGAACACTGGGTATGCTTGGTAGGCAGTCGCGAAAATAAACTATCATATCGTTTCAACCGAGTGTAAAACGCTTGAAAAAACACATTGTTCACGTGGTCTCGTTCATTATGTATCTATATACATTATATATAATAATGTTTATATATAAAAAGTAATATAAAAATTTATTTAATTAGATACGTGTTAGTGAAAAGTATGAAGTGTTCATACGAGAAAACGTCTCGCGACATAACGGCCCTCGTTATGGTAAAGTTTCGTTGTACCTTAGCGATTGACCGCTAGCGTATAGTGGCGACATCTACGAAAGTTGAAGTCTTTACGCTACGCTATCTACGTTACGTGCTAGTACAGTACAAGTCAACACCGCAGTGTTTTGTTGTTTGTGTTAATTTAAAAATTAACTAAGTAAATCAATTATAATAATGGCCGACACAGCAGTTGCCACCGAAGCTCCGGCTCCAGCTACACCAGCGAAGAAACAAGCGAGACAGGCGGGAGGTGCGAAAAAACCCAAGGCTAAACCTACGCATCCCAAGACATCTGAAATGGTGAACAACGCTATTAAAGAAATGAAGGAACGCAGCGGATCCTCGTTGCAGGCTATCAAGAAATACATCGCCGCGCAGTACAAGGTCGACGCTGAAAAATTGGCACCTTTCATAAGGAAATATCTGAAGAGCGCCGTCGAATCTGGCGCTTTGATCCAGACCAAGGGTAAGGGCGCGTCCGGTTCTTTCAAGCTAGAATCTAAATCGGCCGCCGCGAAGAAACCTAGCACCACCGCCGGTGCCGGCAAGTCCGCGGGCGGCAAGGGTGCCGCTGCCGCCTCTAAGGGAGGCAAGAAGGCCACCGCCTCCGCCGCCGGTGCAAAGACCAAGAAAGCCGCCGCCGCGTCCGCATCCGCGTCCGCCGGTGCCGGTTCACCGTCCAAGTCGAAGGCCTCCGCCGCCGCCAAGGACAAGAAGGCTGCCGCAGCTAAGAAGAAGCCAACACCCAAGAAGGCCGCCGCACCCGCCAAGGCTAAGGGTGGCGCCGCCCCGAAGGCTAAGAAGACCGCCAAGCCGCCCACTAAGAAGCCTAAAGCGCCTAAACCTAAGAAGGCCGCCGCGACGCCTAAATCTAAGCCCGCCGCTAAGAAAGCAGCCGCCGCCAAGAAGTAAATACTTCGCGCGCGCGCGCGTTGCGTTCAACACACACAGACAACACCCAACCAAAGTGACGTGTGTGTGTGTGTTGTGTGACGTGTCGTCGTAGTCGTCGTCGTCAACATGCACGCATGCACACTACACTGTTACGAGCAACGTACGTGCTGTGCTGTGCTGTGCTGAGCTGCGTACGTGCCCAGCCAGCCGGCGCCGCGCCGACCGAGCGAGAGATGGAGGAGTAGCTGCGTGCTGTGTGCGCGCGCTCGCACACGCACACACATCAAAAAAACAGCCCTTTTCAGGGCTAACAATTTATTCATGAACGCTCTGCTCTACAACAGAGTTTCGTTTCTATATATACATATAAACAAACAAAGTCACAACTCTACTACTTACCTATCTATCTACCTACCTACCTACCTACCTACCTACCTACCTACCTACCTACCTACCTACCTACC